>OX463861.1:19709837-20375019 GCA_949825065.1 Odontocerum albicorne
TATATATATATATATATATATATATATATATATATATATATATATATATATATATATATATATATATATATATATATATATATATATATATATATATATATATATATATATATATATATATATATATATATATATATATATATATTATATATATATATATATATATATATATATATATATATATATATATATATATATATATATATATATATATATATATATCTATATATATATATATATATATATATATATATATATATATATATTATATATATATATATATATATATATATATATATATATATATATACTATATATATATATATATATATATATATATATATATATATATATATATATATATATATATATATATATATATATATATATATATATATATATATATATATATAATATATATATATATATATATATATATATATATATATATATATATATATATATATATAATATATATATATATATATATATATATATATATATATATATATATATATATATATATATATATATATATATATATATATATATTATATATATATATATATATATATATATATATATATATATATATATATATATATATATATATAATATATATATATATATATATATATATATATATATATATATATATATATATATATATATATATATATATTATATATATATATATATATATATATATATATATATATATATATATATATATATATATATATATATATATATATATATATATATATATATATATATATATATATATATATATATATATATATATATATATATATATATATATATATATATATATATATATATATATATATATATATATATATATATATATATATATATATATATATATATATATATATATATATATATATATATATATATATATATATATATATATATATATATATATATATATATAATATATATATATATATATATATATATATATATATATATATATATATATATATATATATATATATAATATATATATATATATATATATTTTTTTTTTTTCTTTTTTTAAATAGGCAATCCCCACACAAACATAGGATGATTTATGCCACCAAATTAAAGACATTATGAAATTATATAAGTCAATATCACAAAACCAATTTAAAAAAAATGCAATTCTAGATAAATCAAATCATAATATAAATAGGCCAAACCCGTACGATGGTTGCCGTCAAAGAAAGAATACGAGAATTGAATTTTGAATACAAGAGAGCGAGAGAGGAATACTTGGATTCTCTCCGAAAGTAATTCGAAATTTGAATCTCTGTGGGTAAGTGATACTGAACGAATTTTAAATACCTAGCTAACAATTTTTGAACCGGTGTAAAAGGGGACGCTGTATAAATAGTATATATATAAACAAATTCTGCCAGATGGACGGCGTCCACCAGGGAGACCCTCGAAACGATGGATATAGCTGGAGTTCAGCATCACAGGAGGACAATCCTGCAGTAACATACTCTTGAGTCTATAGAAAGTCTAAGAAGAAGAAACAAATAGTATATTTATGACTATATATTTTCATAAATGTAGAATTTGTTTTACTTCCGTGAATATTTAACGGGTTGAAACTAGTTATGAAATTATATAAGTCAATATCACAAAACCAATTTTAAAAAAAATACAATTCTAGATAAATCAAAATTTCAACTGAGCAAGCTTCAAAAATTTAACAATCGATCTATAAACGGAAAAGTTCCTCGAAGAAAAAAAAAACGTAACATTCAATGGAAGAGGTAAAGATATAGCTTTAAGATATATCAATATAATTTATAGTTCCATTATTTAAATTTCAAGTAGTGCTGTGTTTACTGTAATTTCCATGTTCGAAGTCTTAAATATTCACCCACATATCGCATTTACTTTTCCTCTCACACGTTTCTATTACTTCATATCCTATAGTGTTATCCATTATAAATTTAATGAAAAATTATTTCGTGTCTTACGACCTTATACAGTACACAGCAATAGATACACTCGTCGATTGCATCGGAAATAAACAAAGATCACGGGCATTTACCCTAACTCTCGAAGCAGACGTTAGACAAATAAACCGCAAGCTGATATTTGAGATATTTTTGTAAGTAAACATAACTAAGCACACACCAGATATTGGAAAAGATACGGAAAATCAACTTTTACAATAATCTTATACAAACAGAGCAAGAAACCATGAGAACAGTGTTCGTTTTAAGAGACTTGTGTTACTTTAAGTGTTTGATAATAATAATAATGAAAGGGCAATTTATAAAGCGCCGTTTAGGGAGCAAACTCCCCAAAAGGGCGCTTTAACTCAGGATTCAAATCCACTATTATTGACAGATTAAAAATATCACAAAAAATCAATAAGTTGAGTGTGACGATAGGAAGTAAGTAGCTGAAGTCGTTAGATTAGGTACTTTCCCGTATCTGCATAAATTCAGAAAAATATATTTGGTAAGAAAACCGCAAAAAACTTGCCAAGGGAAGAATTATATAGAGAATTGTACAAGTGAATGTAACACTTTTGATTTTAGGTAAAGTGTAGTGTTAATGTGCCATCAAACGAACGAAGGAAACGCTAGTGGAACATTTCAAGGCTTCGAAAGTGCCTTCTATAGGGAATGTTTTACTTTCAGATCCTTAGAGAAGTATGGAGAAGACAAGGCTTCGAAAGTGCCTTCTATAGGGATCGTTTTACTTTCAGATCCATAGAGAAGTATGGAGAAGACAAGGCTTCGAAAGTACCTTCTATAGGGAATGTTTTACTTTCAGATCCATAGAGAAGTGTGGAGAAGACAAGGCTTCGAAAGTGCCTTCTATAGGGAACGTTTTACTTTTAGATCCATAGAGAAGTATGAAGAAGACAAGGCTTCGAAAGTGCCTTCTATAGGGAACGTTTTACTTTTAGATCCATAGAGAAGTATGGAGAAGACAAGGCTTCGAAAGTGCCTTCTATAGGGAACGTTTTACTTTCAGATCCATAGAGAAGTATGGAGAAGACAAGGCTTCGAAAGTGCCTTCTATAGGGAACGTTTTACTTTCAGATCCATAGAGAAGTATGGAGAAGACAATGGCCTTGTAGACTGATATCTTTATAGACTGAGAGATGTCCCCGATGTAGAATACTCTGCCATTAAATTTAGCAACAGTTGCTGACGCGCCCTTGAGGCGACTTCCGAGTTCATCATTAAGCGAAGAGTTCAATGCCAGAATGCTGCGCAGATATGCGAAGTAAGGTACGTTTTCCAGTTGCACTCGAATGTCGGGTGAATGTATTCGTAGTACCTCGTTCTTTGCAGAAAAAGCTAGTACGAGTACTTGGGTTTCGGTGGATGGATGTGAAGGAGACTAAGGATGTGTGTCGTGATAGGAAATTCTGCCGTTCTGCCTTCACTGTCTACTCCGACAGTGAAAAAGCGTGATGGTGTAGATGTATTATTATTATTAAGGTGCATTTCCGCGTGGTAACGTACTGCACTTCCTTGCGGAAGGTCGCCGGTTCGAACCCAGCGCTATGCTACTTCCACTCGAATGACACAGGCATTTTCCGAGTATTCGGGGGTATAAGGACACATATGGCTTCGAACATATCTATTATTTAAAATAAAGGAGTAAAACACATGCACGTGTGCTGCGATCGTCTCATTTCAGGTGTACCATCGGATTCAGTACATCGGTGTGACCGGTGAATTTGTTGGTATGCAACAAACTGTGTTGGGTATCTTCTACACGTTGCTTCTAATAACCATCAATATCTCTATAAATATAATAAATACAAGGTTAAGATTTTAGGTATTCCTCCATAATATATTTACGAATTGATTTAAAAAATAATATTAATAATAATCAGAGTTTATCGACTATATCGTGGGTATTTTGTGAAGATCGGAAACAAATTCGCATTTAAACGCTGTGAGTGCCTCGACCTTGTGTTTGACGATAGGGGAAGAGTATGCGGGAAGCGCGACACTATATTCGCATCTCACTCTTGCATACTCCACTGAATTGCGAGGAGCTCAATTGTCTCAATCGTCGCAAGCGTAAGCCACGCCGGGGTAAGCCACTACTGCTCCGCACCGCAGTTGCTTCTGGGCTTGCTAATAGATTAGACGTACGCCCGTTCCGTGAGCGTTGCCAGATGGTTTTTTAATGTTTTCAGCAAATAAATCTCAATTATTATAATTTTTAACTTCAATTATAATTAATTAAGGGAATTATCTATGAAGGTTCTTATTTTTCCGATTTAAAATCGCTAATTTTTGATCGCGTACTCACTACCCAACACCGGAGCGCGCGTTTCAATTTTAGCACCTTAAGGGAAGGGTTAAATAGGAGAAAGAAGAGAAAACTCCACGACACAGGTTCGCTTGCAACTTAATTGACGTTGGAATGGTGAGGGGATAGTCGATGACGGTTATTATCATGATAAATACCAAAAGCCCGTCTTGCCTAAATAGTCACACATTCAACTGGTTATGCGGAGGCGAGAGTAAAAAATTTATACGAAACTCAACACATCCTTGATCTAGATTTTAAGCCGTCGAGAAATTAATTGACTTCAACTCGAGCCCGTCAAGAGTTCAGTCAGTGCGTGGTTTACAACTCTTCAACACAACACAAGGTCTCGAAATCGTGAGTGTCATTAAAGTAAGTAGTAATTTAATATCGATTTAACAACTGTGCTTGAAGATTTCTTCGAATAACACTCGTTGACAAGTGTTATTCGAATTAATGTGAATGATATAAATAGTTGTTGTTTAATCAAACAACGCTTGTTTTTTTTGTTCAGTAGTGGGATGGAGAACTCTATTCGAAGTTTACCCAACCAACACGGGAAATCGATACGCAGACAGTTTGAAGTACATTAATTTTTAATATAATTATGTATTTATTTATTGAAAAAGTAAACGACACTTAAGTGTACTTTACATATCACAGTGATAATTGCAAAACAAAGATGACGTATGAACATCTTTAAAAAGAAACTTATTATTCAGGATACATACATGGGGTGGTCAATAATTTCGCGGAATGAAGGGGTTAAGGTAGGGGGCAGTAGTGCGCATGCACATGTTCCGATAATATGACTCACTATTAGTATATTCACCAAGTTTTAGTCTAATTTTAACAGTATTGTTTAAGATATCATCGGGAGAGTATGTCAAACGTTTATAACATCCCGAGTATAACCAACTTGTCTAAAATATTTTTTTCTAAAAAAAAAAAAAAAAAGCATTTCTTTTACGCTGGCGTACACCCCTCCCCCTGATGAAGTTTAAATCAATGACGGGAGTTCTATGTGATCCGAAAATGCCAGTAAAGTTAAAAGGAAAAGTATACCAAACGATTGTCAGACCCGCACTCCTCTATGGCTCCGAATGCTGGACGATGTATAACTCTTACTCCAGGCAACTAGAAGCTGCTGAAATGCGCATGCTAAGATGGTCAGCTGGTCTTTCCCTAAGAGACAAAATAAAAAGCTCACGCATTCGTGGAAGCCTAGGTGTTACAGATATCAACAGTAAGATGGAGGAGAGCGGTTGAGATGGTATGGGCACGTTGGACGCAGAGCACCCGATCACATTGTGAACCAGGCAATCTCCATGGATCTTCCTCGAATAACAACCAGAGGAAGGCCAAAGAATTCATGGGTAGTGCAAAAAGATAACCTGATGCAGAGACACGGCCTGGGGGACGTAGTCCGGGACAGAAGATCATACAACCTGAGGACGAGGAGACCCGACCCCAACAGTCTTTGCAGACAGTGAGTTGGTATGGAGCCAGGGAGAAGAAGACTCCCCTCCCCCTGACCTGTATCTATTAAAATTAGAAAAAATATTTTTGACATAATTTAGTTCGTCTGCACCTGACTAGAAAGACGGATGTCTTTGAAACCGGTAGTGAAACATTGGTGAATACAAAATTCAAAATAAATATTTTATTCATTTTATTAAAAAAAATATAAACGTGACACTACTAAATTAAACAAACGTCATTTCTTTTATTTTATATTTGACATATTTGGCATATTTATTTTATATGGCAACCTCGAGTATAGGAACTACCAAATCCTCGTATAAAGAATGTTGAGATATATACGTATGAATGATAATAAATGATTTCTAATATCTTAATATTAGAAATCATTTATTATCATTCCTACGTATATGATCAAATATCTCGACATTCTTTATACAAGGATTTGGTAGTTCCTATACTCGAGGTTGCCATATAAAATAAATATCACATAGTATATACACATACCCATAGAATGTACAGGTAATGGAAAATAATGATAGATACTAGAATACTTGTAAAGAAATCGAAATGATAGGTCATAACAAGAAAAAATAGTCTATGATACGGTACAGGGTTCGTGCCCTCTCGCATTGCCGATGCCGATGATTTATGGTCTGAAAGTGCGTGCGGTATCGGTATTTATTTACTTTTGGTAAAAGTTAACAGACGGTAACATTGAGAGGTTCGTGGAACATGCGGCAATGTGGTCAGACAGGCGATCAGGGCCGACACCGGGGAAATACAATAATACATTAAAAGGTTTTTATTGGCTCCAAAGAAATGTAATTGGCCGTGTGGATATATCATTTGGTGACTAAATAAATACACATAAAGGATTGTAACGATAACACGGTTAAATCGTTATTAATTTAATGCAGTTTTTAATTTTAAAAAGAAACCCGTCATTTTTATTTTTGATTGTGCTAATTTTTTTTTCTGTTTTTCCCTTTATGCTGTCGATTTCAATTTCTGCTATGTGATATGTTTTAAGTTTCCCCTTTATGCTGTCGATTTTAATTTTTGCTATTTGATACGTTTTAAGTTTTCCCCTTTATGCTGTCGATTTTAATTTCTGCTATGTGATACGTTTTAAGTTTACCCCTTTATGCTGTCGATTTTAATTTCTCCTATGTGACATGTTTTAAGCTTTCTCCTTTATGCTGTCGATTTTAATTTCTGCTATGTGATATGTTTTAAGTTTTCCCCTTTATGCTGTCGATTTTAATTTCTCCTATGTGACATGTTTTAAGCTTTCTCCTTTATGCTGTCGATTTTAATTTCTGCTATGTGTATTGTTTTAAGTTTTCCCCTTTATGCTGTCGATTTTAATTTCTGCTATGTGATATGTTTTAAGTTTTTTCATTGCTGTTTTCATTTGATTTCTTTTGTGTAATTATTATTGAAATTGAAGAGTGCAAACGCGAGTGGAAAGCGTGCGAGAGGAATGCCAAGGAATGTATGGTTGGACCAAGTGAATGATATTCTGGAAAAAAGGAAACGTAGAAAGTCAGAAAAATCGTAAAAGTTGTATGGTTGCAGAAGAGGCTAAGGATGTGGGTCGAGATACGAACGTATGGCGCTCTGTCATCACTGCCTACCCCTACAGGGAAGTGGCGTGACGGTATGTATGTAAATGAGATTCTTTTTAAAATGATTATTAAATAAGTATTTACGATTCATGAAAGGGCGCAGGGAAAGGGATTTTAAATCAAATTGTGTTATAACATATAGTATATTTTTTGAGAGTTGTTAAATCTCAAGCGGTTGCGGCTCCGACTTGTTGCATTGTTGAAAGTGTTTATACAATATGTGAATTTCGCGGGAGTAATTCAGCTGTCTTATAGAACAGGCAAAAGTCTAGTGAGACGGCTGATATAAATCGTAGTTAATTTTATTGTATGTCGAGTGGAATGGCGTAATGATGAATAAAAATATAATAAATAAAGAATAAAATATATTTCAGCACCGTCATGAGTCTGAATATATCAATATTTGGATTTCGGCCTTCACAAACATTCTCACCCTCTTATATTTTGATCCAGTTGTAACCACCGTGCATCCCCACATTTTTAAGGTCAGAAAGACGGCATTAGTTTCTATTAAAAAATGGTCGAAAAATGCTACGATGGCATATAAATATATATTTTATTATTTTTATTTTATTTCATCGGTCAAATGACCTTTTTGATATAAAATATTTATTAAAAATAACTAATAAAATTCAACATTAAAATGTAAGTTATGTTATACAATAGAAAAAAACTAGTACCAGACGAACCCAATATATTAACAAAGCAAATAAATCCATGCAATTTAATCAATTCATCCCGACAAAAATAAGTTCTACAGTTTACTCCTTAAATAACAAAGCATACGTTTTTATAATCAAAGGTTTTGCTTAGAACTTTATTAACCCTTCCTGTCCTGTGATGTGTAACTAGTACACATTGTTTCTAAAAACTTGAATATCTCTATAAACATGTTATAATAAATACTGGGTTCAAATTTTAGGCATTCCTCCGTAATACATTTACGCATTGAACGAAAAAAAAAATTAATAATAATTTGCACTTATCAGCTACATCAGAGATATTTTGTGAAAATCGGGAATAAATTCACCAACACAATCAAACGTATGCCAGTGTGTGACGTAGGTATATTCATTCTAAAAACCCGCTATGGGTGAGGAAGCGACGCTATTCACGTCTCACTCTCACTCTACTTCGATATATGGGAACGCAAGAAATAGAAACTCAGTTCGATCGCTTCTCTCCCTAAGTAGCTTGCGGGTTTTCGTTCGACGTGGTCGCTTTGCCCGTTTTGTGAACGTCGGCCGATGTTTTTTTTCATGTTTTCAGCAATGAAATTTCATTTATAATCACTTTTGACTTCAAATTTAATTTATTTAAGCGATTGGTTATGAATATTCTTATTTTTCCGATTTTAAATCGCTCATTTTTACATGTGTATTGAATACACAGCACCGGAACGGGCGGATTTATTTAAGCACAGGAAGGGAAAGGTTAGACTCCATATTTCGCCTAAAAAGAGCCTCAGGATAGAAGGTAGGAACAGGCGTAGCGAGGATTAAAGTAATAAGTGAAATATGTGTTAAAAAATCAAGCATACATTTGTTAATCACGTTGTAGAAAAAGGGAAATATTCAAATGGAATACTGCAATACTCGTATAACCGATTAACATTCAAAAGGCATTAATACTCGTATAACCGATTTGGAGTTTCTATATATTATAAGATTTTAGTTGTATCCAGTAGTAATCGCGATATAAATTTTTCGCCTATACGAAAAAAACTTACAATACAAATATACTCGGATAAAATTAAAATAATTTTACTTGTTTGTACAGCAAATATATCATGCAATAGAGACTGTTATTTGCGAAGTGCTGGATAATTCCGTTATTCGAAGCCAAACACTCAAGCACTGTAGTATTTTACTATCCAGTAATTTACGATTCAATAAACTCGCAGCGAATAAAATACGCAGTTGCAAAAACCGCGAATTCTCAAATTGTTTTTTGTTTATTATTATTAATTGTTTATATTATCTCACTTCATTTTCCATCATCTCTAATGGGCTCTCTTTTGTTTGTATTCAAAAGTGCTTTATTTATTGAAAAGTGTTTTGTTTATTGAAAAGTGCTTTGTTTATTGAAAAGTGATGTTTATTGAAAGAACACTTACAGGAAATTTATCAAGATATTAACACTAAACAGATTACCATATAAATAATATCAACGATTAATATACCAATTGTTCCTTGAATCTTCTCAAAGACTATAGTTTCACTTTGGGCTGCCATTTTTTACATAAAAAAATGAAAAACGAGTTAAGGAACATTTAAGATGCCTGAATAACAATAATTTTTCAGAGTTCGCTAACAACCTAATTGAAAACAACCATTCGTTCGATATTAATCGTGGTTTGAGGATTCTACATATAAACCGAGGGGGATTGCATCTTGACAGTTGGGAAATTATCGAGATTAAAAAAATCTATAAACTCACTTTACGACCCAAGAACTTTTAGCAACTGTTCCTTATGATACAGACACCTCAAAAATCGCCACTGGGCCATAAATAGATATATACATATCATAACGTCATGTCCCTTGCGGAGTAGGCAGAGAGAATAGATCTCCACACTATTAAATTCAAGCACACAACTTTCGCCCTTCCCACATTCATACAGCTCATCATACACAACCTTATATTATTCATACTTCTCACTTTACCTTCTTCCAAAAGTTGGTCCATTTGATCCAGCCACATTTTCCTCGGTCTACCTCTTCCACGCACATCTTACACTTTTGGTTTGTATTTCCTTCGTCGTTAATTGTCTCTATTTAACTTTAAAATTATTTAAAACTTATATATGAAGAAATAATTGTAGTATGTACTCGTATTTAAGATTTACAGAGGCAGGTCGTTCAAAAGCTGTTGGTTTCCATTATGTCAGGATGGTCGGCTCCTATTAAGATCTTATGTTAGTTTAATGAATTCATAGATTGTAAAATATTTTTCTAAGCAATTTTTTAAGATTAATCAGTTGAAACTATAAATTGTCTAAAATGTTATCGTATTGGCTCATATAGTGACTTTGATTTGGTGCCACAAATCATCCCACTATAGGTGGATTGCCTATTAAATAAATAAAAAAAACAATGTACTCAATCCAGTTTGACAATGCTTTTACAAAACGAAACAGGCCTGTCACTTTGTTATAAGATTATTGTGTAGATTTTTTACATATTTAAGTGTCAAATCATTATGTTTAATGACTATTCTTATTTATTGTTTTTAACACAAAGTCCGAATATTTCAAGTTTTTTTTATCAAAATTACGCTTACACTTTCTCTTCCATGACTACAATATAAAATTAGAGAACATTTTGATCTTTAGTCTGACACAAGGTTTGTATGTAGGTTGTAGAGTTTATCTACGCCACGATCTTCATAAAAACATTTCTAATAAAACGATCAATGTAAGAGTCCATCGATTGCCAGAGTTCAATAGTTTCGTCCCATATATTGATATTTTGTGTCAGAGAAACCGAAGTAGCTGTGTGTAAAAAAATAATTGACGTAGAGCAAGGGTTCTTAACTTGTGTTCTGCGGAACCTTGGGCTGTTTACAAGTTGACTAATATTACAATATTTTTGAGTACCATATATTAGCCTAGCAGCTGTATAAAGAGGTGTTTGGATGTAGAGGAGGCGAAAGTAGATGTCGTGATAGGAAAGTCTGGTAGGGAAGTGGAGTTAGAGTATATATGTATATTTAAAAAAATATTACATTGATCAAAAAGTTTTAGGACCGGCCACCGTGTGGCGCTGTCAGTTACCCGTTTGGAATTCTTTTTTTTTTTGTTAGGTTACCACATCTATCATTGACCCTTCCCTCAAAATTTCAGCGTCATAGCTTGACATTTGTGTACATCTACCTTTGTGCGTGTTTTCGATTTTTTGCAAGTTTGAAAATGGCATCAAAAAGTTTGAAAATGGCATTTCGCGGAACGCGTTAAAGCACCCGAAAGGATGTCATAAAAAAAAGTCGAAGACGACTCTGATGGACATACCGAAAATTGAGTACCAACGGTATTTCGAGGATTGGATCAAGCGCTGGCGTAAGTGCGTTGCAGTCGATGGGGAGTACTTTGAAGGGGACCATATCGATTTTGATGAATAAACTTGTATTTTCGATTTTATGAATAAAGTCCTAAAACTTTTTGATCAAGGTAGTATACCACTCAGTCACATGATGGTGAATGATACAGCGTATCGCTGAAGCCTGACAATGAAGATATTCGATTGTTACCACCACTTGGGTAAACTTTCCGCCGGTAAAACTATCATAGAAGACTATGGAACAAATCTATGGTTTACTAAATATCCTATCGTTGTTACCCCATGTATCCTTCTCAGTGTACGCATTTGAACAGCATTTATTCGGCTCCCATCAATCTTTTTCCAAGGTCTACGTTTCACTCGCATACATCAAAGATTTATTTTAGACCTGAAAAAGTACGATCACATACATGACTTCATACCAGAAGAAGCTGAACTGGTAGAACGTGAGAAATAGACGCGAAAATCACAAACTGTCACTATTGTATAATATTCTTAACTGTCCCGCCACCCCCTCGTATCTCGCCGAGAATATCCAGCGTCTTTCCGGTCATGGACTTGCGCTAAGCTCAAACAGAGATCGTTTATTGACTTTCCCAGTTCACCACTCTTTTTTTTCGTCGTCCTTTACTGTCCATAAGTGAGACTCTGGAGCCAGTTACAAACTAAAATAAGACTCACATTGGCATGTTTTAAAAAACGACAAAAAAAATCTTAATTTTAACTCAGTAATATAATGTGTTTCATTCCTGATTTTTTCCTATCCACAATCCCTTCAATCTCACTTTTATTCTATGTACCTTCCTTTATCGTGTTTAAATGGTTGGGGGAAGAGATTGCTGCCTGGCAATAAATCCACCAGAGTGTTTCAACAATGAAGTATTAAATTAAAAAACTTTCACTCCCATATAAAAAAAAAAATAATACAGTTTCCCTTAAAAACTGGGTTGATCCCACAGCAAACAGCATTCATCCATATTCGTAGAGGATGTCTTTGGAGCCTTTTGTTGGTTCACGGCATTTACTTGAACGCCTTGTTCATCTATAGTTTGAAATGCGATTAATACTCGTATACTCCGTCCATTTGAATTAGTAGAATAACATAGTCATTTATAGTTAAATATTCTTATATGGAGTTCCATAAAATTTAAGTTGAAACCTTTGATAGACATACCCTATTTGATGATCAGTAAAAGAAAATTTTCTACAATATGATAAAGCAACACGAGACATCTCAGCCTACTTGCTCTTGTTTAGTTTGCGAGACAACATATTACAATATTTGCATTGGGAAACGTCTTTGCACCGCAGCTCGAGTCATATCACTAACAAAATCGTGATGAAAGGTGTTGTGCAATCTATGGAGTTCCATAAAATTTAAGTTGAAACCTTTGATAGACATACCCTATTTAATGATCAGTAAAAGAAAATTTTCTACAATATGATAAAGCAACACGAGACATCTCAGCCTTCTTGCTCTTGTTTAGTTTGCGAGACAACATATTACAATATTTGCATTGGGAAACGTCTTTGCACCGCAGCTCGAGTCATATCACTAACAAAATCGTGATGAAAGGTGTTGTGCAATCTATGGAGTTCCATAAAATTAAAGTTGAAACCTTTGATAGACATACCCTATTTAATGATCAGTAAAAGAAAATTTTCTACAATATGATAAAGCAACACGAGACATCTCAGCCTACTTGCTCTTGTTTAGTTTGCGAGACAACATATTACAATATTTGCATTGGGAAACGTCTTTGCACCGCAGCTCGAGTCATATCACTAACAAGATCGTGATGAAAGGTGTTGTGCAATCAGTTGAACCGAATAGGCACGCAATATCAGTGGTGTTCAACTAATCATACCTTTCCCACCTACCCAAGTGCCTAGCACCCATTCCCTTCACACTTTAAAGGCTCCAATTATTATCTAAATTTAAGGCTCTAAGGCACAAAACATATTATTATTCATTGTACTATGTTATCATTCATTGTTCATCCAAATATCACGTTGAATTTTCATTCTCAGGAATTTTCGTTCGCATTTCATGTATAATGAATTCACTTATAAGTTGTAGTTTATTTTTATTCCCTGTTAACATTACCATCTTGACAACATACAAGAGTCGATATTCCCTGTTAACATTACCATCTTGACAACATACAAGAGTCGATATTCCCTGTTAACATTACCATCTTGACAACATACAAGAGTCGATATTCCCTGTTAACATTACCATCTTGACAACATACAAGAGTCGATATTCCCTGTTAACATTACCATCTCGACAACATACAAGAGTCGATATTCCCTGTTAACATTACCATCTCGACAACATACAAGAGTCGATATTCCCTGTTAACATTACCATCTCGACAACATACAAGAGTCGATATTCCCTGTTAACATTACCATCTCGACAACATACAAGAGTCGATATTCCCTGTTAACATTACCATCTCGACAACATACAAGAGTCGATATTCCCTGTTAACATTACCATCTCGACAACATACAAGAGTCGATATTCCCTGTTAACATTACCATCTCGACAACATACAAGAGTCGATATTCCCTGTTAACATTACCATCTCGACAACATACAAGAGTCGATATTCCCTGTTAACATTACCATCTCGACAACATACAAGAGTCGATATTCCCTGTTAACATTACCATCTTGACAACATACAAGAGTAGATATTCCCTGTTAACATTACCATCTTGACAACATACAAGAGTCGATATTCCCTGTTAACATTACCATCTCGACAACATACAAGAGTCGATATTCCCTATTAACATTACCATCTCGACAACATACAAGAGTCGATATTCCCTGTTAACATTACCATCTTGACAACATACAAGAGTCGATATTCCCTGTTAACATTACCATCTCGACAACATACAAGAGTCGATATTCCCTGTTAACATTACCATCTTGACAACATACAAGAGTCGATATTCCCTGTTAACATTACCATCTCGACAACATACAAGAGTCGATATTCCCTGTTAACATTACCATCTCGACAACATACAAGAGTAGATATTCCCTGTTAACATTACCATCTTGATAACATACAAGAATCGATATTCATATCACATTCGACATTTTTAAGCCACAATTATTTTCATTTACCAAGATTATTTTTATTTGAAATCAATCATGATACATTAATTTAAAGCAGTTTTAAATTAAAAAGGCGTGATTAAAAATATTATATTTTGCAGTATCTCTGTTGGGCCATATTTTTGTTTCTTATTTAAATGTTTTCAGTTGTGTGATAGTTTGGGCATGTGGAACGAATGAATTAAAAAATGTTAACAATATGTAAAGCAAATGTGAGTGGAAGGCGTGGTAGAGGAAGACCAAGGAAAATATGGTTGGATCAAGTGAAGAGTATTTTAAAAGAAGTAAACGTAGTGATAGATATTGTAGGAGTTGTATGAAAAAGTGTATAGATGCAGTATAGGTAAAGGATGTTTGTTCAGAATAGGTAAAGGATGCAGAATAGGTAAAGGATGTTTCGATAGAAAAATCAAGCACTCCGTCCCTCTCTGACCGTCCCAACAGGAAAAAAGCGTGATGGTAGGTATGATTGTATTTTTTGTTCAGTGATTTGTTAAAAAAAATGAATATTGCTGTATTTATTTGAATTTTTTAAATCAGAATTAAACATTTTTTTGAAAGGAAGAAGTCGTTAAAATTTAATAAATAAAGAAAGAACATTGGATGCTAGGTAAAACTATTCATTTCCGTACATAAATCTTCGTATTGGTCAGACCGCATAACTTAGGAACATTATTATATCCCTTTTTCTTTACAATTTTTCCAGAGACGGGGCGAACTTATTGGACAAACTAGCAACCCGCCCGTGATACTCCTCCACCTATGGATCATATAAAACGTAATATTCAGAGGAAAAAATATTGTCCATGGTGTATCTGTTGCCAACTGTAATTCTGGTCTTATTGATAATACGTTCGTTAATCAAAGTCTACATGTGAGTTATTTTACTGTTTATTTTAAAAATAAACATGTCTTTAAATCCGGAAAGTGTCAATAGGCTCATAACTGTATATGCGTAACTGTCTAGATGTTTTTTTGTCAAGTTAAGCAACTTTGACTGAAAGAACGGTTATGATTAGAATGAATCGAGTGCCAGTGTTATTTGACAGTTTCAAATATATTCATTGATCATTGACAGATACTAAAAAAATATAATTAATTTATCATAACATACATATTATACTATACACATCACCATCACACCAATTTCCTGTTGGGGTAGGCAGAAAGGACAGCATGTCAAACTTTCCTATCACGACATACCATACTTCATTCGTCTCCTCCATATCTACACATTTTCATAAAGATTTCATTCCATTTATGGTATCTTACTCTTTTCATTTCTTTCTTTTGCAATTTCGTTGACCTGACCAAACCATACTTCACTCGGCCATCCTCAACCTCGACTACCACCCAGGCTTGGATTGTAAATTTGTTTAGTCAATCTTTCATGAACCATACGTTAAATATGTCCAAACCAGCTATTTTAAAATTACTTAACATATTAGTCTTTAACTCGCAGTCGTTCTTCAAATTTACATTTATTTTTCTGTCATACATCGGAACACCGCACGTTCTTCTCAATGCAGGCATTATCATCATTTTCATATTACTGCATTTGTTCAATTGTACAAATTATGGTTTTTTAACATTTTGTACAAATACTTCTGGCGTATTTATCGCTCTAAAACTATTTCCTCCAATCAAACAATTTTTATATAGAAATTATTATCGGTATCCGATTCGTGTTTTCTTTTTGACAAGGTAATCTGTAATACAAATATTTACCAAATGCTATACCTATATATGTTATATACATTTATATCTTAAAAACTAATCTAATTTATTTTGAAACTTAAACTAACTTAATTCTAATTTCCAGCATTTAATTTTTAATAATCTTAATATTTTATTCCTAAGAAATAGTTAACACCTATGTACTTATAACTAGATAACAATTCTTACATCTAATAATTTAAATTATTTCACACGTACATGCCCACTCGTTCAGGCTACATGCATTCCAAGACCGTGTTTTAAACTTAGTATTTGAGTAAACTAACAAAATTTTTAAAATCAATATCAAAGAAAATAGAATGGAATTGTATTGGAGTTAAGGACGAGGAATATTTTGAGATAAATAATTTTATTTATTATTACACATGACAAGAAATATACATAATTTGCGAAAAAACAACAGGTTATTTAATTTAGACATACATTATTTTAATGAATCTGGGTTTGTCGCCTTTCATTTGTCGTATCCCCAGTAAACTAGGCTTTTGCCTGTATCTCACTGAGGATATTTAGCATGAAAAAATAAATCGATACTTCTTTCCGATTTTTGATTACACAAAAACAAAACCCCGTTGCACGTTCTCATCAACCTGACAAACAGTGACACTCAATTACAACTGGAAACATCGTGCGGAATCAAACTCTTCACACATCATCACTCCAGAAAGACCAAAATTATTCATCCCATAATATACCGCACACAATCATAAGAATAAAAATTAACACAAAAATATACAGAAACACAAATACAAAACAACAAAAATCAAAACAACAAGAAACCCACACTTAAGAGCCCAAATCAATCTTTTCCACACGTCATTCATCCTGAAAGCCCAAGTACTCAAAATCCTGTCGCAATAACAACCACCCTCCGATCGACTGTCTAAATGGTTTTCCTTCCTTTATCTTTATTGAATTCGGCACGCCATTGTACGTTATGGGAGCCAAATAAGCATATTGCCTTTGGGCAAAAGAGGTTTTAACTTAATAATGCTTCATTGTTTTGCCTTTTTGAAAACTGATAAGAATGAAACACATCTCATTCAGCTAGGAAGATAGTTCAAAAGTAGAGACGAGTGAAACGCAAAATATGACTTGCATACAATCACGTATACAATATCGCACCCTTTCAATGGTCGTGTATAAGCGGCTTTAGTATTGAATATTAAAAATATGTCGATCGAAAGAAATGACAAATTATAAAATTCTTTCGATATACAATTAAATATGTACAAATGATATTCCCTCGAGGCTTTATAATAATCGTGATGATGGAATCGGATAAAGCACTCATTCTTGCGCGATATCGCTCCTAAACACGCAATCTTCGCGTTCTACTTGCTCGACGAAATAAGGTTAGGGGTACACAAAGTATACCAAAGTACTATGTTAAGTTAGAAATTCATCATGACCTCATTTATTATCAATAATAATAATATGACAATTATTATTATTAATAATAAATGAGGTCATGATGAAGGTTAGGGGCACACAAAGTATACCAAAGTACTATGTTAAGTATACCAAAGTATACCAAAGTACTATGTTAAGGTACACAAAGTATACCAAAGTACTATTTACAAATAAGGTTAGGGGTACACAAAGTACTCGTATACCAAAGTACTATGTTAAGTTAGAAATTCATCATGACATCATTTATTATTAATAATAATAATATGACAATTTATATAGCGCCGTTTAGAGACCAAACACTCCTCAACGGTGCTCTAACATGAGATTTGAGGCCACTATTATTGACAGATTAAAAATATAAATGACAGATTAAAAATAAAAAAAGTTGAGTATCAGGATAAGAGGATAAGAGGGTGGTAGCTTAGTATGTTCGACGATTTGGGACTTCACCGCATCAGCATATGTTTAAAAAAACATATTTGGTAAGAAAACCGCAGAAAAGTCACAATATCGGACGTATGCGTCACCATAAAATATGATTGATATATTTTGTTGTTATTGATATTCTTTGATGTATGATTTTATGTTTCTTCACATTCTGACAAATAATTCAAAAACAAACCCAATTCAACTTCATATATTCACGAAAATTTCATTTCTTGTAACAAAACGTTCTCTCAAAATGGCGATGTGTCAATTCATCACGATAAATGAAAAAATGGCGATGCGTCAATTCATCACGATAAATGGAAAAATGGCGATGCGTCAATTCATCACGATAAATGAAAAATGGCGATGCGTCAATTCATGACAATAAATGAAAAATTATTACGAAAATCGACATTGAGAAGTCTAAAATATTTTCCATGTTTTAGATTTAAAATAATAAAACGGCAATCAATTTATACAGCACCAATTAGAAAGTTGAAAGAGATTGCCACATGGCAATAAACTCGCCAGGTTAAAAAAAAAATACTCTCCTAAAGGGCGCTTCAATTCAGGATTCGAATCCCGTATTATTGACAGAATAAAACTATTAATAAAAAAATATTTTAGTGTGATAGGAAGGTGGCTTCCATAAAGACCAACTAAAAATTTGCACATCACAGGCATACAGTATGTGTAAAAGAACTGATCATTTTGATTGGCCGCGTGACATTCATTGTAAGAAATTTAAAAAACAATTCGTTACTCTTTACAGCATTAAAGCGACGAAGAGCCAAATCTTGGGACGATACACACGTTGTCAGTGGCCAAGTGACAAGGAGTCGAGGACACGAAATATCGCAAATTGCGGAAACCAAAGCGAACAGGAAACAATATTATGGTTGTGACGGTAGATAATAAGGAAACCACAAATTTACTCCAAAGTTATGGAATAATCCGCGCGTTTCTGATGGGAGCCCCCCCCCCCCCCAGAGTTCAAGATTCCTGCTGTCCTGATGCAAGGAGGATCGCCCACGAATCCGCCCACTGATAAACGGGCTTTTGGATACGAGCTACAAGCTTATACAATACTAAACAGAAGAGTCAAGGACCTCCAGAAAAATGGATACGAGCTACAAGCTTATACAATACTAAACAGAAGAGTCAAGGACCTCCAGAAAAATGGATACGAGCTACAAGCTTATACAATACTAAACAGAAGAGTCAAGGACCTCCAGAAAAATGGATACGAGCTACAAGCTTATACAATACTAAACAGAAGAGTCAAGGACCTCCAGAAAAATGGATACGAGCTACAAGCTTATACAATACTAAACAGAAGAGTCAAGGACCTCCAGAAAAATGGATACGAGCTACAAGCTTATACAATACTAAACAGAAGAGTCAAGGACCTCCAGAAAAATGGATACGAGCTACAAGCTTATACAATACTAAACAGAAGAGTCAAGGACCTCCAGAAAAATGGATACGAGCTACAAGCTTATACAATACTAAACAGAAGAGTCAAGGACCTCCAGAAAAATGGATACGAGCTACAAGCTTATACAATACTAAACAGAAGAGTCAAGGACCTCCAGAAAAATGGATACGAGCTACAAGCTTATACAATACTAAACAGAAGAGTCAAGGACCTCCAGAAAAATGGATACGAGCTACAAGCTTATACAATACTAAACAGAAGAGTCAAGGACCTCCAGAAAAATGGATACGAGCTACAAGCTTATACAATACTAAACAGAAGAGTCAAGGACCTCCAGAAAAATGAGAAACAAATCCAGTAAAAAAAACCATTTGATTCTCTTCCCAATTTGTGTCCAATCATCGTCGGAGTCTGTAACTTTTATGGCTAGCGAACATGATTCTATTCATTAACTAAATTAAGGACACTTAAACATCTTTTAAAAAACGCAGTAACAATTATAAATCAAAATTAACATATCTTTCGAAAGCAAAAACGACCATGTGAATGACATTTTAAAATGAAAGATAGAGCGCGAAAATAGAAAGACCTGTAAGAAAAGATGTATGCATGTGAGCAATATTTTCACTGTTCTAAATTCTAAAGCAGGGGTATCCAACTGAAATCATGTTGTGGGCCAAATAAAACATTGCAAGTCTTTGATGGGCCACACACATAAATATTTTATAACTTAATAATAATATGAGGTTTTTTTATTTTAAAAATAAACGAACTTACAATCTAAATATTTTATTACTTTATAAAATTAATTAAACATTTCTTTTTATTATTTGAATTTTTTTAATATCGACTGGTAATTTGGTTATTTTGCCTTTGCCAGTTGCCTTAATTTTGGAAATTTATCGTCAAGGATACATTTCTGATAAAATTTGTGTATTTTATTCCCTTCGAACATGGCTTTCACCTCAATGCTTGATTGCAAGTCTATAAGCACCATTCGTAAATTTAGAGGTGCAGATTCGACCTTCACATCAAATGGGGTTTAGAAAATTGTGAAATTTTTCTCATGCTTTTGCATGTATGAAAATCTGTCGTCGAATGCTTTAATTAATTTTGTGACTTCATTAGCATATTTTGTCGGGCGCCGGCATGCGACACCCAGGTAATAAATTCGTCACTGACAAAATTATTGCAATAACATGTGAAAATTATTATAATTAACGTGCACGAATTTGTTTTTTATTTTATCAATAAGAAAAATGCAAAATGGTTAAAAACCTCGAAAGGGCCACACAAAATCTTAAATTGGGACACATGTGGCCCGTGGGCCACGATTTGGACACCCCTGTTCTAAAGGGTCTTTCAAATTGAGCGGTTTTTTAAATTCTTGGATAAAAAACAGATAGCGTCTCGAACTTGCCTGAGTCTTGTGCCATTTGAGAAGTGTAATGTATGACATTTATAAAAATGGAGTCGTATACAATACAACAACGCGTTCAAATTGTTTTTTTATATATTAGGTCCTTACATATGAAATTGGCGTTTTGCCGTACTGGCAACTTTGATCTCAAATATCTTCTCTTTGGTTAGGAATTCCAAATTCAAATTTATACAGCTATTTACTCAAGTATTTGTGTTTCGAAAAGTTTACAAAACAGTTTACAAATCAGTTTACAAATCAGTTTAAAAAAATCAGTTTACAAAATGGAAAACTTGAAATATCGCGTTATTTACGAGTACGAGTTCCACCGTGGCACCAGTGCTGCAGAAACGGCTCGAAGGATTAATGATGTGTATGGCGACGGTGCTGCAAAAGAAAACACAGTGCGTTTTTGGTTCCAACGTTTTCGTTCTGGAAATTTCGAACTGCAGAACAAGCCCCGTAGACGGCCGGAGACCAAAGTTGATAATGAAGAATTGAAGGCTATTGTGGAAGCGGATCCATCGCAAACCACGTCCGAGTTAGCTGCAGGCTGCGGTGTTAGTGATAAAACTGTTTTAATCCACTTGAAGCAAATTGGGAAGGTGAAAAAGCTTGAAAGGTGGGTACCTCACGAATTGAGTGAAGCAAATCAACAAACGCGCGTTGACTGCTGCGTTGCATTACTCAACCGGCACAATAATGAAGGGATTTTGAATCGAATCATTACCTGTGATGAAAAGTGGATCCTGTATGATAATCGGAAGCGCTCATCGCAATGGCTGAACCCTGCCGAACCAGCCAAACCATGCCCCAAGCGAAAATTGACTCAAAAAAAGTTACTTGTGAGCGTTTGGTGGACTAGTGCTGGTGTCGTTCACTACAGCTTTCTTAAATCTGGCCAGACGATTACGGCAGATGTCTATTGTCAGCAACTGCAAACCATGATGGAAAAGCTAGCTGCTAAACAACCGAGGCTGGTTAATCGCTCTAGGCCACTGCTGCTTCATGATAACGCTAGACCACACACTGCACAACAGACGGCTACCAAATTAGAAGAGCTTCAATTGGAATGTCTAAGACATCCACCGTACTCTCCGGACCTTGCCCCGACAGATTACTATTTTTTTCGAAATTTGGATAACTTCTTGCAAGGGAAAAAATTCAACTCCGATGGGGCAGTCCAAACCGACTTCAAAGATTTCATTGATTCCCGTCCGAATGGTTTTTTTAGTAAAGGGATCGATGAACTACCTATGAGATGGCAAAAGTGCATAGATAGCAATGGTACATACTTTGATTAAATAAATATATTATATTAAAAAAAAATCAACTTTATGTTCCTCCCAAACAAAACGCCAATTTCATATGTAAGGACCTAATATTGTAATCTTCGGAAACGGTGATGTTGATTGGCCACCAAGATCATGTGATCTGACACCGTTGGACTAATTTCTCTGGGATTACGTGAAAAGCCAGCTCTATAAGAATGACCCCCGATCAATTCCTGAGCTGAAGGACGAAATTATTCGCATTATTGGTGAGTTAGCACCGCAAAGATGCCGAAATGTCATCGAAAATTTTGACTAAAGAGTGGACATCTGTGGAGCTGAAACAGGTGGGCATTTGGCGGATATCATTCTTTTGTGTTTAAATGTCATACATTATACTTCAATAACCAATAAAAAGTTTTTTGAAATCAAAGCAAATTGTGTGTTTTATTCAAGACTTTAAAAAAATAGAATTAAAAAACCCGCTCAATGTAAAAAACCCGCTAAATGTGAAAGACCCTATTTCATTTAAAAAAATCACGTTTACATTTTCAAACTGTTTCAGTATGTTTCTTTCAACTCTCTTTCTTTTACCGCAAACTTCAGATGGTCAAGAAACTCTTAACGACATTGGCATCCACAAAGGTGCGAGGAATCTGCCGGGCAGTGCTCCAGAACAATCTGTTCCTTCGAGTCGCCATCACCGTTTCCAGTCGGATTATTCAGAGGTCTGTCGGCCGGATCCGATTATTATATGCAAATGCGACCGTTCACCGCACCACGGTCGGACGGGTGAATGGGCATCCAAAAATAGCTTGGAAGTGTGCAATGAATGGTGCTGGTATTCTGTATCCTCTGGTACAATTGAGGGTACTGTTATGTAGGAAGTAGGGAGTAGATAGATGGTGATGATGGGAAATACGCACTTTCTTAATCATGTTATTCAGGTGACTTATACAATGAATTACAATTAATATGATACGGGGTCCTCTTTACAATTGGAGGTTTACTCTGTATTTCGATTTATTTTATCATATCGAGTATCAAATGTATCTATAATATTTATTCGTAGTAATGAATGAATGAAGTGTGGGTGTTAGCGATGAAAGATAATTTACATAGAAGTTTTACTATATTTAATGCATAATAAAGTTGTATTTAATACTGGAAGGACGACGCACAAGAGGAAGAATCTCAATGCGTTGTACTGACCAAGTGAGAGATGCAACTGGACTACCCTTAACAACCTCCTTTCGAGCTGCGGAGTGTTGGAATAGATGGAGAAGAGTTGTCGTTGGTTATCATGGGTATCACGATGCTCAGTGAAATGAGTGTCACGATGGATGTCATGATGCTCACGATGAAAAAAAAATAAACAATATCAAAGAAAAGTAATGTAAAAATTAAAATAAACAAGTTCCAAGCGGTTTAACATAGAGTTGGCCACTTACGCATGCTGGGTCAATTCGAAAGGCCGAAAACTGTTACCATCTCAAAGCTTGGACAAATATGCGACGAGGCAGCCGGCGAGCAAGTCCACGGCTTCAGCGGCACCGCAAAATGGAGAACATCATGTTGGAGCCAGCTCAGTTCCTCGACGCAGGTTTTTGTTGTTCTTAGCGTCGTGACGCCGAGCTCTATAACGGATTGTTTGGCCATCCAGTGAACAAGAGAGATCAGGAAGAATTCTAACATCGTGAAACTGTGTCACAGGCCGCGGGAGACGTCCGTCCCTGAAGCAAGTCCTTAGAGGAATGATGACGAGAGCTTATCAATTTTCTCTAAGCATAGCCTCATTGTCGCCAACGGTGGGTGGGAACCAAATTGTTTCTTTGTAGCTGCCCTCTTATTAGAAAATCCCCTCCCTATAATTGACCACTTCAAACGCAAATAAATATTTCTAAGAATATTTGTTCGCGGTTTTGACCAAAATACAATACATCATCCAATTTTTTTTTATGGTCCTTTAAAAAGTTATTTTAGGCTAAGGGGTAATCCCTTAATTGATTATTCGTAAAAGGTTTATCTAACATGTAAGACTTAACTAAATAAACCGCGACCTTTAGATTTTAAAACTGACGCGAATATGAGCCTGTAAAAATGACCACAAGTATATCACGGAGATAATATACGGGATGGAACGTCATAGGGACCTCGTTCCTCCCTAGTGCAAGTGTAAGGTATTAGCGCCTTATGGTACCTTAATATACTTACGTTGGTAAAATATAACATATATATTCATCTCTTTTCATAGGAACAAATAGTACACGTGGTCAGATAACACATATTTCGGTTCAAGTAACTAAAACTATCTTTCTCACGTTCCGCTTATTTCTAGGGGTTGAAAGCATTTCCAAGAACATATTAAGAGAACGATGAAATAATCAGTTTCAGAAATCGCAAATGACCGATATGTGCAGTGTTAAATTTCTAAATTTACAATTTATGGATCCTGTTGATAAGATAGTTGACTCCAGGGGTTGCTTCATGGACAAAAAACAAGATATACGTCCATCACATGGCAGTATACCAGTGACGTGGGTGTTTACACAATGATTCTTCTGAGGTGCTTCGCCTAGAGTTGATGAGGATCAGTTGATGCATGTCAAATGGATTAGAATTGGTAATAAGTTTTATCAAATAAACAATAACGCCATGTCTCTTCAGAAACATGCAGTGAGAGCATATACCCACGCATTTCAATATACGTTTCAATAATATTAAAAGGAAAATTTATATAGCGTCGTTTAGAGAGCAGACACACCTAAAGATCACTCTCTAGCTCGGGTTCGAAACCACTTTTATCGATAGATTAAAAATATTACAAAAAACAAGTTAAGTGTGAGGATTTGTAGGTGGTGGCTGCGTTCATTAGATTACGTACTTGCCCGCATCTATGTTACAGTACCCGGCGGTAAGTAATACACATCGGGCTTAAGAAAGAGACTGTCGCTTTGTAAAGCGTCGTCTCTGCCGCACGGACAGTTAGCGCATCGTGCGACAGAGACAACGCTCTGTAAAACGAGTCTCTTTCTTAAGCCCGATGTGTATTACTTACCGCCGGGTACTATACATACGTGTATGTTAAGACAAATGACAAATTGCAAGAAAACTTACCAAGGGAAAATAAACTACAAAGAAATCTGTAGATTTTTTAAATGTGACAATAACATATTCAGCATGAAGTGTAGTGGTTAAATATTGTATTTTATTGTATTACTCTTTCGTTATGTACAGTACAACCTGGCGGGCTTATTGCCATGTGGCAATATCTCCCAACCAATCAGAAATATGTTAAAGGCCTTAAGTAAAAACAAGACTGGAATCTTTTAAAAATAATCTGGGTTCCAAAAGATCGAACCAAAATATCCGGGTCGGGAGACAAGCATCTTACCAACTAGGTCATGGAGGTCATATATATAATCAATGTAACAACTTTCAAATAGTATATTAAAAATCCTATTAAACGCATCTATGCCATCAGCCTGCCAGAGGAACTATAAAAATAAATATACTCACTACAGAGGAAGCATATTTAGTGTTATAGGGCTAAGCATTCAAAAATACTCACTACATAGGAAGTATGTTTCGTGTTATAGGGTCAAGCATTAAAAAATACTCACTACAGAGGAAGTATATTTCGTGTTATAGGGTCAAGCATTAAAAAATACTCACTACATAGGAAGTATGTTTCGTGTTATAGGGTCAAGCATTAAAAAATACTCACTACAGAGGAAGTATATTTCGTGTTATAGGGTCAAGCATTAAAAAATACTCACTACATAGGAAGTATGTTTCGTGTTATAGGGTCAAGCATTAAAAAATACTCACTACAGAGTAATTATATTTCGAGTTACCATATAGGACCAAACACTAAAAAATATTCACTACAGAGGAAGTATACTTCGTGTAATAGGACCAAACATTAAAAAAAATACTTACTACAGAGGAAGTATATTTCGTGTTATACGACCAAACATTAAAAAATACTCATTACAGAGGAAGTATATTTCTTGTTATAGGACCCAGCATTAAAAAAAAACAATCGAGGTAGCCCGGAATGTTTGCCTGATACACCTCGAAATGGCGTTATGATATGTATGTATGTAACAAAACGTTCTTTAAATCCTCAAAGGAACGATGTCTGAAATAAGACCTTGAGAGTTCTACACGACAATTAACGAATTCCTGATACTCGGCACTTCCTCCGGGCGAGGAAAGAGGGACAACCTATCGTGTGTTGGCCGCGCTGGCGCCTGGCGCTGTGAACTCGCGAGGTCGACATTAAAGAGCACTAAAATCAATTCACGCAATGCAGCGAGTTTACGAGACTTTTATTGCTTTATTTTCGAGTCTCGCCAGAGCCGACAGCTGGCCAAGAGTGGGTAAATCATCTAACTTTTGGGTGATATCATATATAAGCCTACGCATCCATGTGTATGTAAAATTATCAAGTCCAATAAATGAGTATTTTATGGTAAAACTGTCAATTTTTTAAATGGTTAAACGAGCTTTGATTGGACTCGCTATTTTAGTTGAAGCGGTCCAGCGGCGATTATCATAGGAAGAGGTTACTAAGTGTTCTTGGGTCGTACAGTGACATGTAGTCTGTTGTCATGGGACTCGTAGACGTACATTAGATCTTGTTATTCTTTATATAAAGTCTTCAATAGTCTTGTGGACCCACCTGTAACTCTGGAACGTATTGATTTAAGTGTTCCCTCGGGCTCTCTTAGACCTGCTTTTTTCAGTGTAGCTACATTTAATAAGGGGTCAGACGGTCGCGCGTAAACGCACTGGACTTCCGTGTAGAATGTCATCGGTACGAATCCCGCGCTGTGCTACTCCACTCGGATGGCACAGACATTTTATCGCCAAGTATTCGAGGGTATAAGTATATCATATATATTCCTCCAAAAAATATAAAAAGAAAACATGCCGATGTGTCCCGATCGTCTCGCTTCGGTGTGCCATCGGATCCAGTATATCGGTGTGGCCGGTGAGTTTGCTGGTGTGCAACAGGTCACTCACTTACAGGAAAAAAGAAACAAAATAAAAAACTTCACGGCACAGCCTCGCTTTCTTACTGAATTGACGTTGGAATGGCGAGGGGATCCTCGACTACGAGGCCCAGCAACGACGAGCTACATTTAGAAATAACATCGGATTCTGTAACTCGGTAGGAAGAATGTGCCGAGAGGTAACTGACACAAATGTGGACCTATTTAGTCCAACACAGCCAGAATTAAGAAGGATGGTGACAGTATTGACTGAAGACTGAAGAATAAATAATCTTGTGTTGACGGCCGTAGTCTGACGGTTTAGTATTCATTCTCAGACGTCCCGGGTTCAATTCCGAACTTGGTTTACTCTTCGGGCATTTTACATCAGACTTAATGTTTTTATTTTAACCTGGAGAGATTATTGCCACATGGCAATCTCTTCCAATCAACCAGAAATACGGTTTTATAGGCCCTAAGTGTTAACCAGACTGGAATCCTATTTAAAAAAATCTGGGTTCCAGCGGGGATCGAACCCGCAACCTCCGGATCGACAGACAAGTGTCTTACCACCAGGTCACGGAGGTCGTCGTTTTTCTGTTGCTTATAATAATAAAGGACAATTTATATAGCGCCGTTTAGAGAGCAAACTGTCATCATTAGCGCTCTAACTCAGTATTCGAACCCACTGATAAATTTTGATAACACCTCCTAAAAAGGATTGTCTTAGTTTTTCCTAAAGCTGTATACGCCACTCATATCTGACTGTAGGAGGAAGACCATTCCACGCCACAGGACCAGCAACGGCCAAAGCTTTATCATAATACCCCGCCTTATTCTATAGATTTGGAACAAGCAATTTATTAGATGAAAAAGAAATCAACCTCAAAATTCTACTTCTCTCCGAAGGAACATGGCCTGATGGTAAGACACTTGTCTGCCGATCCGAAGGTGGCGGGTTCGATCCCTGCTGGAACCCAGATTTATTTAAATAGGATTCCAGTCTGGTTAACACTTAGGGCCTATAAAAACATTTCTGGTTGGTTGGAAGAGATTGCCAGATGGCAATAAACTCGCCAGGTTAAAAAAATATCTTTGACCAGATTTGAAAGATACAATGGAGACTTTATACGCTTGACAACCAGGTAGCGCTTTTGTTATTTCAATATTTTTACATAACAAAATGTATAAAAATGTATTTTAATACGAGACGGTATGTGTATATTTAAATATTATAAATATAATGATCATTCCTTCGACATCAACAGTACGTTCGTGGAACAAAAGGAAATAAAACAAAAAGACGTTTCACTGTAATAGTATTTTAATAATCAGAAATGCAAACAAAAAATATGACCGTGAATCGAGACGGGGAAACACGAAGCGGTAAAATGAGAAGAAAACGTAACGTATTTACATGCGAATGGGGCCCGGACCAAATGTGACCTCCAGAAAGGCGTGAAGAAGATCTTAATAAAACACACACTCTCAAGATGCTGTTAGCTGCTGCCGATGGTGACGAGGTTAGCCGAAGAATTCTGAACATTTAAAGTGGCGGTCAGATCCGTATCAAGTGCTAGAAGACCCAAAAAATGTAACGTATCAATCAACAATTCCCGGGACTTACCAACAGATGGCGCCTCTAATGATAAATCCATACCATTCTCAGTTAGTACCAACCTTTTAGAAGTTACGTGTTAAACTTTCATGATATTCCGACATCGTGTCATTGAGTTACAGTGGTTTGGGTGACGACGCTACTTTTGCTATTTTCAAAACAATGGAAAAAAGAGAATTTCGTGTGTTGATAAAACTTTGCTTTTTAATGGGGAAAAATACCGTTCAAACTCAGCGATGGCTTGAAAAATGTTATCCGGGCTCTGCTCCGTCGAAAACAACCATTTATCGGTGGTATGCTGATTTCAAACGCGGTCGTACATACACAAATGGTGCTGAACGCTCTGGTCGTCCAAATGAGACTGTTAAACCAGAAAACATAAAAAACCCCTGAAAATCGTGATGGAAATCGCAAAGCAAAGTTGCGTGAGATAGCTGACATCCTGAAGATATCATTTAGTAGTGTTTACACTATTTTGCATGAACATTTGGTCATGAAAAAGCTTTTTTCGAAATGATTCCCGCGTTTGCTCACAATGGAACAGAAACAACCACGCATCGATGATTCAAAGCGCTGTTTGGCACTGTTGACGCGAAATAAACAGGAGTTTTTGCGTCGGTATGTGACAATGGATGAAACCTGGATCCACCACTATACTCCGGAATCAAATCGCCAGCTGAGTGGACAGCAGCCGGTGAAAGTCGTCCGAAACGACCAAAAACTCAACAGTCGGCCGGGAAGGTTATGGCCCGCATGGTATAATATTCATCGATCACCTTGAAAAGGGAAAAACCATCAATAGCGAATATTACATAGCGTTATTGGAGCGTTTAAAGGCAGAAATTGCAAAATTTTGAAACCAAAGATAAATCGTTCTACACGGCTGGGATAGAAAAGTTAGGAAAACGTTGGAATGAATGTATCGCTCTTGAAGGAGACTATGTTGATGAATAAAGAAGAATTTTGGCAAACAAATGTTGTTTTAGTAGTTAGTCCAGGGAATTATTGATCGATGTGTTATATTCACAAACTCGTTTATACACAGTGCCGTTTACTTGGACTTGCTGCAGGAATTTGTCATACCACGCATTCGTGAGGAGTTTAAGGATGAGGAGATATTTTATTTCCAGCAAGATTAGGTACTATCTTGGTGAAAATTTGCCGAACAAATCAATTGAACGTCATCTTCGTTGCTGGGCCTCGTAGTCGAGGATCCCTTCTCCATTCCAATGTCAATCTTGAGCTGCTCTTCCACGTCGATCATGTGATCTTCTGTGAGAAAATAGTCCGATCCTAGATGCGCATTCCCTCTCGCAACGTCGCAGACATGTGGACCCTGCTGAGTCACCTGGGAATTTTGGCACATGTTCGCAGCACAGTGACTGTTTCTCACACGTCTAGTCGTTGAGATATCATCAGAACAGATGGCTCTCCATCCTCCACGGTCCTGAGCCACCTGCTTCCAGCCCTCAGGTGCACCGTACAAAGATAGTGACTCTAGCAGACTATCCTTATAGCGCTTTCTCTGCCCACAAACCCTTCGCTTGCACACTACTTCCCAGTACAAGACGCGTTTTGGGAGCCTATCCAAGGTAGTATCTATGGCACTGACAATAATAGTCCAATGATACACCCACCTCTGGATATGCCAAGACTCTCTTCAGAAGCTAACAGAAAGGTCTGGTGTCCAGAAGGCAGATAATTGACGGTGTTCAATAGGCTATTAATATTCATTAGCTGGCGCCCGACTACCGATCTCGAGCTGCCGTTTCACGCTTGGAAGTGTCTGCCGTTTGGCCGCGGAACTGTTTTGATCTCATCGCATTCCGATGGGTCGGCAATCAATAATGCGATGTCTTAATATATAATATGTTTAAATCACGTCGAGTGCAACACGATTCTTGGAGTTTTCTATGATAAGAAGTGATATAAATTAAATAGACTAGTAGCGGCTGGTCTACAGGGCTAATAATAGTGCATGTCTCAGTATCTGCGCGAAAAATTCTGAACATTGACAGTCTCCACGATCTGGTGATGACATATTCATTTGTATTACAAAGCATCATCCATATATCATATTTTGCGATTCACTCGACTCGATTTTGGAATCATTACATTGTATTACACTTTCGTTGTAAACAGTACCACTTGGCATGTTTATTGCAATGTGACAATCTCTTCCAGCCAACCAGAAATATATAAAAGAGGCCTTAAGTAAAAAAAAAACCAAACAGGAATCCTTTCTTTTAATCTGTGTTCCAACGGGAATCGAACCGCAACTTACGGGTCAGAAGAGGAGCGTCTTACCAACTAAACCACGGAGGTCGTTCTAGCTTAATCAGATTTGCTACATCCTTATCAATTTTTAAGAAAAAAAATATTAAAAATATTTCTAATCTCTCATATCTATTCGATTCCCATCCTTACCCCTATTTTCCTTGAGATTTATTATTTGTTTTAATTTTTGTTACATTTACTTTTAATGCAGAACAACTTGGCAAGTTTATTGCTACGTTGCAATCTCTTACAACATATAATAAAGATATTTAAGAAACCTGAACTTCTTCTCCCTGGCTCAATCCCAACTCACTGTCTGCGAAGACTGTTGGGGTCAGCTCTCCTCGTCCTCAGGTTGTATGGTCTTCTGTCCCGGACTACGTCCCCCAGGCCGTGCCTCTGCATCAGGTTATCTTTTTGACCACCCATGAATTCTTTGGTCTTCCTCTGGTTGTTATTCGAGGAAGATCCATGGAGATTGCCTGGTTCACAATGTGATCGCGTGCTCTACGTCCAACGTGCCCATACCATCTCAATCGCTTCTCCTCCATCTTGCTGTTGATGTCTGTTACACCTAGGCTTCCACGAATGCGTGAGCTTTTTATTTTGTCTCTTAGAGACACACCAGCTGACCATCTTAGCATGCGCATTTCAGCAGTTTCTAGTTGCCTCGAGTAAGAGTTATACATCGTCCAACATTCGGAGCCACAGAGGAGTGCGGGTCTGACAATTGTTTGGTATACTTTTCCTTTTAACTTTACTGGCATTTTCGGATCACGTAGAACTCCCGTCATTGATCTAAACTTCATCATGGGGAGGGGGGAGTACGTTAGCGTAAAAGGAATCCTTTTTTTTTTTTTTTTTAGAAAAAAAATATTTTAGACAAGTTAGTTATACTCGGGATGTTATAAACGTTTGACATACTCTCCCGACGATATCTTAAACAATACTGTCAAAATTAGACTAAAACTTGGTGAATATACTAATAGTGAGTCATATTATCAGAACATGTGCATGCGCACTACTGCCCCCTACCTTAACCCCTTCATTCCGCGAAATTATTGACCACCCCAAATATGTATCCTAAATAATAAATTTCTTTTTAAAGATGTTCATACCTCATCTTTGTTTTGCAATTATCACTGTGATAGGCTACCACGAATGCGTGAGCTTTTTATTTTGTCTCTTAGGGACACACCAGCTGACCATCTTAGCATGCGCATTTCAACAGTTTCTAGTTGCCTAGAGTAAGAGTTATACATCGTCCAGCATTCGGAGCCATAGAGGAGTTTAATTTAAGAAACCTGAACTAAAAACCAGATTCTTACTATGTTTACAGAAAATATTGGATATCAACGGGAATTGAACCTGCAGCCTCCAGGTCGGAGGACAAGCTTATAAAGAGGCTTCGGAAGTTAGCAAGAAAATTATGCGAAACGGTAAAAGTATTACACAAAAATTTAAATGATAGGCACAGATTAAAACCGAATTATTACTATGTACGTACGTATATCCAGAGATATAATCTCGTATTATTTGAAGCGATACACCGTTAATGTTAATACCATTGCTAAATCTGTTTGTTACGGCACAGTTGAATATTCACTGTGCATCAATTATTCTTGGAGTCGTTTTTCCTTGCTAACTAGTTGTAATCTTTTTTCACTAGCTCTCGAGGAGGGATTCTCAAAATGGGGGGCGGTCCCTTTATGGTTTCAACTTGTATTGTATTGTATTACACTTTCGTTATATACAGTACAACCTAGCGGGCTTATTGCCGTGTGGCAATATCTTCCAACCAACCAGAAATATGTTCGAGTAGCCTGAAGTGAAATCCAGACTGGAATATTGTAATTTATTTTTATCAAACACTGTTTATTCCACTTTTTTGTAACGGTATAACCCTACCGGTTTTAAGGCTTTACCCTCATCTTCAGGGGAGCACAAACAAGTCTTGTTTGTGCTCCTCTGAAGATGAGGTGAAAGCCTTGAAACCGGTAGGGTTATAGCGTTACAAAAAAGTGGAATAAACAGTGTTTGATAAAAATAAATTACAATGTCTTTAAACCTCCACAACGTTAATGCCTTAACTATAAACAACAGACTGCAATATTAAAAAAAAAATCTAGGTTCTAGTGGGATTTGAATCCGCAACCTCCGGGTTGGGAGAGAGGCGTCTTTTCAACTAGGCCACGGTGGTCGTCAACTTGCCCACTTGATGACAGATGATGCGAAAGCGAAATAAGGAAATTTCATAAATAGTAAAGACCTTTTTCATAACAATTTATGGCACAGAAATAAAATCTATTTTTGTCAAGTTCGTAGTTATCTCCCATAACGGAGAGTTAACTTATTTATTTGGAATGGGGGCGAGCCCTCTCGGCGGGAATAAAACCTTCCGATGACAACTTCAAAAATCCTTGCCCTTCGCACCAAACTACTTGTTCATGCTTCAACAATGACACCGTCCATCGAGTAGACACAGACGACGCCTCTACAAAACAAAAAACAACCACCCAAAACGACGAAAAGTATCTTTAAAGCTCCAATGAAAACGTCAACCAGTTACACCGATAGGCATCCCGCAACTCACCCCTATGTTTTCAATTGAGTGGAATTTTGATTAATATAAAATTCCATAGTTCTTTTACACAAATCAATTACATTCTAAGGACACTCAATTCAATTTTATATATTTAGAGAGCAAACTCTTCTTAAGGGTGCTCTAACTCGGGACTTGAACCTCCAATATTAAACAAATCACATCTGGCAGCTATAGCAGCGCTCGAGCGAATTTCATTTGCAAACAGCACAACCTTGTGTGGCTTCGGCCATACGGCAATCTTCTCCAACAAACCAGAAATATGTTTAAGAGGCCTTAAGTAAAAACTGAAAACCTTTTTTTTTTCAAACTGAATTCCAGCGGGAATTGAACCCACAACCTCCAGATCGGAATACAAACGTTTTACCAACTGGCCACGGAGGTCGTCAAAATATGAACCACATATGTAAAAGAAGTATTGTCGGATAAAGTCTGATTTAATACATTAAAATCTTTATAACTATTACACCCACTTTCTACCACGCCTCTTTCTATAACCATAACCTTTGATTTCGTTACATTCGTTTTCAAAATTATGAATTAAGATTTATTGTTTACCCTAAATTCTTGATTGAATTATCCATAAGAGGCACGACGCAACAGTAGTGTTACAATCAGTGACTCTGATAATTGCAGTAGACCGTCGTAATTGCAAATTGGGATGCGCGTTACGCGATCAAAGCAAATTAAATGCGTACATACGTAACGCTGCCACCTCACACCGTAATATCGAGTTGTGGTTTTGAACCGCGAGCAAAAACTCCAAACCGCAACGGCTACTTTTGTCCCTCCTCTTCGGAGACACAAGCGCATACACATCCTGCACTAGGATCGTAAGAATAATTTATTACTGAAATTGCAGTTTTAAATACTATATATTAGAACTAGAGTCTCAAAATCTGGCAAGATACTCGCACAAACACATTGCATACTTCCCATCCTGCACTAGAATCGCCAGAATAATGTATTACTATTATATAATTGCAGTTATACGTGTATACTGGAACTAGAGTCTGAAAATCTGGTAAGATACTCACACAAACACATTGCATACTTCCCACCCTGCACTAGAATCGTCAGAATAATGTATTACTATTATATAATTGCAGTTATACGTGTATACTGGAACTAGAGTCTGAAAATCTGGTAAGATACTCGCACACATTGCATACTTCCCATCCTGCACTAGAATCGCCAGAATAATGTATTACTGTAATTGCAGTTAAAAATCCTATATAATGGAACTAGAGTCTCAAAATCTGGAAAGATACTCAAGATTACTCACACATACACACTGATTGCAGTTATACGTGTATACTACTTATCCTGCTACTTATCCTGCTACTTATATGCTACTTATCCTGCACTAGAATCGCCATAATAATTTCTTACTATAATTGAAGTTATAAATACTATTTATGTTTTAACCGATGAGTTTCAAAATCCGCTATAATACTTGCACTTACACACTTGATACTTCCTATCCTGCACTAGGATCGCCAGAATAATTTATTACATTGATTGCAATTATAAATGCTATATACTCGAACAAATCATCATCATCTCTCCCTTAAGGACTAGCTACTAAAGACGTGTTTCGTAAGATGAAGACAGGAATTTAATTATCGTTTGGACATGTAGAGAGAATGGATGATGAAATCATGACTAAGCGAGTATATGAGTCAGAAGAACAAGGTGTGGTTTAAGAGATAGACCGTTGAAAACGTGGTTGGACCAAATGGACTAGATTTTGAAAAAAGGTAAAGTGAGAAGTATGAATAATAGAAAATTGTGTATGAATGTTGAGGAGGCGAAGGTTGTGTGATTGGATAGAAAAGTAAAGAGATCTGTTCTCTCTGCCTACCCCGGCACAAGACATGATGACATGTATGCGGATTCAACACAAACATGACATCATCAAAGTCTGTTAAGATTAAAATCCATAACAGTATTTTAGTACCAACTTTCATGTTTGGGAGTAAAAAATGGACATAGAAAATATTGAAAGGAGATGAACAAATTCTAAAAACACAGAAAAATACATGGGGTAACAATATATATAATAGAGCACGGACTAACGAGATAAGGGATCAATGCGAAATACATGGGGTGACAATATATATGATAGAGCACGGACTAACGAGATAAGGGATCAATGCGAAATTTAGTTGAAAATAAGATGTAGAGCACTGTGAGATAGTTTAGGCATGTAGAACGAATGAATGAACAAAAACTAACGATATAAATAAACAGTGAAAAGCGTGGTAGAAGTAGACCAAGGACAGTATGGATGGGTCGAGTGTATGATATATTAAAAAAGGAAATGTAAAAAGTCACAAGAGAAATCATAGGAGCTGTATGAGAAGGTGTTTCAATGTGGAAGAGACGAAATATGTCGTGTATCTTTCAAAATACGTCGTCCTTTACTGTCCATGCAGTGAGACTCTGGAATCAGTTACGAACCAATATAAAGTCGCTGCTCCGTCCTCGGCATGCTTTAAGAAGCGACTGAAAAAAATCTTCATTTCTAGCCAGAAAAATAACGTGTTTCACTCCTGATTTTTCTTATCCTTTCCTCTCCACCATCCCTTCCTTTTCTTTTGATTTATGATATCTCACTTTATATGAAAAATAATGTTCGGGTAATTGTCTGTCTTTGTGGGGGCATATGCTCACGTATGTATTTATGGATTTCGTGGGGATGGGTAGCCATTTGAATTATAATATATATGCGACCATGTAATTTGCTTCATTTACTTTTGTCTGGTTGGTTGGAAGAGATTGCCGCCTGGCAATACGCCTACCAGATTGTATTTGCAATAAAAGTGTTAACAAAATAAATAAATACATCTACACTAATGTAAAGTACAACACGAAAAGTAAAACAAACAGTGCAAGAAGGCAGAGTGGAAAGCGTGGTAGAGGAAGAGTAAAGAACGTATGGTTAGATAAAGTGAATGATATATTCAAAGAAAATGTAGAAAATCAGATCGTACGAATTGTATGAGGTGTACGGGTGTGGAAGAGACGAAGGGCGTGTCTCGAGATAGAAAAGTCGAGCGTTCTGTCCTCTCTGACGTGATGGTATGTATGTTTATAAATAAGCGAAAATGAACCATTTCCTAAATCGAGTTTCCTTTACTGATATCTCGCAGACCAGACGCAACAGTCTCTGAATAGTCGTGAATCACCAACAGCAACAGGAAGCTGGAATGCTGGCCATTCCGTTGTGGAGTAAACATTAAAAATTATCTTTATAATTAGATCCGAGTTTATAACATACTCGTATTAACATATAAAGTTGGGAGACAATGAGTTGTGAAAGACTTACGAAACAAATTTATCAGACGTACCGGAAAGTAATGTCGTTTTTATGCATGTAAAGTATATTTTAGTGTTATTTATTTATTAAGTGTTTATGTTCACTCCAAATGAACTAATCAGTCATGAATGAGCTGAACTGGTTAAACGTGAGAAATACGACGAATAATTCACATACTGTAACACATCGATCAATAAGTCCCGGGACTAACTACTTAAACAGCATTTGTTTGCCAACATTCTTCTTTATTCGTCAACATAGTCTCCTTCAAGAGCGATACATTCATTCCAACGCTTTCCTAACGTTTCGATGCCAGCCGTGTAGAACGCCTTTTCTTTGGTTTCAAAATAGGCGTTAGTTTCGGCAATCACTTCTTCATTGGAGCCTTCAATTCGAAGTTCAACTCATGCAATTTGGCCATCGCTACCATCGACTTGTGACACGGTGCATTGTCCTGATGAAAGAGAACTTTTTTCTTCTTCATATGGGGCCGTTTTTTTTGCAATTTCTGCCTTCAAACGCTCCAATAACGCTATGTAATATTCGATATTGATGGTTTTTCCCTTTTCAAGGTGATCGATGAATATTATACCATGCGTACGCATCCCAAAATTGGAGGCCATAACCTTTCCGGCCGACTGTTGATTTTTTGGTCGCTTCGGACGACTTTCACCGGCTGCTCTCCACTCAGCTGTAATATTCTTAACTGTCCGACGGCCTCCTCTTATTTCGTCGAAAACATTTAGGGCCTTTCCGAGCATGGGCTTGCGCTACGCTCAAACAGAGAGTGTGTGGTTTCCCAGTTATTTTGATTGGCTTTCCCAGTTCACCGTTCTTCTTTTTTTTACGTCGTCCTTTACTGTCTATGCAGTGAGACTCTAGAACCAGCTACAAACGAATGTTAAACTCGCTCCATCATTGCCATGTTTTAAAAACCATTTGAAAAAAAACACTTTATTTTAAATCAGTAATATTAGGTCCTTACATATGAAATTGGCGTTTTGTTTGGGAGGAACATAAAGTTGATTTTTTTTTAATATAATATATTTATTTAATCAAAGTATGTACCATTGCTATCTATGCACTTTTGCCATCTCATAGGTAGTTCATCGATCCCTTTACTAAAAAAACCATTCGGACGGGAATCAATAAAATCTTTGAAGTCGGTTTGGACTGCCCCATCGGAGTTGAATTTTTTCCCTTGCAAGAAGTTATCCAAATTTCGAAAAAAATAGTAATCTGTTGGGGCGAGGTCCGGAGAGTACGGTGGATGTCTTAGACATTCCAATTGAAGCTCTTCTAATTTGGTAGCCGTCTGTTGTGCAGTGTGTGGTCTAGCGTTATCATGAAGCAGCAGTGGCCTAGAGCGATTAACCAGCCTCGGTTGTTTAGCAGCTAGCTTTTCCATCATGGTTTGCAGTTGCTGACAATAGACATCTGCCGTAATCGTCTGGCCAGATTTAAGAAAGCTGTAGGGAACGACACCAGCACTAGTCCACCAAACGCTCACAAGTAACTTTTTTGGAGTCAATTTTCGCTTGGGGCATGGTTTGGCTGGTTCGGCAGGGTTCAGCCATTGCGATGAGCGCTTCCGATTATCATACAGGATCCACTTTTCATCACAGGTAATGATTCGATTTAAAATCCCTTTATTATTGTGCCGGTTGAGTAATGCAACGCAGCAGTCAACGCGCGTTTGTTGATTTGCTTCACTCAATTCGTGAGGTACCCACCTTTCAAGCTTTTTCACCTTCCCAATTTGCTTCAAGGGGATTAAAACAGTTTTATCACTAACACCGCAGCCTGCAGCTAACTCGGACGTGGTTTGCGATGGATCCGCTTCCACAATAGCCTTCAATTCTTCATTATCAACTTTGGTCTCCGGCCGTCCACGGGGCTTATTCCGCAGGTCGAAATTTCCAGAACGAAAACGTTGGAACCAAAAACGCACTGTGTTTTCTTTTGCGGCACCGTCGCCATACACATCATTAATCCTTCGAGCCGTTTCTGCAGCACTGGTGCCACGGTGAAACTCGTACTCGTAAATAACGCGATATTTCAAGTTTTCCATTTTGTAAACTGAGTGACGCAAAGAAAAAAAACAATTGAGGAAAAAACAAATGAATTATAATTTTCGAAACACAAATACTTGAGTAAATAGCTGTATAAATTTTAATTTGGAATTCCTAACCAAAGAGAAGATATTTGAGATCAAAGTTGCCAGTACGGCAAAACGCCAATTTCATATGTAAGGACCTAATATAACGTGTTTTATCCTGATTTATCTTTCCTCTCCACCATCCTTTCCTTTTCCTTTGATTGATGATATCTCACTTTTATTTTAATTTTGTTAATTGGTCATACATTTTGTAAAGGTGAATAATAATTTAAATATTTATTGCGACCATTTATTTATTTATTATTACACATGACAAGAAATATACATAATTTGCAAAAAAACCACAGCTAATTTAATTTGGACATACAATTTTAATGGATCTGGGTTTGTTGCCTTTCATTTGTCGTATCCCCAGTAAACTAGGCTTTTGCCTGTATCTCACTGAGGACCATGAATCTTCCTTTTTTTTGCCTGATTGGTTGGAAGGGATTGTCACCTAGCAATAAGCCCGTCGGATTGTTTTACAATGAACCGATAAATAAATAAATCAGCAATTGTTCTTTAAATTTTGACAGATTTTTATTAAGATTTAGCTTAAAGAAAACGAGCGAGATGAAACCAGAAGAGGATCATATTCGTCATTATAGTATATGCTGAATGAATTGCGGTGTTTATCATAATAACATACATTAGATGTCCGCAAGTGCCAGCGTTGATTCGCCAAATTCCGAATGGGCGATGTCGATCTCTCCGATGTCCATCGTTCAGAAAGGCCAGTGGAGCCAGACGACCTGTTGTGCTCAGCTGTTGAAGCTAATCCTCGTCAGATCATTGACGAATTATCAGAACAACTAAATTTACTATGGTCTACAGTTCAGGAGCACCTTCAACAGATAGGGAAGGTCAATAGACAAGGAATTTAGGTTCCACACCAACTTTTGGCTGAAAACATAGCTCAACGTTCTATAATCTGCAACTCTTTTGCTAAGCAGACAGAAAAACAAAACATTTCTTCGTTGAATTGTCACTGGAGATGAGAAATTGGTTCTTTACGTTAACATCAAACGCAAAAACCAATGACTTTCTCCAGGTCAGACGCCATTATTACGCCTACACCCCTAAAAAAAGTCTTGCTCTGTGTTCACTTTGAGGTATTGCAATTATGACAGACAATACCAGCAAACCTCTACTGTCAACAATTGAAACGTTTGAACCAAGCACTTACCATTAAACTAGTAACAAGAGAAGGTGTCATTCTGCAGCATAGTATTGCGAGACCACATTCGACTAGATAGATCCAGAAGAAGATCAGATGTTTAGGCCGATAAATTTTGCCCCATCCGCCCTATTCACCTGACATTGCGCCATCTGATGATGAACTACTCGTATTTGTTCTGATCTCTGCAGCACATTCTCAGCGGGAAAACTTTCTATAAAATATTGACGACGTCAAAACTAGGCTTTCGGAAATCTTCGCATCAAAGTCAACTTCCTTTTATAAAGAGGATATTGAAAATTTAATTTTAAGATGGGTAACCGTGATTGGTAACGATGGTGATTACATAATTGATTAAAAGATAAAACACTTTCTGTTAACTTTTTTTATTTTTATTAAAAAACTATTGAAATGTCGTGTATTTAGATGAACGTTATATACTCGTACATTCGTCATATAAAATACAGATGTTAACATAAGTTGTGTCCGTTTTTTCCCAAATGAAGAGAACAAGACACAACAAAAAAAATTACAACAAATTAGTCAATAATGTATTCTCCTTCATTATTTACAGCTTCTTGCCAACGTTCTACAAGTTTTTCAATGCCTGTGCGATAAAAACCATCCAATCTTGACTCGAGGAATTCGTTCAACCATGTCCGCAATTCGACGTCATTATTGAAGGAAACGCCGCGCATATTGTTCGAAAGCGACCGGAAAAGGTGGAAACCGAGGGCGCGAGGTCTGGAGAATATGGAGGGTGCGGCAGGACTTCCCAACCAAGCGTTTGAATGGTATTTTTCGTAATGTTGACGATATGAAGGCGGGCGTTATCGTGTTGCAGAATAACGCCATATTGCCGATCTGGCCTTTTTTGTTGAATTGCATTGTTATTATATTTATTTTTGGTCCCACTAATATAATAATATTTATATAGGGGTTCATTGAGACACGACTATTATTTCAAGGGTTCCGCGAGGGTAAAAAGGTTGAGAAATGCTGGTCTAGTGTATGTTTTTCCCTTTTTGATACTTTTTCAGTATATGTTAGCACGTGGCGACATGACGATATCGGCAGCGCTCTTGAGGGTTACGAAGCATTACACGATGGACCGAATCGATTCTCCAAGTAATTATTCTATTTGACAGGCGGTTGCTGTAGCGTGCCTAAACGCTGGATAATTCGAGTCACCTGATTCTGTTCACTTGCATAAAAGTCCATTTTGCGGAATGCTGTTTTGCAACAAAGTGACTGTTTTCGATCCGTTAAATTGTGTGCACTATAAAAAATCCATGTATAGTATTATAATGCGTCAAACTTCTGGGGGAGGGGGCTCTTTTTTTTAAATTAAAAGATCAAAAGAAAAACCATCAATTTTTTCTGAATGCTGGTCCAACAATATGTCGTACGTGTATAGTAAATTGAATGCTGGTCCAACAATATGTCGTACGTGTATAGTAAATTGAATGCTGGTCCAACAATATGTTGTACGTGTATAGTAAATTGAATGCTGGTCCAACAATATGTCGTACGTGTATAGTAAATTGAATGCTGGTCCAATAATATGTCGTACGTGTATAGTAAATTGAATGCTGGTCCAACAATATGTTGTACGTGTATAGTAAATTGAATGCTGGTCCAACAATATGTCGTGCGTGTATAGTAAATTGACTCAAAAATACATTTACATATGATTAGCCTGTTCATCAATATTTATTGCGGAACCCCGGGATTCCGGAAAACCCCGGTTGAGAAACGCTGCAGTAGACTATCGATTATTCGGGCCGTATTAAACGGATTACGGATTAATCGGGGCAGTAAAAAATCCGAATTTTCTTTACACAATTAAATTTTAATTCATCAAAAAAAATTTTCTTTACACAATCATAAAAAAAAACGATTTTTTTACTACGTCTGTGAATTTACAACGCGGATAATTGAGAATCTAGTGTAGATGTATTTATAACAACGTTTTAGTTGACACTTTCAGCAACGGTGCAATGTGCCTTAAAAACATATTTAAAAAAAAAGTAGTTTGCCTTTAATTCATTATAAAGAAAAATAATTAAAAAAAAAAACAATGTATAACAATTCAATACAACCAAACAAAAGACACGACATCACAATAAAATGAATTCGTTATAAAGAAAAATAATTTTAAAATAAACAATTTATAACAAATCAATACAACCAAACAAAAGACACGACATTACAATAAAATAAATTGGTTACAAAGAAAAATAATTTTAAAATAAACAATTTATAACAATTCAATACAAACAAATAAAAGACACGCCACCACAATAAAATAAATTCATTATAAAGAAAAATAATTTTAAAATAAACAATTTATAACAATTCAATACAACCAAATAAAAGACACGACATCACAATAAAATGAATTCATTATAAAGAAAAATAATTTTAAAATAAACAATTTATAACAATTCAATACAACCAAATAAAAGACACGCCACCACAATAAAATAAATTCGTTATAAAGAAAAATAATTTTAAAACAAACAATTTATAACAATTCAATACAACCAAATAAAAGACACGACATCACAATAAAATGAATTCATTATAAAGAAAAATAATTTAAAAATAAACAATTTATAACAATTCAATACAACCAAATAAAAGACACGACATCACAATAAAATGAATTCATTATAAAGAAAAACAATTTTAAAATAAACAATTTATAACAATTCAATACAACCAAATAAAAGACACGCCCCCACAATAAAATAAATTCGTTAAAAAGAAAAATAATTTTAAAATAAACAATTTATAACAATTTAATACAACCAAACAAAAGACACGCAATCACAATAAAATAATTAACTTAATACAATAAGTACACAAGTCAAAATTATTATGCTGTGATGGTTGATGTCGACGATTTATCTGACTTTTTTACATTTCCTTTTAATATATACAATTATTTTATTTTTTTATTTCTAACCATACGTACCTTAGTCTTTATCTCACACGCATTCCACTAACATTTGCACTATACATCTGTTTTGTTAGCCTTCCTTCATGCATTCGTTCTACGTGCCCAAAACATCACCGAATCTGAAGGATTTGCAACTTTTAAATTAAAATATCTATGAAACATGTAAGTTTTTGATTTGTGTCAGAAATTCGAATATGTAATTCTCACTAGAAGGAAAATAAAGTAAAATTAACAAATTGCCGATAGATTAGTTCAACATTGACAAAATGCGGTTAATTCAAAGCGCATCTTCTTAGAAATGGTTGCGTTACGCAAATGCTTTAACCTCGATATACTCGTAGTGCAGTCAATGCGGTTCGGACAGCATATTCCAGAAACTTCCCGACACATTTCGTATCGTGAACCAGTTCTGCGAATTTCGGCTGCAGCGGTCGGGATACATGGAGTTTATTATCCAGGACGACGACCCGAAGAGAACGGACTCGGGCAAAAACAGGCGGGGCGAGTCGGACGGAAAGGACATTGTTTGCAGAACGGACGAGCGTGGCCATAACCCTTGGCCAGACCACCGGAACGGATACTTAAATTGTTGACAGTTTAGACACAGCAGCGTGGACTAGTGCTGGATGCACTTGATGAATGGGTTTTTTTGTTTTGTTTTGTCGATTTATCCTTGACAATGCAGTTGCGCTTGGCTTCAAAACTACGAAGGGAAGGAATATTTGAAAATCAGGGAAACTTTATTTTCATTTTTGATAACGCTGGTATTCAGATATGTACGAATGCATATGTTTGAGTGTTTGTTATTAAATTTAAAAAATCCCCTTGACAAAATCTAGGGTTTAACGGGAATTGAACCTGCAACATCAGGGTCGAAAGATAGGCTGGCGTCTTATCAACTAGGTCATGGAAGTCGTCAAACTCCCGAAATTGGTACAAAAAAAACTATATTTTTCCACGTCTATGTTTCACTCAATCACTTTCACAGTTGGTACTTAGATACTGTTATGGAGATTCATCTTAGCAGGTTTTAATACTGTCCGGTTCGAGTATCGTTTTCTATCGCGATACACCGTTCGATATCTATCGTTTTTTATCGCGATACACCCTTCGACATCTCTCGTTTTTTATCGCTATACACCCTTCGATATCTCTCGTTTTTTATCGCTATACACCCTTCGATATCTCTCGTTTTTTATCGCTATACACCCTTCGATATCTCTCGTTTTTTATCGCAATGCACCCTTCGATATCTCTCGTTTTTTTATCGCTATACACCCTTCGATATCTCTCGTTTTTTATTGCTATACACCCTTCGATATCTCTCGTTTTTTATCGCTATACACCCTTCGATATCTCTCGTTTTTTTATCACTATACACCCTTCGATATATCTCGATTTTTATCGCTATACACCCTTCGATATCTCTCGTTTTTTATCGCGACACACCCTTCGATAGCTCTCGTTTTTTATCGCTATACACCCTTCGATATCTCTAGTAAAAGTTAGTCTTTGCAAATGGAGAACAATTAGTAGACGAAAAATGAGGGATAAATAATGTGTGCAAGAATGGCTCACTAATATAATTCAAATCAATCTCCCAGTTTGACAGAGACGACGGCTTCAATTGGTTGCACGCTTGTTTACTTGATGACTGCTCCGAGGATGCAATCACTATTGGTCACAAAAAACAAAGCGTACAACAAAGCCGACAGTCTCGTCTCACCTTGGAAAGATTTATAGGTAATAAATGTTCACATTGTTAAGAGTCAAGATTGAGAATTATAATTAATGTGACACCTCTGAAACTGTGTGCCAGCCTGGTTCTATCAATCTAAGTTCCTAGTTCTACGTGTTTCATACAAAAACTATCTATCTGGTGAATTTATTGCTTTCAAGTTATTTATTCCAAGTAATCAGCTTTTGTTTAATTATTATTATTAAGTATCCATGACCGTATCCAAAACATAACATATTAAACGTGAAATATTACTAAAAAAACAAAGACCAGAAATTATATGAAATGATAAATCTCTAACGAAAATAGAGATCAAAATGGGAATCGGATATGATTAAGGGCGAGTAGATGAGATGCATGTCCGGGCGGTAACGGACTGGACTTTTGTGCGGAAGGTCGTCGGTTCGAACCCCGCGCTATGCGACTCCCCTCGAATGACGAATATTTTTTCTCCTAGTATTCAGGTGTATAAGGATACCTATGACTTCGATTATATATATTCTTTCAAAAAGAGGGAGAGAAAACATGCCGGTGTGTTCCGATCGTCTCTTTGTTGTACATCGGATCTAGAACAGCGTTGTGGCCGGTGAGTTTGCTGGCGTGCAACGACTCACTCATTTAAAAATATCATCGGCACAGCTTCGCCTTCCAATGAAATTGACGTTGGAATATCGAGGGAGTCCTCGACTACGAAGCCCAGCAAAGACGGCGAAGAATATTTGACTTACGTCTGGATAATTGTAATTGTATTTATTCCGGTTTGCCTGATTTACAAATGACTAGCCTTCAGTTGGTTTTCAATGCAGCTGCAAGTCTGATGGTAATCATAAATATCGTCATAATAGTCCGATTCTAAAAAGTCAATTAAGGTGTCGCGAACGGGTTGGGATGTCTCCGTTGTAGCTCTCGAAACTGTCTTAGAAATGTTCCTTCGGAGAGAAGTAGAACTCACGGTCGATTTCTTCGTCATCCAAAAAATTGATAGTTCCAAATCGATCTAATAGGACGGGGTATTATGATAGAACTTTTACCATTGTTGGTCCTGTGTCGTGGAATTGCCTGACTCTTAGTATTAGAGATGTGGGTGACTTGTGCAGCTTTAATAAGCACTTAAAGACAACCCTTTTTGGGAGGAGTTATCAAAATTGATGATGTTATATAAACATTAAACAATACACTAAGCGAAACCATAAGCCGAATGTGTTACTATCACATATCGGAATATCTACTAAAGTTTCTTTGTAACTATTGTATAATAGTTCGTCTTCCTTTGGTAAGTAATCTGCGGTTTTCTTACCAAATATGTTTTCCTGAACGCATGCAGATGCGGGAAAGAACCTAATCTATTATAATAGCCGTATCTACTACTTCCCTATCCTTACACTCAACGTGTGTGTGCATATTAATGTTGAAATATCTTAAATCTGTCAATAATAGTGGGTTCAAATCCTAAGTTAGAGCGCTTTTGAGGAGAGTTTGCTCTCTAAACGGCGATGCATAAATTATTATTATTTGAGACGGATAAAACTTATTTACTTTTTCATGAATATTAATAAAGGTGAAGTATATCACATGAACAAAAGAGCACGTATAATAATATTTATGAATGTGGGCGAAGAAAATTTAATGTGTATGAATATACTACCTTGATCAAAAAGTTTTAGGACCGGCCACCGTGTGGCACTTGTCAGTCACCCGATTGGAATTCTTTTTTTTTTGTTAGGTTACCACATCTATCATTGACACTTCCCTCCAAATTTCAGCGTCATAGCTTGACATTTGTAAAAGTTACGCTGTACTGAGTACATCTACCTTTGAGCGTGTTTTCGATTTTTTACAAGTTTGAAAATGGCATCAACTGTGCATCAACGAGTTTGCATTAAATTTCGTGTGAAAAACGGATTTAACGGTCCGCAGACCTTGGAAATGTTGGAGAAGTGTTTTTCGGTGGCACGAACGCTTCAGAAGTGGTCGTGAGTCTGTCGAGGATGACGAACGCAGTGGTAGTCGAAACCCGATGAAAACATCGATAAAATCAAAGAAATGTTGGTCGAAAACCGCAAATTGACCATCAGAGAGCTGGCAGAGGACTTGAACATCATTTATGGATCCGCTCAAGACATTTTGGTTAGTGATTTGGGCCTCAGACGTGTCACTGCAAAAGAGGTGACGAAAGACCTCAATTTCATGCAAAAAAAGGACCGCGTTGAAATCGCGAAAGACATGATTTCCACGAGTTTTTGACCAAAAACAACACGAATACTATCCAGCAGCCTTCGAATTAACCTGATCTGGCTCCCTGCGACTTTTTCCTGTTCAACCGACTTAAAAAACCGTTTCGCGGAACGTGTTACAGCACCCGAAAGGATGTCATGAAAAAATCGAAGACGGCTCTGATGGACATACCGAAAATTGAGTACCAGCGGTGTTTCGAGGATTGGATCAAGCGCTGGCGTAAGTGCGTTGCAGTCGATGGGGAGTACTTAGAAGGGGACCATATCGATTTTGATGAATAAACTAGTATTTTCGATTTTTTGAAAAGAGTCCTAAAAATGTTTGATCAAGGTAGTATATATAGATACATATCATCACGCCGTGTCCCTTACGAACTAGATATAGAGACCATATCTTCAAACTCTTATATCTAAGCACACAATTTTCGTCTCGTCATGCACAATATTCTATTATTCGTACTTATCACTTTACCTTCTTTTAAAATCTAGTCCATATGTATGGATATAAAAAGCATTGATATCTATTCGTCTTCTCAACTTACTCCGAAAGGGACATGGTGTGTATGTAAGCATTAACGTACGAATACACTGCACATATTTTCCAAAAGCGCATTATACACTGTTAAGAAGACAAAGGGGTGAATGACAAATGTAAAAAGATATCAAGGAAGTCGCAAAACGTAAAAAAACTGGTCCATTGCAATCGATCGAGTTGGTCTGCAGCAGGGCCGGCCTGGAAAATTGCGGGGCTGCGTACGAAAATTGGCGCGGTACGTCATTTCTTCACATCCACATCTAGAAAAGACTGAAAAAACAGGACAAGTATTGCCCAAATATTTTCACTCATAAAAAGCCCATTTAAAACGCTTATTATTGCCACCCAATCCATTTGGGGTCGTCGACTTGTATTTTTTTCATCGATTTCATTTACTTATATTACGACAATTTCTTTGGGGCTGAACGAGTCGGGCGGGGTGCCCTATCGACGTTCCCATATATCGGCGGATAACTTGAGGGTTGCGCTTATTCATCAAATTCGTAGAAATAAATGGGGCAAATAAGAAACAAGCATTAGTAATTATTGCTCCAATTCTAATTATATTTTAACTAGTTTACAAAACATTTTACACATATCTTCTTCTTCCCAGTATCATGTCAGGTCCCTCCAACGTTGAATATCACCTGAGAGTAGGCATGTTTGTCCCCGGTAGCCCGAAAAAAATCCCCAACGCTCCTTATACCAGTCCAATAATTTATATTGCGGAGCCAGGAAATTTGCCTACTGCCAACACTTCGTCGACCCTCAATTTTGCCTTGGATCATCAGGTGCAGTAATTTGTACTTTGCTTCTCTAAGTACATGACCCAAGTAGGACACCTTTCGGATTTTAATATTAGTCAGCAACTCTCTATCAACTTTGGCTCTTTGAAGAACCCTTGTGTTGCTGACCATATCCGTCCAGTGTATCCATAGCATTCTCCGGTGCATCCACATTTCGAATGCTTCCAGTCGGTTCATACTACCAACATTGAGGGTCCATGATTCCACTCGACGCAATAACATTGACCAAACGTAGCATTTGACTAACCGTTGTCGAAGTTTCAAGTATACACATATACATTTTATTAAATACAGAGGCAGAGGAAAGCAAACTAGTGGATTTGAAGATTAATATTGAAAAGAAAAAATACATGTCAAGCCACTTTGCTAATGTTACATCGATCCAGGTGGATAGAACGCAACTATAACAAGTCCAACAGTATATCTACTTAGGATAAAGTATTTCATTTGAGGATTGCACTCTCGATGAAATAAATAGAAGAGCAAAATTAGCTTGCAGTTCCTTTGGACGACTGAACCACATATTCAAAAGCAATCACCCAACCTGTCTCAAACGGAAGGTATTTAACCAATGCATCTCAACAGTACTAACATATGGATGCGAAACATGGACGCTTTCTGTGCGAATGAAACATAAACTCCAGACAACACAACGCAGCATGGAGTGGTGCATGCTAGGTTATACAAGAAAAGATCCCAAATGGAATGAGTGCCAACGCGCATAAAAACAAAAGTGGACGATGTTATTGAGGTCCCAAATATATTGTAGTGGAAGTGAGCTGGGCACCAACGGGCCATCATTGGACGTATAAAATAATCCAGTGGTACCCAATAGACAGAACTAGGTACGTAAGAAAACCAAAGGCAAGCTGGATGGACGAAATACGTAAGCAACCCGCGATTACGTGGTAGCAATGTACAAATGACAGAATTTCTTGGAAACAACTTGGAGAGGCCAATACCCTGCAGCGAATGAATGTGGGTTGATAATGGTGATGATGACATACACACCATTTCCTTGTCGGGATAGGAATAAAGGATACAGCGCCAGACATGCCTATCTCGACACATATCCTTAGCCTCTTCTACATTCAAACACCTTCTCATACAACAACTATTTATCTAATTTTTTACGTTTCCTTCTTTCAGAATATCATTTACTTGATCCAACCATATACAACCAAGCGGGGCCTCGGCCACACAGGTAAGAGCCTCGCTTGATTCTTAGAGCTATGTTGCGAGTTAGGCGACATATCCTAGCGAACCAACGTACCGCATACTATCGCAGTGGCTACACTGCACGCCACGTTGCATGACGATTAGTCATCGAGTGAATGTCCTAGCGAACAGATGTGTAGGTTAATTTACAAGATGGCGGAAGTTTCAATGACAGTTGTGTATAAAAGGGAGCCTTTATGGAACCCATCGAGCAAATTGTATCATAGAAAAATGTACCTGTTACAAAATGACTTTGGAATGAAGTTGCACAGGAAGTAAATAAAGATGGTAAGTTGTAATGAAATTGGTTAGTTTTGAGAGTGACATCGTGTGTTGACTCAACCGCTCCCAACTGTCAAATGAATTTGTGCGTAGCACTTTGGTGTGGCCAGGTATGAAGCCACCTAGTATATGAGTCACGTAAAACCTAGCTTAGCACCTAACGAAGCACTTTGGTGTGGCCTCGGCCTAAGCGTTGGGCTAGGTGCGACTGCATCCTTTCCGTCGGCCTCATGCCGCCTCTGGTCTGCGTGCGACTGCATCCTTTCCGTCTGCCTCATGTCGCCCCTGGTCTGCAAAGTCGCAAACCGGTGCCGGCGTAAGAATCCAGCTCAGCAAAGGAGGTAGAAGTACATCGTAGTTACGGGGCAGGCGGGTCGTGCCGGAAGATGTCTGACGGATCTCCGTGATGTGATGGAAGCTTCACATTTATCGGCATTGTTCAACAAAACAAAACACTGTGTTTGGAATGTTGACGTAATGAAAAGTTTGAAATCTTATATAACAATAAGAAGATAAAAAGTAAAATGATTATTCATAAAAGTTTTTAAATCTTATATAACAATAAGAAGATAAAAAGTAAAATGATTATTCATAAAAGTTTTTAAATCTTATATAACAATAAGAAGATATGAAGTAAAATGATTGTTCATAAAAGTTTTTCAATCTTATATAACAATAAGAAGATAAAAAGTAAAATGATTATTCATAAAAAATATTCAGCGGCGTAAATTTCTTAAGTTACATTTATTTTCATTTCATATGTTGTTGGGAAAGAAGTTTCGTATTTGTCGGAAAAGTGTCGTTACCACAAAATTTTCGTTACTAACTTTATTCCAAACGAGCTGAATGTGTTATACATTATTATGAAAGATAATCATTTTCTTTCTTCTTTCTTGAATAATGGCCGTGAAATATGTGAAACGCCATTACATACGCCATTGTCAAGTGATATGGTAATAATTGAGAGAATTTTTTCGAAAATTGTTGTGACAATGCCAAAATTGCACGAGCGTTTTTTGGCGACATTACGAATTTGAAAAACCAATATATTTACTTATACATACATACCATCACACCTTTTTCCTGTCGGAGTACGCAGAGAGGACAGAGCGCCTCCGACTCCTATCGCTACACGTCCATAGCCTTCTGAACGAATGACTAACAAAACAAAATATATAGTTCAAATGTAAGGTGTGTGAGATACAGACCAAGAAAAATATCGTTCGAGTAGTTTCACTTAAGGCCTCTTGAACAGCTTTCTGGTTGGTTGGAAGGGATTGCCACAGGCCAATAATCCCGCCGGGTTTGCTGTATATAACGAAAGTGTAATACATTACAATACAACCCAAAATATTGTGTTTTGGTAGCAGGGCTCACATTATATACAACATGTGTACAATGCCTATAGCATATTCTGCAGTGCAAAAATGGGAAACCACCGCACTATTTTACTCAAGTACACCACATAAATATGCACACCAATTTATGGGTCACGTTTCTCAGTATTGAGATCACAACGAAAAAGAAAAAAGAACAATACAATAAGGTGAAGGAAAATAAAGCTCGCAAACCAATGGAAATTTACAAATGACGTGTTCTGGTATAGTCTACCAACGAGCACACCATTTATTTTGCTAGAAGACTGCGTCTCAACGAGGATACATTCTGATGGCACCTGTCAACTTTGTTTCCCAGCGCTGGGAAAATCCATCCCACAACGTGACATTGCAATTATTACGAAACTGCAGAATATGGTACAGCCCTAAAAAATATTGTAAGGTGGAAGATTCTGCTATTTAAGTAGTTCTTCTATGATTATGGAATGATTAACAAGGGATATTGAATGGTGTGATGCGATAGGAAACAAAGTAAATGGGGCAATAAAACATTTATACTAAAGGTGTCCCAAGAGCGCCATGATTTTGCAACATTCAATCTCATCTTGACAGATGTTGACAATGTCTGGTTCAAAATTTTAAGTTGAGATATCTAAGTTCGATTGTTAAACATTAAGTAAATTTTCTCACGGAGGCAAAATAAATTATTTGAAAAAGTATTTTTTAAACGCTCGTAAAGTAACAAAAAAAAGTCTCGCGGTCGACTGTTTGTCGAACTCTGTTTGTTCTCGAGGATAAAAGTACAAAACTTCCAGCTTTTAAATCTAAACTAAAGCAATCCGTTACTGTGCGAGCATTTCACACCCAATCCAATAGAGCTAAGTGAAGAGTCGTGTTCGAGTTTTGAAGAACTTCACAAAGTTTCCTGTTTTTCATTGTTTCATTTTGACTGTGGTGAGAAAACACAATGGTGAGAAATTTTGATGGTAAAACCATCATAGTGGTATGAGAAATGATTATATTATGTTGTAGTATTTTCTTAAATGATCGAAGATATAAGAGGAATATCGAACGGCGTGCAGCGATAGGAAACAAAGTCAATGAGACACAAAAACATACAAACTCAAACCGGACAGTATCAAAATCTGGCAAAATGATAAGTCTACAACAGATTTTAGGTTTCAAATTTGATGTGTGGGAGTGAAACAGGATGTGTAAAAATAGTAGAGTCGACAAAACCCTGTAGAAAGGAGTGCACTTAGAACTATGATGGAATCGTCGACAAGGAATATCTAACGGGGCGAAACGATAGGAAACAAAGTAAATAGATTATTAAAACATATATACGAGGGTCATCCGGAAACTAAGGTTACAAGGGCTCCTGAGGCCGGGGGATTTTTTTTGTTTCAAAGTTGGTGCACCTGGCGTGTAGGGGGGATCCTAACGGTCAGTTTGTTTGGTCCCGCGTGTTTGTGGGCCATTTTGTTCAGTCACAGTAAATTCTTCCGATGGAGAGGTCGTCGTAACTCTCGTCCGTGCGAGACCCGCGCGGTCATCAGTTTTTTAACTTTGCAGAACAATACCGCCGCGAATATCCATCGGAAGCTTTTGGAAGTTTACGGTAGTGATGTGATGGGTCGTCAACATGTCACGAAGTTGGTTAGGTTGTTCAGAGAAGACCGTACTGATACGACGAGGAAAGGCAGTGATTTGACGAATTTGTGCAAAAAATTGAAGAACAAGTGCGAAATGACCGCCGTGTAATGCTTGACGACCTTCACGAAGAATTTCCTGACATTTCTCGAAGTCTCCTTGGTAATATTGTGTTGGAAAAACTTGGTTACAAGAAGTTGTGTGCGAGATGGGTGCCCAGAATGCTGCACAATTTTAATGGACCTGGGTTTGTTGCCATTCATTTGTCGTGTCCCCAGTAAACTAGGCTTTTGCTTGTATCTCACTGAGGACATATAGCATAAAAAAATAAATCGATACTTCTTTCCGATTTTGGATTACGCAAAACCCCGTTGCACATTCTCATCAACCTGACAAGCAGTGACACTCAATTACATATGTATACATCACGCGAAATCGCGAACAAAATGGCCGACAAACACGCGGGGCCAAACAAACTGACCGTTAGGATCCCCCTACACGCCAGGTGCGCCAACTTCAAAACAAAAATTTTCCCCCAGCCTTAGGAGCCCTTGTTAACTTAATTTCTAGATGACCCTCGTACTATATTTTTAATCTGTCAGCACTAGTGAGTTCGAATCTCGAGTTAAAGCGCCCTTGAGGAGAGTCTGCTCTGCAAACAGCGCTATAAAAATAATCCTTCTATTATTATTATTCGGATGTGTAGAGAGAGATCTGTCCTCACGGGGAAGGACCATGGCGTGATGGTATGTTAGTATGTGTTAGCTAATCAACTACATAAAGACCGATTGCATTTCACGACCTTCGATTTATTTAATCAATATTATTATTAATATCGTTATAATATAAATATTTCGCAAATAAAATTTCAGCAAATTTTCTCTATCGCTTGATAAACAACAATTACATTTCTACACACAATTATCGATTTCGATTCAACTACAGTCAGAAGGTTAAACAAATATAGCTTTTACAAATTGTATTATTTACAGCCAGCATGCCGATAAGTGGAGCTCGGCCCCCTTGACCTTACTTAGCTACTCGGTACTTTTATGACTTATTCGGGGCCCAGCGCTGCAGTAAATGCATAATTATGCGGTCAGCCGTTTCGGCGCGATATTTTCGGGGAAAGTAGTCCGATACGATCTCGTCGAGCCCTTTATGGCACGTAGTCACGCCTCGCAGACATGACGAAGTTAGATGCATTCACATTTTTTTTTTATTGGTACAAACATACCATCACGCCGTTTCCCTGTCGAGCTAGGTAGAGAAGACAGAGCGCCACTCATATCACGACACATACTAAAGTATCTTCTACATCTATACACCTTCTCATACAACACGCCAAATGATGTCAGTCTCTTTAAGTTTCATTCAATACTGTACGAGTATAAACCGGTATCAGTGGTCTACATAAATCAACAAAACAATGTTTAATTATTATTCTTTTACGTTTTTTTGTTTTGAAATTTAATTTAAAATAAAATTTACATTATATATTGTATATATATTTATTTATTTACATATAAGTAAACGGTACAATGTACCTTATAACAAAAATGACAAACAACATATAAAAGAGCCAGTTGTAAGTGCTCAACCCATTAAGTTTGACAGAACATACAAAATAAAAAAATATTTTACCCCAATTACAGCAAAAATATTTAGAATTAAATCTTAAAAGCATACTCGTATGTTACCAACAAAATACGGGGCCGCCCATAGACGCACATACATGTTAACCATCACACAATTTCCTTGTCGGAGTAGGCAGAGAGAACAGAGCACCAGGCTTTTCTATCACGACACACATCTTTCGACTCTTTCACATCAATACAACTACGATTTCCCTGACTTTCTACGTTTCCTTCTTTCAAAATATAATTCACATGATATAATCACACTTTTCTTGGTATTCCTCTAGCATGCCTTCCACTCACATTTGCACTAAACATATGTTTTGTTAGTTTTTCTTTATGCATTCTTTCCACATGCCCAAACCATCTCAGCGGCATGCTCTTTATTTTACTTAACACATCATCCTTAAGTTCACATTCATCCGTCATCCCTTCATTTCGTATTCTGTCATACAATGTCACTCCGTGTATTCTTCTCAATGATATTTGTACACCATTAATAAGGCTCCTCTCAGTATTTCTGACCGTCCACGTTTTATATTGGTAATGAAATAATACACTCCTACATTTTAGTCATAAAGTCAATTAATAAAACCACCTCAATCGACCGTTTAATACACTTATCTTGATTAGCATTTTTAAGACATTGTTTTTCGACACATTCTACGCAATGGTCTCACAAACCATTTTCTGGTTAATTGAAAGAAATTGCCACATGGCAATAGTCTCACGAGGCTTTACTGTACACAAAAAAGTGGTATAAATGATTCGCTCGGGTGCCGCTATAGCTGCCATAAGTAATTTGTTTAATCATAGTGGATTCGACTTCCGAGTTCAAGCACATTTGAGAAGAATATGCACTCTAGAAGTCCATATATAAAATTATCCTTAATTTTTTAACAAGCAAGTAAATCACTATACACGCCACTGGTACCGGCATTAAATCTCTTGGTGGATGTGAAACGAAAAACCTGTAGGTCATGTAGACTGAAGAAAAAAATGACCCTGTAACACTAAAATATTAAAAAAAATATGTACTAATAGATTCATCGTAGAGGGAAAAAGACAAAACACTAGAACATTAACCCAGAATACGGAGACTCGAAAGGCAAAAACATCTTGACCAAGATTTGCAGCATTCAAGACGCACGGAAATGTATTAATCAAAGTGAAAACATAACATTACACAGCATTAATAATAACAGTCTTAAGTGTGCTAGGTGACCAAGCTACGAGAGGCTAAATAGATACTGTTATGGCTATCAGAGGCGGGATGATGGATCCAGCACACGCCACGGAATTCAGTGTTATGAAAGAGCTATAATAATTGATACGCGCAATTACTGGCAGACGATGATAGCCCCTTTTAAAAGATCAATTGATCGATTGAAGACATAATGAATGGGGCACAGGATTGTGTGACTGAATTCCAACTCTTCAAATTTAAATATTTACATATGGTATATTGTTTATAGTTAAGGCATTAACGTTATAGAGGTTTGAAGACATTGTAATTTGTTTGTGCTCCTCTTAAGATGAGGTGAAAACCTTGAAACCGGTAGGGTTATACTGTTACAAAAAGTGGAATAAACAGTGTTTGATAAAACAAATTACAATAAATATTTACAATTTGTTGTGCATTTAAAGTTGATATTTATTTTACAGACAAATTTTCACAACATAAACAAAACTCAAGTGTCCTTTAGATATCACATTTTATGTATAAAATTGTATAGAGATGAGAGAAAGAAAGGTCTGAGAATGGATGTAGCGAAATTCAAAGATATGGTGATAGAAAAGTGTGAAATAAATAATAAATGCGATACATGAGTGAATAATGAAAATTGATGATAGTTGAGGAATTCTTCTATGTGGGTAGTATTTTCTCAGATGAGTATCGAACAGCGAGTAGAATAGGAAACAAAATCTATGGGGCACTAAAACATATATACTTGAACCGGACAGTATCAAAATCTGTTAATATGATAGATATACCACAACAGTATTAACTTTGATGTATTGGAGTGAAGCGTGGACGTGGAGAAAAACTGAAAGAAGCCAAATAAATACTGTAGAAATGTGTGCACTGAGAATGCATAACAGAAGGTTAGTACATATATATAACAGAATACGGAATATAGTGATAAGGGATGAATGTGAACTTAATGGTGACATTGAGATGACTCGGACATGAGGAAAGGACGAATGAAGAAATACTAACAAAAGAAATATATAGTAGGAATATGAGTGAAAAGTGTGGTAGAGGAAGACCAAAGAAAGAAACGTTGGATCAATTGAATATTTTGAAAGAAGAAACTGTAACAATTCAGAGGAATGTGTTAATATAGTCAGTCGCTAATACATTATTTTTTATATCTTGAATCTTAAAAAAGACGTTTGTTTCACTTTGTGGTATCAATTATAATGTAATGGATTAATATTTTTAATAAAGGCAAGACAAAACGAAACTTACAATAGATAAAAATGGTTAGAGAAAATCTGATGTTTTAGTAACAGTAATTTTTCAGTTCGCTAAACATTTACTCGAGAAAAAAAAACTGTTTTACATCGATCGTGGTTTGCGGATTCTGCTTACAAGCTGTGGGGGATTGCAATTGGATAGCTTATAAATTCACGAGATTAGAAAAAGTGTCAAATTTAGTCTCAACATTATAAACAACCAAGTTATTTTAATAACAGCCCTCTTCTAAATATGTTTCCCGTTCAAAAGCTATGCTTTTATATAACATAAAACTCTTCCTATTGACTAATTCTAGTCACTTTCGTTCGATCGCTGCCTTCAATTGGTCTTTGAAACGTACAAAAATAAAACAGCGGTGTATGTTATACAAAAGGGGAAAAAATGTGTTTTATTTTATTAAAAAATAACCAATCTTTATCTTATTTATTTATTTTTTAATAAGTAAATTGATTTTACCTGTAACCCGTGACTGATAACATTCCAAAGATAGATACAGTGACGAGCTGATTACTCTAATAATATTAATCGACGTCAAAATAGACATGAAAAGTAAACATTACAATAAGATAATAAATTCAAGAAAAAGCGATAAATCCTCAGACTTGTCTGAAGATCCATTTATCATTCTGATAAACAACTCGCTTTTGTGCCCTTCACGTACAGTTTGAAGCAAAATGCACATAATCGAAATGTCCATTATTTCTCGTTCAGAACACAAGTGTTGAGGAAATGGCGTGAGTGCGTTCACATCGCATTGGATCCGCGTGTGGTTTATGTAGACCAAAGATTCCCAAAGTGGTCTATATGGACCCCTAAGGGTCGATTTAGTCTTGCAAGGGGTCTATGTCAGCGAGAAAAGAAAATGGGGGTGCACGAGATGTAAATGGGGGTCCACGTGAGCGGATCCTATCTAGGCAGATCATCATCAATATTTAGGCGTTCCGTAAATGTCTTATTACACCTAACACAAATTGTGTGTACACAATACTTATATTAGACAGAATATGTTTATACAAAGAAATTGAATGCAAATCACTGAACGTGGAGATTTAAAACAATACCTCACTAATTTGAAGCCAAATATTGAACCATTGCTATCAGAGCATCAGGTTCATCCCTCTCATTAACAGTATTATTTGTGTATTAATTTTATGTTCTTATTTTACTAGGTTTGAATTTGTTTCGTTCCAAAGCCAAATATGTACTTGCATTTTGTGTCTTTTCAATAAAGGTATGAATAAAAGTTGTACATGGTTTTCTGTTTTTACAATTGTCCACTCTACAAAAAACCTTATCAAGGTGAACAGCACTGTGTCAGCTGTCAAAAAAAAACTGAAGATAATAAGTTTAGGAAAATTCAATATTAGGCAGGCAGGGGGTCTACGGAAAACAAAAAAATCGGCAAGTGGTGTACGGGTTGAAAAAGTTTGGGAAACTATAATGTAGACGTTTGCACGACGAGGAGATCGAAGACCCTTCGCATGTTTGCGGACATAATGTCAAAGATAATTGACCTTCCTAACACTTGAACTAGATAGTTTGGTTGATTACATATAAAAAAAACTAGAAGAGGTATAAAGTCCGATTTCATTGAAGCACTTGGTTCTTTGAAAGAAATAATGCCCATAACCCGTAAGGAGCGTAATAGAAGGCAAAGTGGTTTATCAGGGTACCTGACGTTGGTGCCACCGGAGATGACTATGTAAGCTAATTTGTATTAGGCATAGTTTGTTGCATAAAGGCCAAGGAGCTTCAATACTTGCAGCTAGTCTGCGTCTTCTTACTCTATTGGCTTCTTAATAACTAGCAACAGTTCCACGACATTTGGCTCTATCTGCTGCAGTTGTGATCGTTAATGTTTTTAAGCGTCTTGTGCAGTACGTTTTTATATCTCTTGGCTGACCACCGTGTTTTCATCTACCCTCCGTCAGCTCGACAAAGAGGACTTGGCTCTTTACTTTGTTGGGGTAACGATAGTTTTTTTTATATTTGCGCTGTATAAGAATTATAACGTTGGACAGGCATATTGGTAGGTAAACATAATTGTTTCTCAACATGTGGGTGTACAAAAGGTGTTTACACTTTTAATCCAACTAGCGCATTATTTCTATCTTCACGTCGCTACCAAGCCAGTTAAAAATTTGGGACTTGTCGCTTGTATATAGTACATACTCGCAACAAGTTCAATTGTTAAGCTGCCCTGTTAATGATGTAAAACAGTAGATACCCTTACCTGGTGAGGTTTATCGTCTTTGTGCAAGTACAACATTTATAAGACCAAGTGCACATGCATCATCAAGATATTAAGTTTTTGCAGGTAACGCAGTCCTAATTTATTTTTTTAAATCTTTAGGGGGTCGCGAGGATACAAAAGTAGATAAACAATGGTATACGGTATATTTTGAAAACAACAGACATAGAAAATCAAATAAATCGTAGGAGTTGTATGAGAAAGTGCATAGATGTAGAAAAGGCGAAGGATGTGTGCAGAAATATAAAAGTTCGGCGCTCTTCATATCTGCTACAATTTTTTTACCTTTTTGAGACCGATGAAAAAGGTATCCGATACTCAACTACGAATAAAAATGACTTGGCAGACGACGCAAAGAAATATTACACGTCACCACTAAAAACTGGTTGATAACTATGGCATTTATTTAGTCGTGACCTTTTCAGCTATACTGTGGCCTAATGTAAATGTTAATGGTCAATTATTCTGCATGCGTGTGTTTCACGATGGTCGCCATCTCGAACCAGCCCCAATGTAGCGAGTAAAAGACCTGATAGTGTTGACCGATGACAATCAAGCCGGCTGTCGCGAATAGACAAATGGATGCATCGGTATGAACATTTCGCGCCTTTTTTTATTTCTTTGTGATGTCACATTCCATTGACAGCAAGGCGAACTAACGCGTCCATTCTCCAAGAGCTGAGATCACCGACAGATTGTCGATAATATGCCCCTCGACGAGTCCTCCGATTTTTTGGGCACAATGCTCGTGGTCAAGGAGACAGTTTGGAGAGGTTTGTGATTACGGAAGGCGTGGAAGGACGAAACACAAGAGGAAAAATCTCAATGCGTTTGACTGACCCAGTGTAAGATGCAACTGGATTACCCTTAACAACTACCCTTTGAGGTTCGGAGTGCAGGGATGGGTCGAGAGCAGTCGTTAGAGGCTATCACGGGAGTCACGATGCTCAGTCTGAGCTACACGAAAGGATGATGATGTCACATTACTGTGTATGTTAAAATTATAAGCTACATTATTTTTCGTTTGGTATCCTTCCACATATCCGATTAGTGTAACAATACCCATTCTGTAAAGGTGACTGACTACCCACCATGCAGTGGCCCCTCCGCAAGCTACAAATGACTGATACTTCCATCTTGTTATTTTTTATTATAATCTGCCACGGTTTCAAAGGAACATAACATATAAGTGGATTGATTTATATATCTAGCCCTTATTTATACCAGTTATATACCCATACAACGCCCACCAGTGCATTTAATCGTGTGTAATTTTATTTAAAATATCAGTTATTGGTTGAGAAAAATTAGATAGGGGTCGACCGGTTTAATATGTTTCTTTTGCCAAGATATCGACACATTCATTACCGGTGTTACCAAAGTGTGAAGTAATCCAAGGTAGAGAAACATCTATGGAAAGTAAATCTTTAATTGGAAAGTCGGCGCAAGATTTTATCTCTAGAACTGGCTAATATTATAAAGGTTAAACACGAAATAATCTAATCGGATTACAAAAGACATGCAAAGTAAATCTTTAATTGGAAAGTCGGCGCAAGATTTTATCTCTAGAACTAGCTTACATTATAAAGGTTCAACACGAAATAACCTAATCGGATTACAAAAGGTACGCAAAGTAAATCTTTAATTGGAAAGTCGGCAAAGGTTAAACACGAAATAATCTAATCGAATTACAAAAGACACGCGAAGTAAATCTTTAATTGGAAAGTCGGCGCAAGACTTTATCTCTAGAACTGGCTTACATTATAAAGGTTAAACACGAAATAACCTAATCGGATTACAAAAGATACGCAAAGTAAATCTTTAATTGGAAAGTCGGCAAAGGTTAAACACGAAATAACCTTATCGGATTACAAAAGACACGCAAAGTAAATATTTAATTGGAAAGTCGGCGTAAGATTTTATCTCTAGAATCAGCAAACATTATAAAGGTTAAACACGAAATAACATAATCGGACTCTAAAAGACATCTGAAAGATAATTTATAATGAGAAACCGATTTGGCTGCCTGACGGATGTATGAAAGGACACCACTTGACATCTGAAAGAACGAACTGTCTTGTAGATATTGTATGAAGAGACTGGTACACTTCCAAGATCACTATTTATTGCCTGAACAGTCAATGAAACAAAAATGGAAATAGCGCATTTAATAGATTTCTGATTACTTTTACCAAGATTTTATTGTGTTTCAAGTATTGTCCACAGATTGTACTTCCTGGCTCACATTTTCCGTTTCTGCCAACATGCATACACCTCGTCATGTACATTATCCTATTATAAAGGATTTTCACTCTTCCAGCTTTCAGAATTTAATTAATTTAGTCGTGCCACGTTTTCTATGTCTTCTCAAAATTTTGTACGTTCTACATTCCTCGTTGTCATTTTAAAGGAACTATATCCACTATACCGGGATGATTAAAGTAAAATTGGGAGTTTACGTTGAAAGTAAGAGAAAATGTCACATTTACATTTACACTCGTATATATTGACATACGCACATATCCACAAACCAGCACATGCGCCCACATTTACACAAATGCATCAATATTGTGGAGTCGCCAAAGTTGTAAAATCGTCTTGATATTCACATACAGTTTTTTGACTGAAAATATCCATTTTAATATAAAATTTAGGCGAGACAACAAATACACACCATCACGCCAGTCGGGGTAGGCAGAGAGAACAGAGCGGAAGACTTTCCTATCTCGAAATACATCCTTCGCCTCAACTACATCCATACAACTCCTACGATTTCTCTGGCTTCATAAATTTCCTTCCTTCAGAATATCATTAACCCGATACACACACATTCTCCTTAGTCTTCCTCAATCACGTATTCCACTTAAACTTGCACTGTACTCGTATATTTCTTCAGTCATTCATTCTTCATGTGAAAACCATCTCAGAGTGCCCTTCTTCATCTTACTCAATACTTAAGTTCTCATTCATCCCTAATCCCTTCATTCCGTATTCTGTCATACATTATCACTTCATGTACATATTATTCTCAGTGCACGCATTTAATTCGGCTTTTTTCAATTTTTCTCGGGTATAATATTAGGTGTTAACATAAGTTTTGTCCGTTTTTTTTCCAATTTAAAAATGAGCACCAAAAGTAAAACAAAATGTTATACTTCATTCGAAAGAAAATTTTCTGCTCTACAATAAATTATGTTTGCTTTTACGTTACATATATTATTTTATTTGATTACAAGCCTTCAAAACGGAATGTCAAGTAGACGAAAGTGAGCATTTCGACACCTCCTTCTGTTCACGTTCAATCGAGGGAAAAAAGCTGCCAAAGCTGCTCGCGATATTTGCGAAGTGTACGGTGAAGATGCTATGAATTAAAGGACAGCTCGTCGATGGTTTTTGAGTTTCAAAGACGGTAATTTCGACCTGAAAGACATGGAGCGTTCCGGACGACCAGTGGACTTCGATGAAGACCGCTTAAACCATATTATTCATGAAGATCCCCTTCAAACATTTTTCATCACCATTTTCAAAACATTTTTCATCACCAGTAATGATGCGGTAAAGGAACCTTTGCTTGTGGCCATGCGTAGCTCGATGACGTGCAAGCAAACCAGCAGAAATTGTCGAACGTTGATTTTTGTTGTTTTCACTCAAAACATGTGGAATCCAAGCGCCAAATTTCTGAACTTTTCCCATTGATTTAATATGGCGGTATACAGTCATGTGACTACAATGCATCTTCTCAGCCAATTCTACGGTGGTTTGAAGGGGATCTTCATGAATAATATGGTTTAAGCGGTCCTCATCGAAGTCCACTAGTCGTCCGGGACGCTCCATGTCTTTTAGGTCGAAATTACCGTCTTTGAAACGCAAAAACCATCGACGAGCTGTCTTTTAATTCATAGCATCTTCACCGTACACTTCGCAAATATCGCGAGCAGCTTTGGCAGCTTTATTCCCTCGATTGAACGCGAACAGAAGGAGGTGTCTAAAATGCTCACTTTCGTCTACTTGACATTCCATTTTGAAGGTTTGTAATCAAATAAAATAATATATATAACGTAAAAGCAAACACAATATCTTGTAGAGCAGAAAATTTTCTTTCGAATGATGCATAACATTTACCATTTTGTTTTACTTCTGGTGCTCATTTTTAATTTGAAAAAAAAAACGGACACAACTTATGTTAACATCCAATACAATAAATAAAAATGTAAGATAAGCGAAAAAAAAGGAAGATATAAAATTACCAATAAGGCATCTCATCTTGTTCTCGTCGTAACTTATCAATATTTGCTTTATTACAATCAAATTTAAGATACGTATTTACAGATTTTAATTATATATTATACTTAAGCCTGAAAGGTATCACAATCGCTTCAATGTGCATGTTATATGATGGATTCACAGTCATGCGATGGCGCCGCAGTATCAAATGAAAGGTATTGATCACTCGACGATACCAGATCTGATCGCACTGCATCGCAGAATAAGTGGAAATATCCTGATCGAAACGTCACTTGCCTGGTATCTTCTCGAACTGTCGGTGACATTGCCGGAACGGAAAATATACTCCTATCCATCGTCGCCATCTTTTGAGGTTCTGAATTTTATCTTTGGGTTTAGAAATAACGTTACTCACACATACATATGCCATCAAGTCATATCCCTGTCAGGACAGAGCGACATACGTTTGAAAACTACTACCATAAGATTAGGACATTGTAACAATGTTTTACATGTTATTTTCAATGTTCATGACTTTTTTCTTCTTAAGGATATGCATGAAGCTTTCTGACATTGCAACGAATTTATGGAATTTGCCAATTAATTCCATTGTACAGGTAATTGTGACTGCAAACATCTACTCCGGAGTTACACGTATAAAGGTCGATGAAATTTGGTATATATTCCCAGTGGAGGTGGATTGTACAGTAACAATATTTTATAACTAGTGAACTTTAACTAAATTAATCAGTGAATGTGTAAGAAATCGTTCGTTTGAAAATAATAAATATTCAATAACGATTGTTAACCTTCTTCTAGCGTTTGTTGAAATTCAGAAATTAGGATCGGGGAAGTAAATTTAGAATAAAACAAAAAAAACTTTATAATTAAGGTTTTTATGCAATGAAAACTTGTGACAAGATTGGGCAATTGAAATTTTCCTTGAGGCTCAGTTTTGTCTGAGGGAACTTCAAGTTCAATGAATTTAAAAATTCAATCAGAATGCATCAAGCCTGAATACACCTCACACAACAGATTGCGTCAAACTTAGACGAACTTTCACAAACGGACGTAATATATACAGACTTTCAGAAAGCTTTCGACAAAATTGATCACGATATATTACTTAAGAAAATGCACAAACTTGGCTTCAGCGATAATCTAATTGGATTATTTGCATCTTACCTAAAAGAAAGATCTCAATACGTAACAAGTCTTCTGTGGAATTTATCGCAAGATCTGGTATACCACAAGGATCCAATTTAGGTCCCCTACTATTCCTCATATTAATAGACGACATTCAAAATTCCATAAGTCACTCGACATGTTTATTGTTCGCTGACGACTTGAAAATATTCAAAAAGATCAATTCACCTCAGGACTGTGCACAGTTACAACAGGACCTAGACTCCCTAGTCTCCTGGAGTGAGCAAAATCATCTTCTGTTCAACATTAATAAATGTGTCTGTGTATCTTATAGTCGATCGTTTTCACCAATCCACCATCAGTATACTATACAGGGAGTGGCACTAAACAGAGTTTCTGAATTCAAGGATTTGGGCGTAACCTTCGATGTCGGACTCACGTTCGTTAACCATGTCTCACGTTTGATATCGGACTGTTACAAACTACTCGGTTTTGTAATGAGAATATCAAGAGAATTTAACAGCACCGATATCCTCCGAAACTTATATAATTATCTAATTAGAACAAAATTAGAATATGCATCTACGGTTTGGGCTCCTCACAAGCTCAAATACAAAAACAATATAGAACAAATACAAAAAAAAATTCTCAGATATCTATGGTACAGAACAAAGGGCGATTACCCAAAATATGCTCACCATGCCGAACTTCTCACGGTGTGTAACTATAGAAGCCTTGAAACAAGAAGGCGAGAATCCATTGCGATATTCCTAATAAAGGTTTTCCAAGGTTCCTTTAACTGTCCCGCGATTCTAGAAGCACTAAGTTTATATGTACCCAATAAATATATCCGTGCAAGGAATCACCCTCTGTTCTACATACCAACTTACAGGACGAATATCATGGCTAAACACTCACCCGTGGTATAGAGATATTGAACCAACTGAATGACACGGTTGATATATTCTCGGTACCGTCTAGCAGTATGAGAAGAATCCTGGCTGATATTATTCCTAACGAATAAGCTAACGCTAGAAGCAAACCCTCTTTGTGTAACAGGAGAAATCCGTGCAAAGTGGATATAAAAAAAATAAAAAAAATAAAAAAAGAATACGAGTATATAAACCATAGTATCGCATAGATCTTCACATTCTTAAACGTAATGTAAAATCACTAGTAATAGCTTCAATATACGATCCACTTTCACTGTGACATACATACACACACCATCACGCCGTTACCCTGCTAGTATAGACAGTGAAGACAGAGCGCCAGACTTTCCTATCTCGGCACACTTATTTCGCCACTTCCATATCCACACAGCTCGTACAATTTATCTTCATTATTTCAAAATATCATTCGATTGATTCAACCATACTTTCATTGGTCTTCCTCTACCATGCTTTTCACTCATATTTGCACTGTATATTTGTTTTGTTAGTCTATCTTCATTGGCTTGTCTTCAGTCACACGTGTCTGAACCATCTGAGAGTGTTCATTCACACGTGCCTGAACCATCTCAGAGTGTTTATTTACACGTGCCTGAACCATCTCAGAATTTTATTCACACGTGCCTGAACCATCTCAGAGTGTTTATTCACACGTGCCTGAACCATCTCAGAGTTTTTATTCACACGTGCCTGAACCATCTCAGAGTTTTTATTCACACATGCCTGAACCATGTCAGAGAGTTCTTTATCTTACTCAACATTCCAGCCTTTAAGTTTACTTATTATTTATTCTGTCAAAAATTCTAAAGCCATGTTATTCTTCTGCAATTATTTAGTTCCACCCAGTATTTTTCCAAGTTCAGGTTTCACTCCCATACATCAAAGTTGGCACCCCAATGCTGTTAAATACTGTGACATATGACTTATTTACTAAAATAATGTATGTCAGTTTTATTGAAAGCTTTTAGTTTATTTTGAACGATGTTAAAGGCTATGTATGTATGTATTGTAGTTTCGCTGAGAAAATAAGTGGGACCAGTTCCCCTCCCCGAGTGGCGCCCATGGCCGCCGTTGGCAAACCGGTTCCCCGGGTCTCGAGCCCGGCACAGACGGCATAATAGATTCGCCATGTGTGCAGGTAGAGGAATCCGCCGGCAAGGGTGCGACGACCGGGCGCAGTCTTCGCTCCCGAGTGGAGCGGCCAGAGCGGAGGACCGCGCGCGATCAGATGATAATAATAATAATAAAAGGACAATTTATACAGCGCCGTTTAGAGAACAGACGCCTCAAGGGCGCTGTAACTCGGGATTCGAACCCAGTATCATTGACCGAAAAATACAACAATAGTAATACAAATTGAGAGGAAGGACTTCCTCTCATCTGCATATACTTTAGAAAAACTTATTTGGTAAGAAACCCGCAGAAAACATATCAAGAGAAGACGGAACTACAGCAAAAGACCTTTTATAGATCTTCCGATATGTGACAGGTACACATTCAGCTTTAGGTGGAGTGGAACGTGCGTAGTGTTCATAATTAACTATATTTTTTGATACGACTTTCCCAAAAAACTTATCTTAAAATAGTGTTTCCTAAAGTTGCACACGCCGCTCATTTCTTCAACACCGTGAGGTATACAGAATTTTAACTTAAATGTCATCATGTCTTCTAGTTTTTCTTTTATGAATAATTAATTAAAATACCTGGTATAGGCTTTACATGATATTTTTCAATAATACAAACACAATTTTCCTGTAATATTACTCAAGATAACAAAAAATAAGGATTGTCAATTAATTAATTACGCAACATTAATTTAAATGTTACAAGCACAAAACAAACTGTTTGAAATGACGAAAAATAAAACTATTACCAACTAGAACTAATAGATAATAAATGATCAATGTGATGGAACATTCATTGTGCACAATTTCAAGAAATTAACACTATTACCAACTAGAACTAAAGGATAATAAATTATCAATGTGATGGAACATTTATTGTGCACAATTTCAAGAAAATAACACTATTACCAACTAGAACTAAAGGATAATAATAAATGATCAATGTGATGGAACATTTAGTGTGCACAATTTCAAGAAAATAACACTATTACCAACTAGAACTAATAGAAAATAAATGATCAATGTGACGGAACATTTATTGTGCACAACTTCAACAAAATCCTTACAGAAAAAATCTAATAAATGAGAATTTACTTTCGAAATTCTAACAGAGAAGAACATACCGAGGGTATCGATAAAACAGAAATTTGTCCAATTATATTTGTATTATGTTATACTATCGTTGGATACGTACATGTGTGGGCTGAAAAACATCTGATGTCCTCGCGGCCGGGCTCCCCCTATATTGGTGGGATGTATCTCGGTCGGGGGGGATATTATGAGAAGAGCCCAGACCTTTTGATAGCTTCTCTTTCAAATGTAATTTCTGCGATTTTTAAATGTATTTATAAAATGTACCTACTATGTTACTATCAATAAACCTATGTATGTACATATTTTTTTTTAACATGGCGGACTTATTGCCATCCGGCAATCTCTTACAACTTGTAATTACATATATGTTGTTCAAATTGTGATTTATATTCATATTTGGTTCGATTTTTATTTAATAATAATTCTTGCAAGTTTCGTACTTTTCTTAAGTATGGAGAGTTTGCTTTTTTGTACAAAATGGCGACGAGCCCTCTCGGCGGGAAAAATAACTTTCCACGACAACTTGAAAAAAATCCTTGCCCATCGCACCAGATAACTTCTTCCTGGTCCAACAATAAGGGCATCTAGTGAAGAGCCACAGACTGTGCCACTACAAAAACAAAAACAAATATCAACCACCCAGTCTTCTTAAAACTTTCAATCAAAACGTCATCATATCCCATAGATAAGCACCCCACCACTCTTACGTCGTTTAAATCTTATTGTTTTTATTTATTTTTATTTTACTTTTGCAATCAATGAAAAACTCACTACGAGTACTTATACATTTTGTAATTTATTTTAGTCAAATATGGGAGCACAATGTTTGTGCTCCCTGATGATGAGGAGAAAACCTTGAAACCGGTAAGGTTATACCGTAATATAACGTAGAATATATAGTTTGTATGGTACATTGTATCATTGATGAATAAATAAATAAATGTCAACCCAACATTATGGTCAATCTAAATGATAATCAGCATTAGCTGTCTCCCAACTGATTGCGTAGGTCGTTAGAGGGCATTATCAAGGAGTGTGTTCCCTTGAAAAACGTTAATTAAAGTATGAAAAAGGCAAATGGGTTTAATCCTAGTCCAGTGATGAATTGCACCGCTGTGCAACACTGACGGATGAGAAATAGGCGGGAAATTACCTCGTTATTGTGAGATATTATCAATAGAAATCTATTTGTGAAGGTAATTTTAGAAGAAGATTGAAGGGTGTTGCGATTTCAAAATTCTTCGTACATCGAAAGGATTTATAGAAGGCTTCAAATTGAATTTTTTGACAGTGAGAAATTGCACGATAGTAGTTTGGATGCATTTGAAGAATGATTGCTATAGAAATGTTAAAATGAGGAACGTATTAGTGTTACCTGTTACCTGTTACTTCCTCGAACGACTTGATTAGAATAATTAACAAATAACTCTCGAACTTACCTGAAACAAAAAAAAAACATCAATTAGCAAATGCAGTACACAAATTTATCATTAAAATCAGGGTTAATAATATAAGACGGTGTAATTGTTATCACCTTATTGGAAACAGATGTGATTGTTTTTAAATGTGATTGTTTTTAAATGTCAGATGTGATTGTTTTTAAATGTCATTATTTTGTTAAAAGTTGTGTAGCCGAGTTGGCTATACGACCTCAAATTCAAACGATTGAGGGCGAAGTTTGGAATAACTTCGAACCAGGACTCGACGTGGTGTTTCTGGTGTGGCCGTATATGTGATTCGAGAATTGGTATTTAGTCATCAGAAAAGATGCCTCCAGTCCTAAGCTCTTCACTTCAATGATAATTTATCATACTCGTAAGTCACTGCATATCCATCGTCTTTTGAAACAGACAGGGGCTAACAACAGCAGAGTTGTGTTAAATTGATTGTTAACAAGAGAGCGCAGAAATTGCGACATGCATAACCACCAATATCATTCGATTTCACAGCCCCAGATTTATATGATAATTTGCAAATACAAGCGAACATTAATGTAAGGCAATGTAAGTCTTTGGAAAATTCAAGGATAAAATTTGCCGGGAAATTGAAATCCTACAAGGCGAAATGTTAAAAGTGATTAGCTTTCTACATAGTTCAGAAGTGGCCACTTGAAACATTATAATATTTGGAAATTGTCACAAAAATAGTGTCTAACAAAATTGCTTAGTTTTTTTTATATATATACGAGTTCCTTCGGTACATAATAGGCACAGAGCTGTTTTCCAACGCAAACTTACCTCTTATTATCAACAAAATTCCCCTATAAATAGAATCACCCTCTGGGAAATCAATATGCTGATATTGTCGATATATTTTATCAGTCTGTTGAGTAATAAAATAGGGGGCTGGTTGCTGAAATTATATGCGTTACATTTGTTGCGAATAGTTGGAGAGTTTTGGATTCTTAAATGTCTTTGTGGCGAGTAAAACTTTTTGTAAGTCGCTTGCTTTGTGAAATTCATTGATGGCTGTCGACCCACAACGACGCTTGTTAACGTTGGTGTTGGGTGCATTGTTTGATCATAGCATTAAACAATGTTTTCCACCCTGCTTTTATTTTGCTTGCGATTTCATTTTATATTTTAACATATTATGATGTTCAGTTCGATTTTGATTTTGGATTGCGCTTAAATTATGAATATGTTGTTTTTTTTTGTATGGATCAGTACTTTTTTTTCACATGCAGTGACGCCCGGTGTGGTGCGATGCGGGCTATTGCATTAATAACTGTATACAGTGTTAAATTTTTGTAAAGACTTTTGAAGTGTGTACTTACATACTTAATGTGTTATTTGAATTGTTTTATTATGATTGCATCTTATCATTTGTATTTAATATAAACTTTTTAATTTTTTTTTATCTATTTGCAATATTTGTTTTTTGTAATAAACAAAACCCTCACCATTCGTATTTTTTTTTTAATAAAGTACATTATACCGTTGATATACAATAAATAAATAAGTAAAATGTAAAAAAAAACATCGTTCTTTTATTATTCTTCTTCCTCGTCGTAACTTCAATTCTGAAGAAAGTGACCCACACTGAGATTGCTGCAATTTGCCCACATTCTTTCAAATAATTGTTATTTTGAAAACATAATCGGCACCACTGGTCAATGTTTCAAGAACATTTATTTACAAATGATTTTATTATCCAAACCGAATTCCATCAATGTCTAAATTAGTTGAATAGTCAAATAAATGCGTTTATGTATACACTAGACACACCGCCCGCATGGACAGTAAACCACTATTTAATTCGATTGGAAACGGGAAATCACGAGATGTGTCACAGACGACGAAGTTCTTTTAGATAGATTTTGTAGAAATATATCAGGAACTTTATTGCACCCTTGTTATAAGATATGTACAATTTGCATACACAAAGTCATGGTCTAATAAAATATGTTTGTCATTCAAACTTACGGACGACCTCTGCATCCAAGTTAGTAACACGCAACTCACAACCCTGGGGTTGCGGGTTCAATTCCCGATGGAACCCAGTTTTTTTGTTAAATAATTTTAGTCTGGTTTTCACTATAAACGTCCTCAACATCGTTCTGGTTATATGATTATAAAACATTTGCCACGTGGCAATTAGCCTGTCAGGTTGTACGATATACAACGAAAGTGCTATACAGTACAATAACCATGTCGGTTAGGCAAATTGCTTGTACACTACTCTGCAATTTTAAGTGAAAAAGCAGACCCGTAAACTATTAAGTTAATGAAATCTTATAATAACATTTAGTTTTAAATTCTCTATTATTAATTGCAGCAGACTAAAATCAATCAGGGACACTCGAAGATTAGATTTACGGACACCTGCAGAAGTGAAATCTTGTCATTGGGTTTAGATATCCTGCATATTTATTTTATTAATCTTTCTTAATCCACTACTAATAACACATTGATCAATAAATTCCGGAACTAACTACTAAAACAACATTTGTTTGCCAAAATTCTTCTTTATTCATCAACATAGTCTCCTTCAAGAGCGATACATTAATTACAACGCTTTCCTAACTTTTCTATGCCAGCCGTGTAGAACCATATATATTTGGTTTCAAAATAGGCGTTAGTTTCGGCAATCATTTCTTCATTGGAGCCAAATCTCTTTCCCTGGAGCATCTTTTTGAGGTCTGCGAACAGCCAATAGTCGCTGGGGGCCAAAACTGGAGAACACGGTGGGTGCGGAAGCAATTCGAAGTTCAACTCATGCAATTTGGCCATCGTTACCATCGACTTGTGACAGTGTTTTGTCCCGATGAAAGAGAACTTTTTCTTCTTCATATGGGACCGTTTTTTTGCAATTTCTGCCTTCAAACGCTCCAATAACGCTATGTAATATTCGGTATTGATGGTTTTTCCCTTTTCAAGGTGATCGATAAATATTGTACCACGCGCATCCCAAAATACGGAGGCCATAACCTTCCCGGCCGACTGTTGAGTTTTTGGTCGCTTCGGACGACTTTCACCGGCTGCTCTCCACTCAGCTGACTGCCGATTTGATTCCAGAGTATAGTGGTGGATCCAAGTTTCATCCATTGTCACATACCGACGCAAAAACTCCTGTTAATTTCGTGTCAACAGTGCCAAACAGCGCTCTGAATCATCGATGCGTTGTTGTTTCTATTCCATTGTGAGCAAACACGGCACCCATTTCGAAAAATGCTTTTTCATGATCAAATGTTCATACAAAATAGTGTAAACACTACCAAATGATATCTTCAGGATGTCAGCTATCACACGCAACTTTAATTTGCGATTTTCCATCACGATTTTGAGTTTTTTTATGGTTTCCAGTGTAACAGCCTCATTTGGACGACCAGAGCATTCAGTATCATTTGTGTCTGTACGGCCGCGTTTGAAATCAGCATATCACCGACAAATGGTTGTTTTCGACGGAGCAGAGCCCGGATAACACTTTTCAAGCCATCGCTTAGTTTGAACGGTATTAATCCCAATTAAAAAGCAAAGTTTTATCAACAAACGAAATTCGGTTTTTTCCATTGTTTTGAAAATAGCAAAAGTAGCGTCACTAAAACCACTGTAACTCAATTACACAATGTTGGTATGTCATGAAAGTTTAACACGTAACTTATAAAGGTTGGTACTAACTGAGAATGGTATGGATTTGTTATTAGATGCGACATCTGTTGGTTAGTCCCGGGAATTGTTGATTGATACGTTAGTACAAATAGTCAATGAGTCACAGAGCAGGTATAAGGTGGAGGGATTCAAAGAAATTTTCACAATAAATGCATTAGAGGAATTCTTAGAATCGTCTTATCTACGCAGTATAAAAGGATGATTCACTTTAAATAATTATTATGCACTGTGCATTATAATCTGAGAGCTGCATAAATATATTCATAGGTATGAGGATTTTTTATCAACAAGGCGTAACTGGGAATGAAATTGTTGACCCCTTAGCACCGAGTCCCAAATTTCCAAACGTTTCGTCGAGATTTAATAATAAAAGAATAATTTATATTGCGATGGCTAGAGACGACTTTCGTAAAGGGTGCTTTAACTTGGGATTCGAACCCACTATTATTGACAGATTAAAAATATTACAAAAAAAAACAGTTAAGTGGTAAGGCCACGAAAGTGGTGAATGCGGCCATTATATTAGGAGCATTCCTGCATTTGAGTATGTGTATAAAATCATATTTGGTAAGAAAACCGCAGAAAACTTAACAAGAGAAGACGAACTATAAAGAAACTTTTGTAAATCTTCCAATATGTGATAGTAACACATTAGGTGTAGTGTTCACATATAATCTAAAATTTTGACATCTCCCAAAAAGGGGCGTCTTCAAGTGCTTCCTAAATGCGTACACGCCACTCATATATAACATGTAGCACATGGAGTCGAAGATAAACCCATTTGAAATATTATTAGAGAAAACGAACATTAATAAAACAACAACAATTTTATTTAATAGAAAACGATCATTAATAAAAGAACAACAATTTTATTTAATTGAAAACGATCATTAATAAAAGAACAACAATTTTATTTAATTGAAAACGATGATTAATAAAAGAACAACAATCAACATTAAATAAATATCACGCAATAATAATACGACTCCTGCGATAGCAAAATAAACACGTTAAAATTACGAAAAATATACTTATCGAGTACAATTTATCAAAAAATAGACTATAAATTATGTGAACAGCTTTAGGAATGCCCAAATAGCCAAAAGTACATATCCAATTTCATCAAAATCAAGGCATAGCCTGGTTGATCAGATTGTATGGAATTTATCAAACAGAGTAAAGAGCACTGAATACAGAAGAATACACCAAACTACTCCTGCTAAGCCCAAGTATAATACTTATCACAAAAGTAGATTAACATTCAACATATACAGAATATGAAGACACCTCACCTCATCAGAATTCATGGAAAAAAAACAGACCTATATGAAATATATTCTGAAGTGAAACGTAGAAAGTCAGTAAAATCGTGGAAGTTGTGAGAGAAGATGTATGGTCGTAGAAGAGGCTAACGATATGTGTGTGTGTGTCGAGATAGGAAAGTACGGCGATCTATCCTCTCTGCTTATCCCGACAGGGAAATGGCGTGATGGTATGTATCATAGTATAGGTAAATAGGTCAAAACCCGTACGGTGGTTATCGTCAAAGAAAGAATACGAGAATTGAATTTTTTTTAATACAAGAGAGCGAGAGAGGAACACTTGGATTCTCTGCGAAAGTAAATTTAAATTTGAATCTCGGTGGGTCCGTGATACTGAACGAATTTTAAATAGCTAGATAACAATTTTTGAACCGGTGTAAAAGGGGACGATGTATAAATGATATATATAAACAAATTTTACATTTATGAATATATATTTTCATAAATGTAGAATTTGTTTTACTTCCGTGAATATTTCACGGGTTGCAACTAGTGTATGTTATTGACATAAACCATCCTACTATAGGAAAGATTGTTTTATTTAAAAAAATACCAGTAAACATATGGTAAGTCTAGAAAAACCCAACGCAACACCTACTGTCACAGGTTATGAGCGAAAAAGACACATATTTGTCTAACTATGTTCTACTATCAATTTGGATGGGAACTCGGTGACGGATTCCAAAGTGATAATGCAAACCATCTCTGTGATTCCGTGATTATACCTGACATTAGTCTAAAGTGAAGCGTGACACGCTTGTCTCCCAGCATGGACGTTGCGGGTTCGATTCACGTTAGAACCCACAGTTTTTTTTAAGGATTCCAGTCTGGTTTTCACTTAAGGCCACTTTAACAACTTTGTGGTTAGTTAGAATGATTGCCAATAAACCCGCCAGGTTGTACTGTATATAACGAACAATGTTTTACAATATTGACAAGGTGACGATGCTTGCAAGGTCCGGTAGCATAAATGGGGGGAGTGAGGTTTCACTTTCGTGTTAGTCACCGAAAGTCACCACCACGCACATCCAGCCGAGAGTGGTAATTAAAAGTGTCGCCGGGGCAGGTATCTGTCGAGAGCGACCGCACCACACCGTAAACCTGATCGGTCCGGCCCGAGGAGAAATCGAGGAAATGCTTGAATGTTGTTTGTTAGCTTTGCACTTGCTAACTTGGAGGTTGTTAGCCTTTGTCAAAACATTTTACATAACGTGCATCAATTCGTACAAATGGTGATTGTGGTTTTTCGGTGATTGTTTAGGACCACAAGAAGAGGGGAAAATAGCACTTTCTAAAATGGAGCTTAGAGGAATTTGTAGGACTTCGAAGAGTATTAATGATAGTCTTAAATGCGGTTCATGGATTGATTTTTAGTGCGACTACGTATACTCATACGTTTGATATTTAACCGCTTTTTGCAGTCCGTTGTAAAATAATATAAACCAATGGAAATTACAAAATGACATAACTAAAGGTCCTAACATGAAACCGTGATAAGGTCCTAACATGAAACCGTGATTAGCTCTTAAGAATATCCAGATTTGCGAACCATCGTTGGAAAAGCTCTCAGAGATATGCTAAGAAACTTGAACGTTCGACGGACCCGTAACACAGAAGATATCGACCTTAATCTTCGTATCCAGATTTGTTTCTAATTTTGTTAAAGTCAAGATTGTCTCCGAAGTAGGATAGGAGGATAGGACATCAGGTGGCCATCGTTCTGATCTTTCAGGAATTCCTATTTTTGTCAAATTCTCCCGGATATATCAACACGATTTTTTTTCTTTTTTTGCATAGATCTTAGATCTGTTGTTGCAAAAATAATTCTTGAGAAGCTGAGCGCCAGCTGTTTCTCAAGAATGATTGCGGTAATCTCGTGTGCCGCTACGTATATTATTCTGTATCTGCCCATCCCATCTACATGGGCACGCCAGGGACCTTCTCGTCTTAACCCATCTGCCGAAATCTCTGAAAGATTTTCCAACGATGGTTCGTAATATTCCCTATCGGATGTTCGAAGAAAACTGTAGGTTGTAATTGTATTCTCCACAAGAGTAAGAACGTATTAAAATAATTTGATAATCACAAAGGCATTGCTAAGTATTTTTTTATCGTACAGCGGTAGATCGTTTTTTTTTCGAACTTCAATCGCTTGGAGCTCGTTGACGTACTTTTGATCTTGTATTTCTTTAAAAAAAGCCTTGAATGGTCTTGAGGAACGTATTGATTTAAGTTTTCCCTCTCGCTTTCTTAGAAGATCTGCTTTGTTCAGCGTAGCTAGATTTATGATAGAAGTAACATCGGCTTCTATGATAGTAAGAAATGCCGAGAGTACAAGACGATAGCCGACTCGGATGTGAATATATTTAGATCAACACTACCAAAGTTTAGGAGGATGGTGACTGAATCGACTGAGAAGTGACTATTTTATTTTTTTCCATATATTTATATCTTCTTCTTTTTTTAGGCCTGTTATGGTCCTGCATCATTGTTTCCCTCTTGTGACGTCGACTGCCAGCTGTCTTTCCATCTTTTGGGAGGTCGTCCTGGAGATCTGCTCGCTTAGGGGATACTGTCCCTGGCCATTCTTACGGCCTTTGGTTCCGCCATTCTTGATACGTGTTCGTTCCAGAACCTTCTTCTCTGTCGTCCCCATCTGACAATATCTTCAACTTCGCACGTTCTTCGGATTTCTGTGTTTCGTACTATATCACGAAGGGTTTTGCCAGCGATACTCCTGAGTACCTTCATTTCGCTGGTTCGAAGGAGATTTTTGGTTCTGACAGTGTCGGCTCTGGATTCTATGCTGTATGTCATTATGGGGCGGACATAGGTCTTGTATATCCTCACCTTGCTTTTGGATGTTCATATACTTGTTTTTCCAGATAGTGTTATATATTTATATACCTAATTAGTAATATTTTCAATGACCTATTGACATGACGGAACTTTGCGTGAGATTAACACTGGTAATTGGGATTTTAATCCTTTGTATTATTTATAAATCTTGAATGATTTCCAGTTGTGTTTAAAAAAAATAAACAAAGAAAATGCAGATAGACACAACGAAGAAGGTAACAAAGAAAGTCAATATGGTGAGCGATACGTCGACTTATGCACATAGCAAACAGATTATGTGTAATAATACAAAAATGAACATGAATTGAAATGATGACCTCAAAACGTCAGCCGACTAACTGGTTGCACTTGAAACATAAACGAGAGTGACTCATGGATCGAATCGACCCCTCGAGAGAGACCAAAACATTATGAGCTGTTTGAGTCAATGATTTTATTTGCCGGTTTAAAATAATAACCTTTCATTCGTAAGATAGCCCTTCCAATATATTTGAATTGATTAATCGAACTAGCCGAAGAGCGTGGCGTATAGATAATACACATAGATGTGCATAATCGTAATTAGTTCTCACAACTTATCAGGTTCGAGAGAATTAATGATAAAGCAATTGAATAATAATTAAGAATGTGTCCTCAGTAAGACACAACAAAGGCCTAGTTTACTGAGGTCAGGACAGAATTGCAGACGACAAACCCGGATTCAAGTATTAAAATTTATATCCACTTTAATTCGACTCTTCCACTTTAATTATATTCTACTCTAGAAATTTGAAGAAAAAAAACGTTTTTTTGCATATTCTTAAAGTTTAGACTTTTAAGAATATATTCTCAATAGGAAATGTTAAAATTCTCAATATTTACGAAGTTATAGCTATAAATGAGGCAGCAATTACGCCGCACCGGAATGACTCGGACAATAATCTCAAAACATTAAAAGCGTTTTTCTCGAAACTACGTTTTTCGACCTGGTCGACATAAAATCTCAAGTTCTATCCAACCGATTGTCTTCAAATTTGGTATGAAACTTCGATATTTTTTAAATTAAAAAAATTGAGAAAAAGGGTAAAAAATTTATGTATTTTTTTCTCTCTTTGGTACCGACTATAACGACATTATGATATTTCTTATCAAGAAACTGTGTACGATTTTTCTTTCAGATTTACGAAAGGGTTCCAATCATGTCGACCAGCTTACCCTCTTTTTTTTACGACGAGATATAATAACAGCTGATAAAATCTTGAATTTTCTTTTTTTTTTCAAAAATTTGTTTGTACATTCTCAAATCATCAATTAACAAACTGTAAAAAATGTATAGGAAAAATATTTTTGTTTTTTTTTTTAATTAGTCTGAAAAAACGCCCGAAATTCACGCCCCTAGAGTAGAACCCTCCTTAAAAAATATTTTTTTTGTCTTAATTTTCATATAACATACTATGTATACCGGTGGCGTGACGTGACTATTTGAGTTGAGGGATCCTGATGATATTCGGAAAACACTTGCTGATATTGTAATAATAATACACTAGCCAAAAGCCGGGCATTGATTGAACTATTGTTCTAGCTCGCGTGAAGGCTTGTTTAAAAACATTAAAAATGATTAGGGGATGCGGTGCTTCCACAACCTCTATAAACACCACGCCACTGATGTATTATAACATATAATACATACTCGTATAATAACTTGTCATTAATTTTATAGATATATAAAAATACTGTCTACTGCCTTAGTAATAAAGCCTACAGGTTAAGAACTACTGGAATATACAAGTAAACTCACAATCCATTACTTTTAAAATTTCGTCGTATTACACTACTAACTGGCAGATTTATTGACAATATATTTATTGACAATTTATTGACAATTATTGACAATATTGACAATATATATTAGTTTATTGACAACTTAAACTATATTAGTGAAATTGGATGCCAACTTCGCTGTAACCCTTGGATGGGAAGACTGACGTCTTACCAACTAGGCCACAGAGATTGTCATGATTTTACATGTTAGAAATACTAATGCACGTGGATATGCAATGATATTCGCACACACCTAACGCATGCAAGTGTCGTTACCTAACGAACCCGTTTTATTAAACTCTGAAACACTGTCCCCCCCCTTACTTAACCTCTTTTATATCCATACACCTTCTCATACAACTCCTACGACTTTTCTAACATTCTACGTTTCTTTCTTTCAAAATATCGTGGAGTTGATCCAGCCACACTTTCCTTAGTCGTCCCCTACCACGCCATCCACTCACATTTGCATTATACAGTTGTTGTGTTAGTATTTTTTCATTCATTCGTTCTACATGCCCAACTCAACACATCAACCTTAGTTCAGATTCATCTCTAGTCAATTATTTCCATATTGTCAAACATTGTCGCCCAATATATTATTCTCATTGCACGCATTTGTACGAAAGAAATAAAACAAAATAATCGTATCTGATAATAATAATAATAAAAGGACATTTTTTATAGCGCCGTTTAGAGAGCGAACTCTGGATTATTGCTCCAACTCAGGATTCGAACCCACTCATAAATTTTGATAAAACCTCCCAAAAATGAACGTCTTTAAGTACTTCCTAAAGCTGCACATGTCAACTATATCTCTGACACTAGGAGGCAGACCATTGCACGCCACAGGACCAGCAACGACTAAAGCTCTATAATAATACCCCACTACATTGGACTGATTTGGAACAATCAATTTATTTACTGATGCGCCTTAAGTATCTGACAAACTGACGAAGAAAAAAAAGTTTGAATGCACGTCAACGTAATTATGCATCGGAATAAAAAAAAAGGAATGCCGAGTGCAATGTCACGACAAAAACATATCAATCATGCTGTGGTTGTCTGCAATATAAATATAATTGAATAATGTATGCCAACGCTGAGACAGCCTTACCCCGATTACAGAAGCAACTGTCGACAGGCCGTGCCATTAATATGCCACCATCGAGGACGCATTGTCGAATGATATATGGGCAGAAAGAAGAAATGAATCAGCCTATCACAGTCTATTTGGCAAGATAGCTGACGGAGGTGACGCGAAAGGCGTATGAGAAACGATGAAAGTAAATAATCGGAATCAGGTTGATGGTCAGAAAGGTAAAACAAATCATGCCCGTACGATGTGACAAACTAAGTTCATGAATATTCAGCGCTGAAAGTGGATCAAGTGATATAGATGTAACTTTCTCATATTTGAACTCTAACTATGCATCCTTCATAACAATTTCATCTAATCATTAACATAAATGATCTACCAATGAACCACTTGCGCATATGGCTGGTTAATAATTTACATCTTATCATTTGTAAGAGCACAGAGCGTTGTACGTGTGTTTATTTTTGTTATACCTGAACGATTTACATGTTTAAACTGCGCACAAGATGAACACATGCGGTCAAGTTCAGGGAAAATTATGGATGAAAAGCCAATTTGCCATTACGAGGTACGATTTGTTGGATGGTGCGTTTATTTTTATATTCACATTTTTCGTGTAGGATATTGTGCACCCGTTCACTTGAGATGCTCACAGCCTCAGTAATCTCTCGCATGTGCACTCGGCAGTGCACTTCCATTACGATATCATGGATTTTTTCAATATGTTCTTCCGTGGTGGACGCAATTGGGTGTACAGAGCGAGATTCATATTCAATGCATGTATGACCACGTTTAAACTAATTTATCCAGAAATAAACATTCTTCAACATCAGTGCAGAGTTCCCATGAACATCTAACTTTGCTTTGATTTGCGCGGCTGTTAACTTCCTCAAATAAAAATGTTTATGACAGCACGTACCTCGTTTTTTTCTTTTGTCGCAGAAAATGTTAAAATGGTCGATTCAATTGGATGTCAAACGTTAATAACGCGTCACATATGGTCGAAATTTTAACAAAGGTCGCTTGAGAAACGATATTTGCCAGCGGTGAAGTCATTTTATGAATTGTGGCGCCATTTCATAGAAAATTACCAAACTTTTCAAATTATCTCCAATTGTCTAGTTGACAACTGGGTCTCAAGGCAGGCTTTTATAATCGCTTGGGGTATCATCCCTGGCAAGGGGTGAAGGTGGACGTCACATATTCTAGCGGGCTGACCCTTGCCGAGGATAATTGTGACCTCCAGATCAAACGGAGCGAACCTCGTCAAGACCGAGAGTGCTACCGTCGACCGTGTCCTATAAACCTTGGCGATAGTCAACAGCGCCCACCGTTGTCCGTCGATTAGCATACTTTTGGCAACTGAAAGCCACCTTCTGTGGGCAAATACCGCACTATAGTCGAATCTGCTCGTACGAGACGGCAGGTTCCACATGGATAGCGCCAAGCGCGCAACAGTTAGAAACACCCTTCTCGAGCGGAACAGGGACGATCTAATATGGAACATAATTCCTAGGTCACGGTCGATTGTCACTCCAAGATTAGTTAGTTGACTCCCCGCACGACATACCATAAACATTCGTTCCTGAAAATGAAATTGTAGGAGAGCACACAAGAGCCCCCCTCAACAGTGCCCCTGATGTGAGATATTTCAGTTCAGTTCGAACCCACTTCCACCCACGCTGTTATGGGTGAAAAAATAAGTCCCCGTTCGACCTAAATTATCTATATTTTGTTACGGGCGCGACGTCACGTAGTGACGAAGAGGGAAACGTACTCCTGCGGTGGCGACATACCTGAGTGTGCAAAGAATAGAAGTAACGACATCACGGAATAAAGAAAATGACTCGCAGCGCAGTAAATTTTTTCTTATAAAGTGACTTAACACGTTCACTGCGTATAAAATGTCATGCAGAGATGCTGAAAACTCGCGAATTTTTGAAAACCCATAACTTTGTTAAAAATCAAATTCTACTTTCTATTGAAACATAATATACAAGTGTATTCCTTCGTGTCTTCAAAACACATGAAACCGGCGACGAATCCTTATCGGGAGACGTTTATAAGTGCACTCAACATTCAAGGCTATTTTGTATGGACACGGGAGCCGTGTTCGACGCAGTGAACGTGTTAAGGCCTGGAGTTCAAAAAACCCAGAAAGTAATCAGTAATTTCACAGAAAATTTTAACACATTGATCGCCAATAGGATTTTCGTAAAATGTCCAAAAAATGTGTTTTTAATTTAATATAACCTACCTATCACATTCATGAGTATATCTTTTAGAACCATGAAGATATCTTAAGGCCATATCGTAGTAAGATAGAAGAGGGCCATGTCGGCCAAGTTTAATAGTAGTTTAATACAGAGCGCGTAGCCGACGGACAGGATGACACTCTGAAGTTAGGTATGCCGTGTCAGCCACCGGTGGCCGACACGGCCCAATTGAAATACCTCGGTGTCGGCCACCGGTGGCTGAAACGGCGATCAACTTGTTAAAAGGAACAAATCTATCCTTGGACGCCACTAGATCGGGGTAATCAATCGATCCGAAGATGAACGGCTAAATGGAGTTCCCTTCGGAAATGACTGACTTCGATTATCATATCAGTTTCATGGAATATACTCTGCGATGTGAGATAGTTAAGGTTTAAACAAACATCCAGTGTGTTGAGATACAATTAGAAAGAGCGCAGTGACAGATAACGAGACTAATCGATTTGTATGTCGAGTCGGTATCGCAGCTGATAAGATGAGTAATTTGTGTCAGTACGTATATAAATGTGTTATCAATTTAGAGTAAATAAATTAATTACTCTTGTGAGCTATCGACAGTACAATATCGTCCATTTAATTTACAATATCCAAAACATATGTTAATACATATCACATCACATTCCGTGTGTCGCTTGAGATGTAGGAGAGATAACACATCCCTAAACTGTTGATGATGCGAAAATTATGCAAGCACATAATTTTCGCATCATCCACATTTATACATACAGCAATTTTTAACATCTGTTAAAAATTGTCCGCACACATGTTTCCATCTTCCGCACACATCTCAAAGAAAGGAACTAGTAACGATTTTTTGACACGACGACACACTAACACTAGAAACTGACCTATCGGGTAAGAAAAAATATTTTTTTTTATATACAACCTACATATTTGAAAAATGTAATTTACGACTTCGTGGTACATTATGTTGACTACTTAGTTTTATCTATGCATGAATATGCATATTTGCGCATTTCCCTCTTTTTTTCTTGCACATATAAGTTGCACACAATGAAAAAAATAGGGGGAACGTTGTTTACAACTACCTAATAACATACATGGCCGTAGCCACTACTTTCCTATCCTTACACTGTCACAAATGTCTCGGTCCTGCAACGCTCCAACTGTAAACCTATGAAGGATATACTTGTACAAAACGAAATTGCGATGGGCCAGACATGTGATACGCATGAACCGTCTGAGACTTGGGTTCCCTATATAATGCACAAGTTTTGAAATGTTCCACCAACGTTTCGTTCGTCGAATTCTTCGGATTCACTGGAGTGAACACGTCACAAATGTCTCGGTCCTGCAAGTTCCAGCTGTAAACCTAACATATACAGGATACGTGGACAGGACATGTGATACGCATGGGCGATCACAGACTCCCAAAACGCGTCTTGTACGGGGAAGTGGTGGGCAAGCGAAGAGTTGATGGGCAGAGGAAGCGCTTGTAGCTAGATGCTTAACTTAATACGTCGTGATGATTTTGATATGTCTTGTATTTAAAATAAATACAAAACTCGGGAATGCGGATAAAAGTGAGAGTAAATAATCAATGAATGGTCGAGTGAATAATAATGTTTATTTGTCTACAAGTAGGTATTTTATAGTTGTGCGTGAATGCGCCCGCGATATATACTTTGTCTCACTCCTGCGCGTGCCCTAGTATAGCGAGTAGGATATTCATTTGCCGAAACGGCGAGACAAAGCGATGCGCTCTCCCTCTACCGTGGAATGCAGCGTAAATAATATTTGCGTGTACACAGTGTTGACGTTACTGGTATGTGACAATTGTAGATGTCCAGAGGTTGATTCATCGGTCGTTGACCCTGTATGTTTGACAATTTATTTAGGGACGTAGGTACCCTACACGCTATAAGGCCAGTCTGCGAGAGTCGCTACTTTGTGCGGGGCGCCTGAGGACTGGGATCAGGTGGCTCAGGACCGTGGATGATGGAGAATCTTCTGTTCTCGGGCTGATGGCGTCTCAACGGCTAGACGTGTGAGAAACAGTCAGGGTGCTGCGAACATGCGTCAGCATTGCTAGGCGAATCGGTACGGTCCACATGTCTGTGTCATCTATGGGAGGGAGTGTGCATCTAAGATCGGGCTGTCTCACAGATCACATGATCGACGTGGAAGAACAGCTCAAGATAGATGTTGGAGTGGCGAGGGAATCTTCGACTAAGAGGCACAGAAACGACGACGAACATTACATTCAACTTACATATTTATTTTATAATTTAAAAACACAGCCTGCTCTTTAAACGGCGCTATATAAATTGTCATTTTATTATTATTATTATATGTCCTCTGCGACAGGCAAATTACGTGATGGTGTGTATGCTATTACATTCGGCCGAAATTATTTATCTTGATCCTGACACATCGTGGGTTTGGCATTTCAGAAAGGAGTAAAGCGAGGTTTTAACAACTCAAGTTATAAATAACCGGAGGGACAGTTAAATTTTGCCGTGATCAGAGCCGACGTTGTAGGGCAGACCTGTCGGTGGCCGGATCCAACGACCCTGGAGGAGTGTGGGTGTACTGGGCTGATCTGGTGTTGCAGAAAAATCAGAAAACCTACGCGACCACTTCAGCGTGGACGTGATTTTACGAGGCTGCAAATAACTGACCGAACTGCAATATAACCCTTCTAGTCGAATTGTGCAGTCGATAATAAAAATATTATGTATGTAAGTGAAACGTGGACGAGGAACAAGACTAAAAAGACGAATAAATACTGTATCAATTGATGCACTTAGAATACATGGCGTAACAATGAATGCCAAAATACAGAGTGAAATTATTATGGATGATTGTAAATTTAAGGCTGATGTATTACGAAAGATAAATATCGCCCTGAGATTGTTTGGGCACGTGGAACGAATGAATGAAAAAGAACAGAATAAAATATACAGTGCAAATGTTAGTGCATAGCGCGGTAGAGGAAGACCAACGAAAGTGTGGCTGGATAAAGTGAATGATAATAATAATAGTAAAAAAACAGTTTATATAGCGCCGTTTAGATACCAAACGCTCCTCAAGGGCGTACTTACCCAGAATTCTAACCCACTCATAAATTTTGATAAACCCTCCCAAAAAGAATTGTCTTTAAGTGTTTCCTAATGCTGCACATGCAACCCATATATTTGGCACCAGGAGACAGACCATTCCACATCACAGTACCAGCAACGGCAAAAGCTCTACCATAATATCCCGGCCTGTTCGATCGATATTTTGAAAGGAAACGTAGAAAGTCAGAGAAATCGTAGGTGTATGAATGTAGAAGAGACTAAAGATATGCGTCGAGATGGGAATGACTGGTGCTCTTTCCTCTATATCTACCCCAAAAGTGAAATGCCATGATATTTTTCAAGCCAAGCGATCATCACAGCAATAACTGCGTTAAACAATAATTCGTAATGCAAATAAAAAGCAAGTTATTAGTACAGTGGACAAAGGGTTAAACCGCAGCGGAAAGGAACTTTCGTTGTTTTATCGCATTCCTGATTTATTGTTGCATTTTCTGAGAAAATACAAAGTTAATATTGCACAATAAAATAAACGAATGAGAATCGACTTAACGGCGACCAATCAAATTGAATTCAGGATGGAAAAAAACTAAATCTGAATCGCTTAGCCTGTTACCAAGTATTTAAATATTGTTACCAAGTAACCAAGTAATAAAAAATTGCTATCAATGAACCTATATTTATTTAAGTACAATATAATAATAGGTTGTCTGGAAAACCGTTCCGTACTTTTAGGTCAAATTCAAACATAAAATTATATAAACTATTTGCGGACGATGATGTTCCCTATTTTCAGTATCTCAGCAATCGTTCGTGTCAAAGAATGATTATTCTCGATCAAAGCCTTGGATTTGATGGTCATTAGCAGTAATTGGCCTTTCAAAGCGGAAACCATCGCCAAGTGTCGTATCACTTGGAAAAGTAATGTTTCAAAAGCAAATAAAATGGCATCCTTACCATATGAGACCGGAATGCAGCTAAAAGTCCAAATACATAGACTGCAGTAGATGTAAATTTAAATAAGAAAAGACTTCATTCTAAAATATGTGCAGTCTATGGTAAAGACCCTGCGCGCAAAAGTGCAACTGCCAAAAATGCAAAAACCTCCAGATTTTACTTTTTACTAAAAATAGACACAGAATTAAAACGTGTTTGTAACAGTTTTTTTATTAAAACATGCTGTACAAACCATGGTTCAGTAAACATGGCTTTAGAATATAAAGACACCGTATCTGGCGTCTATAGTGTACTGATTTACGAAGAAAGTCTGAGCCTGGAAACAAAATCTCGGAAGCTCGAATTAAGAAAGTCGAGAAGCATATTGGGAATTTTCCAGTAATGGAATCCCACTATTGTCGCAAGTCAAGCAGCAGAAAATATATGTTTCCAGGGCTATCAATTTCTAAAATGTACAGCCTTTATGTTGAGATATGTAAGAGTGATAATGACATGAACTTTGTTTCAAAAATCACCTACACCCGAATATTCGGAAATAATTTTTTACCTATAATTTTTTCACTCAAAAATAGATCAGTGTCTGATATGCAATAATGCATCGGTGGAAGACAAAACTGATTCTAGGGGCAACAGTACATATGCTACCTAGCAAGACGTCATGAATCCAATTCTGCAAAGGCCCTAGATAAAATACGTGCTACTAATGACGTTCCATTTAAAAGTGCAACGTTTGACTTACAGTGTCTTGCAAATTCCCTCATTAGAAGCTGCACAAATTTACTACAGTCGTAAATTATGCACGTACAATTTGACTATTTATAAGGCTGCTCCTCTAAACCTTGTTCATTGTTACGTATGGACAAAAGTAAACGGACAACGTTGTGAAAAAGGCTCAGCGTTGCAGGCTAGGATAAAAAATCTGGATAAAAATGTGATAGAGATATCAATGTATTGAGATACCTGTTCTGGACAAAACCGCAATCAATACATAGCGTCATTATTTATGCATATAACTCAAACGACTCCAATTAAATGTATACAACATAACTTCATGGAATCAGGACATTCTTACATGGAAGTTGATAATATGCGTAGTGCTATAGAGTCAGCCAAAAAACATGTTAATGTGTATACCCTTAATGACTGGATCAACATATTTAAAGCAGCTCGATCCAAAATAAATAAAAATAAAAACAGGGAGCCATTTGCAGTGCATGAGTTAAGATTTGACGATTTGCTGAATCTCAAATCACTTGCCTCCAAAAATGATCAAAAAGCGCATAAAAATTAAGACAATGAATTTTTTTCGTGGCTGCAAATTAAATGCTTGCGATATGAGCACGCCAGACCAGGACAAATTTTTTATAAGTATTCTTATAATGAAGATTTTAAAATCCTGTCAGTATTTGGGCGAGGATTGCCAACACTTTTTCCTCCATTGAAGTATTTATACAAAGAAGAACTCAGTATAACCAAGCACAAAAAGAAAGATTTACTGAAGCTATGTACTAAGACACTGGAGCAATTCCTCGTGACTATCATGGATGGTACAGATCACTTTCTGTCAATAATAAAGAAGACAGAGCAAAGCACCAGAACCAAACTTGGATTCTGAATTTGAGGCAGAATAATATTTTTATACTTTTTGTACTTTCAATACAATTATTTTCTATGTTATGTACTTACCTAGTTTATTTTCCATAAAAAAAAATTTTTTCTTCTTAATAATAATTCAAAAAATTTATAATTTTCGAAGAAAATTAGGTACATGTTTCATTTGTCCTACCTCATTCTAAGAATCAAAAGTGACTATCTGCATTTTTTTCTTCGATTCATGCGTGGTAAAACTGACCAACTGCTTTGGAAATTTTTAAAAGCTACAATATGAAAATTTTCAAAAATATTATTTCTTTATTTTGAAAGCAATGAACATTTCTATACACACAAAAATAATCACAAGTGTGAATACATTCATTTAAAAAAAAATAACTTGAAAACAAAAGTGTAAAAATGGTTAAATGGCTCTCCTGAACATTTTGCATTTTGTTAGCTGGTCACTTTCTCCTGTATGACGGTGACATATTCCTGGACAAGTTTTGAATATATACACTGTTTTTTAAATCCAATGTAATTGTGAAAATAAATAAATGATAGACGCCTTACCAACTAGACCACAAGAGGTGGATAAACACAAAACTGTTGATGATGGTTATGAAGTCACGGAAATGTTTTAAACAATAAGAAAATTTTCCACGCCAAGAGTTTGCGGAACAGAAAAGATAAAAAGGCAAAGAGTACCCAATAATTAACACATCAAAGAAACAAGTTTTGGTAACAATGGCCAGGCCAGCATTCTCTATCAAAAATTGTTATAATTTCACCGAAAGAAAGAAAAAATCATCTTGCCGGATGCAAGAAGGAAATGTAATTGATTTAATAACTATAATCGGAGTTTTTATACTTTTTACACACAATAACAAAACGTAGATTTTTTTTTAATATTACGCGATTCGAAACAAGTCATTTTTCACACACAAAACTGCTGTGCGAATCGGATTGACTGACTAAGAGAACCGCGTCGCATTGCACTGATTTACACCAGGGATGTTAAACACAATGTTCGTGGAAGTGTTACTTTAAATTATTTGATTAATTTATTAAAGGCGTTCATGTACATCCATCTTCTTCTTCCCAGTGTCATGTCAGATCCCCCCAACGTTGAATATCACTCGATAGTAGACATTTTTGTCCCCGGCAGCCCGATAAAGATCTCCAACGCCCCTTATGCCAGTCCATTCACGTATATTGCGGAGCCAGGACATTTGTCTCCTGCCAACACCTTTTCGGCCTTCTATTTTGCCTTGGGTGATCAGGTGCAGTAATTTGTACTTTGCTCATCTAAGTACATGACCCAAGTAGAATCAAAGTCGGCACCAAAATACTGTCTATTTTAACAATTTCGATATTGTCCGATTCGAGTAAACTCGTGCATGTTTTAGCCCCATTGACTTTGGCCAGCGAGTATTTACCCAATACCGGTATAAGGCACGCGGTCCAAAAAGGTTGGCCACCCCTGGTTTACATAATAGCTTAAAATATAACACTATAATACAGTGTGTGAAATTTACGATTACGAATCGAGATTTTACGTAACCCAATTACGGGCACAATGAGTCAAGAAACCAGCTCACAGCTAGTATAATCGCGGCGATCTCTCGCTCTTACATTTCGGCTCAATTGTACAACAAATTGTCAATTGTGTGAAGACATTTTCACTTTCCACGGAAACGGTCGAGTTACAATTATTACGGGCTAAGCTTGAAAATCGTTTACAACAGTCATGGCCAACCCGCGGCCCGCTGTTTTTATAAATCGAAAGAGAATAACAATAAAATAGAATTGTTCAATAATAGCGACAGATTCTAGATTTCCGACATGTATGAAATATTATTTAAATGGGACCCGAAATAATAGTTATATAAAATTAAATATGAACAAAAACTTAAAAGAAAATACAACAAAGGTACATATTAATGTTTTTGCTTGTAATAGGCATCCATTGTATGTTATTTATTTAGGTCATCGTCGTTGCTGGGTCTCGTAGTCGAGGATCCCCTCCCCATTACAACGTCAATTTAGTCGTTTCTTTCTCTTCTCTAAGCGAGTCGTTGCACATCAAAAAACTCACCTACCACACCGCTCTACTGGATTCGATGTCATTTCGACGTGGAGCACAGCGGCATGTTTCCCCCCTCTCTTTTTAAAGAACAGATTTGACAGAAGTCATAGGTTACCTTATACTCCCGAATACTGGGAGGAAAAAATGTCTGTCATTCGAGGGGAGAAGCACAGCGAGATGTTCAAACCAGCAACCTTCCGCCAATGCGTTATCGCGCGGCCATGCACTTCCTTTTAGATATTGATGGAATGACACCCATATAATGTGAATTGTATTTATTGTATCGGACGTGTATGGGACGTGTGCGGTCACCCCTTGTGATTAGGTGGAGAAATTTGTATGTGGTATAATGATATATAGACATTGATATCTTGTATGTGTAGATCTGTATGTGAAATAGATAATGAAATCCTTATTCTTGACATGTTGTAATAGGGGGACCGGAAAGAAATCAAAATTTTCGGGAGTACCACTTTAAGGTCAGTCTGCGTCGAGACACAAAAGAGAAAACACGTGCTTTTTGGTGCTAGTAGTTTGTGAGGGTTGTAAATTCATTATTTTTGCAAAGATTATTTTTTCCGTCGTTTGTGAAGAATGTCAAGGCCGACTATTGACGAAGAACATTTACGCCACTGTATGTTGTTTTTATTTGACCGGGGATTGAAGGCGAAAGAAGTGACAGAAACAATTACTGCTACATATGGAGACGTATTAAGACTCAATAAATGTCTAGATGGATAAAAAAATTTAAAAATAATGATAGGGACCTGAAGAACGCCCCTAAAACTGGAAGACCAACAAAATTGGATGATGATGCGCTGACGTCATTGGTTGAATCTGACCCTCGTCAAACAATAGCTGAATTATCAATTAAACTCTATTGTCCATGGTCAACAGTGCAGGAACATCTTAGTCGCATTGGAAAAATTCATAAACAAGGAGTTTGGGTTCCGCACGTGTTGACGCCAGCTGCGCTCGAGCAGCGAATAACGATATGCACGTCCCTTTTGTCCAGGTATAAAGTGGACCCATTTCTTCGAAGAAAAATAACTTGCGACGAGAAATGGGTCTTGTACAATAATCCCACACGAAAAAAACAATGGCTTTCTCGGGGCCAGTCGGCTGTTCCTACACCAAAACCAACGTTGACTCTAAAAAAGGTTCTCCTCTGTGTATGGTGGGATATCGAAGGTGTTGTTCACTATGAACTATTGAAACCAGGAGAAACAATTAATGCAGCTCTTTATTGTCAACAACTGGAGAGAATGAAAGAGGAACTAAGAAAAAAACGTCCACTTTTGGTCAATAACCAACCCAGGATGCTTCAACAGGATAACGCGCGGCCACATACTGCGATAATCACCCAGAATAAAATAATGCAACTTGGACTGGAACTTTTACCTCACCCCCCCTATTCCCCTGACATAGCCCCCTCAGATTATCACCTTTTCAGATCATTGGAACACTCCCTCCGCGATAAAACATTCAAAAATATTGATGAAGTAAAAAATCATATCGAAAAGTTTTTTAAGGAAAAACCATTTTTTTTTTACAAAAATGGAATTGAAAAGCTGCCTGATAGATGGAGAAAGGTCTTGGAAAACGATGGAAACTATTTCATTGATTAATTTCTTTTTGTATTTTTTTTAAATAAAATTTTTAAATGTATTACTTTTTTTTTTATTTCTTTCCGGTCCCCCTAATATATGTAAATTCTTGGTTTTGTATTTTTCTAGTAAAATTTATATGTTTGTAAAATATTAGTTTGTTTGACTCCGATCGTGTTCGCGACCGCAAGGGAAATAAGGAATTGCGGGCGGACTGTCGTGAGTAGGTCACGGGTCGGTCGGCTTAAGCAGCGCTCAAAACCCCGAAAGTTGTTGTATTTCGCGGGGAATGGGTGCTTGTGATGACCAACTCTCCACCCCGCTACTTTCTACTTCTTCTGGATCTTCGCTTTGGAATTCGCTACCTCAATTCTCCGAGCGCGGCGCAGCAACCAACGTACCTACGCTACAGTCTATTTGTACCCTGTGCGGTACATTTATATTCAATAAAAAAATAATATAAGCATTTGTCTACTATCGTGGTTCAGTGGTTAAGTCGTTTAGCTCACGAACCAAGGGTATTGGGTTCTATTCTCGGTGTTATTACATTTTTTTCCACTATGATTCCAGGATGGTAAAACCGAGTAAACCTTAAATATCCTTGGTTGGTGCTTTGTAGTCTGAGGGTATACTTTTCACAGTGAACATGGGATAATACTAATAGGGTCATGAAAAAATTACAAAACAGCGCTAAATAAATCAGAAGAAATTGGGGCACATTAACTAATTTCAGGCGTTCAAATTTTGATATGATATATTGTATATTAAATAAAAAAATATATAATTGCGACCCGCGAACCTTTACGCAGTATGTTACCTGTTTCGGCATATGATCCAGAAAAGTTGGCCACCCCTGGTTGACAAGAAGCGAATAAAATAATTCGAAGACCTGAGAGAATTCAACGCGAAACATTCTGCCGATTAAGCCAGTTGTTTACTCCGCACAATTGGGCAAAAATCAACATCGTGATTTGTTTGTGTTGCCAAAATGTCGGATGAGAAAGATTCGACGACGGAAACTCTTGGACGTCGTCGATCAAAGAAAATATTCTTAAATTATTTGACATTTAATAAATAACCAATAATCTAGACACATTTACTGCGAGAGATTTGATTTTTTTTCAGTTGTTGTACATGCATATTTCACGCCGTTCTCGTGTCAGGGTAGGCAGAGAAGAGACAGTGTAAAACTTTCCTATCGCGACATAGATCTTTTACCTCTTGTACATTGATACACATTCTCATACAGCTCCTACGATTTCTTTGACTTACATTTCTTTCTTTCAATATATTATTATTATTATTATTACACATGACAAGAAATATACACAATTTGCGAAAAAACAACAGATAAAATTTGATTTGGACATACAATTTTAATGGATCTGAATTTGTTGCCTTTCATTTGTCGAATCCCCAGTAAACTAGGCTTTTGCCTGTATCTCACTGAGGATATTTAGCATGAAAAAATAAATCGATACTTCTTTCCGATTTTTGATTACACAAAAACAAAACCCCGTTACACGCTCTCATCAACCTGAAAAACAGTGACACTCAACTACAACTGGAAACATCTTGCGAAATTCAACTCCTCACACATCATCACTCCAGAAAGACCAAAAATATTCATTCCACAATATACCGCACACAATCATAAGAACAAAAACAAAAAATACACAGAAACACAAATACAAAAACAACCAAGATTAAAACAACAAGAAGAAACCCACACTCACGAACTCACACAAATCCTTTCCACTCGTCATTCACCCTGAAAGCCCAAGTACTCAAATTCCTATCTTATATCACACACCTAATTCGACCATACTTATCTTGGTATTCTTCCTCTACCACGCCATACACTCACACTGTATATTTATGTAAGTCTTTCTTTATTATTTAGTTCCACGTGCCCACATCCTATCAGGGTGGTCTTTATCTTACTGAAGACACCAGCTGTAAATTCATATTTAACCCTAATCACTCCATTTTGTATTCTGTCATACATTTTTACGCCATGTATTCTTCTCAATGCACGCATTTCTACACCACTTATTCTGCTCCTCTCAGTCTCTTTCCACGTTCACGTTTCACTCCCATACATCAAAGTTGCCACCAAAATACTGTTCATTATAACAGATTTTGATAGTGTCCGACTGATGCCTTTAGGTCACATTCATACCTGGTCAAATTATTTATCACACATAGTCACTCCATGTATTCTAAGTGCACGTATTTCTACAGAATTTATTCGTATCTTTTTAGTTTTTATCCTCGTCCACGTTTCATTCCCATCCATCAAAGATAGTACTTAAATACTGTTGATAGACATTGAAAAAGTAGGAAAAATTGTAGGACCTGTATGGATGTGGAAGAAGCGAAATGTGGAATGAGATAGTAAAATCTGGCGCTCTGTCTTCTCTGCAGACTCCGGGCAGGGAAACAAAGTGATGGTATGAATGTACAGGTATATTTAACTATAAAAAATAAAAGTTCATTCTTTGACGTAAGTGGCTTAGTTAAAAATGTTAAAAGTCTATTTCCTAATCTATCCTTCGAACCGAGGAAACTAATAATATCCAAAAAGTTATTTAGTCAAGCCGTCCCTTGTACATGAATTAACGTTTGTAATGGCGAAATGAAAGTATGTTAAATGTAAATATATAATATTTTGAAGAAAATACCTATTGGACTAAGAATACCGTTACAGTAAAGATGATAAAGGGTTTAATGTCACATTTCTATGGTACACAATTCGACTTCCTTCCACTTTCTCTGCACCTTCTTTTATGGTCCATTGTGTGAAATAAAACCCGTTGTTTCATATCTGAAATTATACACGACTACAAAAGTCATAAAACACATTGAGTTGGAATGAAATGTATTCATATGAATATGGTAATCAACGTCAAAATTGTGTGGGGAGAGCTTAAGTAATGATAGTTTAGCCCATAATGTCGGATTTCATATTACAGCGTAATTTATATTTTCCAATTTATTATGAGAACTTCATAGCGAAACCGAAATAAACGGAATTATTTTTGGTCCCCGTTCGTCTTGAAAAATTATCGATATTTAACATTACATTTTTCTTGTAACATCTTGTACGAGTATTCCTATATTCAAGCGCACCATTAAATCATTATATTTTGTAAAAAACATTTAATAATCAAAATCAACTGTACATAAGTTGTCGAAAGCGTCGAAAAATCTTCTAAAAATATTCGAAAATACCGAAAAGTAGTTTTTTTTTTCATATTATTATTTTTTCATATCATCCTAAAACTCAAAATTATCTATATATAGTATTAGCTACATATTATTACTATCCTAAAACTCAAAACAGCTTTCACAATACTTATGATATATACAGGTTGTCGCAAAAAAACGTATCCACAATTTTAATGATTATAAAGTCTGTATTTATTAACATACAGTTCCCTTTCAACGTTCACAATAAACTACATTAATGTATTTTTTTATACTTAGCGCGTGTTTTCATACTGATGACCATTCTGGTCTAGACATTGCTGGCAACGCCAAGCAACGGAATCACAAACATCGGGAATCATTTCATTTGGTATTTGGGCAAAATATATTTCAATGGCTACTCGTAATTTATCAATGGCTTCAAGTTTTTTAGCATACACTTTAATTATTGAGAAATCCGCAAAAGAAAAAGTCTACTACCGCGTTTTCCTACTTCCATTGCAATTCAAAATAAACTTTCTTTGTTCAAAACTTAGTCTGGTTTCAGCTAGTTAACAGTCATTAATGTATGGATATATTTTTTTGCGACACCCTGTATTATAGATACTTAGAACTGAAAAACACCATATAGATACGAATAGATTATCTCCTTGTAGTGTAGCTTATGACTTACTACCTTGATCAAAAAGTTTTAGGACCGACCACCGTGTGGCGTGAAATTTTGTGTGAAAAACGGATTTAACGGTCCGCAGACCTTGGAAATGTTGGATAAGTGTTTTTCGGTGGCACGAATGCTTCAGAAGTGGTCGTGAGTCAGTCGAGGATGACGAACGCAGTGGGAGTTGAAAACCGATGAAAACATCGATAAAATCAAAGAAATGTTGGATAAGTGTTTTTCGGTGGCACGAACGCTTCAGAATTGGTCGTGAGTCAGTCGAGGATGACGAACGCAGTGGGAGTTGAAAACCGATGAAAACATCGATAAAATCAAAGAAATGTTGGCCGAAAACCGCAAATTGACCATTAGAGAGCTGGCAGAGGACTTGATCATCGCTTATGGATCCGCTCAAGACATTTTGGTTAGTGATTTGGGCCTCAGACGTGTCGCTGCAAAACTGGTGCCGAAACGCCTCAATTTCATGTAAAAAAGGACCATCTCCATGAGTTTTTGACCAAAAACAACACGAATACCATCCAGCAGCCTTCGAATTCGCCTGAGCTGGCTCCCTGCGACTTTTTCCTGTTCAACCGACTTAAAAAACCGTTACAGCACCCGAGAGGATGTCACGAAAAAATCGAAGACGGCTCTGATGGACATACCGAAAATTGAGTACCAGCGGTGTTTCGAGGATTGGATCAAGCGCTGGCGTAAGTGCGTTGCAGTCGATAGGGGGTACTTTGAAGGGGGCCATATCGATTTTGATGAATAAACTTGTATTTCCGATTTTATGAATAAAGTCCTAAAACTTTTTGATCAAGGTAGTATATAACAGCCCTAGACAACTACTCTCCATTCTTGCACTCCGCAGTACGAAACGCAGTTGTTAAAGGTTGTCTTGTTGCACTTGATCGGTCCAACGCATTGAGGTACTTCCTCTTTGTGTGTCTTCCTTCCACGCTTCCATTGACTTTCTAATTAGTCGCATTTGAAGACAAGCCTTTCTAATTAGTCTCCTTGGCCACGAACAATGTGTCCAAAGATTCAGAGTACTCGTTGTAGTCACTAACAGATTGTCAACAATCTGTTAGTGACTCAGTTCTTCGAGATTAGAGATATTATTTCGCCTTGTGGCCCATTAAATCCATAACATCCTTCTCCAGCACCACACTTATAATGCATCTATTATATCGCACTTCTCTCGCTTGCTCTCAGAGTCAAATCAGTCTCCGCGCCGCGCTGCACAATACAGATTGATAGGAATTATAAACAAATATAGATTGATTCAACTTAAATAATATTTAAAAGTGTCGGACTTAGATAAGTTCAACACAAATTATTAAGTAACTGTGAATCTTACATAATAAATAAGTACCACAACTTGTTTGGAATTATCCAATTATCCGTAAAAAATATTATTCTTCAATACACTGGTACTAACTATTTGTGCATGCATAGCTGCACGATAACGCACAGGACTTCCGTTCGGAAGATCGCAGGTTCGAACCCCGCACTGTGTTACTCCCCTCGAAAGACAGTATTTTTTCCCGCCTACTATTCGGAGATATAATGATACCCATGATTTCGATAATATATATTTAGGAGAGATGATGAGGATGGTTTGTTGATACATAAAACTTGTTTAGATCGCAATGCGGAAAGAGAAATTTAATTGATAGACGTAGGTATTTATACTATTCTTGAATGTGTGCGGGAATGCGCGCGCGATATGCCGCCGTCTCGTTTCTGCATTCGCAATACGATTCTTGTCGTATGTAGGTATCATTGTGTTTTGGGAACTGGCGCGACAGATGTGCTGCCTTCTCGCTCTAACATGGAATGCGCTCCACGCCTGACAGTGAGTTGAATGACCGGCGTGTGGACCTTGCACTTGTTTGTTTCAAATTGTTGAGGTATGCAAAGGTCGTTTCGCCGGTCATTGACCGCGCGTACGAACGCCACATATATCTTTGTGTCTTCACAATTTTTTTTGTGTTCCATAGGGAATTATTCTTCAATAACATATTTGACATGAGTTGTTTTGGTATTGTATCTCTGTATTGCATTATATACCCCGTTTCGACTTTCTGGATCTTCGTTGAGGAGACTAATAAAATACACATAAAGTCAATTATTACTTAAAGTATATTTTCTAACAACTGTTGAGACCGAATCTCGATCCATAGATACGGCCACACCAGTCGATCTCCAGGTGTCCATTTATCCGAGAGCTTCACCCAGTCGTCTGTTATAAAAACTATATAAATAAACATAAATATAAGACGTTTATCAATCCAAAACAGAGAAGCCTAAGGATACAATAACTCTTTCAAAAGAGAAATTTAAACGTAGGAACCGCTCTTTCAAACATAATTTATCGTATGCGGTAAGCAGATACTATTTTGGTATCGTACGAGTAACCAGTAAATCTTATCCAAAACTATGTCGAGTGCAGAACTCAGACGAGAGGATCCCAGACTGGGTGCGGGCGACGCAATTTTCCTCCAGAATTCCCCGCTTATCTGATGTGTATCAGATTAGCTCTGATACTGAATGCATGAGAAAATGCCTCGGGCGCATGAAACAGTACGTATGTCTACATACATATTTATTAAAAAAAAAACAAGACATGTGTAGTTTATTAACAGAAAAAAACACTTCATAAATATTTTTTTACAAAAAGACATGTGTAATTTATAAGAAGAAAAGCATAGTTCAAACGTTGTATGTAAATACGAGTAAATAGTTATAGTATGTGTATGTTTTTTTTACATGAACAAATGAGTTTGAAGAAAAATAGACGTAGGTAAACCGTTTTATGTACAAAAAACTATATTAAAAAAAAAGAAGACGAGTCGTTTCTTAGAAAACAATTTCTTTAAAATTAAAAAAGGCGTGAATAATATACTAGTAGAAAAACATACATAACAATGATCTAAGTAAAAAGCATTTTCTTTTAAAAAATATACGAGTATTACCCACAATATAGCATTTAAATTGGTTGATTGATTTGGTACTACATTGTAAACTAAATGATATAACACTAAAATGTGAAAAAATCTAGGCATTAAACTAAAATTATAGGCATGTTTCGCATTAAAAAAGTATTGTTTAACTCTTTAATTGTGTGTTATGGCCTTTTGCAACGAAAACACTTTTAGAATTTCAACTGTGTAATTTTATTTGTATATTCGTTGAATAACATTGAAGTATAATATTAACAGTATTATAGAAGTAATAATAACGATGATGTTAACATCGTAGTGGCTTTAAGAATAATGATTGCTGCCTCTGATATGACGTCCTATTTAAAGCAAAGATAACCATACGCACGACCCTTCGATAGATTAAGAAGAAATTTGGCGGGTATGTTATCGTTGCCCTTAAGGTCAAATCGATATCAGGCGATTTATCTCGTTCGCAGTTTACTTCCATTTAGTGATACCAAATCTTAATTGAATTTGGATAGTAAACCGCCAACAAGATAATAAATTTAAACATAATACATTGAGTTAAGTTTGACATACGCGTGATAACACTAATATTTATAGGCTCTAGATAACATCGATACACTTAACATTGGTTTGCATGATAACTTATAATATTTATTGGAAGTGAATAAGAGTATATGATAAGATTAACATATTAACATTGGTAGGGATACATTACATGTGTATAGTAAAAAAAAACACATTTCAGTGTTAAATCATTTCATTTAATAAATCGTCATCGTTTAATTGAAAGGCGAAACGTAGAGTACGAAGTAGACAACAATGCTAAACATTATTAAATAATAATTAAAAATGCATTTTACACTTAATTGCACAGTGTACAATATGGCGGGTTTATTACAATTGTTTTGAATTATACCTAGACTTGCATTATTGATACGGAGAAAAAAAAGTATGTATATAATAACTACGTCCTGCCACTCAACCAGGCAGCCACCGATGGGAGATGTGATTTTTTTTCATTTTGCAATTTGAAACACGTCAACGATTGTGCGATTTTGTATTCAGGAATTTTACAATACAGTTAATACAATGAAATAATTAACAGTATACAAAAAAAATGCACGATTCATTGCCACACCTTTATTTGACACGTTTACCTTCCTTCAAAGCACTCTGAGAAAGTTAATGTGAGTGAGAAGAGTGGTTGAGGAAGACCAAGGAAAGTATATTTTGAAAGAAGGAAATGTGAAAAGTCAGAGAAAACTTAGCAGTTATATGAGGTGTATGGATGTAGAAAAAACATTGAATATGGTGTCAAAATAGAAAAGACTAACGTTCTGTCCTCTCTGTCCGATGGTTCAGTTCAGTATGATCTCAATACCACCCAAGCTGTTATGATGGGCAAAATAAGTTTCCATCCAGTTCGATCTACAATAGAATATCGATATCTTCTTTATTTTTTTTATTAGCGCGACGTTACGTAGTGACGAAGAAGGAACTGCCCAAAGGGACTCCTTATCCAGTGGCGACACACACCTGAGTGTGAAAAGAATGGTAGTGACGACGAACTTTGCAGTAAAATGTCGTGATGGTATGTATATTTCATCTTTCTATTCATATATTTTTTCATGGACGAGTTTCTGTTCCCATAAAACTCGTAAAAATTGGACACTGACGGCCGCTGTCAGTACCAAGACGGCACTAATGAAGTGTTTTGACCATCTCCATCAGATGATAAGAGCAGATGACAACAAACAGACAGACATGTTGTGATGGCATAATAAAAAGTTTGGCATTCGTCGTGAGTACAACGATCCGCCCATCAAAATACAAACATGACAAAACTCGAGTGCCCCACTTAGAACTAGATTAGGGAGTACACTTGGGACATCTTTATTAGAAGCCAACGGTCGTGGATTTAATCGGATTTTGTTCACTAGATCTGATCACTTGTACTGTGAAAAATATTTTTATATACTGAATTTCAGTTGATGACATTTTCGGTGGCTCCAGATAAAATTTGAAATCAGGAGTACGTTTATTTCCTCAATGTTGATTTTTGTATTACTTTTTTAATTTATCATGATCTATCACGGTGAGATGAAGACGTGTGATATAAAAACCAAGGAAAGTATGTTTGGATCAAGTGAATGCTATTTTGAAAAAGGAAACGTAGAAAGTCAGAGAAATTGGATGAGGTGTACGGATGTGGAAGAGGCTAAGGATGTGTGTCGAGAAAGGAAACACTGGCACTGCCCTCTCTGCGTACCCCAACAAGGGCATGGCGTAATGGTTTTAAGTATTTTCTTTAAGATTGCGTTTTAAAGTTTTGAAGTAGTTTCATCGTTGATTCTCATTTTTGTTACGTGATGTTTTATGTGTATGGACGTAGAAGAAGCGAAGGAAGTGTGTCGAGATAGGAAAGTCCGACGCTCTGTCATTTCTGCCTACCCCGACAGGGAAATGGTGTGAAACTAAGTACTTTTGTTTGAAAGTTTATTTTAATTGAATCTGTTTCGTTCGTTTCAATAATTTTTATTGTTTTTTTTTAATAAAGGTTGCGGTTATAAAAATTACATAAATATTTTAACTCATTACATATGTACATATATAAAGGGACGAAGATCACTCTGATATGGTTTGTCCACGTAGAACGAATAAATATAGAAAGACTAACAAAACAAATACACAGTGCTAGTTTGAGTGAAAATCGTGGTCGAGAATGACCAAGATAAGTATGGCTGAATCAAGTGAATGATATTGTGAAAGAAAGATATGTTAAGTCAGATAAATCGTTGTTGTGTGTTAAAATAGGAAAGTCTGGCGATCTGTTCTCTGTGGCTACGCCGATAGGGAAACGACGTGATGATACATATGAAGTTCGGTGTATGCAGATGGAGCTCGAAATTTTACGACTAGGATACACATATTTTCCTTCTTCCATATCCTAAAATTTTCCCATACATATCATATACTTTTCTGTAACTCTTAAAATTGCTCCCATTCATTTGGTCCAAAGACACTTTCCATGTTCCTTTTCTACAACGCCTTTCCTTCAGTGAGGTATGGATGTAATATTTCAACATTTTTATCAGTCTCTGATTCGGGCCATAAATTGAATTGAAACAGATAATAAATTGTTTGATCCGGATATTGAGAGTTATATTGTTTTAATAAAAGAGTTAATGAGTTTAGGGCTGATTAAAGCGTTCAAAGCCGCGCCCAGCAGATAAGAGACTAATTGATAGCAAATATTGGTTTAACTGTCACCAAGCCCGGCACAAGTACATATTGTATATATACCCACAATAGTCTATCATCATAACGGGTTTTACTGCCGCGCTAGTACTTTCATTGCCACTTTCTTGTCCGTCAATGTGAAATGGTAACTGTGCTGGTTATGAATTACATTAATGCGTACAACGACCCACGAGCCTCGATTGGTTAAACGCCTGTCTTTCACACAAGGGTGTAGGATTCAATTCCTGTTATTATCAATATATAAAAAGTTGATCGGATAATTTTGCATGTACATACATATATAATATATTTCCAATTTCTAACTCGGATATTCTGACAACACTTAATCACATGAACTTTTTACGTACATACATACCATCACCCTGTCGAAGTAAGCAGAAAGAACCGAGCGCCAGACTTTCCTATCTCGACACACATCCTTTGCCTTTTCTACATCCATATACCTTTCTCATACTGACGTAAAATTTCTTCGCCTTTTTAATTTTTTTTTCTTTCAACATATCAACATGAAATGAGAGACTTGAGAATGAATACATCGAAGAAATTTAGTTGATTCTCAATAAAAGGGAAAAAGTAGACAAGGGTACCTCTTGATATAAACAATGCAATTGTTGAGCGAATCCAACAATATAAATAACTGGAATGAAATCAGAATGAACAATCGGACCACTCGCAAGACATCAAAGTGTGAGTGAAGATGGCACGAAGCTACTTCTTTAAAATGCAGAATTTCCTCTGCAACAAGGATTTCAATCACGATTTACGTAGGCGAATTCTGCGTTTCCTACATATTCTCCGTATGTCTCTGGTGTTGAAGCGTGGATATTTATTCAGGTCACCCACCACAAAGGAATTTGAAGTTTTTAAAATGTGGTGCCATTAAATATTGTTGAATACCATATGTTGAAAAAGTCCGTAACGATGACATCTTAAAATACTCGTAGATGAATAAATATAGAGAAGTATTGTGCAGAATCAAAAGGAGAAAGTTCAAGTACTTGGGACATATGTGAGATTCTTCAACTGATGTTGCAGAGCAGAATTCAAGACACGCAAAGTGCAGAAAAAATACACATCTCCTGGTTGAAGAACTAACGTGAGTGGTTTCACTGTGATACTTACTACTGTGGTATCTTTGCCCAGAGCTCCATGGTCATGATGAGCACAAACCTCCGAAGACATGAACTATGAAGAAGAAGAATTATACGGAACGTGTATTGTTGAAATGGTGATACTTATTTTCAAATACCAAAGTAAACATTCTTAAATAATGGACATGGTCTATCAGGTGTCTCCAACACCATCCGCAGCTGCGTGAATCAAATTACATGGACCGGAATGATCCTAACATGATCGCGCAAGAGGAGACGAGATTCACTGAACCAGATTGGTCGAGTCATGAAGCCTGTGATTATCCAAAGGTGTCATCATGCATAATACACACTGACTCAAACGATAAGTCAATCAACCACCAAGCAACTTGGCCAAGGCAAGATTTTTCGCCGTTCTAGTAAATTTATCGGATTAACACTACGTAAATTTTCATGAGATGGTGTCATAATTCATAAAGCTATATCACTGCTGGCAAGTATTATTCTTTAAGCGATCTCTGTTGAAATTTCGACCAGATGCGACGTGTAGTTAACGCTTAACATTAAATTTGTCGCAAAAATGGTAAAAACGAATACCGTGCTATCATAAAATATATTTATTTTGAAGAAGTTAACAACCGCGCAGATCAAAGCCGAGTTGGATGAAGTTCACAAGGACTATGCACCAGCGTTAAAGATTGTGTTTTTCTGGATAAATTAATTTAAATGTGGCCGAACATGCACCGAAGATGAATTGTGTTCCAGATTGCGTCCACCGTGGAGAAAAGTATAGAAAAATCCATGGTATCGTAATGGAAGACCACCAAGTGCATGTGCGCGAGATTGCTGAGAGTGTGAACATCTCAAGTGAACGAGTGTACTTCACGAAAAATTGGCATGCTTTAAGAAGCGACGGAAAAAACTCAATTTCTAGTCAGTAAAATAAAGTGTTTCATTCCTGATTTTTCTTTTCCTTTCCTCTCCACCATCCTTTCCTTTCCTTTTGATTGATGATATCTCACTTTATATGAAAAAGAATGTTCGGGTGATTGTCCGTCTTTGTGGGGTTCGTGGGCATGTGCTCACGTATATGTTTATTGAATTCGTGGGGATGGATAGTTATTTGAATGATTTATGCAACCACATAACTTGCTCCATTTACTGTTGTCTGGTTGGATGGAAGAGATTGCCGCCTGGCAACAAGCCCGCCAGATTGTATTTGCAATAAAAGTGTTAAATAAATAAATAAAAATTAAATATGAAAAAGAAACGCGCCATCCCACAAATCGACAGTCGCAATGGCAAAATAGCATGATTTGGGCATCGAATTGGTTCCCCATTCACCATATTCCCCGAATTTGGCCCCGTGCAGTTTCTTCATGTTCCCGAAGTTCTGAAAAATGGCTCGGGGGGAAGAAATTTCCGTCGAATCAGGATGCTATCGTCGCAGTAAATGACTACGAATCAGGATGCTATCGTCGCAGTAAATGACTACGAATCAGGATGCTATCGTCGCAGTAAATGACTACGAATCATGATGCTATCGTCGCAGTAAATGACAACGAATCAGGATGCTATCGTCGTAGTAAATGACTACGAATCAGGATGCTATCGTCGCAGTAAATGACTACGAATCAGGATGCTATCGTCGCAGTTAATGACTACGAATCAGGATGCTATGTCGCAGTAAATGACTACGAATCAGGATGCTATCGTCGCAGTAAATGACTACGAATCAGGATACTATCGTCGCAGTAAATGAGTACGAATCAGGATGTTATCGTCGCAGTAAATGACTACGAATCAGGATGCTATCGTCGCAGTAAATGACTACGAATCAGGATGCTATCGTCGCAGTAAATGACTACGAATCAGGATGCTATCGTCGCAGTAAATGACTACAAAGCAGGATGCTATCGTCGCAGTAAATGACTACGAATCAGGATGCTATCGTCGCAGTAAATGACTACGAATCAGGATGCTATCGTCGCAGTAAATGACTACGAATCAGGATGCTATCGTCGCAGTAAATGACTACGAATCAGGATGCTATCGTCGCAGTAAATGACTACGATCAGAGTTCGACCAAACCTTTTTCTCAGACTGGACGAATAAATTAGAAAATCGCCGGACTAAGTGTGTAGCTCTCAAAGGATAACGCGTTGAAAATAAAATAGGTTTTGTCCCGAAAAATGTATTTTACTTCCTTTCACCAAAAATTTTAAACTACCCTCGCAATATATTATTTTATATACGTGTCTGTCAACGAACAGACCAGTCTCCAGAGGATTTACAGTGTCAAATTGTGAACAGACGCGTATTAAAATAATGTAGTACAGTTAATCAGGTAAATTTACTGGAACGACGGACGCTAAAAATTATTGTCGTGACAAGCAGCCGAATTAACTAACTGACGTTTAAAATCTTGTACGTTCAAACATACTATCACAGTTCCTTATCGGGGTAGGCAGAGATGACAATTCGCCACACTTTCCTTATTCTTCGTCTCTTACATCCATACAATTTTTTTACATTTCGTTATTTCAAAATATCATTCACTTGATCCAACCATACTTTCCTTGGTCTTTCTCTACCGCGCCTTCCAATCAAATTTGGAATGTATAATTGTTTAGTTAGTCTTTTTTTATTCATTCGTTCTACATGCCCAATCCATCTTCCTATTACTCAACATATAGATCTTAAGTGCACATTCTACATTGTAATCTTTTACATATATACACACATGACAATAAATTTTATAGTTATATGATTCATGAAAAAAAAAACAGATATTTTATATGGACACACAAATTATACGGATCTCGGTTTGTTGCCTTTCATTTGTCGTGTCCCCAATATATGTACTAGGATTTTGCCTGTATCTTACTGAGGACAATTACTTTTTATTGATTTATTTTTGAGACATTACAAATGTGAAAATCTTGCAGGTTTTCAACCATATAAGAGTAGTAAACTATATAATTTGAAAGGGGTGACTATCTTAATATATGAGAGCGAAGCCTGAGCATTGAAAAAGAGTGATATGAGAAAGAACATCGAGTGTTAAAATATTTTATAGATTGACAAACTTTTGTTTGATGTATTGGATACTTATTGACGCCATCGTGAGTAATGTTTGTTATCGGTGACGTATTCACGAACTGAAATGTTAAGAGCGTCACCGAATGACACGGAATGACCTCGTTGAATGACTTCTGATATCGATATCTTCCATATCTTGGTGAATAAATTGAGGTTTGACCTCCTTAAAAAACTTTGTAGGCATAACTGAGTCACTTCGCAGGACAGCATGGGTATCATTGTTCTATATTTATACTTTTGATAATTAATTTAATTTATTTTTTTGCCAGGCGATTTCCGCCTTGCGTTTAATTTACATTACTTTAATCTTTCAGAAATGGAATTTAAAAAAGAAGAATTACGTGTAATTTTTTATGCACGTATTTAAACTTGGACATTATGCAACACAAAACAGCACGCTATTTTAAACCAACATGGAGTGAAGGAACAACTTTTGAACGGACAGTGCGGCGTTGGTTCGAAACGTTTAGGAACGGTGACGTATGTCTTAAATATGAAGAGGGTCGAGGACGTCCTGCTACTGTTGACAACGACGAATTGAAAGCTTTATTCAAAGAAAACACGCAATGAACGGTACTGGAAAAGGCACAGGAATTAAGTGTTGGTGCTGCTACAAATTCTGCACATTTAAAGCAAATTGAAAAAGTGAAAAACCTTGATAGATGGGTCCACACGAATCTAATGATAATCTAAAAAAATGTCGATTCGTGTGTTCTTCGTTTCACTTGCGTAACTGTTATGCTACGCAATATCATCTCATCCGCCTTACTCACCCGATCTATCGCCAACCGATTTTCATATTTTCAAGCACCTAGATTTTACGGCAGAAAAAAATAAATACCAGAGAAGCCGGTAAAAATGTCTAAATAATTGTTGGATTCTAATCAACTTGATCAAGTTTAATTCTATAAGCATAAATACACTTGTCATTCGTTGCCAAAAATGCCCACAATCAAATGCCTCTTATTATGATTAATAAAGTTGGTTTAAAGTGATGTTTGTATGTAAATGTTAAACTATGCCATTATTTTCGGAACAACCTAACATGTTTTCTGTACCTTCTCCACCATGAGTGAGCTCTGTGACCCCAGCGGGAACCAACTGCAAGAATTTCTTTCTAGTTTGCTACGAATCAAAGAATTAAACTGCGTTTTGAGCACCGTCTGCCTTTCAAACGACTTAGAGATACTCATAACAAATTCTCGAGTTTTGTAAGCTCAATTGCACATAAGTTCTATGTGAGTATCAAATGTGAGATTGGTGTGAAATAAGACCGCCAGATATTTAATGATGTATGTGCGGGGTGCAGGCATAGATTCTAGTGTATATGGTATACTGGTCTGATATTTCTCTTGAATATTATATTTAAAAGACAACGCTGATCGCCGACTCGCAAGCAAGAACGGCGTAACCGGAGACGCAGCCACGCTTGAGCACACTGCCTGACCATTATCTATCATGAAGGACAATAGGGAGGAGGCCGGGTATCGAACTACGATACTTCAATTCGGTATTGGATTACAACAAATGAACCTTTAACGCCCTGCAGCACTATCATCATCGTCATTATCATCACGCCATGTTTCTTTTAAGGTAGGCAGAGAGAACAGATCTCCACCTAACTATATCCTGAGACCCATTTTTGCCATGCGCACACACCTCGCAAAATACCACGATTTTCGGGAGTTTTGCGCAAGCAGAGGCCGGCGGGCCAGTGATATAGTCTCACGACGACCGTCCATAAGTCTAATTTCCGCTGCGGTCGCGATGCAGCGCGGACTCAAACAAACAAATATTTACAAAAACCAAACAAATATATCAATACAAATATCAAAATATATCAATAATTTACAGTTCAAATTACTAATATTATTTACATATAAAAGGGTGACGCATACGTTCGGTACAGAAGTGTTATAAGAAGTAATCAACCGCAGTGGAGTAATGGTTAGCATACGTGTAAAACAAGCGAGGGTCCCCCATATTCAATTCCCAGCGAATTCAAGTTCTCTTTTCTTTAGTTTAGGCCAAGAGTTCCAAACTTTCTTCGGCCGCAGACCCGTTTTCCAAAAACTTTTAAAACCGTCGACCCCCCTAGTCATTTACTTTACTTACTCAAATTAATAAACTTGTACAGTACTCGATATTAAATATTTTACTAGATACTCGTATCAAACTTTTCATTTTAATAACTTGTAATTAAAGATTGAAAAATATAAAATGACTACGCATTATGGCATTATCTTGAGAAACATTTAATATTGAAATATGCGCTGACGAAAATGAAAGCAAAAAAATACGAGCAGAGTTTTTTTAATTTTTTTTTGACATTTATGAAATAAATATGTAAATTCAAAATAAGTACAAATATTCTTAATTAGGTACGTATTGGAATCATAGATATTTTGAAGTAACAAACAAATAGCAGTGGTAAGGGGATCTATTTTTGCTGTCGTTGACCCCCAAGTTGTTTTATTGAAACTATCGACCCCTAGAAAAATTAAATCGACGTAATTCACCCAGCTGAGAGTGCAGTGTTTCAAGTTCTCTTGGAATCGTAACTACGGGCTCCGCATGTTGATTGTATGATTACTGAAATTTTGAGCATATTACAGTTGGCATTTCCAGAGGCGATATGTTATTTAATAAAATCTACGGAGTCACACGGGCCGACAGTTTAAGACCACTGTGAACCTCGACGCAGTTACTTAATAGCAAATTACCAGTCATTATTATGTGAATATTTCGTTTTGCTTCACATCGTAACGAGTTATAAACACAACCCTGTTGTGTCATCATGTTAATGTGTCTATTTGGTAGTTATTTTTACTAAAAATAATGAGCAATTATAAATAATAAGAGTAAGACACGTCTCTCCAAGCCCAGAGGTTGCGGGTTCAAATCCCGCTGGAACCCAGATTTTTTGAAAAAAGATTCCAGTTTGATTTTTACTTGAAGCCTCTTTAACGTCGATCTGGTTTGTTGGAAGAGATTGCCACATGGCAAAAAACCCGTCAGGATGTACTGTTTACAATGAAAGTGTAATACAATACAATAAAAAGGGCAATTTACAGACGGCCCTTTACATATCAGATTTTCCTGGACGTGGCCTGTAAAACATCTGGTGTCCTCGCAGCCGGGTTCGCGTTCTATTGGTGGGGGTATATCTCGACAGGGGGATGTTCTAAGATGAGGCCAGACCTTTTGATCGACCTGGAAAAACGAAGCTGGACAAAATGTACCAAATTTTGAAAGAAGGTAAATTGAGAAGTATAAACAACAGTAGATTGTGCATAACGAGATATATGAATGTGGAGGAGGGGAAAGTTGTGTGCTTGGATAGAAAAGTTTGAAGATCTGTTGTCTGTGCCTACCTACCCCGCTAGGGACACGGCGTGATAAGACGTGTGTATGTACATGCTTATCATATAAAAAATAATTTATATTTTTTTTTAAATGACGGTTTAGAAATTTGTCCAGAGCAAAGGACCGCATCCAGTACATAAAACAAACCTATTCAAACAACGAAGTTTAAAAAGCTTTTACCAAATCATTAGTGTCCCCATTCAAGCGGCATTGTGTATGTACTATATGTCCATTGAATGCTAAAATTCCAGTCTGTCTGCGAATACAATGAAAAGTTCAGTGGGCAGGGAGTAGACTGACTATTCATTGTCACAGGACGTCTCTTATATGAGGTTATCGAATTTCAGGTAATATCCTTTTATCTTCATTGAAATGCCCTCATTTTAAATACTTGGGATTTTAATACTTTGGAAAGTAACGAATATAATACTTTGGATAGTAACGGAAGCTTTGGAGAGTAACGAATTTCGAAATTTTAGCAATGCCAAACGTCGAGCACTGTAATCTGAAATCTTAATTTATCGTATACATACAATACATACTTACATTATCATCACGTCGTGTCCCTTGCGGGGCAGGTAGATATAACAGATCTCCAAATGTTTCTATCCAAACGCAATTTTCGCCTTCTCCACATTTATAAATCTCGACATGTAAAATGGTCTACACTTCATAGTTATAATTTTTCTTTCTTTCAAAATCTACGCTTTTCTCGGTCAATCCCTACCACGTAAACCGCCCTCTTCTGACCAATTTACTCGTTTAGTCGTTCTTTCGTTATTCATTATCTCCACGTCTTCAAACCATCATAAAGTTCTTTTTTTTTCATCTTACTTAAAATATCCATTTTATCTATACATTAATATTGTGTCTTCGTTACGCATTCTTTCATACATTACCACTTCACCACATTTCTTTAGTGCACGTATTTCCACAGCATTAATCTTAGTTTATCTTTCTTTTGCAAGTTCAAGTTTCACTCTTATACGTCAAGGTGGACACCATCACATTTTTATGTATATCATTTATAGTTAATGCGTTAACACTGTGGAGGTTTCAAAGACATTGTAATTTGTTTAGTAAAACACTATATTTTCCACTTAACTGTATTAAAACTATATCGGTATTATAACCCTTCAAGGAGTTTTTTTTGTGCTCTCCTAATGATGAGGTGTAGCCGTTGAAACAGGTAGGGTTATACCGTTACGGTGATGAACTGAAAAACCACATCAGGAGCGCTCCAGCAGCTGTTGCTAAACTTAATGACATATGTTAGTATACTACAGCAAAAACATCTTTCACTCTACAAATATATCAGTATAAAAGGACATTGTCCTCCCCACATTTCTCCATGAGTCTGAGACTTGGGTTCCCTATAGAAGGGACATTCGAAGCCTTGAAATGTTCCACCAACGTTTCCTTCGTCGAATTCAAGAAGTGATCATGTCACAAATGTCTCGCTTCTGCAACGTTCCAACTGTAAACTTATATAGCATATATGGTACGCATGGGCGATCATGGGCTCCCAAAACGCGTCTTGTATGGGGAAATAGTAGGGAAGCGAAGAGTTTGTTGGCAGAGAAAGCGCAATAACAGTCTGCAAGAGTCGCTGACTTTGTGCGGGGCATCTGAGGACTGGAAGCAGGTGGCTCAAGACCATGGAGGATGGAGAGCCATCTGTTATCGGGCTGATGGCGTCTCAACGGCTAGACGTGTAAGAAATAGTCAGCGTGCTGCGAACATACGCCAAACATTCCTAGGCGACTCAGTAGGGTCCACATATCTGTGACATCTGCGGCAAGGAGTGCGCATTTAGGATCGGCCTGTTTTCTCACAGAAGATCACATGAGCTCTAGACTGACGTTGGAGTGGCGAGGGAATCGTCGACTACGAGGCCCACCGACGTCGGCCGTTATGTTCAGAGGAAAAAAAATGTTTTACTAAAAAATAATACTATTATGTACTGTCATTTTTGCACTGTTGATATTACGCGGTCGTTGTATTATATATTACATTAAGTGTTCTTTTTACTTAACGTTTACATCCGTAGACATCAGCAAATTAATTTACTTTAATATATTTATTATATTCAATTATTATTTATTACATGTTTGTTCCAAGACACTTGAATAAATAATGTTATATCTATATCAATCGAGAGTTGTCTGTTTAAAATGGAATAAAAATATTTTAATTGGGAATAGATGACCATGTTTAACTATAACACTAAAAACTGTTCAAGAAACATGCACGTGTACAAGAAAAAAACCGGATCTACTTATGCCGTCAGGTGTGTGGGCGTGTCGTCAAACAAGAAAGATACCTGCGTGATGCGACACCATCTTCATTGGCTGATGATGCATGCAGAGTTGCCGAGGGCAGAATCATGGAAGCAGAGTATTGGTGTGACTTCAATGGGAACGGGTCTGCATTCTGAATTTTTATTTGGTATACTAGACATTAAGCATTATTTAAGTGACTAACTTATTTTGTTACGAAACCGCCCTATACAAGTTGTCTATTTACTGGTATTTATTACAATCTTCATCATATTGTCGTGCAAAGGACAACTACACACACTACACTACACCTAAACACGAATGCGTTACTATCATACATCGGAAGATCTACAAGTATTTCTTTCTACAAATAGTTCCCTTGTCTTCCCTTGGTAAGTTTTCTTACACATATGTTTGTCTTAACATATCGCTACCCTAATTTGTAAATTTGCTAACTCCATAAATACAAACTTTACAGGGCGGCAATAAAACTGCATAACTATTCTAAATTAAGTCTTATTAGTATTTTTTTGTACTTAAATATCAAGGCGACCAAGAGATACACTCCGAGTAAAAAAAAGTTAAATATCATTATGGCATCATGATTTTATCAATAATTATTAGAGTTAGCAATTTTGCGATGGTCAATATTTAAAAATTGTTGTAATTACTGTAGGAGTTAGCAAAATTGTTAACAGCTACCACAATGCCACTTGATTCTAACGGATTCACATACAAAATGATGGGAGTTACACATTTTGCTGTGTTGAAATTGGTAGCATAGAAGTTATCAATTTTTCTTGGGCATTTTTCAAGGCACTTTTAATAATTTTGGACATGTCAAATTTTTATAGCATGTGTATTTGAATGTCGAGAACAAAATGCAATTGTTGTCATTTTTCGACAAAAGTGGAGTTAACAAATTTACAAATTTGGGTAGCGATATGTAGATTTGGGAAAATACCTAATATTATACCCGCAGCCACTACCTTCCTATATTTACTCAACTTATTTGTATTATTCTAAATCCATCAATAATAGTGAGTTCGAAACCTGAGTTAGAGCGCCCTTGAGGAGACTTTGCTCTCTAAACGGCGCTTTATAAATTGCCCTTTAATTATTATTTTAAATTGTAGCGCTGAATATCTCCTATGCCAATCTTTATGGACGGACCTCTTCCATATTAAACATTTATTACCAGTGACCCAGTATATTTTGTTTTTAATACATTTTCGTTGTGTACAGTAAAATTAAGCGGATTTATTGTGATGTGTCAACCTCTTACAACCAATCAAATAGGTGTTAAAGAGAATTTAAGTAAAAACCCTTTTCTTTAGAATTAGGAATAAATGGAAATCAAACCCGTAACTTTCGGGATAGACGACAGGTGTCTTAACATCTAGACCACGGAGGTCGTCATTCAGGCACCCGTCTAACTATAAGACATCCATAGAGATAGAAGCACAATTGTAACTATAACAGCGAAGCGATATTTTTAGGAAAGAGCGATGGTGTAAAACAAAATAAGATAAATCAGAACCTCGGAATCATTTGGCGCTATTGACCGAAGAAAAAAATAATTGTAATTTGTTTTATCAAACACTGTCTCTTCCACTTTTTGTAACGGTATAACCATACCGGTTTCAAGACTTTCACCTCATCATCACAAACAAGACTTGTTTGTGCTCCTCTGATGATGAGTTGAAAGCCTTGAAACCGGTATGGTTATACCGTTACAAAAAGTTAAATAAACAGTGTTTGATAAAACCAATTACAATGTTTTTAACCCTCCATAATGTTAATGCCTTAGCTATAAATAATATAAAACAGTTTAATATACCAAACAACAAGCCATATCATCTTCTATGGACCCTTCCGTTTCTTAAACTTACTCAACATTAAATCCACAATCCTCCCTAATCGCATTATTTCGTATTCTGTTACATTTCCCCCTCATGACTTCCAAGTGCACGCATTTCTAAAGCACGTATTCGACTCTTTTTAGTATTGTTCCACGTTTTACTCCCATACATTAAAGTTGATACTAAAATACTGTTGTGGATTAATATCTTGACAGATTATGATACTGTCCGGTTCGAGTACATATATTTTAGTACCCACTAACTTGGGATATGACTGGGATATATAAGAGTTCTAGATATACGAGTAAATCAATACAACAATATATCCCTTTGAAAGCGTGGTTTAACATAATAAGACTGAACAAGATGGGAGTGTCTGTCATGTGTCGTTTGCGGACGGGCCACTGCGTGGTGGCTTGTCACCTTAATAGAATGGGTATTGTGGAGAATACCGGCTGCTATTGTGGTCTGGATGATAAAACTATAGACCATGTATTTATCAGTTGTCCTTTGCGAGACAGATTTAATTTAATAAAAGCCATATCTATACCGCGTCCCATGAATGTTGCGTTTCTTCTTAGTTTGTGGAACTTTTCCATTTATAGATCGATTGTTAATTTTTTTAAGCTTAATCAGTTGAAACTTTAAATTGTCATTTTTTAATATTAGTTTTATTATATTGTCTCATATAATTAATTGCACAATAACTTGAATTCGGTGGCACAAATCCTCTTAGTTTCGGTGGATTGCCTATTAAAAAAAACTTTTTTCTCATCGTTACACGCCGTTCGACATCCCTCGTAACTCTCCACCGTCTGAGAAAGATAACAATACGCAAATATATTTTATGAATCGTATGAATGGAGACACCAGCGGATGGCACAGGCGTCATGTTACAGCCATACATTATGATAAAAAAAGGAAGAGTCCTGGAAATATCAGATAAATACTGACTCAGACACGAGGAAGCGATTTGGTGTTTCCTGTCCAGCTTGATAACCAATTGATAGCACCAAGTGATAATGATCGTAACCAAATATTTAGTGCAGCAATTGCATTGGATAAATCGAATATATTTTAAAGACATTTCATGCCTTCCTGAGGGAAATACAAATCCAGGATAGACTCTCATTTGCCTATAAAATAAATAAAACACTTAATTTTTATTTTTTATTCACCAGTGTTTTATTTGTGTTCACTGCCTGTTACAAAGACCACCGTCTTCCTCGCCTCTTTAAATTGTTATAGGTACTGGAGAGAGGGAGAGGATAAGTGGCTAATAAGGGCAGGAGAGTAGGTAGGCGTCAAAAGGACGACTTTTGAACGGGAAACATATTTAGCAAAGAAATATTATTGAAATTAACTTGATTGTTAAAAATACCATACTTTTATAGTAATACATATAAACTATACGAGACTATTATGACTTTCAAGATGGCGCGCAGCACCAATATGGGGTTGGGCCGCGTAGCAGCCAGGGGCGGAACCCCTAGTTTATGTTTTGTTACATTTGGTAGAATAATCTATATAAAATACATACGATTCCATTAGATAAGACAAAAACGCTTCTTTGGTGTATTTTCTTGCTGGGAATTCAATGTACACTACTTATTTCATACATGTAGTGTACACTGAATTTCACTGGGTAATATACCTATATGTTAGATTCGTCCTTAAGCAATGCGCACGTTTTATTTAACACAAATACTTGACAGAATATTTTTAGTGAATCTTAACTCACCAACTAATGTTAGTCATCGACTAGGAAGATGGTCCAAATATAAAACATTAGGTTCTCATTGACACTTACCTGAAACAAAGAAAAAAAATGTTACAAAAAAGAAATAGTTTTTCGCCAATAAATCAAAGGATACGTCTCAGACAGATGTTTAAGAGTCACATTTTTCAAGAGCTCCTCAAGAATACTATCTCCTCTGACTTTTTGTCCAAAAATCGAAGGATACGTCTCAGAGAGATGGTTGAAAGTCACACTTTTCAAGAGCTCCTCAAGGATGCTATCTCATCTGAGCTACCTTGGTTTTACCTACCTTAGCCCTACCTTGGCTTTAAAAAAATCATTAACTTGGTGCAATAATATTTTATTTGTAATTTTTTTCGCCATTTTTATGCATCAATAAAAAATAAAATACAACGAATTATTATAATAATAGATTATTCTCGTTGTTTCTATTTGATTCACAATATTTCATTATGGCAGCTTGGAATTTATTTAACCTCAGACATAATGTAACACCCACAACAAGACAATGTGCGCAAAGAACTGTGATTATAAAACTGGCGAAATAAAAAAACCCAACAGAGTTGCTGACATTTTGCACATTGCCAATCAAACGAGATATCTACGACATAGTTAGAAATAAACATTGTATAGTTTTATTGCAAAACATCGAAGCAATAATTTCTAAGAACAGGCAAAAAACGTTGTACCCATGACTTATTGCTTATGTATCGAAAGAGTATTGAAATAAAACATGAATAAGAAGAATAAAGGTTGGAAGTTGACTTTAACAGAATTATTTTACTTCATTTTTAAAACTATTAACGAGAAAGCATGTTTTCTGTAGATGGTTAGATAGAGAAAGATACTGAAAGTCATGTTGCAGAAGTAAATGTCAATTAAGTACTATGTCGAGTATTTGTGAGTGTAGTTTGTATGATGAAACTAAAAGCAATGTATTTTTCGGCTGTCCTTTGCGAGACAGATTTAATTTACTAAAAGCCATATCTTGACCGCGTCCAATGAATGTTCCGTTTCGTCTTTCTTCGTGGAACTTTTCCATTTATAGATCGATTGTTAAACTGTTGAAGCTTAATCAGTTGAAACTTTGAATTATCTAGAATTGCAATTTTTTTAAATAAGTCTTATTATATTGACTCACATAATTTTGTAATGTCTTTAATTTTGTGGCACAAATCATCCTAGTTTGGATAGATTGCCTATTTAAAAAAAAAAGTACAGTACCCGACGGTAAGTAATACACATCGGGCTTAAGAAAGAGACTGTCGGCCATAAACGGCTAACTTCGGGCTTGTGGAGCGTCGTCTCTGTCATTTGAAGTGGACGCGACTACATCCTAGAATGTTTAACAACTACTGAGAAATTGCGACGGAACACGTGTGCGAATGACAGAGACGACGCTATACAAAGCCGATTATGGCCGAGAGTCTCTTTCTTAAGTCCGATGTGTATTACTTAGCGCCGGGTACTGCATTATGTTTGCCAATAAATTATTTTAAAATTGAATAAACTTTTCAAAAAATGATAGGAGTAAAACTGTTACGATTTGTTCGTGATAGGTTAAAAGGTGTGTGACGTGGGCAGAATAAACATACATATTTTGGATTATTCACGTTTCTTGGAAAATAGTCGAGATTCCTTTATTTGAATGAGTATTAGGCAGTTCAGTCCGATCCCTCCACCATCCACCCACACTGTTATGGGGGAAAAATAATTTCCAATCCAGCGCGATCTCGACTATAAGATCGAAATCTTGATTATTTTTCTATGGGCGTAATGTCACGTTATGACGAAGAAAGGACTGTCCAAAGTGACTCATCCGGTGGTGTGACACACCTGAGTGTGAAACGTCACTGGAGAAGGAAAATCACTTGCAGCGCAGTAAATATACTTATAAAGCGACTTAAGGTCTGGAGTTCAAACAGTCCAACAAGATGCCAGTGTCAGGTTGTGTCCACTCCTTAGGCCATCGTTAGGACATGTTGTTGGTCGTGGTCCAACGGTTAGCATTGTACGTTAAGCAAGCTGGCGGTTTTACATTTAGACCACATTTCATCTGAATATTCGTATTCTGCGATGATAATCTAAACATGAAACTTCGACAACAGCTAGTCAAATGCTACGTTTGGTCAGTGTTATTGCATGAAGTAGAATCATGGACCCTCAAAATTGGTAGTATGAACCGATTGGAAGCATTCGAAATTCGGATGCACCGGAGAAACTACGGATACCCTGGACGGATATGGTCAGCAATACAAGCGATCTTCAAAGAGCCAAAGTTGATAGAGAGTTGCTGACTAATATTAAAATCCGAAAGGTGTCCTATTTGAGTCATGTACGAGGAGGAGCAAAGTACAAACTACTGCACCTGATCATCCAAGGCAAAATAGAGGGCCGAAAAGGTGTTGGCAGGAGGCAAATCTCCTGGCTCCGCTATATATGTGATTGGACTGGTATGAGGAGCGTTGAGGATCTTTTTCGGGCTGCCGGGGACAAAGATGTCTACTCTCAAGTGATATTCAACGTTGGAGGGACCTGACATGACACTGGGAAGAAGAAGAAGATATTGCTATTGAGCTATGCACGAGTATATATGATATGTCGAACGAAATGCTGCACTAGATCGGACCTATCAAACGTCTTGAAACTTTGGTCTCCTTGCCATTGTAACTTTGAATTTGACCGTCAAAACTGTTCGCGCACAATAAAACTATACGAATACAGGCATCTTCTGTTTTCGAGCAATTCCATACATCAAAATATCATTCACTTGATCAAACCACACTTTCCTCAATCGTCGTCTACCACGCCGTCCACTCACATTTGCATTATATATATTTATTTTGTTAATCTTCATTCATTCGTTTTACATGACCAAACCCTCATAATGCTCTTACTTAACACATCAGTCATAAATTCACATTCATTCCTTATTTCTTCATTTCGTCTTGTCATATATTGTTTGCCTACTTATTTTTCTCAGTCTCTTAATAATTTATTTCGGATCTATTTAATGTGTTTCCATGTCCACGTTTCACTCTCATACACCAGTCACTCCCATACTTCATTTAAACATAGAGAAAGTCAAATAAGTATGATTCTTATATTTCGCCTACCCACATAGTAAAAAAAAACACTAAATGATATGTTTCAATCTGTAGATATGTCTTGAGTAAGGTAAGGTATGACGTACTAAGACGATCACAGTTCGCCTGGCAATAGGAGAATAGACTCTATTCATCGTTGATGATACACTGGAGACTATTGTGTGCCTGTTAATGTGCCCGACGGCACCGATTACTGCATGTCCTGTCGTTTGTAGGCGTTAATGGATAGACTAGACTAAAGTAAAGCGTGTTAGGTCAGGGCATTACCAAATCTTAACGAGAAACTATAAAATCTAAGTACAAACTAGTACTCGTACTTGGTTATGAGATCTTTGACTGCGTTTAATATTTGGATAATGTTTTTTTTTTATATTTAGTCTAACATGACAAGAAACTTGAATACATAATTTATGAAAAAACAACACGTAATTGAAAGTGGACACATTTTATATAGATCTGGGTTAATTGCCTTTTATTTGTCGTGCCCCCGGTAAACTAGGCTTTTGCCTGTATCTGACTGACAATAAAAAAAGAGTAATATTTTTTTCGTGATTATTAAGATTATAATGCAGTAGGTATATGGAATATGTAAAGATGCGATTTCTTTTATTTAATTTCAACGGTTAAATGACCATTCTGATACAAAAGATTAAAAAATATATACAAATTAATTTTCGTTGCTGGGTCTCGTGGTCGAGGATCCCTTCGCCATTTCGACGTCAAGGCAGTTGGAAAGCGAAGATGTGCCATGGAATATTTGTGTAAATCATTATTTCCTCCTTTCTTTAAGTAAGTCGGCCGTTGCACACCAGCAAACTCACCGGCCACACCGCTGTACAGGACCCGAAGTGAGACGATCGGATCACACCGGCAGTTTTTTTTTGTGTAATAATAGATATGACCGAAGTCATAGGTATCCTTATACCCCCGAATACTAGACGGAAAAAAGTCCTGTGTCATTTGAGGTGAGTAACACAGCACGGTGTTCGAACCGGCGACTTTCCGATACAGAAGTCCACGCACCTTATATATAAAAATTAAGATTGACATGTAAGCAGTTTTATACAATAGACAAAGCAAAACTAGTACAAGACAAACTCAATAAAACAAAGAAAACCCATAAAATTTAATCAATTCATCCCAGCAACAACGACTTCTTCACTTGACTCGTGTAAATATTCCAAGTCACATGAAAATCTATACAATGTCCACATTGACAATCCAATCTGTGCAGCTTTGTTGTGTAAGAGTTGTACAAATAATTAGTTGCAACCACTTCACTATGGAACAATGCATTTTGACGGGTATGTCTAAAACGTATGTGTAACATGACACACTGAGTAAGTTGCGGACTATTGAAATACGAGCTGACAAAAATATATTTTTTTTCTTAAATAACGTTATGAGGTCAAACGTTTTTTTTTTCTTTCTATATAAACAAGGTTGGAAGACTCATCACTTCCAACAATAAATAGACCATAGTCCAACTCAGTTATTGGGATCTCCAATTTCAAGTTTACAAAACGTAAAAACTTCGTATTAAACAAAAGTACACGAAAGTTGTGACTAAGGAATGAGAGCACTCAGTATTGTATACAATTATATTATATACAGTAAAACCTGGCAAACTTATTGCCATAAAACCATTTCTTACAACCAACCAAAAATACGTTAAAAAGGCTTTAAGGGGGTATCTTACTCTAGAGGCGTGAATTTCGGGCGTTTTTTTCAGACTAAATAAAAAAAACTAAAAATATTTTTCCTATACATTTATGTACAGTTTGTTTATTGGCGATTTGAGAGTGTACACAAAAAATTTGAATTCAAGATGTTATCAGCTGTTATGTCTAGTAAAAAAAAAAGAGGGTGAGCTGGTCGACATAATTGAAACCCTTTCGTAAATCTGAAACCAAAATCATTCACAGTTTCTTGATAAGAAATAATGTCGTCATGGTTGGTACCAAAAAGAAAAGAAAAAAAAACGTAAAATGCCAGTTTTAAAAAAAAAATTTAAAATCAATTTTTTTTACCCTTTTTTCAGTTTTGAATTAAAAAAAACTGTTTTGAATTTTCCAAGGTAGGGACGATATAAAAACATTTATCAAAGTTTTATATCAAATTTGAAGGATTGAATAGAACTTGAGATTTTATGTCGACCAGGTCGAAAAAAGTAGCTATAACTTCGTAAATATTAAGAATTTTAAAATTTCCTTTTGAGAACATATTCTTAAAGGTCTAAACTTTAAGAATATGCAAAAAACAAAAAAACTATTTTATCAAATTTCTAGAGTAGAATAGCCCCTTAAGTTAAAACCAGCATGAAATCCTTTTTAAAATACTCTGGGTTCCGACGCAGGCGTGGATAAAACTTCGGCCACAAACTTGGTTTTTAGGCTCCTTAAATGCCTCGGAGTTATGTAAACTAGACCTATTGAACATATCATTATTTAATCGTTATTATTGAGGCAGTCGTGGTCGCCGGTCTTCGTATCTGTTTCTTTTTTTCTCTTGAGTGAGACGTTGCAGACCAGCAAACTCTGTTTGACAAAATGTTTGCATTGCTATTTCTTCTCTAATAATAATTAAAATAGGAAACTATAATAAATATCCCCTCCACCCATTGAAAATCGAGATGGTGGTGCCAGTCCCACTATATGTGTCGTTCCCTGTGTAAATAATAATCTTTTATGGAAGTTTCCAATCTTTAAACATGAGATTTCTGGCGGTGAATCGAGGGTGTGTGCGCGTTCTCAACTTATTAATTTTTATATTACTGCTAATTTATTTTCATTTTTCGTATTGTGGTTTGTATGTATGAACATTATTTTCCATTTGTGATGTTATTTAAAAAAAAAGACTTTTTTAGCTTTTTTCGCTGACAGTTAATCTGAGGTCTTTTGCCTGTTTTTTTTGCTTAATCTACATGTACAAGGGTGAGGGCTGAAACACATCTGATGTCCTCGCGATTGGGCTCGCCATATATTGGTGGGGTGTATCTCAAGCGGGGAGATATTATGATATAAGCCCAGACGTTTTGATAGCTTCTCTATTAAATGTATTGTCTGCTATTTATCTTGAGATATATGTGCGATTTTATTGTAAATCTTAGATATTATGATATAAGCCCAAACGTTTTGATAGCTTCTCTCTTAAATGTATTGTCTGCTATTTATTTATCGTGAGATATATGTGCAATTTTATTGTAAATATTAGATATTATGATATAAGCCCAAACGTTTTGATAGCTTCTCTCTTAAATGTATTGTCTGCTATTTATCTTGAGATATATGTGCGATTTTAATGTATGTACAAACTATGTTGCTATCAATAAACATATATTTATTTATTTATAGATCTATGCGTAGTACAACGAATACCATATGAATGAATTCTCGTGAAAAAGGTTCGACAGAGTCGACACGACATCTCTAGTGTATACTCTTTCAAATAAAGGAGTTCACGGTCATTTTCCAAGAAAGGGAGATAGCCCCAAAAGGGTACATCATGATGGATGATGTATACTCCTGCTTTTGTATTAGTTAATCTAATATTGTGATGCTGGATAAATGAATTCAAAGATCACGACTAATGACGGAGAAGAGAGGAAATCGTTAACATTTATAACAACACTTGAGATTTTTTAATGAATGTCAAAATGATAGGCGATTTCGATTTCTCATGCAAAAATACAAATAATCATTATTAATCATCAAATGGGCCGTATCTCATTTGTATTAAAAACGTGTATTAGGAATGGCACAACATCAAATGTAATTATATTTGGCCTTCTTTGGTAAATATGAAGGTATTTTGGATATGTAATGAATGATTGCGAAATATGGACATCACAAAATACTCACAAATGCACGCAGATTATGCAATTTTACTCTTCACTAATTGAGTTCATTAAAATCATACAAAACCAAATCGAGTATCTCGATTTAAAAATTGTAATGACTTTTGTTAAATTAGAAAAATAAATATTAAATACTTGCGCAATCGTGTGCCTATCTTCGATACGTGTAAAAGATGTTTCATTTTAAAATTACTTTATCATTATCATCATCATACTGTTCCAGTGCGATCGTATACTAGTAAGAAATTTCGATTTAGTCAAACTTTGATGCAGGAGTTGTTCCAAGGGAAGAGCCTCTGTACTGGCGCCACAGTCGAGTGTAAAAATGATAACATTATTTTGTTTGTTTAATAAATGTTGCTGTGGTTTGTAAAGGGCACTTAGTACTGTATACATTTTTAATAAAGTACATAAAATGACTAGCTATTCAAAACACAGTAGTATATTCACCAGATATAAGAAATAATAAAACGTTATCACGACAAAATTATCCATCCAACATTTTACCATTTGAGGCGATTGATCAATACTCTTTGAATATTTCAAATTAACCTAAATTATCCATCCAACATTTTACCATTTGACGCGATTGATCAATAAATACTCTTTGAATATTTCAAATTAACCAAAAAAAATATTTTGTAAGTTTGCGTACTTTTTGCTGATATACGTGTCCGTACAGCGATTTTAAAAAGTATTTTCTCGGTTAGTGGAAGAGTTATAAGGAATATCGAACGGCGTGTAGCGATAGAAAACAAAACCACTGAGACAATAAAACTGTATACTCGAACCGAAACGGTATCACAATCTGCGAAGATAATCTGTCCACAATAGTATTTTTTTATCAATTTTGATGTATGGGAATGAAAAGTGGATGTATAAATGTTGTGAAAATGCGTGCACTTAACACGTTCACTGCGTCGAACACGGCTCCCGTGTCCATACAAAATAGCCTTGAATGTTGAGTGCACTAATAAACGTCTCCCGATAAGGATTCGTCTCCGGTTTCATGTGTTTTGAAGAAACGAAGGAATACACTTGTATATGATGTTTCAATAGAAAGTAGAATTTGATTTTTAACTAAGTTATGGGTTTTCAAAAATTCGCGAATTTTCAGCATCTCTGTACGACATTAAGTATTTTATACGCAGTGAACGTGTTAAAAGAGTACATGGTGTGACAATGTATGAAAGAATACGGATTAAAAATATCAGGGATGATTGCGAACTTAAGGCTGATGTGTTGAACACGTGGAACGGATGAATGAAGAAAGACAAACAAAACAAATATACAGTGCAAATGTACGCGTGATAGAGGAAGACCAGGAAAGTATGGTTAGATCAACTGTATATTTTGAAAGAAGCAAAAATATAAAAGTTAGATAAATATATAGATGTAGAGGAGACGAAAGATGTGTGTCGCGATAGGCGCTTTCTCCTATCTGCCTGCCCCGGCAACGAGACGACGTTATTGTATGTATGTGTACATCAAATTATTTGAAATAGAGTAACCTTCAATGCAAGGTTAAATAAAAGAATTAAGCATAAAATATTTCTGGTTGGTTGGGAAAAAAACCCGACAGATTGTAACATTCACAATACGAGACAACCGCTAATAAATATAAACATGCAAGAGATGGGCGGGTGAAGGCAATTACAGTCGAATTCCTGCAATCCCTCGCAGGACCGTCGGTCCTGCCTACCTGAGCTTTTCTGGGAAAGGTCAGTCTGCCCTTGTTGGCAACGTGACCGAGGCGAACCTTTCCTGAACCACGGTTTAACTATGCTAATTGCTGATATGAATAAAATACAAGGAAAATTCCCACATTTCGTTGCCAAAATGGGGAACGAGAAGTTTTTGGAGGTAACCCACGTCTAATCTAACAAACGTTGAATCTTAATTCCATCTAAAATTATTTATTGACATGTTTATGAGTCGTCTAACCGTGAAACCAAGAAAAACACGCTGCGTCATTGAAGGGAAATGTAAAGTTTTTTAATTCAGCAAATATCCAAATCTGCTAAAATATCGTACGCAACAATATTGACGACCTCCGTGGCCTAGTTGGTAAGATGACTGTCTTCCCAGGCTGGAGGTTGCGAGCACCAGATGTTTCTTAAGTGAAAACATGACTGGAATCAGAAGGATTCCAGTCATGTTTTCACCTAAAGCCACTTTGATATCTTTCTGGTTTGTTGGAAGAGATTGTCATATAGCAATAAGCCCGCAACGTTGTACCGTATACAATGAAAGTGTAATGCAATATTTCAGTACCAATTTTGATGTATGGTGTGAAACGTGGACGTAAACAAGATTGAAACGAGCCGAATAAATACTGTAGAAATTATGACCCAATGGGTTTTTCAAATTGAGCGTTTTTTAAATTCTTGGATAAACCACAGATGGCATCGCGAACTTGCCTGGGTCTTGTGACATTTGAGAAGTGTAATGTATGACATTTATAAAAACAGAGTCGTATACAATACAACAACGCGTTCAAATTGTTGAATTCTTTTATGTATTGTAATCTCCGGAAACGGCGATGTTAATTGGCCATCAAGGTCATGTGATCTGACACCGTTGGACTATTTTCTCTGGGGTTACGTGAAAAGGCAGGTCTATAAGAATGACCTGCGATTAATTCCTGAACTGAAGGACAAAATTATTCGCGTTATTGGTGAGTTACAACCGCGATTATGTCAAAATGTCATCGAAAATGTTGACAAAAGAGTGGACATCTGTGGAGCTGCAAGAGGTGGACCTTTGGCGGATATTGTTTTTTGTGTTTATGGTAAATGTCATACATTATACTTCAATGACCAATAAAAAGTTTTTTGAAATCAAAGCAAATTGTGTGTTTTATTCAAGAATTAATATCAATTTGAAAGACCCACTGTAAAAAAAAATTATATAAATAAACGGTACAATGTACTTCATAACAATAATAAAATAACACAATTACAAAATAAATTTCAAACATTAAATCACTCTGCCTAGACCTGGCTCCGTACGACTATTATTTGTTTCCAGATATGAAAAAAGAACTTCGAGGGAAGAAATTCACTGACGACGAAGAAGTTAAAGGTGCAATTTCGGCTTGTTTTGAGGCCAAAACCAAATATTTTTTTCTTTCATGGGTATATAAATAAGCTTATTGAAAGATGTAAACATGCATTAGAGTTAATTGTGCACATATTGAAAAGGCTTCTTCTTCATCTTATTTTAGGCCTGTTGGCCTTTTATGGTCCTGCATCATTGTTTGCCTCTTGCGACGTCGTCTGCCAGCTGTCTTTCCATCTTTTGGGAGGTCGTCCTGGAGGTCTGCTCGCTTGGGGGATACTGTCCCTGGCCATTCTTACGGCTCTTGGTTCCGCCATTCTGGATACGTGTTCGTTCCAGAACCTTCTTCTCTGTCGTCCCCATCTGACAATATCTTCAACTTGGCACGTCCTTCGGATTTCTGTGTTACGTACCCTATCACGAAAGGTTTTGCCAGCGATACTCCTGAGTACCATCATTTCGCTGGTTCGAAGTTGATTTTTGGTTCTGACAGTGTCGGCCATGGAAAAGGCAAAATAAAAAAATGTTTTATTCCCCTTCGTTCCACGAATTTATTGACTCCCCCTCGTAAATACTAACGCGTGATTTTATTAAAAGCACATTTAAGAAAAGCACGTGTTAGTTCGTACCTGCATTTTTGTAATATTCTTTAGTAGCCATAAATAAGTCAATGTGGCTAAAAGTTTAACTTATTCTGGTCTGATTAGGACTCAGATTAATTAAGTTAAACTTATCCTGATTAGTACTCTGATTAATTCAGTTTAACTTCTTCTGGTCTGATTAGTACTCTCATTAATTAAGTTTGACTTATTCTGGTCAGATTAGTACTCTGATTGATTAAGTTTAACTTATTTTGGCCCGATTAGTACCTACTCAGATTAATTAAGTTTAACTTATTCTGGCCTGATTAGTACTCTGATTAATTGAGACTAACACAAGTTGCCTTGTTTTTATAACTAAAGTAAAGTCTCGATTATACACGGTCGTATTGACCAGGTTGCGGATTAATCGGGGTAATAAAAAAATACAAAATTGCGCATAATTGAATAAATAATAGCAGAAGATAATTTGCCCGTATATGAAATTCAATATGATGGAGAAGTTACACAACGTGTTACTACTAAGAAACCTGCAGCTACTGATGACACAGATCAGGAAGAAGGTACTCCACCCCTCATACAAGAGAGAAGTATACAGCACAGTGCTAATTAATTTGGAGCAACCGGAATGTTGCGAAATTTACTGTAGCACCATTGTCGAAAAGTTAACATAGGAGAAAATAAACTTATTTTCTTTCATATTTAAAAAAAAAGGTAATTTTTTATTTTTTTTTATTTTTTCTCTATTTATTTTTGCGGAGATTATCCAAATAATTTTTCCCCCTAACACAAAGAATATCGATAATCTTTCGAAATACGGCAATATTTGCTTAAGTCGTTCAAAATCATCCCTTTAATATATTAAAATTATGGAATATGTTTATAATAATAAGAATACAATGACCATTTATACAGCGCCGTTTGGAGAGCAGACTCCTCAAAGGGGGCATTACTCGAGATTCAAACCCACTAGTATTGACAGATTAAAAATATAATAAAATATTACTAAGCTGACTGCAATTATACTAAGGTTATGGCTGAGGCGATTAGATTGGGTACTTCCCCGCATCTACATAATATGTAGCAAATAACGATGATTTCGAATATGTAGTGACAAAAAAATAATGGAAGCTGGAGATAGCTGAATGAAATTTGACATGGTTTAAATAAACAACTGACTACTTCATACGTTATCTTAAGTCAAGGTCTAAAAACAACAATACAGAAATATAAAAAAACATGATTTTTTTTGTTTATATCATAGATATAAACAAAAAAAAACGACGAAAGAAGAGTGAAATAAATGTAAGAAGGAATCACATGCCTAAAGCTCAACTGACTACTTAATACGTAACTGACTACTTAACATAATAACTGACTACTTAAACAACTGACTACTTAATACGTTATCTTAAGTCAAGGTCTAAAAACAACAATACAGAAATATAAAAAAAATCATAGATATAAACAAAAACAAACGACGAAAGAAGAGTGTCATAAATGTAAGAAGGAATCACATGCCTAAAGGTCAAAAGAATCAAGAAAACAGAGGAAATAGCAGACAATAGAACAGAAGTGGCTTTGTCTTCCACGTACTCGTACAACCACAACCGAGTGGCTGACTTTGCATAAACACCAAAAACATCTTGAGGTTTCCAGCTGCCTGATGCATGACGAACGTTGTGTCGGAAGTGGGCATGTTTATTATTAAACTCGAGCGGACGATAATAGTATTCTGCGAATACAACGTTGATAAAATGTTTCAAGAGACCACCATCGTTTCTTATCAGAGGTTCTTCCACACAGTGCAATGGAACGTAAATGTTAAGTCTGACCAGCCTTGTTTGTTCAAGATTAAACGCACAATGAGTGTTAGTCTTATTTAACAAATGTTATTGAAACAGTTATGCTTACTGAAAATGAAGACGATTTGAGAGATATGATAAGTGAGTTGTATGAGAGATGCTTAGTAAAAGGTTTGAAAGAAGCGTAATCAAAGGTTTGGGTTATAAAAAGGTGTAGTAAAAAATATGTGCGATGCATGAATGAATAAACTGGAGCAGATTCATGAATTATGTTACCAAGGCAGTATATTATCGTGTGATTGCCTGTTAAAAGAAACATTGAAAGGAAAGTGACAGAGAATATGGTAAACGGGCCACTTAATGTAATATACAACAACCACGCTATATCAAAAATAACAATACACAATGTGTGTTGGTGCCGAATTTGACGCGTAGAAGCGAAACATGGATTAGCAGAAGTATGTTAGGATACTCGTACAAGAAAGATAAAAGCTGTGGATTGTTAATGTGTGCACAAATGCGAAATTAAGGCATCTGAAATTAATGCATGGATAAAATTGTTGTTTATAGCAAAATGAAAAAGTAGATAAAATATGGTTTGGACATACGGAGAGAATTAATGACGAAATAATGATTAAGCGAAAATACAAGTCACAAGTGTAAGGTATGTGTGTGTGTAAAATGTAGACTAAAGAAAACGTGGCTACATCAAATGCACTAGGTTTTGAAAGAAGAAAAACTTGATCTATTATCTCTGCCTATCCCGCATAGGACAAAGCGTGATGATATATACGAGCATGTCAGTGATTTAAGTATCCTTTCCCGCTCTCGTAGAAAATCTACTTTGTTTAACGTAGCTATGAGTATTTAGAATAAAATACGAGTATTTTTATAGCACAGTAGTAAGAATGTCCCGAGAACACAATATGGTAGTTAACTCGGATGATGTATCGATATCAAACGAATGTATCATTTTTTTTTCAATTAAGTGGTTAGCGATCTCCGAGAGGAAGACGGAAGTATTTGAAATCGGTAGTGAACTCAAATAACAGTGTTGAAGATTCAAGAGACAGATATTGCATTAAACGAAACATGCCGCCTTATTACTGGATATCTCGGACTAATACCAATGGAAAAGGTTTACATACTTGCTGGAATATCTCCTCCAGACATCCACCGCAATATTGCATACACAGGAGTGAGAAACACAAACAACACAGTGATACCTAACACCTTATGTATGAGCACCGACAACACAGCTATGACTAAGGTTTTGCAGGAGTTTTATTATCACCTACAATCCCCTCGAATGCATTTCAGATAGAGAGCGTGTTGATTCTTAGAGAACGAAAACTGAAAGCCTGTTGATATGGATGCAGCTGTCCTTCAATACATATCGCACCTGATTACTTATCCACTGTGCACCGTAAGGTGCTCGGAGGAAGACATACTGAAAAGAAGTCACAATTCCATCGCCCTTACATCTTTGATGCAGATAATCTTCTCCAGATGCAGTATCTTAACGTAGTATACAGTATTTAAACATATTGTTTTGAAAAAAAAAACTTGATAAACGCGTGATATTCAATTTTTAACATTTCAGAATATAACGAAACAACACGTCTTATATCGGCTCAAGTAGACATGCTATTGAGGGTCGAGGTGTCAAATGTTAACTGGAACACAGCCTGGCCATAGAATGGGCGTGGTATATGTCCATACACGATATAACTTCGCGTCCATATGTCCATACACGATATAAAATCGGAATATTTTGTACTTAAATAGTAGCAATTTTCGCAATACATTCATTGGATTATGCCGACACTGTTATTGATTGTCATATTCATCACTATCCATATTGGGGAAAGCAGAGAGATCATACTTCCACACACTTTTTACTTTTGCCACGTTCAAACACTTCACCATGCATACTCTCCAATTATAATGACTTTTGCCTCGTGTCATACATTCCATACTATTCATATTGATATTTTTTTTATAAATCTTTCATATTCATAATATGAATTATATAGTAATTAGTTAAAAAACGATAATTTCATCCTAATTAACCTTCAATCGTAGTTTCTTTGGCATAACAAGCCCAACTATCGCCTTGTCATGATTCTAACCTCGGTGGTCAAGTGTTGGTTCTGCGTCGACAAATTAATGTTTTCACTTTTTCGACACGTTTTCGTCACAGCGCTGTTTTTTTTTTTTATTTGTTTTCGAAATATCTGAAGCGAATTTCGCAACTCGAACAACGAACACGGACTGTATTATATATTTTTTTTTATTTTCAAAGCTGCGATCAAGCGGGTGTCAAAAGTATTTCGATGTATTGGTGTCTTTGGATTGGATTATATAATACTAATACAACTTTACGAGTTTATTGTTATTTGACATATTTTCCAACCAACCAGAAATATCTTGAAGAATGAAAACCAGACTCGAATCCTAGTAAAAAAATCTGGTTTCTAACGGGAATCAAATCCGCTTATTAGGTTTATTGATATTAATATACCTAAAGTGTGTAGATATCTACACATCCTGAAATTACACATATATATTAGAATAATATCGGATTAAATATATTTAAGAGAGTAGCTACAAAAAGTCTGGGTTCATCTCATAACATCCGCCAATTATGGGATGAGCCCATTAATCTTTATTAATCGTAATGTGTTGTATTGCATTAATCGTATTGTAAGTTCTGGTATACAGTGCTACCTGGCAGGTGTGTTGCAATGTGGAAATCTCTTCCAAACAACCAAAAAGATAAAGAGAGACTCGTTCTTTCACTCTCAAAGCGCCACCTTCTTACACACACATATTATGCATGTTTTTTTTATTATTTAAAGGAGCGAAATTATAAAATTCACTACCCAAAGTGTCATTGAATCAAACTGTACACCCATCCCCCGGTATACGCGTTATATAAATTCCAAGAAAATTCGAACAGATTGTAACCGCGAAAATTGAAGCAAAAAAACTTATACGAAATTGAAAGATACGTTCGACATCGAAATCCGCTAAAATTGAGGTAAATAACTCATATAAATTTTAAACATACAATAAATCAAAGAAAGGTATGTTAAAACATTTTAATTTATTGATTAAAATATTATTTTTCGATACACAGGCACTAATTATTTAGTGAGAATAAAATGGAAAAAATGTATGGTAGTAACTGAAAATTATTGGACGCTCAGCTATTTATCGTGTTGCTATAATAGTTTACATCTCCACCAGTCTGACCTCCAGTGTGGATCGCACTGATTGAGGAGGCGAGTACACTTCGTCCAGATATCTAATTTAGTAGATAAAAATTTGAAAAAAAAAACCGATAGTCTTTCAAAATGCAAAGGTGAAAGTGCGTTAATCGAGGGATATATGTAGTTTAAAAAAATAATCCAAACAAAGTAAAAGACAGCAGAAGAATGATAATAAAATAACACTCAAAATCAAACTAAAGCAATCAGTGCTCGAGATACGCACATGAAGACCCTTAGCAAGTTTGGGACGTGAGCCAATGTGTCCGCTGTTCCGTGTGGACTATCCATAAAATACGATTTAAAGCGTTCATAATGGGCTCAGATCCCGAGTCTACAGGATAACGAACCTGCACTCGTAATAGTGTCGCACTATCTCGTGCGAGAACATTGCAATATTCTTTTTTGGACTCTTTCCAATGTGAGCTAAGTTCGTTGCCTCTATCGGTGCTTACATAATCATTTAATGGATACTTGAAGATTTTTATAAATAATTCCGCTGAAATATCACTAAGGCCAAAAGTTTCCAGCATCAATTGATACCACGTCCATATTGTGGTCAGGCGATATTAGTTAAAATTCGATTTACCCTCGGTAGTATGTCAACTAGAGCCGATGTAAGATATGTTGTTTCGTTATATTCTGAAATGTTAAAATCGAATATCGTGCAATTATCATATTTCTTTCAAAATATGTTCAGATGGGGAGAACGTTCTCCGTAGACATATCTCAGACTTACGCAATATTATTAGCGATTTCAAATCAAATCTCAACAAGCGACTGCATTTTACACTTATTAAACATTATTTCTAATAGTTTGTTGTATGTTCTTGTATACATTTTAAACTGTGCGGGAAAAGGCACAAGTATTGGGTGTTGTGCTGCTATAATTTTATTAAAAGCAAATTGGAAAGGTGAAAAAGCTTGACAAGTGGGTTTCACATGAACTAAATGATAACCAAAAAAATGTCGCTAAGAAGTAAGATATTCTTTGATGTTATGTAACTGTTTCTGAATCATATTTATCTCAATTAAAAAAAAACAATAAGTTGCTACGAAACATTTCCTCATCCGCCTTACTCACCCGATCTATCGCCAGCCTATTTTTACCGTTTGAAGCACCTCGATAACTCCTTCCGGCAGAAAAAATAATAACAGAGAGGCAGGAAAAAAGCCTTTAAAGAATTCTTGAATTCTAATCCGGCTGAGTTTTATTATATAGGCATAAATAAATAAGCTTTTAATTCGTCGACAAAAATACCTAGAAACAAATGTCTCTTATTTTAATAAAGTTAATTTACTCTAAAGTTATGTTTGATTGAATTTGAACGTTAAAATCGGTCATTATTTTCGGAACAACCTAATATTGTATAAACCATAATATGTGAACATTTCAATTAAAGACAACGAATGTTCGTTAAGGTACTTTGGGGAGATCTTCCATTTGAGGAGCTCTATCAGGCAATTTAGCTGCTAGTGAATGGTTGGCTGACTGAAATTTGGATCCTACAATGATTGCAGAGTACGAGGAATAGAGGTTAAGATGATTGAAAGAGTTTTATAAATCTTTTGAATTATAATCAATAACTTGAACACATGTATTCAGTTCTAGAAAATATACCAAACCAAAAGAAACCAGAAGAATAACGATATATATTTAATTATAATATTAAAAGTTCAATATGGGTTTATAAAGCATCCAAGAAATCGGCATCTTCACCAAGTGATCAAAGAATGAATTTAAATATCCAACTTTAGGACATTGCCACTAACGAGATATAAAACCTCTTCTCGTGATATCTTCTTAGTTGCAGTATTACACAAGCAAACAGCAACACCAAACACAAACATTATGCAACAAGAAAGAACATTTCTCCTTTTTCCATTGCCAACGTTGTTGACACACTCCACATTATCTGGCTCGGCTCCAGCCAAGAGTGTCCCGCGTGGGCTTCTTGTCGGTTCATTTTTAAAACACACTCTTATTCCGGATCGGACATGGCTAGAGTGCCCTGCTATCGCTGCATAAACAATGGAGAGCTCTCAGCATGCACAGGAATGCGAGTCCAGTTATAAAAGACGACAGACGGAAACGTGGGTGCACCTAATGAAAGATGCAAAAATATTTTACAGCGCGACAACGTCGATTGGTGCAACAAAATAAATTTAAGAATGTGTTCCGTATATGCTCCGTTAGAAGATGAATACTGGAGCTATAGTAGATGGAATTTTTTGTTCTTTTTTATATTGAAACGGTCGTTTCGAAACTACATTTTTTGTAGCAAAAGTGTCCAACGTTTAAAAAGATAAAAAAAAAACTAACAGCAGAAGATTTGGCACATTTTATTATAAAATATAAAAAATAACTGATTTTTAATGTTTAACTAAACAGAGTATTTCTGAAAATTAGGAAGTAATGAATACTATATAAACACCCGATAAAATGATTTTTCGGACATTTACACAACTTTCGTTTTCAAAATAATATTTCATCAAAATTTCATATCGGTGAACCGTATGACGGTTGAGATTTGTTTAATCCACATTCAAGTTTTGTCGCTTCGCTATGGTGGTTTGAAATATTCTCGCTGCTCGTTTTTTTTTTTATTATTTCGGACGTCGGTTATTTCGATTTTTTTTCGTACGAAAAATGTAGTGTTAGGACTGGATTTACGCCAATCTGAGTGCTTGAGTTTCCTTTAGAGTATACGAGTATACCATTCATCCATTGGTTTTAAAATATATTATTATCAATTTTGTCGTTTCTAAAAAAATCACCCTAAATATGTTTTTGCTAACCGGGTGTATTCGAAAAGTATCCAAACTATATCTGTCGTATCATTTTCATGTATGAACATTTTTTTAATTTGTCGCTTAATTTTTGTTCGATCTCTCATAATAGTATATTTTACTGAATGCTAATAAAAAATTACATGATCAAAAATCACATGAAATTTGCAAGCTCGACAATTGATGGTACCAAAAATACTCACGACCTATTGATTCCGACCCTTATTTATTCTACGAAATTTACAATATATTGTATGGAATATTGCATTCGTGTGTAACAACAACCGATAACCTGAAATTAATACATTATTTATAGTTAGGGCATTAATATTCTGGAGGTTTAAAGACATTGTAATTTGTTTTATCAAACAATGTTTATCAAACATTATTTTATCAAACACATAAAGTGGAATAAGCAGTGTTTGATAAAACAAATTACAATTAAGTTAATACTTTGCATGATATCAATATTCTTTTCGATCTCATCGCATCTGATTATTTTATGAAAAATCATTTCAACTATTAGTTTTGTTCTAATCATTCTACATGTCTTCTGCGTTTTGACTTTGAAACGGTCTTCCTGTCCCGATTAGATGAGCTAAAGAGAATAAACTAAAGAAGCGTTATTTATTTAAAAAATATACCTTGTCCTTATTTTCCATACAATTTTCAACTTAATGACTACATTCCTTAAGATTTATCTTTTATATATCATAATTTTTTGTTAGATTTTCGTAAATATGGCGTTTATACAAATACATTAAGATCATAGATAATAAATAAAAAAAAATTATGAAACAAAGTCGGGTTAATTGGAAGAAATCATTTTAAAGCAATAAATTCGCCAGATGCATTTGCAATTGTTAAATAAATAAATAATGAATGTACTCGTAGAATGATGCGCATAATTCGCACTAAACTGATTAAATACATTAGAATAAATAGTAATATTAAAAAAGCACGATAAATTTAAACAATTTAACACGCACGGCAGTAGACCGTGAACTATAATCATACGTTACATTTTTCATTGTGTTAACATGATCAAGTTAGTTATATTTAACGGACACTTTCTCATAGGCACGGAGGCCGCAATCAAACTGGCAGATTTATTGCAATGGTTAAGTTATTCCAACTGACCAATTTACCGGAGCTTGCAGGTAAGATATTATCATTTTATTTTATTACGTGTTTAGCTTAAAAACAATATTTGAAGGCAAAAACTGTATTATCCACTTATGTAAGTGATTTTTTTTAACCTGGCGAATTTATTGCCATGTGGAAATCTCTTCCAACCAACCAGAAAGATGTTTTTAGGCCCTAAGTGTTAACCAGACTGGAATCCGTGACTTATAACTGAGTTAAAAATAACTGGATGGTAAATAAAAAAAAATGATGAACTCGCACTGTGCTGCCCCATGCGAATGACATAGGGATGTTTTCAGCCTAGTATTCGGGGATAAATTATATCTATGACTTCGATCGTGTCTATGATATGCTTTAAAAAAAAACATGCCGGTGTGTTCCGATCGTCTCACTTCGGTGTGCCATCGGATCTAGTACAGGGGGTTGGCCGATGAGTATGCTGGTGAGCAACAGCTCACTCGCTTAAAAAAACTAATTCCACGGCTCAACTTTGCTTTCCAACTAAATTGACATTTGATAGTGCGAGAGAATCCTCGACTTCGAGACCCAGCAACGACGATGATAGTGTAATCAGTGAAATAATAAAATTAATTCTTGTAAATTATTCTGATATCTTATTTATCTTTATTAGGATGACTTGATAGATAATCAACCTTTTTAACACTACACTTTTAATAAAAATACATAGCAAGAAATAGTCAAATCGGTGGATCCTATATTCACGCTGCACTAGTAGTGTTAAATGACATTTTTACCATGATATTCTCATAATTGTTGTATTTTTGGTGAACAAAATGTGTATATCGATCTAAAATAGCAAAAACATTATCAAAGTGGTGAAAATTTGAGTTGTTGTACGAATATTTGTGGTGAAAAAGAGTAAATTTGGGTTAAAAAACAGCAAACTATAGTCAAAACGGTGAGCTTAAGTCTTATATTCATGCTGAAACAGTGTACTTTTACCGTACTATATACCATATTTGGTGTATTCGTGGTGTAAAAGGAAGTATTTGGGTCAAAATTAGCAAAATATTGTCAAAACAGTCAGTATATAAGTCCGATATTCATGCTGAAACAGGGTAAATGATACTTTCACGAGTTATTTATTTATCCTATTTCTGGTAAAAAAAAAGGTAAAACATAGCAAAATATAGTCTAAACGGTGAGTTTAAGTCTTATATTCATGCTGAAACCGAGTAAAATGACACTTTTGCCGTAATATTTACCATATTTGGTGTATTTGTGCTGAATAAATTGTGAATTTGGGTAAATATATAAAACTATAGTCAAAACGGCGAGTTTAGGTCCTATATTCATGCTTAAACCGCGTAATGTGTACTTTTACCGTAATATTGGGTTGATGCAAAAGTAATGATCGTTTTTTACATATACAATTAAACATTTTTTTTTTAGATTTGTAATATTTATTTAATCAATTTTATAATTTCCATCAGTTCTTATAACCTTCTCCCATCTTTCTATCAACTTATTAATACCATTAGTGTAAAACTCCGTGGATTTTGATGCGAAAAATGTAGTAAGGGATGTTTTTACCTGCTCTATTGTATAAAATTTTTTATCATTTAAAATTTTTTGCAGCGATCGTAATAAATGAAAATCGGAAGGAGCAAGATCTGGACAATACGGTGGATGCTTGATAACATCCAAATTCAACTCATTTAGCTTGTATTGGGTCATCAAAGCCACATGTGGTCACGCGTTGTCGGGATGAAACACTACCCCTTTTCTGTTTACCAATTCTGATCTATCCTTTTGAAGGGCGATGTTCAATTTGGATAATTGCTGACAATATCGTTCTGTTGTAATTGTCTGATTGCGTTCCAAGAGTTCAAAATACACAATACCCTTACAATTCCACCAAACACAAAGCATTACTTTTTTTGATGGATTTCGGCCTTCGAAGTTGTTAATGGGGCTTGTCCAGGTATAGCCCAATGTCTTTTTCTTGTCACGTTGTTGTACACGACCCATTTCTCATCTCCTGTTACCAAACGATGCAAAAAAGGTTCATGTTTTTGTCTCGCACTCAAAGCAAAGCACGTTGAAATATGATCCAATAAATTGGCAGCCGACAATTGATGAGGTATCCAAACGTTGTACCGCGAAACCATCCCCATACGCTTCAAATGTCTTAATACGGTTGTTTGGTTGACTCCCATCATCGACGCGATCTCCCTAGTGGTTAGACGTGGATTTGTGTCAATTATGACTTTTAACTTGTTGTCATCAGACTTCAATGGCCGCCCGGTACGTGGTTTATCAAATAGTGAAAAATCGTCAGATCGGAATTTTGTAAACCATCTTCGTACCTGTCGAACTTTGATGACATCTGCTTCATACACGTCGCAAATGTTTTTGGTTGCCACACTCGCGGTATTGTCTTTACGGAATTCATAAAGTAAACAATGACGTAAATGCACTTTATCGACCGACATTTTGAAAAAATACAAGGGCTTTTCACTGTACTCTGGCCAGGCCAAAACTGAATAGAAAGTAGAGGGAAAGCATCCTTTATACAATGGAATCATTTAAAAGAAGATACTATTCATCATTTCTTACCTGGGATTTTTTTTACCTGGGATCATAAAAAACAATCATTACTTTTGCATCAACCCAATATTAACAATATTTGCTGTATTTATGGTGTAAAAGGAAGTATTTGGATCAAAATCAATAAACGACGAATTCAACGAATGAAGAATTTACTTTCCAGTATATTTACCAGGTGACCAAGGTGTAGAAATGGAAATATCCGATACCCGAAGAGATAAAAAAAACTGAATTAAGGTTGGAATTGCGAAGGGTTGCTCGACTACGAGGCCCAGCAACGACAACGACGAATTCAACCAGTGAAGAGTATATTTACCAGATGACCAAGGCGTAGTCATAGCCTTTAAGTCTATCAATCATAATACTCGTATGTAGATCGACTCGTGTCATTTCTAATAAACAAAAAACACGCGGTATCGATTCGAGTCGAATGAAAGGAGAGAAATCAGAATGCGTTTATCTGGAGCAAGTGCCGAAGAAGATCGTATCTCCGGAGTGGTCGCTTCGGTGGAATCAGTCTTAATAATCATTATATTATAATTGGTGTGAATTCCAAATATGCGGCATCTCGACACACTTGGCATGGTATGCCTTCGTGTTGTGGTGGAATCCACAGCCAAACTGCGATCTGATCTGAAAGTTGTATAATAATAATGGGAGACGGCAAAGAATGCGATAATGATTTCGAAATATTGGGTTCGATGTAGTCAAGCTCAGCTTTTTGGTGTTTCAATTAAATTGTGTCGAAGTATTTTTCTGCTGAGTGCTTTCCTCATAAATATATGGCAAATGGGTCTAGACTTATAAACATCAAAAGACGACCTCCGTAGCTTAGCTGGTAAGGAGCTTGCCATCCGCCCGGGGTTTCGGGTTCAATTTATTTATTTAACACTTCATTGTTAAACAGCCTGGCGGGCTATTTCCCAGGTGATAATCTCTTCCAACCATCCAGACAATAGTAAATAAAGGAATTTACACGGTCTCGAAAAAGGATTCAAATAATTATTGACCTTTACTAAATGGAATTAAACACGAAATGGAAGGGATGGTGGAGAGGAAAGAAAAATTAAGAATGAAACACGTTGTATTATTAACTTCGATTTGCACAAAAAATAACCTGTTTGATAAAATACAAAAGTTAGGTAACTATAGCCGTACACGTCGGGTACGTGCGTGAGTGTTATATACGAGTATAATACGTATGAAAACTTGTAATGCTGAACCGCGAGTTCCGTGCCTATATATTTGGTTCCAAGCCTGAAGATTACTGGAGCCGAAGTCAATTTTACCTCCCGGTCACACTCTTCAATATGTCCGAATCACAAATACAAATATGTGGAATAGTTTCAGTCGCACGCAACGAATACGTGTGTGTGTTGTATATTCACGTGCGGTGGAGTAACGTACACTTGTAATGACGAACCGTGTCCACTTATCTGGTTCTACACCTCTGGAAGGTTCGATTACTGGATCCGAAGACAATATTGTCTCCCAGTCACGCTCTTTAATATGTCCGAATCACTAACAAGAATATGAGGAAAAGTTCCAATCGCACGCGCTGAGGACACATTTGTTGTATATTCACGTGCAGTAGTATTACGAACACATGTATCGACGAACAGCGAGTTATATGTCTACTCCTCTAGTTCTTAACTCGAAGGCTCGATTGCTGGAGTCAAATATAATAGTCTCCCGGCCACACTCTTCAATATGTCCGAATCACTAACACCAATATGCGGAAGAGTACCAGTCGCACGCGCCGAGGACGTGTGTGTTGCATATTCATGTGCGGTAGTGTTACCAACACTAAAGCTCGCAACCTCCAGCTCGGAAGACCACAAAGTGTCTTACCACCAAGGATAAAGGAAGGGAGCCTTCATTTCGGGTGGAAGATAAGCGTCTTACTAAGCCACGAAGTTAACCAAAATGACATGTTGTTGACGAATGATTCCGCCGTTCATCCACGTGGAAACCGCGACCCACTGAAGGTTGTGGTACCACTTTCGCCACCCGAGGGCGTGCCTGTCCCGCCTAGCCTGTCAATGAAGGTCGCTAGCAGAAGCCACTTCTGGTATGTGCTTCGGTGAAGACCAGATGTGCCCGCTGTCCAGATGGTCAATAATTTGTGGTTCATACTACAGTTAAACTGTGTCGATTATCAATTTGAAAGGACGGTTGGACGCTGTGGAGGAGGAAATAAAAACACTGTACACATATGTATGTTATGTGCAATATATTTTTGCGGTTTACTTGGTTCACATAAAAGTGTTCATGTTCCGCTCAGGCGCTGCAGGCGACAGAATTTATCCATGGTTTTAGTGGACGGGGATTTTTTTTAGAACACTTCGACAGAATTTATCTATGGTTTTAGTGGGCGGGGATTTTTTTTCAATCTAAGGAATTTAACGAATCATAAAAAAAACTAGAGACGACCACTCCGGGGATTTTTTTCAACACTTCGACATAATTTATCCATGGGTTTAGTAGGCGGGGAATTTTTTTCAACACTTCGACAGAATTTATCTATGGTTTTAGTGGGCGGGAATTTTTTTCAACACTTCGACGGAATTTATCCATGATTTTAGTGTGGAAGAAACTTTTTCAACAATTCGAAGGAATTTAGTCATAGTTTTAGTGGGCGGGGATTTTTTTTCAACACTTCGACAGAATTTATCCATGGGTTTAGTGGGCGGGGAATTTTTTTCAACACTTCGACAGAATTTATCTATGGTTTTAGTGGGCGGGAATTTTTTTCAACACTTCGACGGAATTTATCCATGATTTTAGTGTGCAAGAAACTTTTTCAACAATTCGAAGGAATTTAGTCATAGTTTTAGTGGGCGGGGATTTTTTTCAACACTTCGACAGAATTTATCCATGGGTTTAGTGGGCGGGGAATTTTTTTCAATAACTTGAAGGAATTTAACGAATCATAAAAAAAACTAGAGATGACCACTCTCACCGAATTAAGGCGACATGCCGGCAACGCCTTACGTTTCTATCAAGGTCAGTGTCAGGCCCCACCTTGGCCAACCAATTGGACTGGCACATTGATACACCGGCTGTGTGGACACAGATGGTCTAATGGTTGGGCATAGCAATGTCAAAACAAGACTCCTAGAACCGGTTTTGTGTTGACGATGATGAATGGTGTAAGAATTCCGTTTTTTTTTTAATTCAAATCATTTTTCGAGGACCATTGCTATTTTTGTCAAATGGAGTATTTCATTATATTCCATTGTTTTGTTCGGAAAATGACTTCGTAATTTTAGGTCAAGTTCAAACGCGAAATTGCTCCAAATGTTCGTAAACACTGTGGTCTTCAATACATTGCTCTTTATCTTAGATATTTTCTTACCGTTGAAACTTTCTACTATTCATCTTTAAGAATTTTACTCCATCGTAACTTTCAATCGCCATTTTAATATAACGTTTTTGAGTTGTTCCCATACAAAAGTTGTCTAGCGATATACTCGTTGATATGATATTCGGCACTTTCATCTCGGTCAAAATGTGAAATGTCACGCGACGCAGGTGACGTCGACTCGCGCCACAGCTGACCTTTTACTTTCAGATCTCGCTGTGTGAGCGCATCTTCTTGTGCCCATTATTCATATTTTTTGTACACCCGATGACCTAACCATAGTATATGTACTAGTGGTATGGCATCTTGAGATGCTGTGAAAGCGCCGCATCCCATAATGGTTGAATGTTTACGCAAAAAAAAAACAATATTGAACAGAACGAACGTAATAGTATAAACAATGACAAATTAACTACGTCACCACAGCAGAACACAAACATACGTCAGACCCAGCGAGTAAGCTATGAATACTGTAGCTTCTCCTATGCATGCGCAGTTTAATTTCTCGCGTACACAATCAAAAACCAACACGCGCTCGTCAAGTTTAGCCGAGGAATCTATGGGAGCTGTAGCTTCCACTGCGCACGCGTTTTTCGATTTTGTTGCCTCCAAACTTCTAGACTTTTCCTCCATAAATACAACACATAGAACGAAAACAATATTGCACGCACATAAATAACCTTGCATGCATATGTGCAAAATATTTTTTCAAGCTACACAAATATTGCAAATTCGCTAAAATTTATTTATTTATTTATTTATTTTTTACACATGACAAGAAATATACACAATTTGAGAAAAAACAACAGGTAATTTGATTTGGACATATAATTTTAATGGATCTGGGTTTGTTGCCTTTCATTTGTCGTATCCCCAGTAAACTAGGCTTTTGCCTGTATCTCACTGAGGATATTTAGCATGAAAAAATAAATCGATACTTCTTTCCGATCTTTGATAACACAAAAAGCCCCGTTGCACGCTCTCATCAACCTGACAAACAGTGACACTCAACTACAACTGGAAACACCCTGCGAAACTCAACTCCTCACACATTATCGCTCCAGAAAGACCAAAAATATTCATCCCACAATATACTGCACACAATCATAAGAATAAAAATCAAAACAAATTCAAAACAAAAAAAAGAAAAACACACAGAAACACAAATACAATAACAACCAAAATTAAAACGATAATAAGAGACCCACACTCACGAGCTCACATAAATCCTTTCCACTCGTCATTCATCCTGAAAGCCCAAGTACTCAAAATCCTGTCGCAATAACAACCACGCTCCGATCGACTGTCTAAATGGTTTTCCTACCTTTACTTTTATTGAAGTCGGCACGCCATTGTATGTAATGGGAGCCAAATAAGCATATTGCCTTTGGGCAAAAGAGGTTTTAACTCTAGGGATGGTGAACATTTCATTAGTTGCCATGCGTGTCATGTGTGTCTGCTGAGTTTGCATCTTCCCCTCCTCTCGATGGTAGTGCCAGAGAATGGATTTGAGATGTAAATTGGCTATGTTCAGGACCTGATACTCTCTGAAAAGCTCCGCCGTGGGATACCGAGCAGGAAGTTTATTGATTATTTTCACAATCAATTTTTGGGAAACCTGTAATATGTGTTTCTCTTGAAATTTTCATATGCGAGTAAGTGTCAAAATTTATAGATTATTTTAATGACCGACCACATTGGATCGACTTATTTTTCGTGAATATATGTTTAGTGCTCCGCTGACTTTGTTTCCTACCGCCGCACGCTGTTCGAAATACCTCTTAGCTCTTTCATCATCATAGTGTTTCCTACCCAAATAGCAGAATTCCTCAACTTGCTTCAATCTTTCATTGTACACCCATATGTCGCATTTACTTTTCCTTTTTACACTTTTCTATCACCAATACTTTTGATTTCGCAACATTAATGCTCCGATATTTTTCTTCGCATCTCTCAAATAATTTACTGATCAAACTTTGCACACTTAGTAACTAGTCAATTCTCGAATTCAAAGGATACATTCATCCTCATTATTATCACGTCATGTCCCTATTGGGGTAAGCGAGAAATACATAGAGAACAGATCTCCACTTCGTTGTATCCTGGCGCACATACAGACACAACGATACGTCCCAGCATATTGAACATAAATACATGTATATTTTAAGTATTAATAAGGAATTTTGAGATTATCCACGCTTACGGGAAACCTACAGCATTTTCCTATTTTTTATTGTATCACGTTTATTTTTTTTCTCCACACATAATAACCATCGGTGCAATGTCAATACTCTTGTTGTTCTAAGTCAATAGTGTGTGTCAACTTATCTGGCTTCGATCCAAAAGGAATCCCCGAGGTTATAATTAGACAGACTTTTCCCTATACCGAGGGGCCCAATAGCCGAGCAGTGATTTCTCTTCTTTAGCATTTTGATACATATTAGAAAACAGATAGTTGGCACCTGTCCTCCTTAAAAGCGGTCAAAATCGGAACTCGAATTTTAGCTGCATACTTTTCTTCGAAACTTCAATTCGTTTTGTCCCACTGTAAAAATATACAAAATCTGAGAAATATATTCCTTTTTTTGTTTTATTTTCTCTACTTAATAATTCAAGGTATAAATTATGTATACAAAATAAACTAGGCATGTCACATAATACCCACACTTGAAAAATAAAAAAACTTTTCTTATAACACAATGACACGAGTATTTTAGAAGACGAGAGCATCTGTATTATTTATTGTCTATGGTGTTGAATAAGTTAAGGATAGATTCTGGTAATGTTGAAGCGAATAATATAAATGTAAGTTATGTGGTTATACTAGGTTTATTATTTTGATAAGTACTTAGCCTCACCGCCCGATAGCACCACTATCCCAAGAGCAATTTTTTATCGCGTAGTACATTCTCGTTGACAGCTACTGTCAAAATTTCAGCCGAATCGGACGCATAGTTTTGTTTTGACCGCGTGTGGAAGCGAGCGTGTCCGCGGATTTGAGAAAAATGTAGACATGTGAGTCAATGACTGATGCGAATGTAAAGCATGTGATGGGGAGTTGTTGGACATGATGTGGTTGTTGGAATTATGTATGTGTTATCTGGAGATTTAAGTGTGTGTAAGGATGTGAATGAATATTTCAGCTGAGTGTTTAGGATAATATATGAAATTTGTGACTTAAGAATGAGGTTACTTTATCACGGGTCTTCCCCATTAAAGTAGTTCGGTTTTTTTCTACAAAATGGATGTTTTTATGCATTGATATGTATTTATACTTGACAATTTCTTTCCATTAAATAATAATAAAATTTGTAAATCGCCGTTTTGAAAGCAGACTCTACTCAAGGGAGTAGAGTCTGTTCTCGATAGCAGACTAACTCGGGGTTCGAACCCACAATTATCGACCGATTTAAAATATAACAAAAAAATAAAACAAGTTAAGGATATAAAGGCGGTGGCTGCGGCAATTATATTAGAAACTTTCCCGCTTCTGCATATGTTTAGAAAAAAAAATTGGTAAGAAAACTGTACAAAACTTATAAGGGAAGACCTCTGATCATCCGATATTTGATAAAAACAGATTCGGTTTTAGGTGAAGTGTAGTTTTAATATATAACCATAAATTTTGACAAGACTTTCCAAAAAGGGTTGACTTCAAGTGTTTCCTAAAGTTGCACACGCCACCCATTTCTCTAACACTGAGGAATACAAAATGGTAACTGAAATGACATCATGATTCTATTTTTTTTATAATTAATTAATTAAACAATCTGGTCTAGGGTCTATAATTTTACATCAATAAAAAAACTATTTTATTGGAATATTACGCAAGAAAACAAACATTAACCAAAAATTAATCATTCATTAAACAATACCCAAAAAAATGGAATATTGTGCACACCTTTAGGAATACCCAAATAACCAAAAATCTAATAAATCAGAATTTATTTAAAAAAATATAACACAGAATAACTATGTCTGGCAGCTATAGTACATCAACACCCGAGCCTGAACGATGTAAATTGTTAAAGATAAGGAAATATTGTATGTGTTATTAATTTTTTTTCACACAATTCCTCGCTAGACTCAATCAAAAAGTCTCGCACATCTGATTCGTGTAAACGTATAATTTTACCAGTTGTAATCATGTAAATGTCCGATTTTAACCGAAATTCGCATGGAATACATTACTGAGACCTTGACCAGAGACAATGGGGTACCATGATCTCGGGGTGTTGAACTGCCGTATAAACTAAACACAAGAAGCGTAACATTACTAAGATCCCAATCCGGAGCACCAGTCCATCGCTACGATCTTCCAGCAATAAACATAATGCGTTAGTTAAACGGAGCTAAACCTAAACTAAGGTAGTAGTTAGTTAGTTAACACATATTCGACCGGAACACTCAGACCGAATCATAACGAAACATTCAAACAGACTTTTATAAAGAATTAGATATAATTATTTCATTTGTAAAGACACGGTGATTCAACAAAATTATTCGTATTTTTCTCCTATATTCTTTCCAATTGTATCAAAGAACTATTTTCACTCGAATTTTTTCCATTATTTAATTTGTCAAGTCATAGTGAATCACCTTAATATACAAATAACACGTTATTTTAATTGTCTTTCCCCCAGTTGTCTTCTTCTTCTACAGTTTCAATCCTGGGGATTGGTTAGCAGCAAAGCTCTGCATCTCCTCTTCCACTCCGCTCGGTCTTCAGCGATCCTCTTGAGCTCTGTATAGGAGGTGCAGTCCATATAGTGGCATATTTGCTCCAGATACTCCCGGCGAGGATGCCCTCTGCCAATCGATCCCTCAATCATTCCCTCCAGTATATTGTGCAGGAGATTTTCATGTCGCAGCATATGACCCATCCATTCTGCACGCCTTTCCGATATGGTGACAGGTGCCTGGTTTCTTCGATCCTGCTAAAGAACCTCGTCATTTGTAATGTGGTCTCTCCAGGAAATCCTTAGGATTCGTCTATAGGTCCACATCTCGAAGGCCTCCAATCTTTTTCGATCCCTTTCGCCTATGCACCACGTCTCGCAACCATACATCAAAATACTTCACACATATGTTTTGACTTGATTGAATTTCTCGTAATTTTTATATTTGCATAGATGATATTTTTGATGAGGTGAAAAAGGACGCGGCCCAACTACAACAAGTGACAGATTGGAGGGCCGCGGCGGGAGACAGGAGTTGGAGGCGAGGATTGATGGAGGCCAAGGCCCGATATGGGCTGTAGAGCCATCGAAGAAGATAGATGATATTTATAAATGTTTCATCATTCAATCATCTCAATGCTCCTTTTTCATATTTAGCAATGCACCCTCATTCAATGTGCATTATTTTTGCAAATGTCTTACTTAACTCCTTATTCCGCACTATTTTAAGACCCTACCAGCCCAATACGGTAATAGAAAAGAGAGATGATGAGGTTGATGTGGATTGTCGCGCTCTAAAAGTAAGTAGCTTCAGAAAGGATGATATGTCGAATGCAGACAAAAGTAGTGACAGATTCTGATGCCAATTAAAATATACTTCGATTTATTGTGCATATAATTGAATCTATTTACAATTTGGCTAATTACTAAGAGCCAATCTTTTCTGACCAACCAGAAATAATGTTCAAGAGGTCTTAAGTAAAAACCAGACGAACTCAATTTGAAAAAAGTTGTGTACGAACGGGAATCGAATCCGTAACTCCCTGGTTGAAACACAGGTTTCTTACTAACTAGACACTGAGGTCGTCTGGTATATTGGTCAAGCTATAATGTGAAGGTGTGGACTGAAAAACATTTGTGATGCAGCCGGTTGGGTTTCTTCCCTATACCATAAACTGAGGGAGATGCCTGATCGGTAAGGGGGAGAAATAATATATTTTTTTAAAACACACAATGGAAGAAAACGGTCAAGATCTACTAAAAAGCATGCCGCAATCGGTTGGTAGATTTCGATCGGCTGGTTGGATACCCCTACTATGCTCGTATATACTATACGCATTTATCTTACTTTAATTACTTTTTACATCGTCCAAGTTTAGCTATAAACGACCATAAAGTGTTAAAGCATAACCAGTGTTCTAAGAAGAGTAACCAAGTTAAATTGCCTTTACGGAATAGCATTGAGTAATTAGGTGGAACTAGAGAGTAGGCCTCCCTGTCGCCCGTAATTATGACGACAGTAATGGATGGCTCCCAGGGCCGGGGGAAGAATTGAAAACAATGGTTCGGATTGTGCAGAGTAATGCTACAAGAAATTGTTTATTACTTTCACGATGCAGACCTTTTATCACTTTAATGGATTCGGAGTCAAATCTAGACAATGGTTTTTGGTAGAAAATAACTTTAATCGTTCTAGGAAAAGAGCAGAATAAATTCTGTACAAAATATATACGTGCACTACTTTACTTTCAGTGGACGAAATCTGGAAACCATTGGATTGACACTCAGGGGAACAAGACATCTAGAAATGCTATCCGATAATTATTCAGGGGAACAAGACATCTAGAAATCCTATCCGATAACAAAGACAAATTTCAACCGGGATAAATGACGATGTCATCAACGTATTGAAGAATTTGCAATCAACGAGGGGTAGCCCTCCCCAATATCGGGAATTGAACCCGCAACCCCCTGGTTGGATATTACCAACTAGGCCACGGAGGTTATCCACATATATTGACACTTTTTTTTCATTAGTGCACGTATCTCAGCCAGCAGTATTAATCTTACTATTTTTATACTGCCATGTCCAAGTGACGCTAACCAAGTTTAATATAATATTTCGGAAGAAATTAACTCAAAGATGTCCCAGTTAATGCAGTATTAAGAACCCTGGATGTATTTATTATGTATGTATGGACATCATTTTCGATTTGTGATTTATTTTGATAAAATTTGAACTCCTAGCTTTGGAGCTTTTCTCTTTTTTTCGTTGACAGTTAATCCGAGGTGGTATTTGTGGGGTTGTTTTATTATTTTTTCTGTTATCTATTTATTTTCAGTTTTTTTTCTTAATCTAAATATACAAGGGTGTGGGCTGAAAAACATCTGATGTCTTCGCGACCGGGTTCGTCCTATATTGATGGGTGTATCTCGACTGGGGGGAAGTTATGAGATAAGCCCAGACCTTCTCTCTTAAATGTATTATCTACTATTTATCTTCAGATATATGTGCGATTTTGGAATGTATTTATATATTTAAATGGAAAAACTATAATTGTGTATTGCCGAGTGTAAGTGTACAAAAAACGATCGAAATCACACAGTGGCGAGGTCGCGTTTCCCACACTGCGGCAAACTAAAGCTACAATTACTAAACGAATAATGCCTGCAGAGGGTTGCATATGCATTGCAATATTGTAAAAAAACACTATACGTTCTCTACTGCAGCCGCAACCCTTAACCTAAAAAGAATTTGTATCGAGTAAAATACTGTTACGTTTATATTTAATTTGAGTAAAAAATAATGACAGAATGCGCACTGCACAATGTTACATATTTTCGGTATTTATTTAAGGCATGGAAACTTGAATACTCACTCAAGTCACCACAAAACGGATAGAAGCATTCGAAATGTGGTGCTACAGAAGAATGTAAAATATTTCCTAGGTTGGTAAAATGTGCAACGAAGAGGTCCTCAGACGCATGAAAAAAAGATAAAGTTTTCACTTGCATTAAGAGGAGAAGATTGCAATACTTCGGGCATTTAATGAGGGGAAACAAATTTGAATCATGCGGGTCATATTGCGGGAGAAGATACAAGGAGAACAAAGTATAGGAAGAAAGAACTTCAAGCTGATAAACTTAAGAGAGCGATTCCACTGTAACATGGAGACTTTGTTTAGAGCAGCTGCAGACAAAATTAAAATAACCTTGATGATTGCCAACCTTCAACGTGGAGAGAAACGTTAAGAAAAAAATAATTAAACAATCATTTTAATTTAAATATATGGGGTTGGCTTCATCTTATACTGTTTATTTTTTATTATATTATTTATAGTTAAGGCATTAACATTGTAGAGGTTTAAAGATATTGTAATTTGTTTTATCAAACACTGTTTATTCCACTTGTAGCGATCCTTACTCCCTGTGATCACAGCGCGAGCCGCTTGTTATTGTTTAGCGAGAACGAGACAGCGACATATCTTCTGCGCCTTTCTACACACATTCCAAATATTATAAATACCGACGTTTAACAATAAAATGCTTCTTTCCTTTCGGTGTGCCGAATGTCACTCGTAAATTCGCTTATGTATGTTATGTAGCGAATTCTTCGTGATGTTTCGCTGTCCGATGATTTTTTCGAGAATGCGTAAATGAGCGGTTTGTGGTCGGTGACTTCTTTGAGTGATCTTGTCTTGTTTGTGCTCCCCTGATGATGAGGTGAAAGCATTGAAACCGGTAGGGTTATACCGTTACAAAAAGTGGAATAAACAGTGTTTGATAAAACAAATTACAATGTTTATTTTTTTACTGTTTAACACTGTTTATTTGTCAATTTAAATTTTTACTTACCTCATGAGAAGTTAAACGACTTGCAGCTTCCAAAAACCAAAATAACAAAAAAAAACAATCGGTAGGTGCCCAATAGAATTGCGTGCTTTGAGATGAATACATGGGAGAGATAATGTATGACAGAATACGGAATTAAGTGATCAGGAATGAATGTGAGCTTAATGCTGATGTGATGAGTAAGATAAGATGTGATGAGTAAGATAAGAAAATGTAATGAGTAAGATAAGAAGATGTGATGAGTAAGCACTTGGAACGAAAGAATGAAGACTAACAAAACAAATATACAGTGCAAATGTGAGTAGAAGGCATGATGATAGAGGAAGATCAAAGAACGAATGGTTGGAGTGAAGTTAATGATATTTTGAAAGAAGGAAACGTAAAAAGGCAGAGAAATCGTAGGAGTTGTAGGTGAGAACGTGTATGGAAATAGAAAAGGCGAAGGTACGGCTTAAGATAGGAAAGTCCGGCGCTCTGTCCTACTCCGACAGGGAAATTGTGTATGTATCATACACAAATAAAAAAATTAATTGTATCACAATTTCGTGGGCTACTATGTCGAATACTTCAATCGACAATTATAAGGAATTTGGCTGCGTTGTCAACGCTTTGGTGTTTGCGTAAAAGGTCGCCAGTTCCGTAGAGACACACTTAACAAGTTTAAGACGGTAAAAAGGTTAAAACAAAGACGTGCATTCACGGGGTCGTATATTGTAAGCAAAATTCAGCGAACCGGTAAACGAGTCCCCCACCATTTTATACCGTCACGCCAATGGATAAATGGATGTATTTACGCAAAAAAGTCCATAAAATAATTTTACTTAATTTATTTTATTTTATCGGTCAAATAACCTTTTTGATATAAAATATTGAAGAAAATTAACATTTACGTGTAAACCGTGTTATACGAGTATAATAGACTTAAGGTAGAACAATATAAAAGCCTCCATGTGTCAAGAAAATCTATCAAGGCAAAATAATGCAAACATGGCATAGGCACAAAAGTGTAAAAAAAGTACTTTTTGAACTGAAAGGAATCAGAATAAGGAATATGACTTAATTTTTAAAACATAAAAGTATCAAATATGACATTTTGTGGTCGTTACAGTTACTGATTGAACGTGAGAAATAGACGCCAAATTCACATACAGTCTCTATTGTATAATATCCTTAACTGTATCGCCGCCCCTTCTTATCTCGCAGAAAATTTTCAGCATTTTTACGATCATGGACTAGCGCTACGCTCAAACAGATATTGTTTATTGGCCTTCCCAGTTCACCGCTCTTCTTTTTTACGTCGTCTTTTACTGTCCATGCAGTGAGACTCTGGAATCAGTTACAAACCAATGTTAGACTCGCTCTGTCCTCGGCATGCTTTAAGAAGCGACTGAACTAATTTCTAGTCAGTTACATAACGTGTTTCATCCCTGATTTTTCTTTCCTCTCGTTGGTTGGAAGAGATTACCGCTAAGCCCGCCAGATTGTATTTGCAATGAAGTGTTAAATAAATAAATAGAAAAAAATGTACTAGACGAACCCAACAACAAAACAAACATAAACAACTCAACTATTATAGTAAAACATTCAGCTTTAGATGGAATGTTTTGTTAATATTTTATTTATTTATTGTATTTTACATGACAAGGAAAGATACAACAAAAACAAGAGTTTAAAAACATACATTTCAATAAACATAAAAAAAACTATGCTCAGATATTCACATGTATAAAATTCACGAACAATATACGAGAACATAGTAAAAATAAAAGTGAGATATCATCAATCAAAGGAAAAAGGAATGGATGGTGGAGATGAAAGAAAAATCAGGAATGGAACACGTTATATTACTGAATTAAAATTAAGAAATCTTTCAGTCGCTTTTTAAAACATCCCTAAGACGGAGCGAGTCTTACATTAGTAGGTAACTGGTTCCAGAGTCTAACAGCATGAGCAGTAAGTACGTCATAAAAAAACAAGAACGGTGAATTAAGAAAGTCAATAAAGAATCTCTGTCCATGATGTAAAAGACGCTGAATATTCTCGGCGATTAACTCAGTTATAAAAATAAATATTCACTTGTATACATTACTTGCTGTATGTCGTTACTTCAAATATCTCGAAACAGTTTGAATGTGGGTTGAATCATTTTTGCATGCATACCTCTAAATGTCTAGGTTCCATTGATGGCGATTTTTGACCTTTCCACTCGACACGGCAGCACCCGAGTTGCGAAGTGACGGAGCGCCTACATACGGGCTTGCATATTACCGCGCCGGGCAGCTATGTGGGCGGGAGCCTACCTCACAGGCCTCTGGATGTAATATCATCGATTAGTAATTCCCAAACTTTTACGATTCACGGCGCCCTTGTATCCGGATTTTTCCACAGCGTCCAAGTCAGAATATACAAGGTTACGTTAAAAAAATAAATGAAACACGCATTTAAAATTCACAAAAAAGTTCATATCATTGAATACATCGTCGTCGATGCTGGGCCTCCTAGTCAAGGACCCCCTCGTCATTCCAACGTCAATTTAGTTGGAAAGCGAAGTTGCGGAGTGTCTTTTTTAACCCTTATCATGGTATTGTAACACAGGTGTTACACTATTTAGGGATTTTGAAAAAATCCAGAAACTGTAACGTAATTTCAAATATGGCAACACATTCAAATACTATACGTGCACTATTGTGTGCAGTGGTATCATCTGGTGATAAATATTGACAACGCTTCAAACCTTCTAAACGACATCGGGTCAACATGTCTGGACAGCGTGGGCGTGTTTTGAAAATTGGGGTAAATAATCTAAATATCTTATTAATCACTACATGTAGAGAAAATTTTATTCAAACCATTTAATTTGTTCATAATTCAGCCATGTAAATGTTGTTCATGTTTAAGATTATATGTTAGAATCATTTTATAGCCCTTTTTGTGTTTTATAAAAAATGATATTTTGGCAATGTAATGTGGGTGTTACATATAAATTTTTTTTTAAGGAAAAGTTGTGATTTTTTTCCTCAATTTTCCTCCATAACTTACTATATAACAAGGAATCACCAAAGAAAAACGTTAACATTTGGATAAATTAAACTTTGCCAAGGTAAGGGTTAAGTGAGTGATCCGTTGAAACGCCCTCAGCAAACTTGCCGACCACACCGCTGTTCTGGTAAAAAAAGTCTGGCTCTGTCTTATCTACCTACCCCGACAGCGAAAAAGCGTGACGGTATGCATCTATAGTATACCCAGGAGACTCGGGAACTATCCTCCATTGAAATGTTTATTTATTTATTACCGCCGTATAACGAAATATTTCCAATTGAATTATGCAATTTGCCCGAGAGAACCGATATACACTTACATGATACCATAAAACGGGAAACATAACGAGCTGTATACTCGTATACGTGTCAGAAGCGAAATATTTGTTCCAAGATAAAATGAAGTGGAGATTTGTGTTCTTTGTCTATCCCAATAGAGACTTGGCGTGATGACGATGATTATGTACCGAAACGTGAGTTTACGCGGGCCGAGAGGAGCGATCGTCGAGTGTTTGATTCGGTCTGTATAAAATGCAAACATCACTTTTTTATGTTATGTGATTATGATGGTATTTAATTTGTATTCTGTTTAGGTGTGATTTTTATTCTTATGACCGTTCCCTTATAACGGGTATACGTCTAGTTAAACCTACCTCTCTTATAACGGGCATACGTCAAGTTAAACCTACCTCCCCCATAACGGGCATCCGTCTAGTTAAATCTACCTGCTTTATAACGGGCATACGTCTAGTTAAACCTACCTGCCTTATAACGGGCACACGTCTAGTTAAACCTACCCCCCTTATAACGAGCATACGTCTAGTTAAACCTACCTTCCTTACAACGGGTATACGCCTAGTTAAACCTACCTGTCTTATAACGAACATAGTCTAGTTAGACAGGAGAGTGCTTTATATGTATAATATATTTCGTTGCAAACATTCAAAAGTATAAATAAACTTTAAAAAATGTGTAACCAAATTGAATACCGGTACATTGTATAACATATAGTACAATCATTAAGAAATAATCAATAAATATGTCACAGTTGTCATCTCAGTGCAATAACAAAAGCTTAAACAATGGACGGCGATGACGAACACACCACAGCATAAACAATAAACGTTTCAGCAAGGCAGGCGTAATAAAATAAAACAACACTCGTATTCTACTACAATGTCGAAGCAGCCATAAAATGATATACAATGTTTTCGGACAAAAAAACCACGACTATGCTTTTTAACATTTATTTTACACTACATGAAATACAGTAGACCTCCTTTTCCGCGAGAACTGTATCAGCGGTTTCCTTTATCCGCGGTTTACCTCTCGCGAAATTTTACGACGCCATCAACGATGAAGACAGGCCTACCAAAGACCTAACGATTCATCTCAAATCGCTCACATGATAAGTCACGCTCCATCTCTCGTTGTGATTGCATCGTTCTCGCTATCACATTTTTCGTGTTCAAATAACCCATATTTGAAGTAGTAATGCCTACGAAACGCGAGACTAGTGACGCTGGTGATAACATACTGCAGAGATATTATAAAATGCTTACAATAAGTACTAAGCAAAAAATTCTTCAATTAGTACGAAAAGAAAGAAAATGATCACTGCCGCGTCTAGAATGTATAAAAATAACGAATGTTCGATTCGTGAAGTGCTCAAAAAAGAGAAAGAAATTCGTACTAGTTTTATTATTGCACATCAATCTGCAAAAGTTACAGAGAAAACGAAGATGAGAGCGTTTAGTGTATTTACAGAGACCGGTTGTCTAGTATAGGTATACTGAAATATATATTACGTTAATTTAGACGGGGTTCACTATTATCCGCGGATTTCACCATACGCGGGGCGGAGATTGTAATCTATACCTCGCGGATAACGCGGGACTACTGCATGAATAACCTACATGTGGCTTATCTAAGATTACAAACACTTAAATTTACACACTTAAAACAGAATATATGTTAGACCCTACGTATGGTCAATTATTGACTCAGTGATTGATGCACCTCACTTACTCGCAAGCATTTCATTTCGTATTCCCACTAGATCCACAAAACAGCTCAATCCCTTTTATACCGAAAATTCCTATACTAATTATAAAATCAACTCCTCTATAATTCGTACGCAAATACTTGGAAACGAGTTTTGCAACAATTTAGATATTTTTAATATAAGTATATAGTATATATTGTAGTATTCGCCAGAATATCACAACAATATTGAGAAATAGCTACTAACTTTGTGCTCTCCTTTATTAATATAAATAACGTAATATAAACAAAACATTAAGGACAATACTTTGCCTCTGGAGTTGAGTAACCCTGCATCAACATGTAGGAAGGTTTTAATTCTGCAAATCAACTTGCATCTCGTTCTACTAATGAGGCCATGTGTTTTCTATATCTCAATATCTATCCATAAAATTCTCAAAAAATCCAATATTTGTTCTATGTATGCGTTATTCTACTAAAACAAATCTGAGTTCTTTACCTCTATAAAACAAGTCTTCGACAATTACGTAAGTCTGCTTGGTGAAGTTTGGTAATATTTTGTGGTATACATACATAACATATATTGAACTTAAATATACATATAATTATTGAATAATTTTAAAACAATGACTGTAATTTATTATTACTACTGCTTTTTGTATCTTCATGTTAGTTTAAGATAAAGTTGTATTATTTGTCAATAATTTTAAGTACGTGTATAACCTGTCACATGTTCATTTGTATATAAAGACACTGTTGTGTCGTTAATTAAATAAATAAATTCTATTATCAATACTGTTGATTTGATTAACTCCGTAGTTTAGTCGGATAAAGTATCTTCATCTCACTGAAAGGTGCAGTTAGAAGAAGCACAGCTTCAAAGTTCGTCAATGCTGTTAGTATTACCACTTAACGTGTAACCAAAGTATACAGATGGCAACCTACATAGTCTGGTTGATAAGATGGGATTTTTTTTCTCCGCGAACCCTGTCGAGTTCCTGACTAGGTCAGTTCACCGGGTTGATCTACCTGCCTTGTCGTACCTCAACACTGTTCGTTAACACAAATTAAGCAGGGTTACAAACCAGATCAATTGTATACGATCTTTCGGAGTGTTGTACCGCGTAGTTTTGTTTATGATGCCGACGTTTCGAAAACGTTGCAGTTTTCATCGTAAAGACTTGTTTGTAGTCAACTTCGCTACAAATAAATCTTGAAAAATGAAAATGAAAAGTTTTCGAAATCGTCATCATAAGCACGTGGTATAACACTTCGAAATACCATCTACAATTTATAAACCAGAGTTCAGCAATCGAATAAACCAGAGTTCAAGAGGTTAGATCTCATAGTTCAAATATCAGACAAAAGATCAAATAATTATTAAGACATAAAGTCATCAGATAATAGTTCGAATCTCACGCCATGACATGAACTTCTGGAGTCGAAATGTCAAAAAAATCAGAAAAACACTCACTTCCTTAAATATAAAGAAAATGATTAAGAATAAGTTTTCGAAATGTTGTCATTTTGATTCGAACCACGTGGTACAACACTCCGAAATAAATTTTGTGAACCTAACTTATCTCAAGTTAATACGAACGCACCGGTGCGTTTCACATTAACACCCAAAAAAAGTAAAGATTATACCAAAAAAAGTTGATTGTATCGATAATTTGTCATAACAAATTCCAATTCGCAATATGAGTACAGTTTTCGCTTTAATCGATTTATAATACAATAATAAAACGAAATATGTATTATAATTCATGAACCTCACAAAAAAATATTTTTAAAACTCACTCCCTGTTTACACATTGTTTATATATAACTCACTAGCTTACAGGTTAAATACACCTATGCCTCGCTATACGGCCGCTCTTTATACGGCATTTCGCTATAACGGCCTTTTTTAATTATGGCACTTTTACGATTTACGGCCCACAATGTTTCGTTATACGGCCAAAAAAAAATCTGTACTGTTAGTACTCACTGAGATTATTTGAATCGGCTCATGTCGCGATTCAGAATCCGCGCTGCATAGATCCATTGTTCGGGTTCAGCCCACACGCCACTCCGCGGCGACAAAAACCGTATCCACACCAAGATTCATGGTGCGATTCAGACCTTTGCGAAAAATAACTGAAGTTGCTCTATCGAGAATTTCCCTAGCTCGTTTTTATATAATTAAGAATAGCAATAAGCGCAATAAAAAAACGATAAAAAAGATGGCGGGTTCGAAAATGATTTCATGGCGGGAATCAGTGTGGGAATCATCTTTTGACACGTCAACATATTTGACATGTTCGTCATCAGATTAAAACAGTTTTGAATCATTTTATTTTATGTTTTTTATTATACTCGTGTGTATAGTATACTCGTGTGTATGGTATACTCATGTGTATGGTATACTCGTGTGTATGGTATACTCGTGTGTATAGTATACTCGTGTGTATGGTATACTCGTGTGTATACATATGTGCATATCATTTCTTTTATTTTTCAATTTATATGTTTATTTTTTGAATTTCTGTTTATTATTACATTGTTTTGTACTTTTATTTTTATGTAAGTATTTTTATAGAAAATAAAAAAAATAAAATGCTTTATGAACTAAAAACTATATTTTATAAAAAAATTGGAACAGATACAATTGAAATTGTATGGGTTTGTATCAAAATAATTTATTCGTTATACGGCTTTTCGCTATACGGCCAACTTGTCCGGAACGTATCTAGGCCGTAAAGCGAGGTATGGGTGTACAAGGAAAATGTTTAAGGATAATAAATTGGAACAGATCCAATTGAATTTGTATGGGTTTATATCAAAATAATTTATTCGGTATACGGCTTTTCGCTATACGGCCAACTTTTCCGGAACGTATCTAGGCCGTAAAGCGAGGTATGGGTGTACATGACAAATGTGTAAGGATAATAAATTTTCGAAATGTCGTCATCATAAGCCTATTCACGTGGTACAACATTCCGAAACACCTTCTCCAAACTGCAACGAAAAACCGCATAAGACTCGAGAAAATATTTATAAACCAGAGTTCAAGAGGTTAAATATAATACTTCATATATCGGACAAAATATCAATTATGCATTAAGATATCAAGTCGTCAGATTTAATAGTTCAAATCTCACGTCATGACACGTATTTCTGGAGTTAAAATGTCAAAAAATAAAAAAAACACTCACTTCCTTGAACACAAGGGAAATGTTTAAGGAGAATGAGATTTTAGCGATGGAACAGCGAGGTCAGATAGCATTTAACCCAGGGACCAGATGGTCGGTGAGTCATCCAAGTACGGGTGATGTAAGAACCCCTCTATCTATAAATAGTTATTCGCGAATATGTTTAAAGAAAAAGACACACTTATTACCACACCAAAGCACTACATACATAATCGACCACCAACTGATATATGGTATAAAAAACCACAACAATGGAACAACGACAAACTTAACAGTTGTGTCAAGGGTTACGGCATTATCTGCGAAATAATGGGATTTCCAGAAGTTTTTTTTTTAGTTTTGATTAATACATATACATATAACGATTAATACATATATTGACGACCTCCGTGGCCTGGTGGTAAGACGCTTGTCTACCGATCTAGAGGTTGCGGGTTCGATACCCACTGGAACACATTTTTTTTAAAAGGGATTCCAGTCTGGTTTTCACTAAGGGCCCATTAAACATCTTCTGGTTGGTTGGAAGAGATTGCCACATGGCAATAAGCTAGCCAGATTAAATAAATAAATATAACACATCGATCAATAAGTCCCGGGACTAACTACTAAAACAACATTTGTTTGCCAAAATTCTTCTTTATTCATCAACATAGTCTCCTTCAAGAGCGATACATTCATTCGTTCCAACGCTTTCCTAACTTTTCTATGCCAGCCGTGTAGAACGATTTATCTTTGGTTTCAAAATATGCGTTAGTTTCGGCAATCACTTCTTCATTGGAGCTAAATCTCTTTCCCTGGAACATCTTTCTGACGACCAAAGCGTTCAGCAGCATTTGTGACTGTACGACCGCGTTTGAAATTAGCATACCACCGACAAATGATTGTTTTCGACGGAGCAGAGCCCGGATAACACTTTTCAAGCCATCGCTGAGTTTGAACGGTATTTTTTCACATTAAAAGGTAATGTTTTATCAACACACGAAATTCGGTTTTTCCATTGTTTTGAAAATAGCAATTAGCGTCACTAAAACCACTGTAACTCAATGACACAATGTCATGAAAGTTTGACAACTTCTAAAGGTTGGTACTAACTGAGAATGGTATGGATTTGTTATTAGAGGCGCCATCTGTTGGTTAGTCTCGGAACTTGATGATCGATGTGTTATGTAGAACGAATGAACGGACGGTGTTTAACGATAGGAAACCAAAGTCAATGGGGCACAAAAAATACTTATTTATTTACACATGACAAGAAATCTCATAAATACATAATTTGTGAAATAACAATAGGTAATTTAATGTTGACATACAATTATAATGGATCTGGGTTTGTTGCCTTTCATTTGTTGTGCCCACAGTAAACTAGGCTTTTGCCTGTATCTTACTGAGGATATAACACTTCTACAGGACAGTATAAAAAATCTAATAAGTTGATAGAATTTTGATACCATTTTTATGTATGGGTGTGAAACGTGGACGTTCCTGAGAGGAGCCGAATAAATGGAGTAACAATGTATGACAGACAACGGAATAAAGTGATAAAGATGAATGTGAACTGAAGGTGAATAAGTTTAAATTAAAATTGATGTGTTAAGTAAAATGAAGAATGGTGAGATGGTTTGAGCACGTGAAAAGAATAAATGAAGAAAGACTAATAAAAACAGTGCAAATGTAAGTGGAAGCTTGGTAGAGGAAGACCAAGGAAAGTATGGTTGGATCAAGTATACGATATTTTGAAAGATGGGAATATTAAGTCAGACGAATTGTAGGAGCTGTATTAGAAAGTGTATAGATGTAGATGGCCAGGCGTCTCAGCAGGGTCCATATGTCTGTGGCATTTGCGGGAGGGAGTGCGCATCCAGGATCGGGCTGTTCTCTCACATAAGATCGCACGATTGACGAGGGAGAACGGTTCAGGACTGACGTTGGAGTGGCGAGGGGATCCTCGACTGCGAGGCCCAGCAATGATGATGATGATGGATGTAGAAGTCTATGGATGTGTGTCGAGATAGGAAAGTCTGACTCTCTGTCTTCTCTGCCTACCCCGATCGGGAAGTGCGTGATGCTATATAAAATCGCGACACACACACATACATACCATGTGTATTTGTATAGAATTTATACTTGTGTATCCGTAAGCATACTTCCGAGTACCTACCTTAAAGTTTTATCTATGATTGTTTGATCAAAAGGAAATTGCTCATCGAGAAGTGGTATGATAATCAAAAGAAAACTATTATTTAGTCATTTTACATTTGATACAGGTTAATAAAATAAACCAATTACGTCAAATAACAAGAAAAAAATTTATCAAAAGTCTAAATATAACATAATGACAAGGAACAATATTACTCATGCTTCCCTGTGAAGTGATTCAGTTATATCTACAATGTTTATTAAAATAGTATAATCCTCAATTTATCAACCGAGATATGAAAGATATCAGAAAATTTATTCAACAAGGTCATTCCGTGTGCGAGTGGTGTTGTTCGCAAGAGCTCAGTTCGTGAATGCCAACCTTAATTCAGGATAGTGTCAATAATTATCGGGCATTATTAAACAAAAGTTTGTCAATCTAAAAAAGGTTTGGATTTTTTTCCTGTTAGCAATTTATATATGCACCCGTTTGAGAAGATGCGTAGGTATCTTTTAACGCTTAAGGAGTAATAACAAAGTAGTGCAAACGACGCATCTCTTGGCTAAAGAACTAGTGGGAATGGTTTGGGTGCAAATCTACAGCGTTCTTCCGGGCTGCAGAGAACAGGGTAAAGATTGCATTGATGATGACCACACGGCCCCATACCCACGCGCCACCGCCGACCGCAGAAATCCCCAGGAATTTCCCATCTCTAGCAAAACCAGTGACGAGTGCCGATTCTCCCGCGATCTCCTACGCAAACATTGCGTAAAATGTTCTTTCTCAACCCTCACGACCCACCCAAGAATGCCCGTCAAATGAACACATCGCGAGGGTTATAAAAACCTCGAAGCGGCCATGACAGCGGCCCGAGAGGCTCTAAACACGCTCTCACACTACTACGCCACCTACCCAAATCTGCAAAGATAGGCACACATATTACTCCCATATTTATCTATGTAAATATATCGTACGAGTCACCGCGTTATCCCCCCCGTCTTCATAGTACGAGTATATATTATAATATTGTATATGTCTCTATCCTTTCTATATCTGTATTCATATTTACCAACGCTCGTGACATATAAAATATAAGTATATTAATATGTAACCTATATGTATTTATAGCCTTAATTTATGTACAAAATCCTATCCTTTCCTCCATAAAAAAAATTTCATACACCACCACCCAAATATCCAAAACAAATAACCCAAGTCCATTTTATAATACCAGATGAAGGAGTAAGGTGTCCTTAAATCGGACCGACACTCCGAGTAAATTATCGACTTTGAGTGAGATGATGACCAATCTCCGATAGGAGACAGCACCTCGAGAAGAATTTTTACAAATTTTTTTTTAAATGATTAATTTGTGACAGGATTCACCCAGAACATGCGCATTATTGTCAAATATAACTTACATAGAGGGCGCCAGACTTTCCTATCGCGACACGTATCTCTCGTCTCTTCTACACCCATTCTCCTTATCATAAAACGTCGACTTTTTACCATTTCTTTCAAAATATCATCCACTCGATCAAACCATGTTTTCATTGGTCTTCAGCTACAAAGATTTCCACTTACATCTGCACTGTCCATTTGTTTTGTTAATATTTCCTCATTCATTCGGTCCACGTGTCGAAACCAAAAACATATGCATTATTTTTCAAATATAACTTATATCGATATTTTAGCATTTCGGAGGGGAAAAAACAAGTATTTAATTGTTTAATAGCACCCGAAAGATACAACTGGGCCCATTCATCAGGTTTTCCAATCAAGTGGTGTAAACGCCCCTTTGTGATCATTTTTAGGAAGAATAAAACGACCGAAATACGCGTATTTCAATCACAACATGCGCGCCGAGAAGAAGAGAAATAATAAAAAAGAAAGTCCGAGGCCAGAGAACGCCCAATCAGTAGAGGTGGTTCATAAAAATTCCAATCAAATCGATATTTGAAAAATACTTTTGCCAAAGACCTGTTCCGTAACTCCTCCATTGATATTCTATCAAATATATATACGAGTATGATCAGATTATACGAAACCTTTCGAGACGAACTATCAATCAAAAGTAGAATAAGAGTTGGACACTTATACCACTAGCTTTTAACCTCTACAGCCCCTTACGCATATGTGTTATTTTGGGGTGTGTGTGACTGCATAATTGACGTAGACAAACAAGAAATGCTCACACAGAGCTGCAATATGCGGATGATTGCACTTTTGTTGCCGTGTTAAAAGGAAAACCTCCGAAAGACCTAGAAATAAATGTGAAGAAAGCCCAAACACTAGTTTGTTCTGCAGATAACGATGTACTGCAATACCCGACATTCAAGTGAATGATATACAACTAAGGAACGTACCTAACTTCACATATCTGAGCAGCATCCTTGCATCGAACTCATCTCTTGATGATGAACCGAAAAATCACCTCAGGACCGTGTTAAGAGCGGTTGCTTAGTTATAATAAATGAATGAGTATTTTACAATACATCTCCCAGGCTACAAATATATTTGTCTACAAGGCCATCGCTTTCCCACACTTCTCTATAGGTCTATTTAGGTTCCCATTCGGAAATTCAGAGCCTTGAAATGTTCGACCAGCGTTTCCTTCAGATCCACTGATCATGTCACAAATGCCTCGGTCCTGCAACACTCCAACTGTAACCCTGTAGAGGATATCCTAGACTTCGAGGTCCAGGAACGACGATGGTGCGTATACTTATTTAAATACTAGAATGATTAAATTGTGCCATGCACGGTTTCAGGATACTTTATGTTGTTGTTGTGCAAGTCGAGGACCGAGCGACCAACGATCTATCTATTTCTACAGTCTTTGTACCTGTCTGGTACAAAGTGGTCCTTCGAGCCGGATAGCGCTCGAAGAATCGACGTCGCGAATTCCGTAGCGAAGATCCAGCAGAAGAAGAAGAAGAGCAGGGAGAGATTCCTCTCAGGCAGTCGATTGTAGGGTAGCGGGGCTCAAGTAAAACACAGTTACTGAGATTGTAAGTAGTGGTAATATATTTCAAAATCAGGCGGCCCTCTATATTAGTGGTCAGTCGGCCGTCACAAGCGCCCATTGTCCGTGAAATACGACAGCTTTCGGGGTTTGGGCCATGCTTACGCCGACTGAACTTGGACCTACCCCGATCGCACCGCTTTGCAAGTCACATATTTTCAATGCGGTCGCGACTGCGATCGGAGTCAAATAGACATATATTTAACATAGTAAAATATAGCAGATTTACAAGTAAAATCATATACACTTCAACATATGGAAATACAAGGGGTTTAAACATACTTATTCAGAACATATACATATACAAAACCATATAAGCGTGTTATTGAAGAATGAAATGGCATAGATTCGCAACATACATGAATTTACATCGAAATACAGGGGTTTACATACAAGCATTTACCTTATTCTAGAATTACATGAGTTATATATTTTTACAGATCTACACCGTGTCAGTTTCCTCATATTACATACACACACACACGGGTGGCGGCACACGTCCGATACAGTTGTAAAACGGTGCTTGAGGACAAACAAACGAAAAAAAGTGTATAAATTCTCAAAAACAATAAAAGCTCAAAAGAACCGTATTAAACACAGCGATACCGCCCCATCACATCAACTGACAGCTGATGTCAAAACTATAAAATATTCTTCATCCGCGACTATTATTTATCTAAGTCTACATAAGAACGAGGATAAAAATATTTGTTTTAATTTAATTTTTATACTGTACACCTCATTTTATTTACAAAAGTAAAGATAATGCGACATCTGTTATTATCTATCTAAATTATCATCGACAGTATATTTGCTATTCAGGCGACATCTGCTTTTAGATTATCGAGATTTTTCAAATTATCACTGAATGAACTTCATAGCGATCCGAATAGACCTGTTTATTATTATAACATGTCATTTTTCTTAATTCATTGCTTTATCTCAAATTATATATTTTCTCAAGATTTTTTTTAACCAATCACCTGACCGAAATTGTTTATGCACACAACATTGCTTTACTTAAACATTTGCTCCGAACAAAATATTGCTTTACTTAAACCTTTGTTCCGAACAAAATATTGCTTTACTTAAACCTTTGTTCCGAACAAAATATTGCTTTACTTAAACCTTTGTTCCGAACAAAATATTGCTTTACTTAAACCACTCCTGCTCAAACTACTCCTTATATATATTTTGTTATACACACCCACAAAACAGAAACAAAAAAGACAATAATTAAATATATTATTTCTCTGCAGCAATAAAATAATATTAAAATGCAACGTAGCCCTGAGGGTGCATTCAAAACAGGTGTCACGGAAAGGGAAAACATAGGGTTCCCCACAGGTTCGGGTAAGGGATAATGCACCGGGCTTAGAGGGAATAGATCACCCTTAGTGTGCTGTCGGGGGCAACCGACTGTGGTATGCGTGGCAGGTACATTTTAATAAATTAACTTTTTCGACTCATTTATTATGGTTTTTTTGTTTGGTGTGGAACGAAAATTGAGTGCTTTAGTTTTGATTTTATTTCAAACTGCATTTATAATACACAATACACAGGGTGTCCAGAAAGTAAAAGTGACAACAGTATATAATTGACAAATGTGATAAATTGGTTGGATTAAAACAGGAATTCTTAATTAGTGGACCAGCAGGTCTACATAATATTGAGGAAAAAACCTTTTTTTTTTTAAATTCTAGACACATCCAAAACAGTTGGTACAGTAGACTCTCGGCAATCCGGGGTCGCATATACCTTTTAAATAATATTTCGAAATGTTAAAAAAAAAACTTTTTTATTACCAACGTTAGTTAATTCGTAACCTGGCCAATGCGACCCCGGATAGTCGAAAGTCTACCGCATTAATATATTTTATTGTTTTGCCTGACTCTCATGCTAAAAATATCATACGACATTCATAGCTCCCGTAATTCACACAATCGTTGAAATACTACGTTTTGCATGACTCTTTCATGCGAAAAATATCATACGACATTCATAGCTCCCGTAATTTATACAATCGTTGAAATACTACGTTTTGCATGACTCTTTCATGCGAAAAATATCATACGACATTCATAGCTCCCGTAATTTATACAATCGTTGAAATACTACGTTTTGCATGACTCTTTCATGCGAAAAATATTATACGACATTCATAGCTTCCGTAATTCATACAATCGTTAAAATAGTACGTTTTGCATGACTCTTTCATGCGAAAAATATCATACGACATTCATAGCTCCCGTAATTTATACAATCGTTGAAATACTACGTTTTGCATGACTCTTTCATGCGAAAAATATCATACGACATTCATAGCTTCCGTAATTCATACAATCGTTGAAATACTACGTTTTGCATGACTCTTTCATGCGAAAAATATCATATGACATTCATAGCTCCCGTAATTCATACAATCGTTGAAATACCACGTTTTGCATGACTCTTTCATGCGAAAAATATCATACGATATTCATAGCTTCCGCAATTCATACAATCGTTGAAATACTTAACTTGAAATAAAAAATATTCCCTTTTTAAGTTTCACTACTTCTCGTTTGCATTGGATACAAGCAGAAAATACTGTTTCTTTTACAAGTGATATAACAAGGAGCAATAAAGGATAGATGCCAAGGAAAGCATTCAAAACAGGTGGAACGGAAGGAGGGTTAAAGGGTCGCACTGTTGCACACATGAAAGGACAACTCACCCTCACTTCGTGGATTGGTGTTGCCATGTCAACGTTAAAATTTAATTCTCATTCAACAATACTAAATATAGATAGATGTACTGCTCGTATATGCAAAAACGACCATACAATAATACACGGGGTGATTATGTATGACAGAATACAGAATGAAATAATTATGTAGAAATGCGTGCACTTACAATAATACACGGGGTGACTATGTATGACAGAATACAGAATTAAATGATTATGTAGAAATGCGTCCACTTACAATAATACACGGGGTGACTATGTATGACAGAATACAGAATGAAATAATTATGTAGAAATGCGTGCACTTACAATAATACACGGGGTGACTATGTATGACAGAATACAGAATGAAATAATTCTGTAGAAATGCGTGCACTTACAATAATACACGGGGTGACTATGTATGACAGAATACAGAATGAAATAATTATGTAGAAATGCGTGCACTTACAATAATACACGGGGTGACTATAAATGACAGAATACAGATGAATTTAAACTTAAAACTGTGTGTAGGTTTAATTCATAAGATAAATTCATAAGAGCACGCTGAAATGTTTATGTCACGGGGAACAAATAAATGAAGGTCTAACAAAATAAATATACAGTACAAATGTGAATGGAAGGCGTGATATACGAGTAGATCAAGGAAAGTATGTTTGGATCAAGTGTACGATATTTTGAATGAAGGAAATGTAAAAAATCGTAGGATCTGTATGAAAAGGTGCATGGATTGTAGAAGAGGCGAAAGTTGTGTATCGCAAAAGGAAAACTCTGGTGCTCTCTCCTTTCTGCCTACTCCGATAGGGAGATAACGTGATGGTATGTATGTATCACAGATATATGAAAACAATTTATTATTATTTTCTGTGGCATTCGTTGTGAGCATTTCCCCTTGTTTTTAGATTGAAACGCATTACAAACAAAAAAACATTAAATTACACGCTGTGGAAATTCGGTTTATCCAACCCGCGACGTGGAGGGTAGGTAACGCGAGGATTCCTCTCAGGTAGTCGGGCGTTATCACTCCCGAGGGTCTAAACCAGGCATGGGGAACCTGCGGGCCGCGGGTCAAACAAGGCCCGCGTCGAGAAATCAAACAGTAAAATAAATCTTTTTTTTTAGCGGTCACCAAAATGGACACAGTTAAAGCAGCCAAAATAGTAAAAACTCGACAGTAAAAATATTCGAAAGCAAAAAATGTTCCAAAAAAAAAAAGACAAAAATACCAAAAACACTCGGAAAATGTAACAAAATCGAAAAACTGTCAAGTATGTATAGACAAACATCGCCGCAGTGGTCGAAAAAAGATTCCCGCAATATACGAACTAATCACATTTTATGACAACCCCGCACAGCTACGTCTATTATTATCTATTAATATTACTACTATAGCTGAAAAATATCTGGTGTACTCGCGACCGGGCTCGTCCTCTATTGGTGGGGGTAACTCCGGACGGAAATGATGTTATCATATGAGCTCAGACCACTGATAGCTTCTCTCTTCAATATTTTTTTTTCGCCATTATCTTTAAATATACGATTATAATATATACAATTTCAGATTATGTTTATGCATGTGCATACTATTGGGTTGATGCAAAAGTAATGATCGTTTTTTATGATCCCAGGTAAAAAAAATCCCAGGTAAGAAATGATGAATAGTATCTTCTTTTAAATGATTCCATTGTATAAAGGATGCTTTCCCTCTACTTTCTATTCAGTTTTGGCCTGGCCAGAGTACAGTGAAAAGCCCTTGTATTTTTTCAAAATGTCGGTCGATAAAGTGCATTTACGTCATTTTTTACTTTATGAATTCCGTAAAGACAATACCGCGAGTGTGGCAACCAAAAACATTTGCGACGTGTATGGAGCAGATGTCATCAAAGTTCGACAGGTACGAAATGGTTTACAAAATTCCGATCTGAGGATTTTTCACTATTTGATAAACCACGTACCGGGCGGCCATTGAAGTCTGATGACAACAAGTTAAAAGTCATAATTGACACAAATCCACGTCTAACCACCAGGGAGATCGCGTCGATGATGGGAGTCAACCAAACAACCGTATTAAGACATTTGAAGCGTATGGGGATGGTTTCGCGGTACAACGTTTGGATACCTCATCAATTGTCGGCTGCCAATTTATTGGATCATGTTTCAACGTGCTTTGCTTTGAGTGCGAGACAAAAACATGAACCTTTTTTGCATCGTTTGGTAACAGGAGATGATAAATGGGTCGTGTACAACAACGTGACAAGAAAAAGATATTGGGCTATACCTGGACAAGCCCCATTAATAACTTCGAAGGCCGAAATCCATAAAAAAAAGTAATGCTTTGTGTTTGGTGGAATTGTAAGGGTATTGTGTATTTTGAACTCTTGGAACGCAATCAGACAATTACAACAGAACGATATTGTCAGCAATTATCCAAATTGAACATCGCCCTTCAAAAGGATAGACCAGAATTGGTAAACAGAAAAGGGGTAGTGTTTCATCCCGACAACGCGTGACCACATGTGGCTTTGATGACCCAATACAAGCTAAATGAGTTGAATTGGGATGTTATCAAGCATCCACCGTATTGTCCAGATCTAGCTCCTTCCGATTTTCATTTATTACGATCGCTGCAAAAAATTTTAAATGATAAAAAATTTGATACAAAAGAGCAGGTAAAAACATCCCTTACTTCATTTTTCGCATCAAAATCCACGGAATTTTACACTAATGGTATTAATAAGTTGATAGAAAGATGGGAGAAGGTTATAAGAACTGATGGAAATTATAAAATTGATTAAATAAATATTACAAATCTAAAAAAAAAATGTTTAATTGTATATGTAAAAAACGATCATTACTTTTGCATCAACCCAATATATTGCTATCAATAAACTTATATTTATTTCTTTATTACTTTCCAAAACGAACAAATTGTTTGATAATTTAATAGTGTATATAGGTAAAAAATGTTTGAAACGAATGTTTTTTTTTCATAGATGTCCATGTTATAAATCATTAAATGCCAGTGGCATTTGTTTCGAGGCTAAAATACGGTATTCAAGTAGAGACGAGATATCTAGTACTTGTGGAGACGAGTACTGAAACGTGATTCATAAGTTTCTGACCTGAACAAGTCAGATCGTGTATGGACAGATACCACACCCACTGTATAGTTCGGGCAATGTTACAGTTAACCTCTACACTCAGTAGTATATCAACTAGAGCCGATATAAGACGTGTTGTTTCGTTATATTCTGAAATTTTAAAAATTTAATATCGCGCGGTTAAGTTTCTTTCCAATAAGAACGCTGTCTTCGGAGAAGATTTTTCGTCGACTTAATTTTTGACTTTTCCCTTTTTTTTTTTCAAGAAACTTGACAACTGCGCGATATTCACTATTAACATTTTAGAATATAACGAAACAACACGTCTTCTATCGGCTCTAGTTGACATACTACCGAGGGTAAATCAAATTTTAACTTATATCGTCTAGCCATAAGATGGTCGTAGTATCAGTTGATGCTGGAAACTTTTGGCCTTTGTGGTATTTCAACGGAATTATGAATAAAAATCTTCAAGTATCCATTAAATTATTATGTAAACACCGATAGAGGCAACGAACTCCTCTCACATTGGAAAGAGTCCAAAAAAGAATATTGCAATGTTCCCGCATGAGATAGTGCGACACTATTACGAGTGCAGGTTCGTTATCCTGCTGACTCGGGATCTGAGCCCATTATGAACGCTTTAAATCGTATTTTATGGATAGTCCACACGGAACAGCGGACACATTGGCTCACGTCCCAAACCTGCTAAGAAGGCTCTTCATGTGCGTATCTCGAGCACTGATTGCTTTAGTTCGATTTTGAGTTTTTATATTATCATTCTTCTGCTGTCTTTTACTTTGTTTGGATTATTTTTTTAAAGTACATATATCCCCCGATTTACACACTTTCACCTTTGCATTTTGAAAGACTATCGGTTTTTTTTTTTCAAATTTTTATCTACTAATTAGATATCTGGACGAAGTGTATCTCGAGCACTGATTGCTTAAGTTTGATTTGTAATGATTTTAACATTCTTTTGCGGTCTTTTATTTTGGTTGGTTTATATTTTAAAAGTACACTAAACCCTCGATTGAGTCGCTTTCACCGATGATTTTTAAAAGATTATCGATTTTAATTTGTTTTTAATTTTATCTAGTAAATTAGGTATCTGGACAAAGTATACTCGCCTTCTCAATCAACGTGATCCACACTGGAGGTCAGACTGGCGGAGATGTTGACTATTATAGCAACACGATAAATAGCTGAACATGCAATCATTTTCTGCTACTACATTTTTCCCATTTTATTTTATTCGATAAGTAGTACAAATTTATCAAAAAAATCTTAGTTGTAGATTCCGAGAAAATACGAGTAGTAAAATATTGTTCATTCGCGCGATATATTAACATCGTCTACGAATTCGAATCCGACTATAGGATTTATATATTAGGTAACCAAAATATCCTGTTCTTAGGATTTATATATTAGGTAACCAAAATATCCTGTTCTTAGGATTTATATATTAGGTAACCAAAATATCCTGTTCCTAGGATTTATATATTAGGTAACCAAAATATCCTGTTCTTAGAATTTATATATTAGGTAACCAAAATATCCTGTTTTTAGGATTTATATATTAGGTAACCAAAATATCCTGTTCTTAGGATTTATATATTATGTAACCAAAATATCCTGTTCTTAGGATTTATATATTAGGTAACCAAAATATCCTGTTCTTAGGATTTATATATTATGTAACCAAAATATCCTGTTCTTAGGATTTATATATTAGGTAACCAAAATATCCTGTTTTTAGGATTTATATATTAGGTAACCAAAAAATGGTTGTTGTGACTTGCAAAGCACTTCTTCATAATCATAACGCAAAGTCGTCCTGAACGTGGTGAATCTTCAAATGATTTACCACCAAAAGATTTTTTTTAAACCACTCTCATGTGTGGTACGTTATTTTACCACATCTTCCAAACGCCATAAATATCTTACGGCACGCTTCAGCAGCATTTGAACCAAGTTTAAATTTAAACGTGCTCGAATTACACTACATTAAACTGTGTGGTCAGGATGATGAAACTATAGACTGTGCATTTTCAGTTGTCCTTCGCGAGACAGATTTCATTTACTAGAAGCTATATCTTGACCGCGTCCAATGAATGTTGCGTTTCTTCTTTCTTCGTGGAACTTTTCCACTTATAGATCGATTGTTCATTTTTTAAGCTTAATCAGTTGAAACTTTTGTACAGATTTTTTTTTAAATTAGTTTTATTATATTGAGTAATAATAATTGCATAATGATTTTTATTTGGCGGCACAAATCATCCTAGTTTGTGTGGATTGTCGATTATATAACATACATAAAAAAAACTGACATTATAAAAGGGTTTAAAATCACAATACAAAAGTGCATACAAAGTCAAAGCATACCGATTAACTGATGTATATCTGTGCTAAATGATACACAACAATTTAGGCTGTGTCACAAGTCAATGCAGCGAAGTCTACCGAAAACAGTACGAATGTTTTTGTTACCCAATATATTAGATTGGCCACACCTGGTCTAGACTATAATCTCTTAAGGCTTCTGCTCCTGGCCTATAATTATTTTACGAGCCAAACGTTTTATGGATTCCGTTCTTCATAAAAACTCCTAAGTACTACTTGAGAACAGTTATGCATATTTAAAAGACAACCTTCCCTGGGTCGGGTAAATTCTGTCTGGATGTAGGATTTTTCTAATGAATTATTGAGTATTTTCAGTGGATTCCGGAAGACGTTAAAGGTTTGGTCCATTATCATTTATTTAAGTAGGTTCTGGTAAATGGAATGCTCATAAATTTGTTAAGACATGTTTTCCCCTCTCCATATAGCTAATAAATCTAATGTGGTATTTAATCGCTAGCTTAATGAATATATTTTTCTTACTTAGTTAACTATTGTAAAGATTTCAATTATTTATCAAAGGTTTCAGCTTTAACTTTGTGGAACTCCATATTAGAAGATTAAACAATAAACTACTTTGTTATTCCATTAATTACATAAATCCCCGCTACTTTTATTGCTCAATAGCGCTATAAAAAATTATAAGTAGCATACAAGCTACAGAAAAATATAAATTCAGATGTAAAACGATCTAAGAATAAAACTCACATGAAAATGTATCGCGCAACAATACGGAAAGTAATCAAATAATCAAATACAATTATACATACCATCACGCCATTTACCTGTCGGGGCAGACATAGATGACAGAGCACCAGACTTTCCTATCTCGATACACATAATTTGCCACTTCAGCATGCATACACCTTTTCATACAGTTCCTAGGATTTATCTGTATTTTTAAGTTTCTTACAAAATACCATTCATTTGATCCAACCATACTGTCAACCAACAAAATACAATTAATTAAATATAATAAAAAATCATGGGGTGTCTGCATGACCAAAATACGGAATGAAGTGATTAGGGATGAGCGTGAACTTAACGCAAGATGAAGAAGACCACTCCGAGATGGTTTGGGCACGTGGAATAAAGGAATGAAGAAATAATAAGAAAACAAATATATATAGTGCGAACGTGAGTGAAAAGTGTGGTAGAGGAATACCAAGGAAAGTATGGTTGGATCAAGTGTCTCCTCCGTGGTTGCAGTCCTAAGACTGGTTTGCAGCAATTTCAACTCTTCTCCTCCATTCCCCCCTGTCCTGTGCGGCTCTTTTTAAGTCTGTATATGTTGAGCAGCGCACGTCCACCAACAGGTCCTCCAGGTACTCTCGGCGTGGGCGTCCCCTAGAGTTTGTCCCCTCGGTCATACCCTCCATTATGGCATGCAAGAGGCCCTCTTGTCGTATTATATGACCGATCCATCTTGCACGCCTTTCGGACAGGATCCTGAGCAGTTGCCTTCCTCCTTCGATTCGTTGGAGAACCTCTTCATTTGTGATGCGGTCTCTCCAGGAAATTCCTAATAGTCTTCTATAGGACCACACCTCAAAAGCCTCTAGTCTTCGTCTATCTGTTTCGGATAGGCACCATCTCTCGCAGCCGTACATCAAGATACTCCATACATAGGTCTTGATGAGGAGTATTCTCAGTTTTAGGTCTATATTATTTGATTCTATTATTTTCGACCTTTTATTAAATGCAAGTCTAGCCTGATGTATATGGCTGTCGACCTCGCTCTTGGACCGACCGTCCCATGTTATTTTGCTCCCGAGGTAGACAAACTCCTCGGTGTTCTTTAGTGTTTTACCCGACATCACTATTCTCATCTGGTGTTGCGCTCGGCCTACAGTCAGCAGCTTTATTTTGTCTTTATTTATCTTCATACTGTAGTTATTTTGAAGATTGCTTTCCATAGTTGTTAAGGCCTCTGTACGATAGCTTAAATGAAGAAAATGTAAAATGCCAGAGAGCTGTATGAGAAAGTATATCGATGTAGAAGAGGCGAAACATGTGTCGCGATAGGAAAGTCTAGCGCTCTTTCCTTTCAACCTACCTCGATACGGAGACAACGCGATCGTATATGATATATGTATGAAATAAAAAATTCAAGATTTGAGTACGAAAAATCCGAATATCTCAAATAAAATTTCTGTGAATTTAAAAATGATACGGATGCTGATGATGAGAGTATGGACGATCAAGGTTCGTCCAGTATGGACAGATGTCCACAATAATTGATCGGATGTAATTATACTCTTAAACGACGTGCTTCGTCGAATCTGAGAATTAGTTTTATTGCGCTGTTTGATAAATTATCTACACTAAATCAACGATTGGTTAAGGTAATTGCGACAAGTTCTCACGGATAAAATAAATACAAGAGAAATACTCGCCATACTAAAATGAGACATAAATATCTATAATCCTCACACTTTATATGGCCAAGTATAAATTAATTAACTTTTTCATTGCCAGGTGGTGTACGAGTATACCTGTAGGCCAGACTTTTTTCGACATTTTTATTAAAAAAATATTTAAAGCGTTATAAATATAAAGTTATTATTTGTTAAGTTTTGAAATCTTAAATAGTGTATACAGTCAAACCTCGGGTCACGAACGCCTCTAGTCACGAACAAATCGGCTTACAAACACAATTTCCGAACAAATTTTGACTCGAACTGCGTACAATGCCTCGGCTCACGAATTAGTTGTAACGGCGCATTACGCAATTACGCATTAGTTGTTCTCAGGTGCGCGCGTTGTGAACATTGTTTGTCGTTGCGTTCGTTGTTCTTGCTACTTTTTTTTTATATAATATACAGTATATATAAAATAAACTTTGCATTAAATTAACCCTCATTATGACTCTCAAGAAAATGAATTTCGGTTTGCGAACATTTCGGCTCGCGAACGGAATCAAAGAACGAATTAAGTTCGTAACCCGAGGTACCACTGTATCTGTAAAATTAGTCGAGCACATACATACATACCATCATAGCATGCCCCTTTTAGGGTAGACATCTGCAAACTATCTATGCATGCACATAGCTCTCGCCTCGTGCACATACACAATACATCTCGTTATATATGGTATATTCTCCTTACCTTTCCCTCAGTCAATTTAACAGAAGTAAAAACAAAAAATAACAAAAATATCATAAATAATCGATTAAAATTATCCTCTTCTCCGTTTCTACCCCTATTCCCCCTTAGTACCATAAACAACAAATAGTACAGACACTTTTACTTTATTTTATCGAAAACAACACACATCGTGGTGTAATTAATATATGCTTCAGATCTTGACAACTCACCTGATAATGACACAACGAGTATTGAAATGCACTGTGATTTGCAATAAATAAAGCGGAATAAAACAAAGAAACCGTGTTTTAAATTTATATTATATTAATTATGAAATTCCACAAAGTGATTATTAATTATGGAATTCCACAAAGTGACGCCAGATTTATTTAAACAACTAATTAAACTTAGTTTAATTAAACCCCTTGAGGAGCATGTGGTGTGTGTTGAAATACGCATAATGATATGTTAAAACCCTTGACGAGCATGTGGTGTGTGTTGAAATACGCATAATGATATGTTAAAACCCTTGACGAGCATGTGGTGTGTGTTAAAATACGCATAATGATATGTTAAAACCCTTGTCGAGCATGTGGTGTGTGTTGAAATAAGCATAATGATATGTTAAAACCCTTGACGAGCATGTCGTGTGTGTTGAAATACGCATAATGATATGTTAAAACCCTTGACGAGCATGTGGTGTGTGTTGAAATACGCATAATGATATGTTAAAACCCTTGACGAGCATGTCGTGTGTGTTGAAATACGCATAATGATATGTTAAAACCCTTGACGAGCATGTGGTGTGTGTTGAAATACGCATAATGATATGTTAAAACCCTTGACGAGCATGTGGTGTGTGTTGAAATACGCATAATGATATGTTAAAACCCTTGTCGAGCATGTGGTGTGTGTTGAAATACGCATAATGATATGTTAAAACCCTTGTCGAGCATGTGGTGTGTGTTGAAATACGCATAATGATATGTTAAAACCCTTGACGAGCATGTGGTGTGTGTTGAAATACGCATAATGATATGTTAAAACCCTTGACGAGCATGTGGTGTGTGTTGAAATACGCATAATGATATGTTAAAACCCTTGACGAGCATGTGGTGTGTGTTGAAATACGCATAATGATATGTAAAACATGCAGTGGAAGAAAATTGTGTTTTATTTTTATATTTCATTAAAATTAATAATTTAGTATTGTATAATGTTTTAGATATTAAAATTTCCTAGCGGCGAACCGAGTGACAGTTGGGATTTGTTTAAACCGCATTCATGACACGTTTTAATAACGGCTTTAAACCATTTTCCATTTTGTATTATGTTTTACCTCTTCGGGCATCGAATATTTACCCATTTATTCCTATAAAAAGTGCAGTGTTGAAAAGGCTGTTTATATATCAAGTTGTCTTCAAAAAAGGTAAATAAAATATCGAAATAATTTACAAGAATAAATTATATTATTTCACTAATTACACTATCGTCGTCGTTACTGGTCCTCGAAGTCGAGGATTCTCTCGCACTATCAAATGTCAATTTAGTTGGGAAGCGAGGCTGTGCCGTGATTTGTATTGAGTGAGTGAGCCACTGCACGCCAGGAAACACAGCGGCCACACTGCTATACTGGATCCGATGCTACACCGAAGTTAGACGATCGGAGCACACCGGCATGTGTTTTCTTTTTTTTTTAAATAATAGATATGAGCTAAGTCATAGATATCCCTTACCTCCGAACACTAGGCCGTAAAAAATATTGAGGCATTCAAAGGGGAATAATAGCACAGCGCGTGGTTCGAACTGGCGACTTTCCGTACGGAAGTCCTGTCCGTTACCGCGCGGTCATGCACTTACATTACTTGCATTACACTTGTCCGCAGTGATCATACACTTACATTACACTTGTCCGCAGTGATGTAGTGCACTTAATTACACTACATCACTGCGGACAAGTGTTTCTACCAGTGGTCAGGCGTGATTTTTAATTGAGGGATGCTATCTGCGCTTATTAAAAGTTATGGTATTATAAAAATAATACCCTAACTACGAGGGTTGCTACTTAAGTTGTGAGATATGGCAACACCAGTGTAGATACGTCAAATCTGACATCAGCATCGTAAAAAATGACGTTTTAATGGTATACCTGCTCAGAAAGTTTTGTCATACGACTGCTATTTGTGCGGTTTACAGTGACTTGAAAAATTCATCTCGGCCAAAAATGGAATTAAATCGTGAATATTTTGGTGCGATGATTTTTTATGATTTTCGATGTGGACTAACTCAACAACAGTGTGCCGATTTACTCGCTTCGACTTTTGGTGATGAAGCACCATCCCGGGCCATTATGTTTCGCTGATTTTCCAAATTCAATCGTGGTCGTAGTTCGCTCCAGGACGAATTTCGTGTGAAGGTCGTCCAAAATCGGTTGTTGTGCCAGAAAACATCGATGTTGTGCGTGAACTGATATTGCAAGATCGTCATGTGACTTATCGTGAGATTGAGGCATGTTTGGGCATTAGTTCCACTCGCATATATTCAATATTGCATAAACATTTGGCCGACAAAAAATATTTGTTCGCGTTGGATACCGCATAATTTGACAATCGCTCAAAAAAAGGCTCGTGTCGATTGGTCCAAATGTTGAAAAAATTCGATCGCGGCGCTTCAAAAGACGTATATAAGATCGTGACAGGCGACGAATCATGGATATATGCATATGAGCCAGAAACTAAACAGCAGTCGACTGTATGGGTCTTTCAAGACGAGCCAAATCCAACAAAAGTTGCTCGGGCACTAAGCACTTCAAAGCAAATTGTGGCTTGTTTCTTCGGTCATGTCGCAATAGTGTCTTTAGTGGAACGTCGTACGGTCAATTCTGAATGGTACACCACCATTTGTTTGCCAGAAGTGTTCTAAAAAATGAGGAAAACCAACCGCCGAAGACGGATCATTCTCCATTACAAAAATGCGAGCTCTCACACATCGGCTCAAACAAGTGACTTTTTGAGCACTCAAAACATCGAATTGATGGGTCATCCGTCGTACAGTCCTGATTTGGCACCCAATGACTTCTTTTTATTCCCGAACATCAAAAATAAATTGCGAGGTCAACGTTTTTCGACGCCTGAAGAAGCGGTTGATGCGTTCAAAACGCATGTTTTGAAGTTCAAACCTCATTCGGAGTGGAAAAAGTGCTTCGAAAATTGGTTCAAACGCATGCAAAAGTGTATTGATCTTCATGGAGAGTATTTTGAAAAACAATAAAGTCATTTTCGATTATAAATATTTATTTTTATTTGTCTGTCTCAAAACTTAAGTAGCAACCCTCGTAAAAGCTGGACTCTGATTGAACTCGCTTGCCTGAAGACTTATTTAAAAAAATAAAAAATGACAGCATATTATTTTTTTGGATAAAAAATATAAACCATTTATGTATGCAGCGCTTCCACAGCATATATGGACGTCACGCCACTGGTTTCTACCCCCTATCAAGAGACTCTCATCAGTTGGAATGATCTCTGTTTGTTACGAGAAGCATGTTTATTCTTTAATTATTTATTGCTGTTTAATTCTTGCGTATGGCTTTATGTATTTTTTTTATGTTTGTAAAATCCATCGTTTTGTATAATTTTTGCGAGGTTTACATTTTTTCCAAAACATGCTGAGAATATAACTGTTAGCTAACGGATATTTTACGCAGAAATAAGAAATGAATATTAAAACAGTTTGGACACATTGAAAGAATGAATTACGAAAGAATTAAACAAGAAAAAGAAATATGCCTAAAATAAATGAAGAGCGAGGAAAAGGTAGACCAAAGAAAATAATGGAAAGAAATAGTTAGAAAAAAATAACTGAAGAAAAGGAATGAAATATGAGAAACAGAACACTGTGTAAGACGAAATGTAAGGATGTGACAAAAGCAAAGGCTGTGATCGCGGATAGAAAAGCGTGGATGCCTGTCATCTCTGCCTATCCTCAAAAGCAACATGCGTGATATTATATACACGTATGCGTGTATAAACGGAAAAGAAATGATATAGTCGATCAAGATGATTTCGTAAAAGAGAAAAAACGCATTATAACTAAAACTGAGATGAAACGATACCAGTTTGCAGCATCCTCCTTCCAATTGGTTCAGTCAGTGACCTCCGGGTTAACCTGATTGCATAGTGTCGCAAATTATTTATCACTTGACTCACTCAGTCGCTAAGCTGATTTTCGTTTTCTCCGCCGTGTGTCTTCCACTTTCACTGGTGTATCAGGAGGCATGTCAAGGGAGGGATCAATGGATGAATAAATAAGCGAGTGCCGGATGATATAGTCTTATACCAACTAAAAACCTGGTTTTGAAAGTAGGCAGACTTGATAAAGTGGAAAAAACTTCATGTTTTTGTTATTTAACAAAAAAAAAAGTCAATTAACTTAACGTTACTATGGTGTAACTACACAGACTTTATTCTGAATAACACAGAAGTTTTAAGAAAAGTAAGAAAGCCTGCTGAATACTTACCAAGGAAAGACGAACTGCAAAGAAACCTCTGTAGATATTCCGATATGTGATATTAAACATTCGGCTTTAGGTGTAGTGTACTCGTAATGTATTAGGTGTTAACATAAGTTGTGTCCGTTTTTTTCCAAATTTAAAAATGAGCACCAAAAGTAAAACAAAATGGTAAAGGTTATACGTCATTCGAAAAAAAATTCTCTGCTCTACAAGATATTGTGTTTTCTTTTATGTTGCATATATTATTTTATTTGATTACAAACCTTCAAAATGGAATGTCAAGTAGACGAAAGTGAGCATTTTCGACACCTCCTTCTGTTTGCATTCAATCGAGGGAATAAAGATGCTAAATCTGCTCGCGATATTTGCGAAGTGTATGGTGAAGATGCTACGAATGAAAGGACAGCTCGTCGATGGTTTTTGCGTTTCAAAGACGGGTTATACGTCATACGTCATTCGAAAAAAAAATCTCTGCTCTACAAGATATTGTGTTTTCTTTTATGTTGCATATATTATTTTATTTGATTACAAACCTTCAAAATGGAATGTCAAGTAGACGAAAGTGAGCATTTTCGACACCTCCTTCTGTTTGCATTCAATCGAGGGAATAAAGATGCTAAATCTGCTCGCGATATTTGCGAAGTGTATGGTGAAGATGCTACGAATGAAAGGACAGCTCGTCGATGGTTTTTGCGTTTCAAAGACGGTAATTTCGACCTGAAAGACATGGAGCGTTCCGGACGACCAGTGGACTTCGATGAAGACCGCTTAAATTCTCATTGAAAAACTTGTAGAACGTTGGCAAGAAGTTGTAAATAATGAAGGAGAATACATTATTGACTAATTTGTTGTCATTTTTTTTTGTGTTCTCTTCATTTGAAAAAAAAAACGGACACAACTTATGTTAACACCCAATATGTGTGTAGTGTTCATATACAATCATACATTTTGATAAGGTCTCCCAAAAAAGGTTGTCTACAAGTGCTTCCTAAAGCTGCACACTCCATCCATATTAGACGAGCCCAGACATTTTGATAGCTTATCTCTTAAATGTATTTTCTGCCATTTATATGTTTTTGAAGTGTATCTAAATATAGTATGTACATACTATGTTGCTATCTATAAACCTGTATTTATTTATTTATCTAAGACTAAGAGGCAGGCTATTCCACGCCACAGAACCAGCAACAGCAAAAGCTATATCATAATACTATATATATATATATATATATGCTCGGTATCCCACGGCGGAGCTTTTCAGAGAGTATCAGGTCCTGAACATAGCCAATTTACATCTCAAATCCATTCTCTGGCACTACCATCGAGAGGAAGGGAAGATGCAGACTCATCAGACACACATGACACGCATGGCAACTAATGAAATGTTCACCATCCCTAGAGTTAAAACCTCTTTTGCCCAAAGGCAATATGCTTATTTGGCTCCCATTACATACAATGGCGTGCCGACTTCAATAAAGGTAAAGGTAGGAAAACCATTTAGACAGTCGATCGGAGCGTGGTTGTTATTGCGACAGGATTTTGAGTACTTGGGCTTTCAGGATGAATGACGAGTGGAAGGGATTTATGTGAGATTTGTGATTGTGTGCGGTATAGTGTGGGATGAATATTTTTGGTCTTTCTGGAGTGATGCTGTGTGAGGGGTTGAATTTCACAAGATGTTTCCAGTTGTAGTTGAGTGTCACTGTCAGGTTGATGAGAGCGTGCAACGGGGTTTTGTTTCTGTGTAATCAAAAATCGGAAAGAAGTATCGATTTACTTTTTTCATGCTAAATATCCTCAGTGAGATACAGGCAAAAGCCTAGTTTACTGGGGATACGACAAATGAAAGGCAACAAACCCAGATCCATTAAAATTGTATGTCCAAATCAAATTATCTGTTGTTTTTCTCAAATTGTGTATTTTTCTTGTCATGTGTAATAATAAATAAATAAATAAATAAAAATACCCCGACCTATTGCATCGATATGGAAAAATCAATTTTTAGACGAAGAAGAAATATACTTCAAATTTCTACCCCTCTCCGTAAGAACATCTCTAAGACGCAAACTCAAAAGATACAATGGAGTCATATCATTAAGGTAAAGTGAGAAGCACGAATTATAGTACATTATGCATGACGAGATGTATGAATGTAGAGGAGGCGAACGTTGTGTTTGGATATAAAATATTTGTGATTATAATTTTGGTCAGTAAACGACACTTAAGGAAATTTAATTTAAGTTAATCTTGAGTGTTAATCAGCTATTTAGAAATAAACCTCGACAATAAGCTGAGTGAATGAATGATAACACATTGTAATGGCCTGATGGTGCGTGATTATAGGTAAAAATAGTACAGTTTAGTGGTCGTTAAACTTTCTCTTTTGCGTTACAAGCAAGAAAGTGTGTTCCATATGATTGAAACCACATTTTTCAATGTTGGTCACTGGCCGGTGGCCATTCGCCACTAACACATGCGATATCATGCGGTCAGATGGCGGCGATAAAAGACTTCCAATACTAAGACGCATTAAGTCTGGATTCCCACTTGACCACAGCGAACTTAACAACGATCAACCAATAGTTAAAAATATAACGATAGGTAACATAACAAAATTATTTGACACACAGTAGAAAAAAAATGTAGGCAAACATTGGCATGCTACAATCAGTTCACTATCGACCCAAAAGCAGATCGCGGTATGTACCCGGTCAAATGGGAATCCTGTTTAAGCGTCTACAGATAAAAAGAAGCACATTATTATGATTTATGAAATAAAGCAGTGATTTTCAATATTTTTCGTTTAATGGCGCCCTAAAAAAGCTAACCAATCAGTGGGATGGGTGAGCCCGTTGTTCACCACACAATCTTGGAATCAAACTAGACACGGCTAGCCTCATTTCCTGTTCCACGTTGAGTTTTAAGCGATATTTGGTTTTTATTTCATATACCGTAGAAACCCCAGTTTTTCAAAGGTAAGTCATAGCAAAAGGAAATAAAATTTGCCACATTTGGCATTCAATAAAGGATATCCATCCTTTAGTGATATACAAAACTCAACCGGTTCCATATCGACAAATTATGTTTTTAATGTACTGTTGCAAGACAGCTCAATCAAATTCTCTTCCAGTACATTCACAGATTTCCAGACTTCAGTCTGTTTTCAATGCAACCATTAGGCTGATATCGTCGTTGTTAAGGAAAAAGTCATTAATTGCATATAGACTTTATGGAGCTCATCAAGTAATATAATGACTTTTCCATACAAACAAACAATACATTTTTACAGTTAATGATTTTTTTAGTGGCCTAACTTCGCTATTGGTTTAAATAATGCCGTTTTTTACTTTTAGGATAGAGATTTGTATTTTTGATTCAAATAACGAAACTGAAATTTTGAACAAAAATGGTAATCAATGACTTTTTCCTTAACAACTATATACGGTAATCAGAAATATTGCCCTATTGGTTCGCTTCTAAAAAGTCTACACGATTTCAAACTTTGTATCTTTGTATTCAATCCCTTAATAGGATGTCTCCATTGTATCTTTCAAATCTGTGTCTGAGGGATGTTGCTTCGGAGAGAAGTAGAACTTTGAGGTCGATTTCCTTTTCATCTAATAAATTGGTTGTTCCAAATCAATACAATAGGGCGGGGTATTATGATAGAGTTTTTGCCGTTGCAGGTCATGTGGCGTGGAATGGTCTGCCTCCTCGTTTCAGATATATGGGTGGCGTGTGCAGCTTTAGGAGTGAGTTCGAATCCTGAGTTAGAAAGCCCTTGCCAAAAGTTGACTCTCTAAACGGGGCTATAAAAAGTATTTCTACTATAATTACGGCCACAATCCAAAATTGTTTTTTCCTCCCGATTTAATACGTCATCAGCATTTGAACGATTTAGCTCAGAAACTCTCGAAATGTTTTTTTAAGGATCCCTGTCTCTTAAAAACAAGTGGCCTAAGTTCAAGTCCAAATTTAAGTCGATTCCTTGAAATTAGGATGCATGTTCAACCAGGCCATCCTATTTATTGGCTATTATTTATTTCAATAAGAACACTTAGAGAAAAATTATATCCCACCAGCTTCATCACACAAACGATATATTTATATCCCAATTACCATTGTTCAGACGGATTTGCCGGTCAGTCGTGGTTCCTTCCCCATCCACACTGCATATTTTTTCAGGTGTCTCCGTTGCATTTATCCCCTGCTTCAACTTCCACAATATTACGTGACGAATACGCACTTTCAATCAGATAATTTAATATTTTAATACGACGTGTAAGCTGGCACTGGCGTGATAAGACTCAGGGATAGTATTTGACTCAAAACAGGTAAAAACTTGTCAAGTATGATGAGGCATTGGGATAATTAACATAAACAATCATTACATTTTTATTCCAGTAACGGGAATGATTTATGACTCAGCTCAATAGATATCTATCCAGTATGGGATTCCTTCACATATTAAGTATCATGACATTTGGGTTGGAATATAGCTGGTGTAAATAAATATAAATTAATTGCGCAATATATTCCTTAGAAACCTCAAGTAAATATAAGAATGAGGAAAACGTGTCAATCTGTGTCGCTTGCGGATGGGCCACTGAATACGTTGAAGCAAGTCACATTTACAGAATGGATATTATAGATTATACAGGATCTCTGGTGTGAGTGTGGCTGGATTATAGGCCATGTATTTTTCAGTTGTCCTTTATTTGATATAGGTTTTAATGGTTGCTGTGTTCATAGCCAGTGAGCATTGATAAATTGATTACATACATTGAGAATACATAATACGGTGTAGAAACGTAATTGTAATCACCTCACTCTTACAAAATTTGGAATAATAGCACGTTTATCAAACACTAATTATAGTTTTATAAATATTTATAAGAAACTTTAAAATTTCTTAACACCTGTAAACGGAGGAAGACAAGTTTGTGATGAGCGTTCTCATATTGATTGGCATAGACAGGGTTATTCGTCAAAACTTTATCTTCATAAAAAAACTGTTGTTTTTGGCATTTAGAACTAATGAATGAAAAAAGACTAACAAAACATATATATATATATATATTGCAAATGTGAGTGGATGGCGTGTAAGAGGAAGACCAAGGAAATTAGGGATATCGAACGGCGTGTAGTGATAGGAAAGAAAGTCAATAGGGCACTAAAACATATATACTCGAACCTGACAGTATCAAAAAAGCTGCTAATAAGTTCATAATAGTATTTTGTTACCAACTTGGATGATGGGAGTGAAACGTGAAAGTGGAAAAAGACAGAGCAGCCGAATAAATGCTATAAAAACGCGTGCATTGGGAAGAAAACATGGGGTGATCATGTATGACAGGCCTTAAGGCTGTTGTGTTATGATGTGTTTAATTTTGGAACGAATGAATGAAGAAAAACTAACAAAACAAATATATACAGTGTAGATGTTAGTGGAAGGCGTGTGAGAGGAAGGTCAAGGAAAGTATAGTTGGATCACGTGAATATTTTGAAATAAGGAAACGTAGAAAGTCGTAGAAGCTGTATGAGAAGGCGTAAAGATGTGTAGGAAGCTAAGAATGTGTTGAGATAGGAAAGTCTTGTTCTCTGTCTTTTCTGACTACCACAACAGGGAAATACGTGATATATGACTGTTTTTTTTTTTAATTTAAGTTATAAATCATTTTAAAAAAACATGAAATAATTATATTAAATTGATCCTAAGATTATTAGGAAAAAAATTTTTTTTTTGAATAATATATTTCTCTATTTAGAGACACGCATGTAGAAATACATAAATAAACCGTCTTGCAGTTAATAACTTTTCAAATGTCAATCTTATCCATCATTCTCTGATAAACAATCGTGCCGATTTCATTACAACAATTTAGTGATTTCATTACAAAAAATATATTTTTTTTATAAAAAAGGAAGTAAACAAGAAATCTTAGAAAATAATTCGAGACATGAGTTTTAATTGTGTGAGCTGGTCACGAAATTCCAAGACGAATGGTCACCTTACATTCAAGAAAATATAAGTGGGAATTTCTTGGAAGGATTAAAGAAAACCTGTTAAAAAACCGAAAGATATATAATATAAGTTCGATTTAAACTAAGGTAATGAGAACATGCTCTGATAGAACTTAACTTATCATCTCTAGTCGCAACATAACATTCTAACCGTCCTCAATCCGTGGAATCAAGGTTGAGTATGTAATAAGGAATTCATAAAACTTACCCATAGCTCTGTACCCCAACTCATGTTGAAAGATTTAACACTTCACTATCTCACTGTACACAAATCACAATCGCACACACATTAAAACACTCACAAAAACTGCATTTATTTTTGTTCAGAAATCGGCGGAGACACATTAAACACCACTATTCACCACAAACATGGCCGATTGACTGGCTGACCGGTGTGAAGTTATCATAAAACGAGCATTTTGCTGAAATTTTAATAACAATTTATAGCATGGCAATATATTCCTTATTGCCAGTTCGTACGTTTTTCTCCTTAAGGGGAGTTTACTTCTATCTATAGAATTGCGGCGAGCCATCTTGACGGGAAAAATAACTTCTCCATGATAATTTAAAAATCCTTGACAATCGCATCAAATAAAATTCCCTGCTTGAATAATACCACCATGCAGTGTACACAGAGGATGCTGCCGCAAAAATAAAAATCAGACATCCCAAACGAAACCAAAAGATATTCAAAGCTCCAATAAAAAAACATCACTCTGTCCCCTCAACATAGTCTGACGCTTTCTCTTTTTTCATATTTTTTACAGTAATTCGCATTTTTTCTATATCAATCTCGTAAATATTTTACAAACGTTTGTCATTCTCAATTATACCAGTCTCGTCGTTATAACTCCCACCATCATTACTCTCGTACAGTTCTTCGAAATATTCCTGAGTAAATCATTTTTCCTTCTGACAAAACCTTTCCATTCCCCATCTTTAATTTTACTCACATCAAACATTACTATATTTTACCTCGAAATCGTTCTAACTCATATTATTTTTATCTATATTTAGACTAACTTAAATTATGATGATATAAGACATCCAAGGCAATTTTTATTACAAAAAAAGACATTTGAATTTAGCCCAAGATCACCAAACTAAGATCAAGAAACGCATATAAAATTTCATTGACAAATGTTTTTGTTTAATTTCATCGTATTGATATTGTTTGTACATTTATTTACTATCCCACTTAGTTAACTTATTGAAAAGATCTAAAAAAGTTTTTTTTGTAGTTCGTCGTTCCTTAGAAAGTTTTTTTTTACCAAATACGTTTTTCTAAATATATTCAGATGGGGGAAAGTACCTATAGTTCGGAAATTCTAGGATGAGTCCTGTGACAGCTCACAAATTAGCCTCAATACAATCTTGTAACGATGTTAAGTAATTTTAATTATTTTATCAACTTTAATATAAGCCTCAATTCTAATAAATAGCAAGTTATTTAGGTAAATACATTACACAAGGTTGTATTGGGGCAAATTTGTGAGCTGTCACAGGACTCATCCTAGAATTTCCGAACTTTAGTCTAATGACCGCAGCCATAAGCTTTCAATCTTTCATTCATCTTTTTTTTTTTTGTAAAAAAGTATCTGCCCCAAAAAGCGCGTTGAATTCTAAGTAGCAATACCCTTGAGGGGATTCTATTCTCGGTGTTTAAATTTTCGTTTCATTATTTTTATTAAAACTCTGACGTTTAACGCACATCAGAGACTGACAAATATAATATAAATGTAGATATCAGTGATGTCTTTCAACTAATCAGCCCATCGTGTCTTAAAAATAGAATAAGGTCAATGATATTTCAAATCGAAAAAATATTGAAAGCAATTGTCGATGTATCTAGAATGAAAATAAAATTATTTTCTTCAGCAGTGCTTTTACAGTAAAAAAATATTAAAATCCATTATTTATGGATGATTTATTTAATATGGCAGGGATAGGTTGTTCTGAAATCTTTTGTCTATGTAAGTCCATAAACAAAAGAATTTCTTACACTGTATTTTATAAAAGTGTAAACTTTACGCTTATTTGTGGCAGAATTTGTGAAATTTGTCGGATTTGTGGTTTTTCTTTAAGAAATCCCAAGCTATCGTCATATCTGATACTCATGTCATTTCGTGATTGTTTAACTGATCCCGAAACTCCTGAAAAAAACCAACATGTCGGAAGATGTAATTACACTCGATTCCTCAGACGAAGAAAGCAATCCTACAGCAAGGGACAAAAATCCTACAGTAAGGGCTTCCAATATTGTATTTAAATTTCATTTTATTTTAAACGTTTCTGGTATTAATTCTATTTCTGTATTTACCCCGATAACATCATTTAAAATTTAACCCCAGAAAATTGACGAATGCGATCAAACGTCAATTTTTGACAAACACTTATGTTTATTCAAACATTTCAAATTATTGAAAAATATGAGAATGCACGCTTGTTAACTAAAAATATTTTATTCAATAGATATTCTTCTTTTCGTGTCGAAGGTACTATTCTGTTTCCTCCCAGAATTCTGCCACCTGGAGAGCACTGGGCGTTTCACGAATCAAGTCCTCTTCAATGTAAGACGCTCGACTTCTTAGGCACTACAGAAAGTGTCGCATGGACTGCTCCACACCGCAGATGCAGATAGTCGATCCATCACATAGCATTTCCATATTGACATGTCTTCGGTTCTCCCATTCTGTTTATGGAACCTGTCAATAGATTTCCAGGTTCTCCAGGGCAGTTCAGAGTCAGATGTTATATGGATGGAATTAATATATTAGTATATCTATATTAACCGTTTGAGTGCCATTGTTTTTTACTCATATATACTTAAAAATGCCAAGGAAATCTTTGTTTTTTATGTCATTTACCCTTGTCTTGAAAAAAAAAACTGTATCTCTTCCAAAAATTGTCCAATTCTAATAATTTTTTCGGTGTTTTCTTTATAAAAACATTTACAAGGGAAATAAAATACAAAAAAAATATGGAAATATATATTGTAAACAAAAATTATAACAAAAACTGGAATCTAAAAGTAAAAAAGTTAACATGTGTTCTTTCCCGCACAGACTCCATGGAGCCCTTTCTTACAGTGGGCACAAATCAAGTTGCTCCTCTTCACAGCGCTGCGATCCTTGCTGCTGCACACTACGCAGCGCCGTAATTTACGCCTGGGTAACTTTTCTAATCCAATACTTCAAGGGGAGATGAAGTCTGAGTAGCAGGTTCTGGTCTATTTTTGTGGAGCAACCATTTCTCTTCTAAATCATCAATTATACTCGATGTAAATTTCAATCTTTTCATTTTTTTGTCTGCATATTTCTCACTATACAATATAAATGCATTCACCACCATCCTTCCAAATACATTGAATACAACCTTTTTCTAACTGAAATCTGTTTGGTGCAAATACTCTTCCAAACAACCCATGGAATACATCTTGATCCTTTCATCCGATAAGATAAAATAGTTGGCCTCCTTGTGATGCCCATTTCCAGTATAACGGCAATAAACCCTCTCATTTCTGGGATGGTGACTGGCTTCCACAATTTTGTACAAAATTGAGGCTTCAAATTTGGATGATCTTGCAAAAACTGTGCGGCGTAACGGTTAGTTTCAACAACCATTATTTTTATAAGAGCAGCCGTAAATAACAAATTGAAGAAATCAATAGGTTTTGCGTTAACTGGTGGGGTATGTTTTGGTCCTGGTAGTTCGCAAAATACGTGCGGAGTTTGTTTGCTGTAATGCGTATCCATCCGGTGGTAGGCGTCTGAATTGGGTCGAGGTCACATTGTCATTTTCGCAGTCCGGTATATCCTCCGTATCAGCAAAATAATAGTTATCATCACTATTATCACTCTCACTCAAAATTTGCACTACGCGGTGTGAGCGCACCACAATGTCACTCCCGCTATCACTTGCTTCACAACTTGAAGAACGATAATTTTCACTCGAACTGTTTTCGTATTCCGACATTTTGGGTTAAAAAAATTCTTTTCCCAAATCCTTTTTATATTGTAATTACTAATAATATTATAATATGCACTTTATGTAACACATAGAAAGATAAAAAAATACTTATGCGTGCGAGCGACCTCCCCTGTTGCGTGCTAAACGGTAACTGATTTTGGGCGCGCTGTCGCGCTCCTGGCAATTTTGGATAGTACGCGCAAGCGTGCAATCGCGCGCCTCGGCACTCTAACGGTTAAAGTAGACCTGTGGTTTATAGATGTTGACCATGTGCCATTATAACAATACATAGAGAACTTGTATAGTATTGTTTTATTTTTTTTACATACTCAGATGATGGAACAACTTTAGTAACTACACAATCTTAATGCATTTGTGTGTATGTGTGCACATATGCTGATGTTTAGATATGCTCATATATCAATATATACACGCATTAGTGTAAATGTGATGTTTTCTCTTACTTTCAACATAAATAAATGTTCATTTTTACTTGGCTATATTTGTATACAAACATATCGCCATGCTATATTTCTTGTGAGGTACGCAGAAAAAACAGATTATTTTTATTCATGCTAGTCATTCATACTAAGAGTTACGAGAGATATTGAACAGCGTGGAACGATAAAAAACAAAGTGTATGGGTCACTAAAACATATATACTCGGACTAGACAGTTTCAAAATCTGTCCACAAACATATTTTAGTTCAAAACAGTATTTTAGTATCAACTTTGATGTATGAGAGGGAAATGGGGACATGAAACAAGAGTGAAAAGAGCCGCATAAATTCTGTAGAAATGCGTGCATTGAAAAGAATACACGGAGTGATAATGTACGACAGAATACGGAATGAAGTGATTATGGATAAATGTGAACTTAAGGCTGATGTGTTGAACAAGATGAAGAAGAACACTCTGAGGTTTAGGCACGTGGAATGAATGAATAAAGAAAGGCCAACAAAACAAATATAATAGGTTAGTCAATAAGTTTTGAAAGCGACATCTATGGAGCAGTAGAAAAACCAAAACTTTTACGCCATTTTAATATTTCATCTTTCATAAGAACGTACTCAAAATTTCATTTCGATCTGTCAATTCATTCTTTGTTTACAAGCCATTTGAAGTTGACGTGTCAGTGTATTTTTTAACAATGGAAAAATCCGAATATCGTGCAGTGATTAAATTCTTTGTTTTGGAAGGTTTATCGGCTACTGAGATCCATGCAAAGATGGTGAAAGTATTAAAGGAGTCTTCTCCTTCATTTCCAACCATTCACCGATGGGTTTTGGAGTTTAAGCGTGGCCGTACAAGCTTTGAAGACGATCCACGCTCAGGACGTCCAAAAAGTGCATCAACACCAGAAATCATAGCGAAAATACAGGATATGGTTTTGGAAGATCATCGATCGACTGTGGATGTGATAGCTGACACCATAGGCATCTCACATGGAACAACATGGCATATTTTGGCTGAAGTTTTTGGTTTCAAAAAACTGTGTGCACAATGGGTGCCGCATTTGCTAACAATGCAACAAAAACACATTCGAATGCGACTTTCTGAGCAACATTTGGAGCAATTTCGAAAGGATAAAAAGGATTTTCTGCATCGATTTATCATATATGGATGAGACTTGGGTCTACCACCATGATCCTGAATCAAAACAAGAGGCTAAGGAGTGGTGTGAACCAGGCACTTTGGCTCCGAAGTGAGTTCGTGTCCAGAAATCGGCCAAGAAGGTGTATGCGTCAGTTTTTTGGGATGCAAAAGGAATTTTATTGATAGATTATCTCCAAACTGGTAAGACAATCAACTCTGATTATTATTGTGACCTTTTGGACCAGTTGGATGAAAAAAATTGTGAAAAAAGACCCGGTTTGCAGAAGAAAAAAATTATTTTTCATCAAGACAATGCACCTACTCACACAGCTCAAAAAACCATCGCGAAAATCAGTGAATTGGGGTACGAATTGTTGCAGCATCCACCCTATTCGCCAGATTTAGCTCCCTCTGACTTCTGGCTGTTCTCACACCTCAAAAAATTCCTCCGTGGAAAGCATTTTTCATCAAACGAAGAGGTTATAGCCGTCGTAGAGGAGTATTTTGTGGGCCTTCCAGAAAGTCACTTCCGTGATGGGACAACAAAGTTGGAAGATCGTTGGACCAAGTGTATTGATCTTATGGGAGACTATACTGAGCAATAAAAGTGATTTCCCCCCAAAAAAAATATATTTTCATTTCCGCTTTCAAAACTTTTTGACTTACCTAGTACAGTGCACATGTGAGTGAAAAATTTGGTAGAGAAGACCAAGGAAATATGGCTGGATCAAGTGTAAAACATTTTGAAAGAAGGATATGGAAAAATCCAGAGAAATGGTAGATGTATAAGAATGTGTATAGATGTAGAAGATGTGTGTCACGATAGGAAATTCTGGTTCTCTCTTCTTTTTGCCTAATCCGATAGGGAGATAGCATGATGGTATGTTTGTGTATGAATCCTTTAAAGCATTATAACTGCTGTATGTTTAATCAAATGATGTGTCTAAGTATAAAACATTTATAAATAATGGAATAATAATATGACAATTTATTCATGTCTTTTAAAGAGCAAACTCTGCTCAAGGGTGCTCCAACTTGGGACTGGAACCCACTGTTATTGACGGATTAAATATATTTCAAAAGCTATATATTTATATATAAAGGGTGTCGCGTGCCTCAACGTCAAGTCGGTATCGAGGAAAAGGCCAGTTTATGACGGTTCAGAGTTAAAAAAAATTCTTGCAAAAGCCTTACACTTTTCGAGTTATAGGCATTTCTTAGAAAATTGTGAAAGTAGCTACCCAGCGCCAAATGTTTATATACTGTGACTACAAATTGCCATATTTTATGATTTTAATGGTTGTATCGCAATCTTAGATAACCCTGCTATTAGTCGGAGTCCGATATAAAACAAAAAAAAAACCTGCACGTTTAAAAAAAAAATTGTTTTTGTCCGATCATAAAAATAAAAAAAATAATTTAAATAAAGATTGCTACTACTACTACTACATACTACTCCACATCTGTGTAGTAAAACATAGTTTGGAAACTTGGAAGGATATAATGAGTCATGGTATGTTATTTCCAAATAATCTTTTTGACAAGGTTATTAAATAATATTCTTATCTAAATTGTGAAATATTTACACATGATACATGTTTATTTAGACCAGGGGTAGCAAACCAAAACATGTACAACCACGTACCAAAACATGTATTGGATAAATAAAATATTGAATATAAATACAATTCACATTATATGAGTGTCATTGTACATACATACGTATCATCACGTCATTTCCCTGTCGTGATAGATAGAGGACATGGTGTCATACTTTCTGCCTGCCATTTGGGGGAAGTAGTGCAGCATGGAAGTTCGAACCGGCGACCTTCCACATGGAAGTTCAATGCGTTACCACGCAGTTATGCACCTCAAAATATCATACACTTGATCCAACTATACTTTCCTTGGTTTTCCTCGACCACCCCTTCTACTGACATTATTACTCTGTATATTTATTTTGTTAATCTTTTCTTATTCATTAGTTCCAAATGCCCAAATCATCTCAGAGTTCTCTCACCTTACTCGACACATATCAACCTTAAGTTCACACTCATCTATAATCACTTTATTCATCTTATTGTCATGCATTGTTTTTAGTAATTAATTCATATTTATTATTATTTCAGGTCATAGTTCCTCCGATAAGTATTAATCCTCTAAAACAAAAAAAACCTCCGATATCAATGACAGGACCCATATCGATCAAGAGGCCAGGGCTTTCAAAAAAGCATAGAACTATCGGTGTCAATCCCCTAAGTATGACACCAATCCGAGGGCCATCTGTGACCAACATGTTTCCTATTAAAATGGGCAATACCACTCTTACAAGACCCAATTTTCAATACCCTGCTTTTCAAGGTCCAAATAGTTTTTCACCGATAAAACCTAATCTCAGAAATCTAAGAAGTTTTACTAACATTCCCATACAGAATGGAGCTGTTAGTATACGACCAATAACACCCAATTATAACATGCCATATATAGTTAATACAACTTCGTTACCCAAGAAAAAGACGGATTCACAGAAATATTTGAATTCGTTACCAGCTGGTATAACTATAACACGCAAACCTGGAAATGATGTACAGAATAAAATACCTCCAGGAATTACTGTCACACGAATGAGTGGGAATGTGAATAATTCAAGAAAAAGGCCGTTGTTACCAAACAAAGTTTCCATAACGAAACGTTTAAGAACAACAAATTATATTGATCCACTGGATATACCAACTGTGGAATTGGACGATGATGATGAAGAAGATGCTAACAAAGATGATAATGCTATAGATAACGTGGATCAGCAAGTTGGCCACGATGTTCCCATTGAGTTTGATGCAGAACCAAGTAGGGATGATGACACCAAAGAAAATGAAATGTCTTCCATAACTATTGAAGTGCCACCTATGGTTTCATCGACGATAGATAATTCAAGAGTCTTCGAAGATATGGATCATGACTCGCAAGAGACGAGTCAAGATAATTTGGAAACTAATGAAGCAGAAAAATCTCCTATGGCTGCGTCTGATGAACTGATGGATAAAAGTGATTTTTATACACCTAAAAAAATAATCGAAAATGATAAAGAAAATATTAAATCGGTGAATGATACAACTTTAAAAAATATAAATCTGGAGTTAGGAATTTCTGGTTCGGAGGAATATAAAAACACTACATGCGTATCTGATACAAACAAAAATAATATAGACGCTGATGTAGAAATTGAAGAAGTTAAAGAAGATACAATTGAAGAGGTTATTGAAACCCAAAGTCCAGAAAATGAAAGTAAAAATCCTATTGTCAAAGAAGTTATTGTAAAAATTGTTATGAAACCTGAAGATTCTGAGCTAGTTGAAGACTATCGGAGAAACACTCCAAAGAAAAACAGAGAACCAGACGATATGGCAGAGAGTCGAATCAACAATACTTATCAAAGTTTCATAGATTTGTGTTTAAGGTTGGATAATTCTGATGATATGAAAAAAATTGTCAAGAAAAAAATTAAAGCGTATTATCTCTCTGTCAATCCCCGTTTTGCGGATTCAAGGAGTTTTTGCAAGTTTGTGGAGGAGAAGATACAGAATATCAAAAGCAATCCGGACAGCCTATTTCTTTATATCAAGGAAGTTGTTGATGAATTGAAAGTAAGGAGGGTCAAACCTAAGAAGTACGCATTGGATGATTCTAAGGGTGAGTTATAATCATTTTTAATCGACTTAGATAAAGACACTCTCTGCGGTGTAGTTGGTAAGACCTGTCTTCTGACTCGAGGATTATGCCTTCGATTCCTATTAGAACCCAGAATTTAAAAAAAAAAGAATTTAGTCTGGTTTTCACTTCAGCCTTTTAACATCATTCTGGTTAGTTTATTTTTTTATTAACACTTCATTGTAAAAAAAAACAATCTGGCGGGCTTATTGTCAGGCGGCAACCTCTTTTAATCGACCAGACAAAAGTAAATAAAACTACAGTCAACTCCGGTTATAGTGAACTAGGTTTTAGTGACCCTTTGGTTAAAGTGAACCAAAATCTACTAGTTTTAGTTCACTATAACATAGGTTTTTACCATACACACTTGATATATGGGGTTGGAACAGAAAATTTTGGTTCACTAAAACCGAGTTCACTATAACCGGAGTTGACTGTAGTTACATGGTCGCAAAAAATATTCAAATGATTATTTATCTTTATGAAATTTATGAACATATACATAATAAAAGTAAGAGCGATATCATCAATCAAAGGAAAAGAAAGGGACAGTGAAGAGGAAAGAAAAATCAGGAATGAAACACTATACTACTGACTAGAAATTAAGAGCTTTTTCTGTTGCTTCCTGAAGCATGCCAAGGCAGAGTGAGTCTAACATTAGTTTGTTAATGGTTCCATAGTCTCACTGCATGAACAGTAAAGGACGATGTAAAAATAACGACTTGGTTGGGAGAGGTTGCCATATGGCAGTAAACCCGCCAGGGTTTTTTATGCACAACGAAAGTGTAATACAGAACGATGGTACAGTACCCGGCGGTAAGTAATACACATCGGGCTTAAGAAAGATACTGTCGGCCATAATTGTCTAACTTCGGCTTTGTAAAGCGTCATCTCTGTCATTCATACACGTGTTCCGTTGCGATTTGTCAGTCAATCGTGCGACAGAGATGACGTTCTACAAAACGAAGTTAGCCGATTGCATGTAAGCAGGCACCCCAGGTTTGATTCCTGGCAGATCCATTTTTAAATTCATATTTTTCTGTATTTTATATGCTGTGTACCATATATTTTTACATTGCTATTAACCGCCCTATGCCTACGCACGTACGCAATGCGCACACCATTTACGTGTCAAATACCTCTTGATTCCGTACGTGGTGGCAAATAATATCAGTCATTAAAATACTCAACTCGTATTTCATACGTCACAGGTACAAACGACCTCCAAAAATCTTCTTAGAATCCGTTCATGACTGGACTGCATTGCGTTTGTGTCTCGTCAAGTTTTTTACCATATTTTTATTTCGCTAGCTACTTGCCATATTTCTAGTAAAATTGTCGAATTTGGTTATATTTTTATAAATTTGTTTATTTAGCTTTTTTTATTATGTAGCATTTGTTTAGCATTATATATTTATTATTTGTTAATTCAGCATTTGTTGTGCATATTTTATTTTTCTTTAGTATTATTTTGTATCGTTATATTTGTTTTTATTAGGTATTGTCTGGCTATAGTAATTTTATCGAGTGTTTATATTGGAAATTTTTTGAGCATAATCTTTCATATGGACGCTAAGAAAAGAGACGAGTCTTATTGTCCAGATTGTTAAATAGATCTTTATTTGTATACAAAAAGTATACCAAAAGAGTTTTTTAAAAAACAAGTTTATTTTTACAAAACCATGTGTTGACGACTCCTGACGAGCATGATGCAAATAGTTACATAAAAATAATTGAAAACATTTTATTTTAATAAGCTTCTGTGAAATCTACTTGCACGAAATTCACATTTTGGAAATTGTATTGGGTGTACAAATTAGTTTGGTCCGCTTTTTTGTGTTCAAAAATGCATTTATTTCTAAACAAAATGAATGAACAGATCAATTAAAGTATTGTCCATCGCTGGCTACTACTTTTTTCCATCTCTCAGGCAATTTTCGAATTCCATCTTGAAAAAATGACTCGTCTTTTGAGGCAATCCAAGCTTGGAGCCAATTTTCGGTTTCTACGAAAGAAGTGAACCGGTGACTTACCAAACCGTGCTGCATCCTTCGGAACAACCAGTAATCAGAAGGAGCAATGTCCGGGGAATACGGCGGGTGCGGTAAAACATCACATTTGAGCGTTGCTAAATATTTTTTTTACGACTTTTGTGACATGAGGTCGAGCGTTGTCATGAAGAAGAATAATTTTATCATGTCTTTGCTCATATTCCGGCCGGTTTTCTCGCAATCCACGGCTCAAACTAATTAATTGTAGCCGATACCGATCGCCCGTAATGGAATCGCCAGGTTTCAGCACCTCATAGTAAGCAACACCCCTTTGGTCCCACCAGATACAGAGCATGATCTTCGAACCATGTATGTTCAGTTTTGGTGTTGATGTTGAGGTCGATGGCAACGATTGACCGGGCTGAGCGTAGTATTTTTTCTTCTTGGGGTTGTCGTAGAATATCCACTTCTCATCTCCAGTTGCAATCTGATGCAAAAAACCTTTTCTTTGTTGCCTTTGAATCAGCTGCTCGCAAGTGAAAAATCGCCTTTCAACGCCTCTCGGTTTCAGTTCATAAGGCACCCAATTTCCTTCCTTGTTTTTGAATCATTCCCATGGCTCTCAATCGTACGGAAACGGCTTGTTGAGTCACTCCCAATGATTCTGCAAGCTCCTCTTGCGTTTGACTCTGATCTTCTTCGAGTAATGCCTCTAATTCTTTGTCCTCGAATTTTTTTGGCTGTCCAGAGCGACGCATGTCTTCGACGCTGAAATCTCCATCCTTGAAACCTCTCATCTAACCTCTCTGAAACCGCCAAAATCGGCTGTCACTATGAACCATTCATAACAGCCAGAGCCATCTTTTGGAAACGGACCGAACTAATTTGTACTCCCAATAATTAAAAAAACTTATATATTTTTGATATACTTCCGATGTCATTTTTCCGATTGACGAGCACAGGACACACTTCGATAGACACCTTGTAGCTGGTGAACATATAAATCTGCATTTGCTATTTCATTACAGTTTTAAATTTCGCAATTAATAATACCGCGACGATCCCCCTACAAACACATTATTTTTATTCCATGAAGCTCAGCTTTTGGGACCGACTGAAGATTTATCCTTGTCAATCCACTGCCTTTTTCATAAAACATTGTTGTATGTGATATATTTTACATAGAACATTGTCATATGTGATATATTTTTCATCACCAGCAATGATTTTATTAAGAAACAGGTTATTTCTAAAGAAGACTTGTCGCTATCAATCGACGATCTGTCTTGTTTATTTCACTAAGAGCGTGTGGAACCCAAACACCTAGCTTGGTGACTTTCCCCATCTTTTCTAAGTGGCGGTATATGGGGAATTGTGATGAACCTCAATCTTGAACCGTTCTCTCACGTCGATCGTGTGATCTTCTGTGAGAAAACAGTCCGATCCTAGATGCGCACTCCCTCCCGCAAATGCCACAGACATGCGGACCCTGCTGAGCCGCCTGGCCATGTTGACGCATGTTCGCAGCGCGCTGACTGTTTCTCACACGTCTAGCTGCTGAGACGCCATCAGCCCGAGAGCATACGGCTCTCCACCCCTCACAGTCCTGAGCCACCCGCTCCCAGTCCTCAGGCGTCCCGCACAAAGTAAGCGACTTACTTTGTGCGGGATGCCATGTATCATGTAATTTCTATATAAAAATGAAATTTACACTTGAACACACAGTTTAAATGACAAAAAAAAAAACATAAAAACAACACGTCACAAACCCGAATTTTACTTGTTTCTGGGGACGAGGCTAAAATGTTGTAAAGATATTTTAGAACAGTATCTACATTGTTTTTTGTTTCAATGAAAGTCAAGGCATATTCATTAATTGCTACTCTGTTGTGTAAGCACAGGTGGTGTTTATTGTTTTATAATAGGGAAGTAAGAAAGGAAATAAAACTCAACAAAAAAAAAACATTGTTCAACAATTTCTTCAACAAAATTTGTATTAAGGTATTTTCTAAAAATAATTAGAGACCTTATTCTGGTGACAATTATGTTATGAATTGTGAAATCTCGCAAGCTGAATTTTAATTTGATAATAGAATTTCGGGTTAATCCTTTTTTGTCAAACATTTGTAAGGTGACGAGAAACTTTTACGTAAACAATAACAAAAACTTAACTTTATAATTGTAATTAACAGTTAATAAAAAAGTTATCAATAACAAAGCTCTCGATGATAAAATAACTAAAATAGTTCTAGAAGTAACGAATAACCACAAAATCGACAAACTATTATAAAAAACAAAATGTTTATAGAAAAACCGATGTCAAATTGTGAAAAAATTGGTCAAGTTTGCATAGTTGGCCCAAAAACAATATTAACGTTTTTGAAGCCTGCATTCAAGTCTACGCAGTAACCCGTGAAAATTAAAAAACCGGCCCAGTTTACAAAAAGTGTGATTATTAGCTGTATGCCGCGTTAGAGAGTAGTAATAATGATTTATATCTTTTTATTAGTTACACAATATAAACTTATGTGAAGTGTGCTATGTACAAACCTGCGAAATTTTAAAAACATGCTCGGTCTACATAAGGTCTTCTTCCTCAGTTTCAATCCTGGGGATTGGTTAGCAGCAAAGCCCTGCATCTCCTCCACTCCGCTCGGTCCTCAGCAATCCTCTTGAGCTCTGTATAGGAGGTGTAATCCATATCGTGGCATATTTGCTCCAGATACTCTCGGCGAAGATGCCCTCTGCCAATCGGTCCCTCAATCATTCTCTCCAGTATATTGTGCAGGAGATTTTCATGTCGCAGCATATGACTCATGCATTCTGCACGCCTTTCTGATATGGTGTTTGACAGGTGCCTGGTTTCTTCGATCCTGCTGAGAACCTCGTCATTTGTAATGTGGTCTCTCCAGGAAATCCTTAGGATTCATCTATAGGTCCACATCTTGAAGGCCTCCAATCTTTTTCGTTCTCTTTCTCCTATGCACCATGTCTCGTAACCATACATTAAAATACTCCACACATATGTTTTGACCAATTGCTTGCGGAGCTTTAGGTCCATGTTGTTGGATTCGAAAATCTTTGATTTCTTATTAGAGGCGAGTTTTGCTTGGTTGATGTGACTGTCAACCTCTCTTTTTGTACGGCCATCCCATGTGATCTTGCTTCCAAGATAGACAAACTCTTTTGCGTTCTTAAGTGCAGCTCCTGACATTAGTATGTTCATTTGGTGTTCGTCTCTGCCTACGGTTATCACTTTTGTTTTGTCCTTGTTTATTTTCATGTTGAACTTGGTATTTAGGACATTCTCTATAGTTTCCAAGGTCTCCTTTAGTTCTTCTTCGCTATCAGCGATCAGAGCAATGTCGTCTGCAAATCTTATCATATCCACTTTTTGGCCGTGAATTCTGGTGCCTCTTCTATGGTCCATTTCCTCTATCACTTGGATATACTCATTAAAAAGCCTTGTCACAGACCCTGTCTCACATTTGCCTCTTTTTCGTCTTATCCCACACCTGATTATGGCGGCTTCGTATTTATAAAGAGCTTGAATGATTCGTCTATCTCTATATTTCACATCAATCCTACCCAGTATCTCGAAAAGCTTTTTACAAAAGGTATCGATAACTCATTTCATATTATATGATGCATAAGAGAGTAGTTGTAATAATATACACCTTTTATAGTACATTGGGGTAGTTTCATATTGTTGCGGTCGCCGATTTAAATCTCGGCAAGACTGAAATTTTTACATTTTTCAGAAAAAGTATGCATGAGATACAGATATTATTTTTATCGCATGTTGTGAATTGAGAGAAAATGTTGTTCTGGAATGTACTGTAAACGTAATGTAATGAAAACGTAAAATCAGTGTTTCACTAAATATATTTGATGCATAATCACTATACTTGGGAAAATGTAGAATGGTTCCTGTAATGTTTGAAACGTCATGTCTCAAAGGGATGGGATAAAATCGTTGTTTTTTACAAATCAAATTGTTTTTTTATGATACGAAAAATTGTTTTTCTCTAAACTGACGTTTTAATTCCTAATCATCATTATACTGACTTTCTAATGTTTTGTATGATTTGTATCTATCTTTAAATAGGCCAAGATCCACTATAAATTAATACTAATTACGAACATTTAATTTTAGGTATAACAAAATCGAAAATCCAATTATCGAATACCCCAATGCAGACTAACTTTTGACAAATGTCACCAAATATTATTTGATTTTAACAAACTGCCACATTTTTGCTAATTTGTAATGAGATGTATTCATTTGTCATTATTGTTAGTTTTATGTAATGTATTTACCTAAATAACTTGGTATTTATTAGAATCAAGGCTTATATTAAAGTTGATAAAATAATTAAAATTACTGAATGTCGTTACAAGGTTGTATTGGGGCAATTTTGTGAACTGTCACAGGGACCATGCTACAATTTCTTCAATATAAGAATTCTGCATATAAAGACAACTTGTAATAAGATCCAGACTATTATTTCTCAATATGCAATAACATTCTCTTAGATTCAGCGATGTCTATTAAACTGTTTGTTTTTTTTTTAAATGTAGTTAAGAAACCCAAGGATGAGGAACCAACAGAAGAAAAAGTGGAAGCGTCCAATCAAGAGGAAGAAGCGGAGGAAGACGAGGAAGACAGTGTGGCCAACAGGCGGATACGGAAACTGGAGAAGGCCATGAGAAAGCTGAATAAGGCAATAGAGAAGTTAGAAGAAAGGGAGGTGGATTATAGTGATGAAGATAACTCTGCGTACTTATTGGCTGACAGGTAAATGCTGATTTATTGTATTATTACACTTCCATTCTATACAAGCACTACTCAGGAAACTCTCGTGTCGTATAATGCTGGTTATTCCTTATCAAAGCCGTTATTTGGTTGTCATCATTACTAATTGGCCTTTCAGAGAGTGACACCATCTTCGAGTGCTCTATCATCATTATAAAATGCTTCAAACCATATTTGACATACAATCGCTTACTGCATCATCAGCTTACACTGTACATATCATGAGTGATTGCTGAGATACTGAAAATATAAAAAAACCATCGTCCACTAGCATTTGGTGCAATTTTCCGTTTGAATTTTGCCTAACAATACGAAATTACTTTCATGATAACCCAATAGTTTAGGCAATCTTCATAGCCTATACTCAAGAAAATGTGGCATGGTCCCTGTGACGTTTGAAATGTCATGTCTCTAAGGGATGGGGTAAAATAATTTTTTTTTACAAATCGAATGGTTTTTTTATAAATCGAAAAATTGTTTTTCTCTAAACTGACGTTTTAATTCCTAATTTTTATTATACTGACTTTCTAATGTATTATATGATTTGTATGTATCTTTAAATAGGCCAAGATCCACTATGAATTAATACTAATTATGAACATTTAATTTTATGTATAAAAAAAATCAAAAATCCAATTATCATATACCCCATCCCTAGACAATGCAGACTAACATAGTGACTTTTGACGAACGTCGCCAAATATTAATTTGATTTTAACAAACTGACATATTTTTGCTAATTTGTAACAAGATGTATTAATTTGTCAATATTGTTAGTTTTATGTAATGTATTTACCTAAATAACTTGCTATTTATTAGAATCGAGGCTTATATTAAAGTTGATAAAATAATTAAAATCACTGAACGTCATTACAAGGCAACATTGGGGCAAATTTGTGAAACGTTACAGGGACCATGCTACATTTTCTTGAGTATAGTTGGAGAAATAACACATGATTTTCAATCTGGGACATTTCAGGTACGATTAGGCCTTTTTAAGTCTTTCTGATTGATTGAAAGAAATTGTTATAAACCATAAGTGTGCCAAGTTGTTATGTGTACAAATGAAGTGTAATATAATACTTTCTATTGTTAAAGCTACTTTGGAAAAGTATTACAGTTTCCAGCTATTTCCGATTTAATGTATCATGCTACTCAAGCAGTCAAGTGCAAAGTTATAGCAGTATTTTACTCTTAGAAATAAATTCACTATTTGTATTGCATTCTTTTGATATACGAATCCTCAGTGAGATACATGCAAAAGCCTAGTTTACTGGGGATACGACAAATGAAAGGCGACAAACCCAGTTCCATTAAAATAATGTATGTCTAAATTAAATAACCTTTTGTTTTTTCGCAAATTATGTATATTTCTTGTCATGTGTAATAATAAATAAAATAAATAAAAATTCCTACAGTAAATAATTATCACAAGGTTATCTAATATTGTGAATGATAATGTACCTCTTATTAATTTTCACCGGAATTCTGCGAATAGAATTATCTATTGGGAAATATTTAAATTTTTTTCAAAGGCTGATTAAGGAATCGATGAAACATTGAGTATTGTTTGTCGAATTTTTTCTTTTTACGTTTTAAGTTCCAGGAAAACAAGAATGAAACCTTTATAAATTGAGCCACTGAATGCTATGTAGATGATGTAAAATAGATGTTCTTTTAAATGTTTTCAGATATTCAATTCGTAGTCAAAAAGCGATAGGAAATCCTGGCTATCTCCTTAGTGCCTACCCCAATAGGGAGATAGTGTGATGTTATTCATGTATGTATGTAAGTGACTTGGGATGAATGTGGACTTAACCCTTCCCTTACGGGGATAAATTTGAAACGCGTGCTCAGGTGTTGGGTAGTGAGTACGCGATAAAAAATTAGCGATTTTAAATCGGCAAAATAAGAACATTCATAGATAATCCCCTTAATGAATTATAATTGAAGTTAAAAATTATAATAATTGAGATTTATTTGCTGAAAACATTAAAAAACCATCTGGCAACGCTCACGGAACGGGCGCACGTCTAACCTATTTGCAAGCCTAGAAGCTACTGTGGCGCGGAACGTCAGTCGCATACCCCGGCGCTTACGCTTATGCTTGCGACGTTGAGACAATTCAGCTCCTCGCAATTCAGTGGAGTATGCAAGAGTGAGATGCGAATATAGTGTCGCGCTTCCCGCATACTTTTCACCTATCGTCAAGACACAAGGTCGAGGCACTCACAGCGTTTAAATGCGAATTTGTTTCCGATATCTTCACAAAATACTCACGATGTAGTCGATAAATTCTGATTATTATTAATATTATTTTTTAAATCAATGCGTAAATATATTATGGAGGAATACCTAAAATCTTAAACTTGATGGTTATTAGAAGCAACGTGTAGAAGATACCCAACACCGGGAAGGAAAGGTTAACTATGATGTGTTGAGTAAGATGAAGAAGAGCACTCTGAGATGGTTTGGGCATGCAGAGTGAGTGAAAGAAGAAAGACTAACAAAACAAATATATAGTTCAAATGTGAGCGATAGGCGTGGTAGACGAACACAGAGGACAGCATGGTTGGATCAAGTGAATGATATTTTGGAAGAAGGAAATATAAAAATTTAGAAATCATAGGAGTTGTATGAGAAGGTGTAGGATGTAGATGAGGCGAAGGATATGTGTTGAGATTGGCAAGTCGGACACTCTATTCTCTCTACCTACCCCGACAGGGAAATGGCGTAATGATATGTATGTACTGTTAACAAGGAGCATGGTCGCGCTGTAATGAACTAGACTTCTGTGCGGAAGGTCTCCGGTTCGAATCCTGCACTGCGCTACTCTTGAATGACAGGCATTTTTCCCACTTAGTATTCGAGGGTACGAGGGTTACTACTTAAGTTTTGAGACAGACAAGTAAAAACAAATATTTATCATCGAAAATGGCTTTATTGTTTTTCAAAATACTCTCCATGAAGATCAATCCACTTTTGATCGCATGCGCTTGAACCGATTTTCGAAGCACTTTTTCTACTCCGAATGAGGTAACTTCAAAACATGCGTTTTGAACGCATCAACTGCTTCTTCAGGCGTCGAAAAATGTTGACCTCGCAATTTATTTTTAATGTTCGGGAATAAAAAGAAGTCATTGGGTGCCAAATCAGGGCTGTACGGCGAATGACCCATCAATTCGATGTTTTGAGTGCTCAAAAAGTCACTTGTTTGAGCCGATGTGTGAGAGCTTGCATTGTCGTGGTGGAGAATGATCCGTCTTCGACGGTTGGTTTTCCTCATTTCTCCGAACACTTCTGGCAAACAAATGGTGGTGTACCATTTAGAATTGACCGTACGACGTTCCACTAAAGGCACTGTTGCGACATGACCATTTATATCGAAAAAACAATCCACCATTTGTTTCGAAAGGCTTCGTACGCGAACAACTTTTGTTGGATTTGCCTCGTCTTGAAAGAACCATACAGTCGACTGCTGTTTAGTTTCGGGCTCATATGCATAGATCCATGATTCGTCGCCTGTCACGATCTTATAGACGTCTTCTGAAGTACCGCGATTTAATTTTTTCAACATTTCTTTGGACCAATCGACACGAGCCTTTTTTTGAGTGATTGTCAAATTATGCGGTATCCAACGTGAACAAATCTTTTTGACGGCCAAATGTTCATGCAATATTGAATGTATGCGAGTGGAACTAATGCCCAAACATGCCTCAATCTCACGATAAGTCACATGGCGATCCAATATCAGTTCACATACAGCATCAATGTTTTCTGGCACAACAACTGATTTTGGACGACCTTCACGAAATTCGTCCTGGAGCGAACTACGACCACGATTGAATTCGGAAAACCAGCGAAAACAGTGGCCCGGGATGGTGCCTCATCATCAAAAGTCGAAGCGAGTTGATCGGCACACTGTTGTTGAGTTGGTCCATGTCGAAAATCATAAAAAAATCATCGCACGAAAATGTTCACGATTTAATTCTATTTTTGGACGAGATGAATTTTTCAAGTCACTAAATAACACAAATAGCACTCGTATGACAAAACTTTCTGAGCACGTATACCATTAAAAACGTCAAACTTTACGATACTGATGTCAGATTTGACGTATCTACACTGGTGTTGCCATATCTCAAAACTTAAGTAGTAACCCTCGTATAAGGATACCTATGACTCGTCATTCTTAAAAAAAAAGGAAAAACATTCCAGTCTGCTCCAATCGTCTCACTTGGGTGTGCCATCAGATCTAGTACAGCAGTGTGACTGGTGTGTAACGACTCACTCACTTAAAAAGAGAAAAGGAGAAGGAAACAAAACTCCATGGCACAGCTTTCCTTTCCTACTGAATTGATGTTTGAATGGGGAGGGGTCGTTGAGGCCCAGCAATGAGGATGACTGTTTACAAATAAAATACATTTTGATGAGAGCTGTGAAATTTATTTATACGATGAAAAAAACTACAGAACTTACAATTCACGTACCTGTTGATTCAATATTACTATTGCTCAATGAACTTACAATTCACGTACCTGTTGATTCAATATTACTATTGCTCAATAAACTTACAATTCGCGTACCTGTTTATTCAATATTACTATTGCTCAATGAACTTACAATTCACGTACCTGTTGATTCAATATTACTATTGCTCAATGAACTTACAATTCACGTACCTGTTGATTCAATATTACTATTGCTCAATGAACTTACAATTCATGTACCTGTTGATTCAATATTACTATTGCTCAATGAATCTTCCATTGTTACTGTTGTCTCTCTGACAGTTGTAGCTGTTTCAATTGTCAATGTTGATGGTGTAATGAATCTATCTAGAGTCTTTCTATCCCTCTAGTTCCAAAAAGAATAAATCACATTAAATTTGCACATATGGAGACTGCATAAATAGAGAGATTACTCTATTTGTATAATTATTCTAATAAGATTATATTATAGGGTCTTTCAAATTGAGCGGTATTTTTAATTCTTAGATAAAACACAGATGGCATCGCGAACTTGCTTGGGTCTTGTGACATTTTAGAAGTGTTATAAAATTGGAGTCGTGTACAATACAACAACGCGTTCAAATTGAGAATTATTTTATGTATTGTAATCTCCGGAAACGGTGATGTTAATTGGTCACCAAGATCATGTGATCTGACACCGTTGGACTATTTTCTCTGGGGTTACGTGAAAAACCAGATCTATAAGATTGACCCCCGATCAATTCCTGAGCTGAAGGACGAAATTATTTGCATTATTGGTGAGTTAGAACCGCAATTATGCCAAAATTTCATCGAAAATATTGACAAAAGAGTGGACATCTGTGGAGCTGTAAGAGGTGGACATTTGGGGGATATTGTTTTTATCGTTTAAATGTCATACATTATACTTCAATGGCCAATAAAAAGTTTTTTGAAATCAAAGCAAATTGTGTGTTTTATTCAAGAAATAAAAAAAATTGAGTTAAAAAAACCGCTTAATTTGAAAGACACTATATTAATACTGATTTTTTTCAGATACAAAGCGCGTTTGATACGTGTATATCAGAAGTTGTGCTCACTTACCGGAGAGCGCGATGAGGCTCGCAACTTGTCCAGCGTGAAGGGGCTGAGCCGACTAGCGCTGTGCAGCGGTCGCTTCCCCAAGCTGGTGTCTGCCGTGAAGGCTGCGGCCAGCTCCAAGCCTCACTGGTTCCCAGACTTTGTGGATGTTCTCCGCTGTGTAGAGCACTGCGCTAAGGAACAGGGATTAAATCTCAGGTCGGATGAACTGCAGAAGGAAGGTAAGATTGGTTTTATTCATTTTGATAAATCCACCCCTTAATATAAATAAAAAATGTGAACTTTCTTAGAAAATGAAGGCGAAGGTAGTAAAAGCGAGAAGTGCTTTCAATAAAATGAAGCCTGTCTTTACAAACCGATACCTGAGCTTGGAATTGAGAATGCTTATGGTTTGATGCTACATCTTCTAAACTCTCCTTTATGGAATGGAGCCATATGAACACAACCAGAAAATATTACATAAGATTGAGGCTTTTGAGACGTGAATCTACAGACTTATCCTCAAGATTGCCTGGACATACAGTTATGTGCGAATCTACAGACTTATCCTCAAGATTCCCTGGACATACAGTAATTTGCGAATCTACAGACTTATCCTCAAGATTCCCTGGACATACAGTAATGCGCGAATCTACAGACTTATCCTCAAGATTCCCTGGACAAACAGTAATGTGCGAATCTAGACTTATCCTCAAGATTCCCTGGACCTACAGTAATGTGTGAATCTAGACTTATCCTCAAGATTCCCTGGACTTACAGTAATGTGCGAATCTAGACTTATCTTCAAGATTCCCTGGACATACAGTAATGTACGAATTAATGTGAAAAAAGGTAAAATACTATAAACGAGTGTTTATTAGCTATAAAATGTCCAAATAGGTTTTAAATCTATAATAAATTTATAAGGAATATATGTATGTGCGCTTTTATAACTTCATGTACACGCCTTTAGATTTTACAACTTCGTGTATAAATTTTGGCATGGATTCAATAAGTTTTTTTGCTGTGTTCCAATATTTGCTCATCCCAAAACCATATGTTAATTACTGCTTCCGTTATCTTCTGTTTTGTTGTACAGTCTATTTTCCATATTCTGACTTTACAAATATAAATAAGGCTGTGTTATTCGAGGGGAGTAGCACAGTGCGGGGTTTGAACCGGCGATCTTCCATACGGAAGTCCCGTGTGTTACCGCCTCCTGTATAGTGTTACATATGTGGAATTACTTGCTTGTATGTAGGACCGAGAAATGCTTAAAGCTGTGAAGGTTCGCTAGTTGCAGTATCCTGGTCACATAATGAGAGACATAAGATTATAATTCTAATTTGACATTTATAATAACACTACATTCGGGCGCTACTGTACCTTAGGCGTGATTTGCTCTTTTCTGTTTAAATCAGGAGTGTGCTTTGATTTGGAGACTTGGAGAGAACACGGTACAATTATATATACGAGGGTGGTCCCAGTAGTACCCGACCTGACATATAGATGGCGGTTGTTGCTTTAAAAAATTACTATGGTAGAAAGTACTAAACTTATAAAGCTTAAGTTTCAAGTTTTAAGACGCTACGTTGTTTAGTATTTGTTTGGCAGCCATCAATAGTGAACGCTCTCAGTGAATTTGTAAACATGGAAAAAATTGGTCATCGTTATGTGATACAATACTTTCATTTGAAAGGTCTAAGTCCAACCAATATCAAAGCCGAGCTAGATTCTACTCTGGGGGAGTCTGCTGCTTCGTTTACAACAGTAAAATATTGGGTGGCAGAGTTTAAACGAGGCCGTACGAGCTGCCAAGACGAACATCGCAGTGGTCGACCAAATGAGGTGACCACGCCAGAAATGATAAAGAAAATCCACAAAATGGTATTGGATGACCGTCGATTGAAAGTGTGCGAGCTAGCAGACATGGTAGGCATTTGAAAAAGTGCTGTACATCGTATATTGACTGAAAATTTGGACATGAGAAAGCTGTGCGTAAGATGGGTGCCGCGTTTGCTCGATTGGTTTGACAGGATAATGTTTTCCTTAGAGCTTTGAAAATCCTTTTTTGTTGTTTTGGGTGGTTGATTTTTTTTTTTGCAAAGTGTTATTATTGAAGCAGGAAGGAGTTATCTGGTGTGATGAAGAAGAATTTAGAAAGTTCCAGTGGGCAGGTTATTTTTCCCGCCAAGAGGACTCTACAAGAGTAAATTCTCTAACTCTCTCTGTAATTGGAGGAAAGTACGAACCTGGCAATAATGATTTATATATTATACAGGATGGCGCAGAGGAAACGCATGTTTTTTGAATGCCTAGTATTTTGCAAAGAGACGGGTGATGACCTTGCTGCTCCGCTCACGGACAGTTCAGGTAATGCATTTTCAGTAGCCGTGGCACCGTGGACCTTGGAACATCGTATCTTTACCGTCGAGCAGATTTTTAGAAACAGTGATTCTGTAGTTACTGTGCAACGTCTTTTCCCGTCGGGTGGTGCAGAGGTTACGCAAGTTTTTCATTTAAGCATAACATTGTTTATTTTCAAGAATTTCTTTTGATTAATACAGGTAAATGAAGTAATAATATTGCACCTTTAAATTAATTGTGAAAAATAATGTCAGGCAAGTGTTGCCCTTCTTCACCGGCATCAGGGTCATCAGTAAAAATGGCCATTCAAAAAACATACATTTTCTCTGTGCCACCCTGTATATATCTAATTTTTCAATACATAAATTGTTATTGAAAAATTGGGTAACAAACAAACCTACTCGTTTAACACATGCGAGTATTTTTACCAGACAAACTGTAACCAGACTGGACCTTTTTTATATATATGTATATATTTTTTTTAAGGTGTAGAGAAGGGGATTTTTTTTTATCATACTTATTTTTATTATGTCTTGCAGCAAGGGAGGCATTCATCGAGATCGGCACACTGCTGCAGCAGAAGCGGCGCGAGTCAGAGTACGAGCAACTGAGCTGGCGCCTGGGACAAGACCACGATCCTGCGGACCAGGACCCTACGCTGGCGGCCGCACTCCAGAAGAACCGGGAACTCTATAAGCACCGTGAGATGGAATTGCTCAACAAGTCAGTATATTTCACATTTGGCGAGAATATGTGCTCTTAAAAACATATGCTGTTTCCCTGTTAGGGTAGGCATAAAAGTCATAGTGCCAGACTTTACTATCGGGACATACATCTTTCGCCTTTTCTACATCCATACACCTCATATAGCTCCTACGATTCCTTTGACTTTTTTTCATTTCCTTTGAAAATATCATTTACTTGATCCGACCATACTTTTTTTGGTTTTCCTCTATGCACGCTGTCCACTCACATTTACACTGTATATTTTTTTGTCAGTCTTCCTTAATTTATTTGTTCCACATCATCAAACCATTTCAGAGTGTTCTTCTCCATCTTACTCAACACATCAGCCTTAAGTTCACATTCATCCCTAATCACTTCATTCCGTATTCTATCATACAACCATGAAAAACCCTTAATTTCTAGTCAGTTATATAACGTGTTTCATTCCTAATTTTTCTTTCCTCCACCATCCTTTCCTTTTCCTTTGATTGATGACATCTCACTTTTACTTTAATATGTTTGTCCATAATTACTAGGTTAGTCAAAAAGTTTTGAAAGCGGAAATGAAAATACATTTTTTTTTGGGGGAAATCACTTTTATTGCTCAGTATAGTCTCCCATAAGATCAATACACTTGGTCCAACGATCTTCCAACTTTGTTGTCCCATCACGGAAGTGACTTTCTAGAAGGCCTGCAAAATACTCCTCTACGACGGCTATAACCTCTTCATTTGATGAAAAATGCTTTCCACGAAGGAATTTTTTGAGGTGTGAGAACAGCCAGAAGTCAGAGGGGGCTAAATCTGGCGAATAGGGTGGATGCTGCAACAATTCGTACCCCAATTCACTGATTTTCGCGATGGTTTTTTGAGCTGTGTGAGTAGGTGCATTGTCTTGATGAAAAATAATTTTTTTCTTCTGCAAACCGGGTCTTTTTTCACAATTTTTTTCATCCAACTGGTCCAAAAGGTCACAATAATAATCAGAGTTGATTGTCTTACCAGTTTGGAGATAATCTATCAATAAAATTCCTTTTGCATCCCAAAAAACTGACGCTAACACCTTCTTGGCCGATTTCTGGACACGAACTCACTTCGGAGCCAAAGTGCCTGGTTCACACCACTCCTTAGCCTCTTGTTTTGATTCAGGATCATGGTGGTAGACCCAAGTCTCATCCATATATGATAAATCGACGCAGAAAATCCTTTTTATCCTTTCGAAATTGCTCCAAATGTTACTCAGAAAGTCGCATTGGAACGTGTTTTTGTTGCATTGTTAGCAAATGCGGCACCCATTGTGCACACAGTTTTTAAAACCCAAAACTTCAGCCAAAATATGCCATGTTGTTCCATGTGAGATGCCTATGGTGTCAGCTATCACATCCACAGTCGATCGATGATCTTCCAAAACCATATCCTGTATTTTCGCTATGATTTCTGGTGTTGATGCACTTTTTGGACGTCCTGAGCGTGGATCGTCTTCAACGCTTGTACGGCCACGCTTAAACTCCAAAACCCATCGGTGAACGGTTGGAAATGAAGGAGAAGACTCCTTTAATACTTTCACCATCTTTGCATGGATCTCAGTAGCCGATAAACCTTCCAAAACAAAGAATTTAATCACTGCACGATATTCGGATTTTTCCATTGTTAAAAAATACACTGACACGTCAACTTCAAATGGCTTGACGAATGAATTGACAGATCGAAATGAAATTTTAAGTACGTTCTTATGAAATATTAAAATGGCGTAGAAATTTTGGTTTTCTACTGCTCCATAGATGTCGCTTTCAAAACTTTTTGACTAACCTAGTACATAAATCTGAATATTTTTGCAACCATGTAACTTGCTTTATTTACTTTTGTCTAGTTGGTTGGAACAGATTATCGCCTGGTAATATATCCGTCAGATTGTATTTACGATGAAGTGTTAAATAAATACATTGTCATTCAATGCACACATTTCTACAGCATTTATTAAGTTCTTTTCAGTTTTTTTTCTACATTCACATTTTCCTCCCATACATTTTAGCAGATTTTGATATTGTCCATTCAATATTCTCGTAGCTCTTTCGTCATGTAAGAAAATACTTCCGTGTTATTATATTAAAGACATTTTAATTAAATAATTATTGACTTTTGAGTATTGGTGACGTTTTTATTTCATGTGAGATTTTTTCTTTATAGATTTGCTGAAAAACAAACCACCATGAAACTAGTTCCTGAACTTGTTGCTGATGGGGATGCTGATAAATCTGAGGGCAGTGAGTCTGATGAGGAGGGATCTGAAAAAAGTGATGATGAAGCTGACAGTGAGAAGGGTAGCAGCAAATCAAAGGATTCTATGAAGAAGCAACTTGAGGAAGGAGAAAGTAGCCGATCGAAAGCTAAATTACGTGACCAAGGAGCAGAATCAACAATGGGAAATGAAATTGTGGAAGATACGTCAACGACAGCTAAACATGAAGAAGATTCATACGAAGCCAAATTAGAAGATAAAACAGATTCTGAAATCTCTGATAAAGAACCTGTAAATAAGAAATTACGAGACAAAAAATCAAATTCGTCAAAACGTGATACGTCTCAAGATGATGAAGCGACTAATAGCAGTCACACTTCAGTCAGCAATCTATCCCTCGTGGAACTCAGTTCGTCGGATTCTAGGGATAGTTTGAACAGCGGGGGAGAAGCCGACAATGAAGATAGTAAATATAACGGAAGATTCAAGAGCTTACAAAAAATAAGACCAAGTTCAGCCATGTCCGGAGTCAATGTCATCGAAGATGGGAACAGTCTGTCAGATGGTAAAGTGGAACAAGCGAAAGAGATTACACTTTCTAGTAGTTTAGTTCTGGAAATTGATGAAAGCAATGATACTACTGAAAGTTCTACCGCATGTATGATAGATGATGACAATGCTGTGGATCAGACTTTAATAAATAAAAATGCTGAATCAGAAGATAGTATTGAAAATAGTAAGAAAATAGACAGTAAAATGGATGAGACGGTCAATAAGAGTAGAGATGAAAATATTTATTGCATCGATGTAGATGATGATACTGTATCTAGTTCAAAAGTTAGTAAGCAGATCACTGAATGGCAAAAGATAGAAAATGGGAATGCGGCTGAAGTTTTCGAAATTTTGGATAGTCCAGTACAACAAGTACCAATTTTAAATAGTAACGAAAATAAAACTAAAATAGGTCATAACAAAGAGAGTAAGAATTTGAGTACAGTTTTTATGGAAATAGAAGAAACACTCGTAAATAAAACCTCAAGTACTAATGGTTTAAGAAATGAGTGTAATATAAAAAAATGTGATGGAAGTACAACCCTCGGTAATATAACTGAAGATCTCCGAGACGAGAATAAAATTGTTTGCCAAAAAGTCAAAGAAGACCAGCAAAGCAAAGATAAAATAATCAAACCTGTTCTAGTTGAAAATTGTGTTACAAAATCAAAAGACCCGCAAAACAGAGATGACTCGACTGAACCTGTTATAGTCGAAGATTGTATTACAGAATCGGAAGACCTGCAAAGCAGAGATGAATCGACTGAACCTGTTATAGTCGAAGATTGTATTACAGAATCAGAAGACCTGCAAAGCAGAGACAAAACGACTGAACCTGTTATAGTAAATGATTGTATTACAGAATCAGAAGACCCGCAAAGTAGAGATGACTCGACTGAACCTGTTATAGTCGAAGATTGTATTACAGAATCAGAAGACCTGCAAAGCAGAGATGAATCGACTGAACCTGTTATAGTCGAAGATTGTATTACAGAATCAGAAGACCTGCAAAGCAGAGATGAATCGACTGAACCTGTTATAGTAAATGATTGTATTACAGAATCAGAAGACCCGCAAAGTAGAGATGACTCGACTGAACCTGTTATAGTCGAAGATTGTATTACAGAATCAGAAGACCTGCAAAGCAGAGATGAATCGACTGAACCTGTTATAGTCGAAGATTGTATTACAGAATCAGAAGACCTGCAAAGCAGAGATGAATCGACTGAACCTGTTATAGTAAATGATTGTATTACAGAATCAGAAGACCTGCAAAGCAGAGACAAAACGACTGATCCTGTTATAGTAAATGATTGTATTACAGAATCAGAAGACCTGCAAAGCAGAGACAAAACTACTGAATCTGGTATAGTAAATGATTGTATTACAGAACCAGAAGACCTGCAAAGCAAAGACAAAACGACCGAACCTGTTCTAATAGAAGATTGTACCACAGAATCAAAAGAAGAAGATTCTGTCACAGAAAATGCCATAGATAAAAGTATGGTTGCTGAAAGAGTAAATACAAAGGATGAAAGTCAAGAAGTTATTCAAGATTTGATTGATGAATTAAAAGAAACAAGTCACACCAAAGACAGTGTTGATTTAATTCAAAATAGTCATGATGTCCAGGAGGAAGCAGAATTAAAAACAAATTTTACAGTGGGTATTAATGTGGAAAAAACAATTATTCAATCGGATCATTTCGATAATGTGGAATTTGAAATTTGTAAAAATGTCGGTGATAGTGATGTTATGGTGCATAACAATGATGAACAAATTGAAGAAAATAGTAGAACGGACAGTGCTGAAGGTGATGACAATAAATTCAAAGACATTAAAATAGTCAGTTGTGTATCAATAAATAAAGATGATATGGATATTGATGATATGGAAACTTATTCAGAAATAGCCGAAGTAAAGGATTGTTTAACGGTTACCGAAGATTGTGCTGTATCGGATGTAAAGTTAATTGATAGTTACGAGACTAACGTAGTCTTGGAATTGAAAGAAGGTGAAAGTGACGTGGAAATGGATACAAATTTAGAGTCTTTTGTAGATAATACTGATATATCTGATATATTTGAAGATGCTCAAGATTTACTGCAAAAGATGAAGGAACAAGATGCTGCAAATGAAGTAAGCTAAATAAAGTGTTTGAAAATTGTAAAATTGAGACTGAAAAAATTTAGCATAGATTAGTGATATTCAAAATTTGTTACTGCCATTGTATGATGAATTTCATGTTAAATAAAATCAGACAACAAAACTAATAATCATAATAAAAGGATAACTTCTATAGCACCGTTAACTCTTCTCAATGGCGCTCTAAAAGTTTGGATGTCTTTTATAATTTCAAAAGGAGAGATTATATTTTATAATAAAATAATCTTATACATTTCATCTAGTATACTTAAGAAAATGTAGCATGGTCACTGACGTTTGAAATGCCATGTCTCAAAGGGATGTGGTAAAATCGTTTTTTTTTTCCAAATCGAATAGTTTTTCTTATAAATCGAAAAATTGTTTTTCTCTAAACTGACGTTTTAATTCCGAATTTTCATTATACTGACTTTCTAATGTATTGTATGATTTGTATCTATCTTTAAATAGGCCAAGATCCACTATGAATTAATACTAATTACGAACATTTAATTTTATGTATAAAAAATATCGAAAATCCAATTATAGAATATCCCATCCCTAGCCAATGCAGACTAACATAGTGACTTTTGACAAATGTCACCAAATATTATTTGATTTGAACAAACTGTCACATTTTTGCTGATTTGTAACAAGATGTATTAATTTGTCATTATTGTTAGTTTTATGTACCAGGGTAGTCCCAAAAGTACCCGACCTAACAAAGAAAACAAAAAATTTGGGAAAAAATATTTTTATTTCTCAACATAGTCTCCTTTCAACTCGACACACTTCCCAGCGATGTTCAATAGCTTCGATACCCTGTTAATAGTGAGAACCGTCGAGCGCCTCAAAATAGGCCATCAACCGCAGATTCCACCTCTTCATTATTGACAAATCTTTTACCATCGAGCCATTTTTTCGAGTTTGGAAAAAGAAAATAATCCGAGGGGGCTAAATCTGGCGAATAGGGTGCGTGAGGAAGCAATTCGAACTTTAATTCATTGATTTTGGCCACCGCGATAACGGATGTGTGAACTGGTGCATTGTCTTGATGAAACAACAGTTTCTTTTTCGCCAAATGCGACCGTTTTTTCTTGATTTCATCACTCAAACGCTGCAATAAGTTCGCATAATACTCGCCGTTGATTGTTTTTCCTCTTTGAAGATAATCAATGAAAATTCCAAAAAACTGACGCCATGACCTTGCCTGCAGATGGAACTGTCTTCGCCTTTTTTGGAGCCGATTCTCCCTTTTCAGTCAATTGTTTTGACTGTTCCTTCGTCTCAGGTGTGAAGTGATGGACCCATGTTTCATCCATGGTTATGAATCGACGCAAAAACTCGGCTTTATTGCTGTGAAACATCGTCAAACACTCGATTGAAACATCCTCACGACGCTGTTTTTGTTTCATTGTGAGCAAACGCAGCACCCATCTTGCACGCAGCTTTCTCATGTCCAGTTTTCAGTCAATATGCGATGTACAGCACTTTTTGAAATGCCTACCATGTTTGCTAACTCGCGCACTTTCAATCGACGGTCATCCAATACCATTTTGTGGATTTTCTTTACCATTTCTGGCGTGGTCACCTCATTTGGTCGACCACTGCGATGTTCGTCTTGGCAGCTCGTACGGCCTCGTTTAAACTCTGCCACCCAATATAATATTTTACTGTTGTAAACGAAGGAGCAGACTCCCCCAGAGTAGAATCTAGCTCGGCTTTGATATTGGTTGGACTTAGACCTTTCAAATGAAAGTATTGTATCACATAACGATGACCAACTTTTTCCATGTTTACAAATTCACTGAGAGCGTTCACTATTGATGGCTGCCAAACAAATATTAAACAACTTAGCGTCTTAAAACTTGAAACTTAAGCTTTATAAGTTTAGTACTTTCTACCATAGTAAATTTTTAAAGCAACAACCGCCATCTATACGTCAGGTCGGGTACATCTGGGACCACCCTCGTAATGTATTTACCTAAATAACTTGCTATTTATTAGAATCGAGGCTTATATTAAAGTTGATAAAATAATTAAAATTACTGAACGTCATTACAAGGTTGTATTGGGACATATTTGTGAACTGTCACAGGGACCATGCTACATTTTCTTTAGTATAATTATTATTATCAGTGATATAATCCTCTGTTTGATAATCATCACGACTGCAGCAGATTAAGGGCTGAATCCATACTCTGACATCATAAAATACTAGATCTTATTTAATTTTTGACTGAAGAAATAAGTCATTATCCTGTCGTGTAGCTCATAACTGAGCATCATGATTCCCATGATAGCAACTGAAGACTCCTCTCCCTCCATTTCATCTATTTTCCGCATCTCGAAAGGCAGTTAAGGGTAGTTCTATTGCATCTCTCACTTGATCAGTCCAACGCATTGGGACTGTTCCTCTTGTGCGTTGTCCTTCCACGTTTCCAATATCCACAAACCTCTCCAAACTATCTTTTTGACTACGAGCAATGTGCCCAAAGAATCCTAGGACTCCCCGAAGGCATAATGTTGACAATCTTTCCATGATTCTTAGTTCTTCAAGAATAGAAGCATTAGTTAGCCTTGCCGTCCGTGGAATTTGTAACATCCTTCATCAGCACCACATTTCAAATGGATCTATTCTACGTCTTTCCCTTGCTCTCAGAGTCCCAAGTCTCCGCTCGATACATGAGTATTGCGAAGGTGATGGTTCTGCACTTCCATATCTTTCCAGCTTCCGCATCACGTTTTTTTGCCATTTCAGTTCTTTTCACCTCAGCCTCTCATCCTCTATTGCCGGTAATACTGTAGCCTAAGTATTGTAAAGCCAGTAACCACTTCTAGACCATGATTCACATTATTTGGTTGCAGTTTGTTATTGCAGTCTATTATCGCTAACTTAGTTTTTGACCTATTGATTTCCAGGACCAAGAGCTTTCTCTTGTGTTCCACCTTTTTAAGAAGCGTTCCATTTCTTCTTTTGATGTGGCATAAATAAGTATTTAAAGTATTATTTATAGTTAATGCATTAACAGTGTGGAGGTTTAAAGACATTGTAATTTGTTTTATCAAACACTGTTTATTCCATTTTTGTAATGGCATAACCCTACCGGTTTCAAGGCTTTCACCCCATCATCAGGGGAGTACAAACAAGACTGAATTGTGTTTGAACTGGTACCGACATACGCACTTCAACAATTCGGTAAACATTCGGGTTGGGGACTGGGTGGAGGAAGGGAGGAGACAACCTCAGCGAGCAGTGGCGAGATTCTTGGAATGTATGTGTTTTCCAGATGTTCACCCCGATGCACTGACTTAGAAATTTCTAGGGCCTCTAATCTGTCCAATTTATTTCCGTTACTCAAGTTTAAATATATCATGCCCAATCAACGTGCCCCACCTACTCGCACTCAATTCCTACTAATTTATAATCACCTATTTGAATTCATTGTCCAAAACTCCATAAATATCTCCTGCTCAATCAATATTTACTCACACTTAATTCCCACTACTCACACTTAATTCTCACCTACTCACACTTAATTCCCACTAATTTATAATCACCTATTTGAATTCATTGTCCAAATCTCCATAAATATCTCCAGCCCAATCAACATGCCCCATCTACCCATACTTAATTTCCACAAATTTATAATCACATATCTGAATTAATTGTCCAAAACTCAATAAATATCTCCCGCTCAATCAATATCTACTCACACTTAATTCCCACTATTCACACTTAATTCCTATCTACTCGCACTTAATTCCTACTAATTTATAATCGCCTATTTGAATTCATTGTCCTAATCTCCATAAATATCTCCAGCCCAATCAACATGCCCCATCTACTTGTACTTAATTTACCACTAATTTATAATCACATATTTGAATTAATTGTCCAAAACTCCATAAATGTCTCCTGTCCGATCAACACACGCCACACAATCCCATCCACTCGCTTTTAATTATCCACTAATTTATAATCATATATCTAAATTCATTGTCCAAATCTCTCAATTTTTGTGGTCTTAATTTACGCAAATTAATTTTAGCACAGTTTATTCTGTTTTAAATGCTTAGTAGTGATAATTTGGTTTCTGTATATATATTAAGTAATAATTTGGTTTCTGAATTGATATTGATATCTAGGGTGTCCTAACGAGAGGGCAAGATTTAATTTGTTAATAAAATAAATAATTTATTTTAATATACATATAATAATTTATTTTAATAATGCTGATATTTTTATTTCACCAAAAAGTTCACACATCGCTATTAAGTGCGGAACACAATGACCAACAAATGTTCTCCACACTCTTGTTCTTTTGACAAATAATTTCGATTACATTTTTATTTTACCAAAAAGTTCACACATCGCTATTAAGTGCGGAACACAATGACCGACAAATGTTCCCCACACTCTTGTTCTTTTGACAAAGAATTTCGATTACATTTTTATTTTACCAAAAAGTTCACACATCGCTATTAAGTGCGGAACACAATGACCGACAAATGTTCCCCACACTCTTGTTCTTTTGACAAAGAATTTCGATTACATTTTTATTTTACCAAAAAGTTCACACATCGCTATTAAGTGCGGAACACAATGACCGACAAATGTTCCCCACACTCTTGTTCTTTTGACAAAGAATTTCGATTACATTTTTATTTTACCAAAAAGTTCACACATCGCTATTAAGTGCGGAACACAATGACCGACAAATGTTCCCCACACTCTTGTTCTTTTGACAAAGAATTTCGATTACATTTTTATTTTACCAAAAAGTTCACACATCGCTATTAAGTGCGGAACACAATGACCGACAAATGTTCCCCACACTCTTGTTCTTTTGACAAAGAATTTCGATTACATTTTTATTTTACCAAAAAGTTCACACATCGCTATTAAGTGCGGAACACAATGACCGACAAATGTTCCCACACTCTTGTTCTTTTGACAAAGAATTTCGATTACATTATCGCATAATTGCAGCTCAATTTTGCCAATGACACGTCAAATTTCCTCCTTGAGTTCAGGAATTGTTGGTTTGTTGGCGTAAATGCGACAATTCACAAAATTCCAAAGGAAGCAGTTGTACGGTGTCACATCACTCGATCTCAGTGATCAATTCTGGCCGTGTCGGCACACGTCGTGTGAGTTGACACGGCCAGGAATTTTCTCTTGCAACAATTTAATTGTTTCACACAATGTGACAGGTTGTGCCATCTTGTTGGAACTACATGTCTTCCAGATCCATACCGTCCAATTGAGGCCACAAAAACTCTATCGTGTTGCGATAACGTACTGGCCAGCCCAAAAACCACTCTGCCAGCCCAAAATCGCACCAAACAGTAACTTGTGTATGCATTGGCTTCTCAAGAATCACTCGAGGAGTCTCTGCACCCCAAATTTGACAGTTTTGTTTGTTCACATACCCATTCAGTTGAAAGTGTGCCTCATCGCTAAAGAGGATTTTTTTCAAAAAGTTCTCATTCAGACAAATGTAAAGCGTTGCAAATCGTCTGTTAGCCGCAGTTTTTGCGTCAGTTGAATCTTGTATGCATGCATATGTAGTTCTTTCTTGAGAATTCACCAGATGGTGCTTCTCGAAATGTCCAATTACTGTAAACGATGGCGAATTGAGGTTCCTGGACTCTTGGCAATAATTTCAGTCAGTGTGGAAATATTTTCAATAGACTGGCAGGTATTATGATGCACTGGTTTTTTTCACATCCACAATCGAACCAATTTTCTCAAATTTCTTGATCAATCTTTGAACAGACTGATTTTGGTCCATTTTGTTGACCGAAAATTCACACACAATTTGCAAACTGTTTTCGCAAAACTTTCCCCATGTTTGTCATGAGTTTTTACAATGATAATGCCTTCGTGTGGCGTTTCCATAACTACTAATCACAATGTATCTACATGCCAGCTGTGAAATTTTCAGCACCACTAAAATGAAAACGAAAATGGTGCGTAATTCAAATCTCGCGCTCTTGTGTTATTCGCTGAATTGTTGAATAACACACGTTATTTAGTTATAATTGGACTTCTTAATTAATATACAATTGTATGAGGGAAAACGGTATTTTGTGCATCTGTAAACTTAGAATAGCATATGATTGTGGGAAGTATTGATGAAGAATATAATGTGAATGATAATTTCAAAAAAAAGCTTTTTCATAACCAAATGTTCATGCAAAATAGTGTAAACACTACCAAATGATATCTTCAGGATGTCAGCTATCACACGCAACTTTAATTTGCGATTTTTCATCATGATTTTGATGTTTTTTTTTATGTTTTCTGGTGTAACAGTCTCATTTGGACGACCAGAGCGTTCAGCATCATTTGTGTATGTACGACCGCGTTTGAAATCAGCATACCACCGACAAATGGTTGTTTTCGACGGAGCAGAACCAGGATAACACTTTTCAAGCCATTGCTGAGTTTGAACGGTATTTTTTCCCATTAAAAAGTAATGTTTTATCAACACACGAAATTCGGTTTTTTCCATTGTTTTGAAAATAGCAAAAGTAGCGTCACTAAAACCACTGTAACTCAATGATACAATGTCGGAATGTCATGAAAGTTTAACACGTAACTTCTAAAGGTTGGTATTAACTGAGAATGGTATGGATTTGTTATTAGAGGCGCCATCTGTTGGTTAGTCCCGGGACTTATTGATCGATGTGTTATGTTAAGAGATATTTTTTTTACATAGCGTTCATTGGCTACATTTATGGGGTTTTCATTTCCTGAAATCAATTACCCGCGTAAATGAAGAGATTATTATATCTAATGATAATGCATTAAAAGTCCATTAATTGAAGGGAGCAAATTAAAAAAAAATGCATTATAATTTTCACTAATTTGATTCTGACATGGTCATTTATTAACAGAGATTAAGTGGTTTATGTTTGCACAAGTGATATTAAAATTTTGTTATTTGTTTTATCAAACACTGTTTATTCTACTTTTTGTAAACAAATTACGATGTCTTTAAACCTCCACAATGTTAACGCATTAACTATAAATAATATATGTTATTAAAATGATGATGTCACTGGTTTTATTTATGTTTACGTATTTGATTACGATATTATAAACTACAACTCAATGTTATTGAAAAATTAATGTTCACGGTTGTGAAATTATTAAAGGTAAAATTTAAAAACACAATTTATATGAAAAGAACACACAAAACCCTATACTTACGATAATAATCTTGAGACATTTCGATATTGAATTTTTTAATGTAGAGGGAGCCCTGGGAATTGAACGGGTCGCTGCCTCATAATACGTTGGTCGTACCACCACTAGAGCCGGTTACTGCGTGGATCCATGATTTGCATGGAAAATTTCGAATTATTAGAATTCATAAATAATTTTTGGCGGAAAAATCATCACGAATGATAAAATACGCAGTTTTTCAAATTAACACTAGAATTTATTACGTTAAGTCAATTTTGGAACCTAGAAAATGGTGGAAAATACTAATTAAACTTTTACTCCAATATCATAAAAATTTTAAACGAGGCTAAAATTTTAGGAAAATTTTGTTGAAAATGTGTCAAGTCCAAATATTTGTACTGTGTATTGTGGAAAAATTAAAAAAATCAAATTTCAAATCCGGGTTGCACTGAGTATTGAATTGTTCATATGGTAAGAGAAAGGGACATTTCTTCATGTGAGACTATGCACCAATAATTAAGAATGTACAGCAAAAACACATTAATTATATTTTTTAAGAAGCTGAATAAAAGTGTCAACAGTCTAAAAATGAAAGAATACGATTTAATTCCATTAATATCAAAATAGCAATGTTTGTATGTAAATATTGAGGAAATCATTGAAAAAAAACTGCGTGAAAATATTAAATTTGAAAAAAAATTGTCTAATTCACAACCCTAGTTTAAGTGAAATTACATAAGTAAATTGAAAAATACCCAACGTAAATTTCGAAATAATTCCCTTTTTTGAAATATCCGAGATTTACAATGAAGGACAAATATCCGAGATGTACAATGAAGGACAAATATCCGAGATGTACAATGAAGGACAAATATCCGAGATTTACAATGAAGGACAAATATCCGAGATGTACAATGAAGGACAAATATCCGAGATGTACAATGAAGGACAAATATCCGAGATGTACAATGAAGGACAAATATCCGAGATGTACAAAGAAGGACAAATGCGTAAAATAAATAAATCAATAATAAGTGTAAAATAAATAAATGAATAATAACATTTTTTTATATAAAATCAGAAGGTTTTAAATGTATATGAAATATGCAGTACGAGTATAGTAATCAATCAAATGTCAGATCAGTGATAATTTCACGTAAAACGGGTTTTAGTTATACCAAATATTAAAAATGATATTTGATCTTAGGAAAAATACATAATTTTTGGAAAAATGCTACTAGCTGAGATGTGTTTCAGAGTTTGTGCTGTATATGTAATATGTATTGTATAAATATAAAGGATAGTGGAATGAATTGTATATGCTTAACCGTTTTACTGCTGGACATTTTTGTCAATACTATAAAACGTCTATATATAGACTGTGCAGCACTTTATAACGGTTAATATATGCTACCGAATGTGGGTCTTGTTAATAGACCGGTTAATATATGCTACTGAATGTGGGTCTTGTTAATAGACCGTGAAACATTTTTATATATGTGTATATATTGGTGTATTTTTTAATTTCTATTTGTAAAAGCAAACTCATGTGTTTTAAAATTATTTGTGTAGATACTTTATATATATATATATATATATATATATATATATATATATATATATATATATATATATATATATATATATATATATATGTTTAAAATTATGTTTTCACCTTTTTTTTTTAATCGTTTAAAAATAAATAAAAAAATAATAATGTTTTTTTTTTTCATTCAAATTTGAATGTATGTGTGCAAAAAAGACACTCAACGATGATGGTTACCGCTATATTGGTTCGAATTGAGTGGTCATGAGTTCATCACACTGCAAGGATGATGAATCAATGCTGGAAAAGCACCATCATCCAACGGTACTTACCTGTGATAGCAAAATACTAAGAAGACACCTCAAATCCACTAGATTTAGGAAATTCTGAAGTTCAAAGGTGTATTCAGGAAGATGAAGGTGATGAATAGACCTACTTACCTCAGATAGCCATTAAACTCCCGTAGAGCTTATGTTTCCCCGATGATTCCTCTACAAGCTGATAGGTCACTCACCGTCTCCTTCCTGTTGCACTTTATTTAAAAGCCTTTGTCTCGGTCTGCCAAAAGGCTTTCTACTATGTGGTTGGGTTTGCGTAATGTTTGTTAACCACATCAACTGAGATCAGCTTAAATTGCCTATCCATACCAACCTTCGAGACCTTATGTTGCTGGTAATTTCTTTGCTAGTTTTTTTTTATAGTATTTCAGATTTCATGCTCCTTCAGCCTGATTTGGAGCGAGTATCTTTCACAGTTATCAGTTTTCGAAGCTCAGTAACTTTGAGTGACTGAGCTTGGCCCACACTTTGAACCTGTATGTTATTATTACTGGTTAGACGATGGAATTGTATTCTCAATTTAGTATTCCAGGACAGGGCCTTACACCTCTGTAGTTTGTGAAGTGCTGTGACTGCTCTGGTTCCATTTTGAATCCTAGTTTAAATGTCCATACACATTTAAGTTATTATTATTATTATATCTCAAAGGGCTAGTTTACAAGAGTCATTCGGCCTGTGCTCACATATGGCTCAGAAACCTGGAATGCCTCCCTAAGGCACGTCCGTGCCATACAGACAGCTGAGATGAAAATGTTGAGATGGATGTGTGGTGTCACAAGGCTTGACAGGATCCAAAACTCCTACATCCGTGGGAGTCTAGGTGTACGCGACATCTCTGACAAGATTCAAGAGAGCAGGCTGCGATGGTATGGACACGTCAGCAGAAGACCGCCAGAGTATATAGGAAACACGGCGCAGACACTTAATGTCCCTGGTAAGAGGTTCCAAGGAAGACCCAGGCTCGAGGTGGTTGGGCGGAACATGAGGGGCACCGATATCGCTCCGCAAGATGCACAGGATCGGGCGAAGTGGTGGCGAATTATTGGAAGGGCAGACCCCACCACCATGTGGGAATAATAATGCCAAGGAAGAGATAGAGATTATTATTATAAGTTAATTAGGCGTTCCATCTTATAAAGAGAATGATTTGTGTCAATAAGAACTCGGAGGAAACGAGACACTGTGAGAAAATGTAAATAATTATTGTAGTACTTAATATTTAAGTAGTTTCGAATAACAAATTCACATATGTGAATATAAATCAATGGAGAATAAATCACGAGTAGGTTAGACATGTTGAAACGGACGGGAGATATTTACAATTGAATAAAGATTGTATGCGGTGCATAGAGGACACTCAAAGAAAAGATGGTTGAGGGTCTCCTAACCCATTCCACAAGTGCATGTCGGACTTTCTTTTATATGGATTTTATAAAGGTGGCTTCCTATCAGAAAGTGGCCTATTCTTATCTTGCTTATGACAGATAATTAGTTTGGATAGATTTCTTTTGTGGAACTTATGTTTTTAGTGGATATTTTAACCCGAATATTCCTGTAGGCAGTGCCATTATTTGCTATTAGATAGCTCCCAGACCTTTGACCAACTGGTGAGTTAAACGATTTTTAGCCTGAGACGTGATGTTGTAGGTAGAAGTTACATATCTTAAGGGAGTATTTAAGGTATAATAGATGATACTATGATGAAAGTGAAGTAAAAACATCACAGAGAGGCATTTATCCTGCAGTAGTTCGGAAATTCTAGGATGAGTCCTGTGACAGTTCACAAATTTGCCCCAATACAACCTTGTAACGATGTTCAGTAATTTTAATTATTTTATCAACTTAATATAAGCCTCAATTCTAATGAATAGCAAGTTATTTAGGTACATACATTACGTAAGGTTGTATTGGGGCTAATTTGTGAGCTGTCACAGGACTCATCCTAGAATTTCCGAACTATAGAATGGTGTAATGCGAAAACCGTTATATTTTAAGTTGATATTTCTAAGTTGTCCAGCTGCAATCCCTATAATACTTCTTTATCTTTATTCATCTAAATCGGATATTTCTAAGTTGTCCAGCTGTAATCCCTATAAGACTTCTTTATATTTATTCACCCAAATCAGATATTTTACTAGATATTCCTCACAAAGCACTCATTACTTTAGGTAAACAACAAGGCAATAAATGGCCTGTGTCTTGAGGGACATATTTACATCAATATGTGTTCAAGTTTGAGTAAATTAAATCTAAATTTTACGCATGTCTCCCTAACGTATTACACATCATTTAGAATATTTCTGGTTGGTTTCTCATGACATACGAGGCGTATCCAGAAAGTAAGTGTACTGAGGCTCTCACGACCGGATGGATTTTATTTTCGATATGTTGGCTACACTTCCGTGTAGCCTGACCCTTCATCTCCGCAACGAGACCGGTTCGAGGTCAGTACGTTGAGAAGTGTCGACGCGACAACACGTTTCGTGAAAAATGTCAATCCCATCTCGCGCCAATTGCGAAATTTTGTAAAAAGGCAAGAGTTTTTGAGGCGCTGCAAACTCCATGGAGATGAATTTCTCCGCTTCATCGTTACTGGAGATGAAACTTGGGTTGCACACTACACGCCTGAAACCAAAAGGCAGTCTCAACAGTGGCGTCACACCTCTTCACTCTCCGCCAAAAAGTTCAAAACCACAATTTCAGCCAAGAAAATCATGGCATCCGTGTTTTGGGACTGTCAAGGCATAATTTTAATTGAATATATGCCTCAAGGGGAGACCACCAACTCTGCAAGATACAGTGAGACCCTAAAAAAATTGCGGAGGGCGATTCAGAACAAGAGGAGAGGCATGCTGACAAAGGGGGTCTGCCTGCTGCACGACAATGCCAGACCACACACGGCCAATGCCACAAAGGAACTGCTCGCCTCGTTTAAATGGGTTGTCCTGAACCATCCCGCGCATTCCCCTGACCTAGCACCTGCAGATTACTATGTATTTACCTCCCTGAAGCTGCACATGGGTGGAAAAAGGCTTTCAACCGACGAAGAGGTAAAGGAGGAGGTGGAGAAGTGGACGGAGGGGTTGGTGGGAAACTACTTCGAGGAAGGCATCAAAAAGTTGATACCCCGCTTCACCACCTGCATTGAGAGGAATGGCGACTATATCGAAAAATAGCTTACATATGTACTACGGTAACCACGTAATTCTTTTGTTTAAATAAAAAAAATTGTAACCTACGAAAATTCAGTACACTTACTTTCTGGACTTACCTAGTATATAGAATACCTCGTCAAAATTTAAAACCAAAAAATCATAATTAGGGAAAATACTAACACTCTCACCCTCAACGCTTAATCCAATCGGCGAGATTATAACACATGTGTAATGCGCAACGAAGACACGCCTTACATTTAGTTTTGATTAACTCAATCTTTAATACTTCAAAATATAATACGATAAACATCAGCTATGAGAAATCGACCAAAGTGATAATAAATTATGTCTAACGCATCAGGTATATATGCGTTACATTTAGATTTAATGAATTCAACATTTAATACTTCAAAATATAATATAATTGACATCAAATATGAGTAACCGACCAGAGAGATTATAAATTATGTGTAATGCGTAAGAAATAAATGCATAACTTTAATAAACTTAATTTAATAATTGAAATAAAATACAGCATTCATTAGTCATGAATAATCGAGCAATATGATATAAATTATGTATAATGCGTCAAAAATACATGTACCATATAGCATTTAGCTTTAGTTCATTCAAGCTTTAATACTTCCATATATAATACCGTCAACATCCACTCGCATTAGTTATGAGAAACTGACCAGAGATATAATAAATTATGCGTAAGGCGTCAATAAATATACGCAACATTTAGCTTTAATTCATTCAAGCTTTAATACTTCCTAATATAATAAGTCAACATCCACTGGCATCAGTTATGAGAAACTGACCAGAGATATAATAAATTATGCGTAAGGCGTCAATAAATATGCGCAAAATTTAGCTTTAATTCATTCAAGCTTTAATACTTCCAAATATAATACAGTTAACATCCACAGACATCAGTGATGAGAAACTGACCAGAGATAAAATAAATTATACGTACGGCGTCAATAAATACGCGGAACATTTAGCTTTAATTCAATGTTCATCGAGAAGATATATATAACATTTATCTTAAAATAATTTTAATTTCAATATTCCAAATATAATATATTTAACTTGAGTCATAAAAAAAAACGACTAGAGAGATTATAAATTGTGTGTAATGCGCCAAGAAGGCATGCGTAACATTTTGATTTAATTAATTCAAATTTGAACACATACAAATTTAATAATAAAATCAATATATGTCATGAAAAATTTATCAGAAATATTATAAATGGTGTGTAATGCGTCAAGAAGACATGCGCAAAATTGTTCTTAAATTAAACTCAAACTTGAACACATCCTAATATAATAATATTGTACAATAAATATGTATTATAAGAAATCAACCAAAAATATTATAAATACGTTAGGAAGACATGCGTAAAATTTAGATTTAATTAACTCAAACTTGAACACATCCAAATGTAATAAAACAATCAATATCTGTCATGAGAAATCAACCTGAAAGATTATAAATGGTGTGTAATGCGTTAGGAAGACATGCGGAACATTTAGCTTTAATTAACTTAAACTTTAACACATCCAAATATAATAGAATTAACATATAAAAAAATACCAGAGATATTATAAATTATATGCAATGCGTCAGGCAGACATGCGTAACATTTAGCTTTAATGAACTCAAACTTTAGCACATTCTAATATAATGATACATTTAACATTAGTCATGAGAAATCAACCAGGGATATTATAACCGATGTGCAATGCGTCAGGCAGACATGCGTAACATTTAGCTTTAATGAACTCAAACTTTAGCACATTCTAATATAATGATACATTTAACATTAGTCATGAGAAATCAACCAGGGATATTATAACCGATGTGCAATGCGTCAGGCAGACATGCGTAACATTTAGCTTTAATGAACTCAAACTTTAGCACATTCTAATATAATGATACATTTAACATTAGTCATGAGAAATCAACCAGAGAGATTATAAATTATGTGCAATGCGTCAGACAGACATACGTAACATTTAGCTTTAATGAACTCAAACTATAGCACATTCTAATATAATGATACATTTAACATTAGTCATGAGAAATCAACCAGAGAGATTATAAATTATGTGCAATGCGTCAGACAGACATACGTAACATTTAGCTTTAATGAACTCAAACTATAGCACATTCTAATATAATGATACATTTAACATTAGTCATGAGAAATCAACCAGAGAGATTATAAATTATGTGCAATGCGTCAGACAGACATGCGTAACATTTAGCTTTAATGAACTCAAACTATAGCACATTCTAATATAATGATACATTTAACATTAGTCATGAGAAATCAACCAGAGAGATTATAAATTATGTGCAATGCGTCAGACAGACATGCGTAACATTTAGCTTTAATGAACTCAAACTATAGCACATTCTAATATAATGATACATTTAACATTAGTCATGAGAAATCAACCAGAGAGATTATAAATTATGTGCAATGCGTCAGACAGACATGCGTAACATTTAGCTTTAATGAACTCAAACTATAGCACATTCTAATATAATGATACATTTAACATTAGTCATGAGAAATCAACCAGAGAGATTATAAATGATGCGCAATGTGTCAGGAAGGCATGCGCAATATTTAGCTTTAATTAACCAAATATAATACATCTAAAAACCAATGGTTAATTCATAATCATATTAAAGATGTGAGTTTTCAGCGAATGCCTACAGTATACGCTATTTTAAGACTGATATTTACCGCCTATCCCAGGACAGATCCGCGCAGACTCCGAGGCTTTATTCCTGAATCTTGTAAAAGTCATCATCTCACCCTGTACCGGGACAGAACTGTTACTTTAGTCAGAATCAACCTGTTGAACGTGTCATTTCTTCGATTGGCGGGTCTCGTAAAAGTTTTGAAGTGAGTTTTAAGTGTAGAAATATATTACCAAATTATTATTGGTGTAATTAAAAATTACCTTTGTTAAAATTAATTACACCACGATTATTTAACTCTAATCATATTACATAAACAAAACGTAAAAAGAAAATTTTTCTTCACAAAAATAAATTGATTAACTTTTTATTTCAATAAATCGGAGTGAATAAAAACAAAATTAAATAAAATTTAATTGATGATAATTGTTTATCAAATTAATGTAGAAAAAAAAAAACGAATGAATGAACAAATGCTAACAAAACAGATATATACTGCAAATGTGAGTGGTAGACTAAGAAAAGTATGGTTGGATCAAGCAAATGATATTCTGAAAGAAATGAACGTAGAAAACCAGATAAATCGTAGAAGTTGTGTGGATGTGGAAGGGAGAGGCGAAGGATGTGTGTCTGGATAGAAAAGTCAGACACTTTGTCCTCTCTGCCTATCCCGACAGAGAAATGGCGTAATGGTATGAAATAAAAAGAAATAAAAAAAACGTATAGAAATCAATTTTACATTTATGACGAACTCCGTGGCCTAGTTGGTAAGATTTCTTTCTTCCAACCCGAAGATTGCGGGTTTGATTTCCGTAGCAACCAAGATTTTTTTAAATACGTTTCCTGTCTGGTTTTCATTTAAGGCATCTTAACTATAATAATTATATTATATTATATTCGTATATTTGTGATCGGTTCGAAGATATTGCAGGTTGTACTGTACACAACGAAAGTTTAATAAAATGTGAAGAACAGTACAGCGGCGGCACATGGATTATAACATAATAGGTTAGTCAATAAGTTTTGAAAGCGACATCTATGGAGCAGTAGAAAAACCAAAATTTCTACGCCATTTTAATATTTCATCTTTCATAAGAACGTACTCAAAATTTCATTTCGATTTGTCAATTCATTCTTTGTTTACAAGCCATTTGAAGTTGACGTGTCAGTGTATTTTTTAACAATGGAAAAATCCGAATATCGTGCAGTGATTAAATTCTTTGTTTTGGAAGGTTTATCGGCTACTGAGATCCATGCAAAGATGGTGAAAGTATTAAAGGAGTCTTCTCCTTCATTTCCAACCATTCACCGATGGGTTTTGGAGTTTAAGCGTGACCGTACAAGCGTTGAAGACGATCCACGCTCAGGACGTCCAAAAAGTGCATCAACACCAGAAATCATAGCGAAAATACAGGATATGGTTTTGGAAGATCATCGATCGACTGTGGATGTGATAGCTGACACCATAGGCATCTCACATGGAACAACATGGCATATTTTGGCTGAAGTTTTGGGTTTCAAAAAACTGTGTGCACAATGGGTGCCGCATTTGCTAACAATGCAACGAAAATACGTTCGAATGCGACTTTCTGAGCAACACTTGGAGCAATTTCGAAAGGATAAAAAGGATTTTCTGCGTCGATTCATCACTATGGATGAGACTTGGGTCTACCACCATGATCCTGAATCAAAACAAGAGGCTAAGGAGTGGTGTGAACCAGGCACTTTGGCTCCGAAGCGAGTTCGTTTCCAGAAATCGGCCAAGAAGGTGTTAGCGTCAGTTTTTTGGGATGATAAAGTAATTTTATTGATAGATTATCTCCAAACTGGTAAAACAATCAACTCTGATTATTATTGTGACGTTTCCAGAAGAAAAAAATAATTTTTCATCAAGACAATGCACCTGCTCACACAGCTCAAAAAACCATCGCGAAAATTAGTGAATTGGGGTACGAATTGTTGCAGCATCCACCCTATTCGCCAGATTTAGCTTCCTCTGACTTCTGGCTGTTCTCACACCTCAAAAAATTCCTTCGTGGAAAGCATTTTTCATCAAACGAAGAGGTTATAGCCGTCGTAGAGGAGTATTTTGCAGGCCTTCCAGAAAGTCACTTCCGTGATGGGACAACAAAGTTGGAAGATCGTTGGACCAAGTGTATTGCTCTTATGGGAGACTATACTGAGCAATAAAAGTGATTTCTCCCCAAAAAAAATGTATTTTCATTTCCGCTTTCAAAACTTTTTGACTAACCTAGTATATGTATATATTGTATTTTATATTATTTTTTAAATATTTTTATAACCTGTTTATAATATTTTGAGCACCCTTAGGCAAATACTTATGTTTACCTGCTAGCAAACGCAGCTCTGATCGTTTCTGCATCTTCTTCTTATTTTAGGCCTGTTGACCTGTTATGGTCCTGCATCATTGTTTCCCTCTTGTGACGTCGACCTGGAAGTCTGCTTGCTTTGGGAGGTCGTCCTGGAAGTCTGCTTGCTTGGGGGATACTGTCCCTGGCCATTCTTACGGCTCTTGATTCCTCCAGTCTGGATACATGTTCGTTCCAGAACCTTCTTCTCTGTCGTCCCCATCTGACAATATCTTCAACTTCGCATATCCTTCGCATTTCTGTGTTTCGTACTCTATCACGAAGAGTTTTGCCAGCGATCCTCCTGAGTACCTTCATTTCGCTGGTTCGAAGGACATTTTTGGTTCTGACAGTGTCAGCTCTGGACTCTATGCTGTATGCCATTATGGGGCGAACACAGGTCTTGTATATCCTCACCTTGCTTTGGATGTTCATATACCTACTTGTTTTTCCAGATAGTGTTCTTTAGACATCTGGAAATAGCTGCGGCCTTTTGTGATTGCTCAAGCACTTCGCCATAGAGGTCGTTATTGCACATTACGTTTCTACATGTGTTTAGAAAAATAGATTTGTCAAGAAAACTGTTCCAAGAGAAGACACACTACAAAGAAATCTTTGTATATCTTTCCATACGTGATAGTAACACATTCGGCTTTAGAAATATTACCTATGCTTAAAATAATGTTGTCATATTTAGTAAAATCTCCTATTTATCCCATATATATTTATCAAATTAAAGGGACAATTTTATATACCGCCGTTTAGAAAACAAACCCTCCTCAAGGGCGCTCTAACTCGGAAATCGAAACCACTATTATAAATTAAAAAAACAGATGCGTGAGACTCTCGCGCGGTAGAAGTGAAACTTCTTAGCTCCTAATTATTAATAATTGATTATGATTAATTATAATTATTAATAATAATTATTAATTATAATAAGAATTATAGTATAAATTAATTCATTATAATATTATTATAATATTAATTATTTGATAATTAATTAATAATAATAAAATAATAATTAATAAATATAATTAAATTATATTAAATAATTAATTATATTATATTAATAAATATTATAATATAATTATATTATATTTTAATATGATTATATAATATAATCATATATTATATTAATATAATATTAATTAATATTATATTAATTATGTAATATTATTATAAAATATTATAATAATTATATTATAATATAATTGTTATTAATAATAATATAATTAATATTTTAATGTATATAATATAATAATACTTATTGGAATATATAATAATATAATATTATTATATATAGTCCTAATAATAAAAAAAGAGAAGCGTTTCACTTTTCGTGACGTTTAGGCCAATTTGCTCTAACGCGCTTATAGAAGTTTCACTTAAAAAAATCAGGTCTGGTAGCTATAGCAGCGCCCGAGTGAATCATGTAAAACACTTTCTTTGTATACATTGTTACCTAGTGAGATTATTGCCATGTGGCAATTTATTTCAATCAACTAGAAATAAATTTACGAGACTCAAGTGAAAGCCAGGTTGAAAACTTTTTTTTTAATTGAGGTTCCAGCGGGAATCAAACCCGTAACCTCCGATTCAGAAGTAAGACGTCTTACTAGCTAGGCCACTGAGCTTGTCGAACTTTTGTATGATATTAACAATTTCAAATTAATTAAATTGTTCAATTTTTGAAGCTTACTCAGTTGAAACTTTGAATTATCTATAATTGTAATTTATTTATTTATTTTTTTATTATATTGATCCATATATTATAATTGCATAATGCCTTTAATTCGGTGTCACAAATCATCCTAGTTTGGGAGAATTGTCTATTAAAAAAAAAAACAATTTCAAAATTTGATCAAGCGCTATTTAAGCACTTTTTCAATATACATATATAAATTTGATTAAGCGCTATTTAAGCACTTTTTCAATATACATACGAGTATATAAATTTTGTTTTTAAAACAATCGAACAAAATTTTTAGCAGAAAACATTAGGTTGTCAAATATTTTTTCTCAATACGTAGATATTACTTAATTCAAGACGACTGTTTTTTTAGAGATTATTTATTAATAAAATAAATAAAAACATTATTTTTCATTATTATTTGTTAAAATACATTAATTAATTTGAATATAAAAAGTGCAACACAAATCAACAAAGTTAACCATTCAAACAAACAGGAAAAAACGTAAGTAAAATTTATATTTTTAACACGTTATGTTATTTTTACTGCATATATTGAACCTTATTGTATTTTATTTATTGGAATAGTATTTTATAAATGTACCAACTTAAATGTATTGAAATTTAACGTGAATGTGGAAAACTATTGAAAGGAAAATAATAAATGTTGTATAACCGCTGGCACTGAGAACAATAAGTGACAAAGAAATTAATGTAAACTTAAGGCTAATGTGTTGAGTAAGATGAAGAAGGTCGACCTAATAGGGAAGGGTTTTCGCCGTTGCTGATTCTGTGGCATGGAATTACCTGTCTCTTAGTTTTTTTATTTTTTTGATTTAACAAAGTAATGTATGTTATTTATTTTTTTATTTATTATTACACATGACAAGAAATATACACAATTTGAGAAAAAACAACAGGTAATTATTTTTTTTTTTTTTTTTTTTTTTTTTTTTTTTTTTTTTTTTTTTTTTTTACACATGACAAGAAATATACACAATTTGAGAAAAAACAACAGGTAATTTGATTTGGACATATAATTTTAATGGATCTGGGTTTGTTGCCTTTCATTTGTCGTATCCCCAGTAAACTAGGCTTTTGCCTGTATCTCACTGAGGATATTTAGCATGAAAAAATAAATCGATACTTCTTTCCGATCTTTGATAACACAAAAAGCCCCGTTGCACGCTCTCATCAACCTGACAAACAGTGACACTCAACTACAACTGGAAACACCCTGCGAAACTCAACTCCTCACACATTATCGCTCCAGAAAGACCAAAAATATTCATCCCACAATATACTGCACACAATCATAAGAATAAAAATCAAAACAAATTCAAAACAAAAAAAAGAAAAACACACAGAAACACAAATACAATAACAACCAAAATTAAAACAATAATAAGAGACCCACACTCACGAGCTCACATAAATCCTTTCCACTCGTCATTCATCCTGAAAGCCCAAGTACTCAAAATCCTGTCGCAATAACAACCACGCTCCGATCGACTGTCTAAATGGTTTTCCTACCTTTACTTTTATTGAAGTCGGCACGCCATTGTATGTAATGGGAGCCAAATAAGCATATTGCCTTTGGGCAAAAGAGGTTTTAACTCTAGGGATGGTGAACATTTCATTAGTTGCCATGCGTGTCATGTGTGTCTGCTGAGTTTGCATCTTCCCCTCCTCTCGATGGTAGTGCCAGAGAATGGATTTGAGATGTAAATTGGCTATGTTCAGGACCTGATACTCTCTGAAAAGCTCCGCCGTGGGATACCGAGCAGGAAGTTTATTGATTATTTTCACAATCAATTTTTGGGAAACCTGTAATATGTGTTTCTGGGTTAAGGTGCATCCCCCCCAAACTGATATACCGTAAGAAAGTGCTGACTGACATAAGGCGAAGTATATACTTTTAAGAATATTTTCACTGAGCACATTTCGAATCATACGGAATATGTATCCTAGTTTTCTGATTTTTGCGCTCAAAGTGTTAATATGGACCTCCCAACGAAGGAACTGGTCAACATAAACTCCAAGGTACTTTATACTATCAACCCTTTCCAAGGAAACACAACTACAGTCAGACATGGGTGAACAAGTGTGTAGTGTTATGTATTTATTTGTAGGTGCTTGAGTTCTTGTAGATATGCTAAATGTGATGTATTTAGTTTTTTGGGAATTTAGAGTCAATAAATTTGAGTCCATCCATTCTTTAACTACACGCAATTCTTCGTTAGCCTTTAAGAATACATCATCCCATGTTCGGCCCTCGAATAGAAGAACCGTGTCGTCCGCAAAAGTAATAATCTTACCCCTGAGAGAAAGATTACACAACTGATTGACATATATCAGGAACAATATAGGTCCCAGAACACTACCTTGAGGTACTCCGAATCTTACAAAAAGAGGCTCACCAAATACACTATCACCCAATTTGACTCTCTGAGTTCTATCAGACAAGTAAGAAGAGAACCAACTAGAAGAGCGCCCACATATGCCCACCTCCATCAATCTGGTAAGTAATATTCGGTGAGACACTGTATCAAAAGCCTTTGCAAGGTCCAAAAAAACTGCCAAACATGCCTTTTTATTATCCAAAGTGTTGGTAACGCTGTTTACTAGACTAAGCAAAGCAGTTTCAGTTCCCACATTCCTTTGGAAACCAAATTTGATTTGGACATATAATTTTAATGGATCTGGGTTTGTTGCCTTTCATTTGTCATATCCCCAGTAAACTAGGCTTTTGCCTGTATCTCACTGAGGATATTTAGCATGAAAAAATAAATCGATACTTCTTTCCGATTTTTGATAACACAAAAAAACCCCGTTGCACGCTCTCATCAACCTGACAAACAGTGATACTCAACTACAACTGGAAACATCTTGCGAAACTCAACTCCTCACACATTATCACTCCAGAAAGACCAAAAATATTCATCCCACAATATACCGCACACAATCATAAGAATAAAAATCAAAACAAATTCAAAATTATATAGTACAAACATTTACCAAAGGCTATACAAATACTCGTATGTTATATAACCTAGGTATATACAAATTTATATCTTAAGAACTAGCCTAATTTATATATTATAACTACGAACTAACTTAATCATAATCTCCTACATATCATTTAATTTATAATAATCTCGATATATATTTTCTTAAAAATAGTTAACACCTACATACTACTTATAACTAGATAACAACTCTTACAACTAATTATTTAGCAAGAACAAGTCCACTAGTTCAGGCTACTTGCATTCCATCACATTCAGTCAGACCTTGGTTCTCCCTACTAATACTGTAGGTGAACTAGTCAGGCAACAGATGATCGACCTCTTAGTATTAGAGATATGGGTGACGTGGGCAGCTTTAGGAAACACTTGAAGACAACCCTTTTTGGGAGGTCTTATCAAAATTTATATTATATGAACACTACACACATATACTACACTAAACCTAAAGTAGAATGTGTTACTAACATATATCAGAAGATCTACAAATGTTTCTTTGTAGTTCGTTTTATCTTGAAAAGTTTTCTGCGGTTTTCTTACTAAATATGTTTTCTTGAACATATACAGATGTGGTGAAATACCTAATACTCGTATAATGGCTGTTGCCACTACTTTCATATCCTCACTCAACTTGTGCGTGTATATATTTACATATTTATTTTGTAATATTTTAAATCTCAATAATTATTGTGGGTTCAAATCCTGAGTTAGAGCGCTCTTAAGGAGAGTTTGGTCTCTAGACGGTGCTTTATAAATGATCCTTTAAATATTATTTGTATATAATGCTTTGGACACGTGAAACGAATAAATAAAGAAATACTAACAAATAACTGTCTGCCTTTGAGATGTGGTGCTACAGGCGCATGGCCAGGGTCCATTGGTCAGATCACATCCGAAACGACGAGGTATGAGGCAAGGTTGGAGAAACAAGGCAACTCCTAAGTAGAGTTGCCCAACAACGACCCAGTTGGATAGGCCATAGCATCAGGCACCCAGGCCTGCTCCTTACCATCGTCGAGGGAATAATTGAGGGTAATAACCATAGAGGCCGCCCTAGATATAGCTACATGGACCGGGTGATCCGGGATGTGCGCTGTGGCAGCTACCAGGAGATGAAGAGACTGGCAGATGACAGAGATGAGTGGAGGGATCGAGTGCTTGGTGCAGACCAATCCTAGGATTGTAACCCAGAAAAAGAATAAAAAGTAAAAAAATATGCAGTGCAAATATGAGTGGAACGCGTGGTAGAGGAAGAAGTTAGATCAAGTGAATTCTATTTTGAAAGAAGGAAATATAAAAATATAAATCGTATGAGCTGTATGAGAAGGCATATGAATATAGATGAAGCGAAATATGTGTGTCGTGATAGTCTGGCGCGATAATATCTCTGCCTACCACGACAGGTACACGGCCTGATGGTTTGAATGTATTTATTTATTTGACAGTTCTGTTCGATCACTACACTACATATTTTGGGACAAAATAAGTCCTCATACAGTGCGTTCAAAATTAGAGACTGAATTCATAGTCCGAACTAAATACTAAATTCTAACTTTAAAAATACGTGATTTGTATTTAAAAATACGTCATTCGCACCAATCTTTAAAGTGAGGTGATGAAATCAACGCGACTTCGTTATTTAAGGAAGCTGTGACAAATTTGTATGAAATTTAACTTTAAATACTAAACAACTTAGTTAAGATTTAGTATTAAGGTCAGACTGTGAATTCGGGCCTAGAATATTCAATTCTTATTTATGTGTCCTGAGTTTAACTTCGCTTAATAGTAAAGAAAGAACTACTCAGAGGGACTATTCCGACGGCGACTGAGTGTGCAAAGAGTAGAAGCGACGGCGGACTTAAGATCCGACGTTATTTATTCGGCAATTTATTATTACGTATAAAAAATGTAAGCTTATTGTTATACGGGAATCTTTTGCAACCATCTTGTTGAGAGTTACGTATATCCATCTCAATTCGAGTGCAAGGTAACAGTGTTATTTTCAGAATCTCTTTTAATAGATTTTAAAAGATTGTCTATTGGCCTTCCCAGTTCACCGCTCTTCTTTTTTTTACGTCGTCCTTTATTATCATTACAGGGAGACTCTGGAACCAGTTACGAACCAATGTTAGACTCGCTCCGTCCTTGACATGATTTAAGAAGCGACAGAAAAAACCCTTAATTTCTAGTCAGTAATATAACGTGTTTCATTCCTGTTTTTCCTTTCCTCTCCACCATCCTTTCCTTTTCCTTTAATCGATGCTATCTCACTTTTACTTTATTGAATATGTATACTTCCATAAATTTCATAAATATGAATAATCTTTTGAATATTTACTTTTGTTTGATCGGTTGGAAGAGATTGCCGCCTGACAATACGCCCACTAAATTGTATTGTTAATGAAGTGTTAAATAAATATTTCGAAAATACCTTGTATGATAGAATATGTAATGAAAACAGAAAATAATGTGGGTCTAAAAAGATGACCAATCACAGAAAATTATGTGTGTTTAAAAAGATGACTAATCACAGAAAATAATGTGGGTTTAATGGGATGACTAATCACAGAAAATAATGTGGGTTTAAAAAGATGACTAATCACAGAAAATAATGTGGGTTTAAAAAGATGACTAATCACAGAAAATAATGTGGGTTTAAAAAGATGACTAATCACAGAAAATTATGTGTGTTTAAAAATATGACTAATCACAGAAAATAATGAGGGTTTAAAAATATGACTAATGACAGAAAATAATGTGGGTTTAAAAAGATGACTAATCACAGTAAATAGTGTGGGTTTAAAAAGATGACAAATCACAGAAAATTATGTGGGTTTAAAAAGATGACTAATCACAGAAAATTATGTCGGTTTAAAAAGATGACTAACCACGGAAAGTTTTCGATTATATTTTTTCTTGACCCAACCACTAATTTGACAGAATCATCCACCGTGTCATATTTGCTTTGTATAATATTAAAAACTATTTACCCGTATCCTGTAAATACCCTATTTTCCCGCCTAAATCTTAATCGAAACCGCTGCAAGATGGCGGGCGTCAGTTTATTTCGATGCCCAAAAAACTTTCGTCTGATTAAATTTTAAAGGCTCCGCGCTCTTTGATGGTTAATTCTGCCTCTCAAATGCGTCGCAGTTGCCCAGCCGAGCGTCAATCTATCTCAACATACTCATGCATCCACTTCAAAGGGGAATTTATTTATTTATTACAGTTGTCTGCCATATCTAAAGGTGTCACTTATGAATATGTCTTGATGGATCAATTGAACGAGATTTTAAATGTCCATTTGCCAAGAAACGATCACAAAAATATACGATTGTCAGTTGGATAATGTTTTTCAAAGTGTTTTACCACGTGGTTTGGTTAATGATTTCGACGTTTCGAAAACATTGCAGTTTTCATCCTCAGACCAAAGTATCTTATGAAAAAAATCGCTAACCATGCAAGATCCAACTCGCTAACCATGCAAGATCCAACTCGCTAACCATGCAAGATCCAACTCGCTAACCATACAAGATTCAACTCGCTAACCATGCAAGATCCAACTCGCTAACCATACAAGATCCAACTCGCTAACCAAAACTACCGTATTCCAAGATGTGCAAGTGTGAGTGGCCTTATTGTGATAGATGATATGTGCAAGTGTGAGTGACCTTATTGTGATGGATGATATGTGCAAGTGTGAGTGGCCTTATTGTGATGGATGATATGTGTAAGTGTGAGTGGCCTTATTGTGATGGATGATATGTGCAAGTGTGAGTGACCTTATTGTGATGGATGATATGTGCAAGTGTGAGTGGCCTTATTGTGATGGATGATATGTGCAAGTGTGAGTGGCCTTATTGTGATGGATGATATGTGCAAGTGTGAGTGACCTTATTGTGATGGATGATATGTGCAAGTGTGAGTGGCCTTATTGTGATGGATGATATGTGCAAGTGTGAGTGACCTTATTGTGATGGATGATATGTGCAAGTGTGAGTGGCCTTATTGTGATGGATGATATGTGCAAGTGTGAGTGGCCTTATTGTGATGGATGATATGTGCAAGTGTGAGTGGCCTTATTGTGATGGATGATATGTGTAAAACTATATTTGAGGAGGTACAGTACCCGGCGGTAAGTAATACACATCGGGCTTAAGAAACAGACTGTCGGCCATAATCGGCTAACTTCGGCTTTGTAGAGCGTCGGCTTTGTCATTCATACACGTGTTCCGTCGTGATTTGTCAGTCGTTGTCAAGCGTTCTAGGGTGTACGAGTATGAATGACAGAGACGACGCTCTACAAAGCCGAAGCTAGCCGATTGTGGCCGACAGTCTCTTTCTTAAGCCCGATGTGTATTACTTACCGCCGGTTACTGTAAAAGTGACTGTCAACGATATAACAAAGGGAAAGGCTGCAGGTAACATATGATAGTATAGCCCCTGAGTATATTATATATTGATCATTTGGATTGATTGAATGGATACTTGATTAATTAATATTCAGGTCTTGTTCGTAGCCAAATTCGCCTTAAGTTGGTGCGTGTCGTATACAGAGTCTCAACTGCAACGTAAGCGCACGGGCCCGTCCCGGTTCGCGACCGTAACGTGAGCGCATGGTTTCTATTTACTCCGGGAGAATAACCACGCGACTTCCACAAGTGTTGAAATTATTGTTCATTTTCATTTAGTGTCACTTCGATTTGACTATGGGTTACCATGCCGATTTGTTTTGAAATCTGTTGTTTCTGTTAATATTGTTTGGATATTTATATATTAATATTGCCTCTTTGATTAATCGGACGTGATAACTCTTTGGTTTGCCGTGTATTTTTGGTTCAAACATGAAACGGTGACCTGTCTCGACGAAGGGTTCAGTCAAAGCTGATTTTTTTTCCGAATAAACGAGTTTATAGACTCCCTCGTCGGTTATTATTTGGTTCACCGTTCTCACCGTTTGTTTTATATACGCACACTCACCTTTTAGTATTGTTGAAGATGAAAACTGTAACGTTCTCGAAACGTCGGCATCATAAGTCAAACCACGCGGTTAAAGCACCAAAAAACATTATCCAACTGATACGAAGAACCATGAAAGCTTCAAAACATATTTCGAGATATAATACATACGATTTGTCAAATCATATTTTTCGACCACATTCTCTTCTACATTTTTTAATATCGTCGTCGTTGCCGGGCCTCGCAGTTGAGGATCCCCTCGCCACTCCAACGTCAATCTTGAACCGGTCTCTCGCGTCGATCGTGTGATCTTCTGTGAGAGAACAGCCCGATCCTAGATGCGCACTCCCTCCCGCAAATGCCACAGATACGTGGACCCTGCTGAGCCGCCTGGCCATGCTGACACATCAAATAATATACATGAAGCTTTTTAAATTATAATATTGTATTTTTATATTTCCTTGATTTTAAGCTCAACTTTTAGCCAGTAAAAACTTACGTCGCGTCACAAATACTATCGACAAAGCTTCCATATTAGAATATTGAAGAATCAATTTACTTTGTTATGAAGTAATTTATTGTTACATACCATCACGCCATTTTTCTGTCGGGGTAGGTAATGAGGACAGGGCGCCAGACTTACATATCACGACACACATCCTTAGCCTCTTCTCATACAACTTTTCTCTGGTTTTCTACGTTCCTTTCTTTCAGAATATCATTAACTTGATCCAATCATACTTTTCTTGGTATTCCTTTCGTATTTGCACTATATATCTGTTCTATTGTATTAGTCTTTCTTCATTCATTCGTTTCACATACCCAAACCATCTCAACGTTCTCTTCTTCATCTTGCTCAGCACATCAGTCGCATTCATTCCTAAATGGAGTTTTACAAAGTAAAAGCCGAAACCTTTGATAAAACTACTTATATTCAATAATGAAATAATTTATGCTTTTCTGGTGAAATAAATAATTAATTATCCCATTTTAGAGTTTTGTAAAATTTTAAAATGGGTTGTTTATTATTCACTCCCTCTAGATTCATTTGAAATTATAAATTGTTCTAACATTGTTATTATGCTCGTATTCATCAAGTGACCAAATATTTCTGCAACTCGTCAATTGCCAGGCTGCACAGGACGGGTAATCAATATGGACACTTGATAGACCCGTTTAAACTCTCCTTGATCCCACGTGATGATATGATACGAGTACTGTGGTGGATTATTTGCTTTAAATTATGTTTTTTTTCAATCAATCAACATATAAATCAGTTTTGAAGATGGTTTTGTTTGACTGTAGTATTTCTGCGAGTGTATCGTAGTGACTTGTGGGGTCATTAATTTTTTATAGCTTATTGTTATAACACATATAATCAACGTATTTGATTGTCTTTGTTATTTTCTTGTATTGTTTAAATAAGGGTATTACGATAGAAACAAAACATCCAGAATTACAATAAAAATAGAGAAACCAGGCCCATATTCTGATGTGAGCAATATTTTTTTCTGTGGCTTTTAAAATTAGTGGTTATTGAAAATGGAGATTCAATTGTATTGTATTACACTTTCATTATTAACAGTACAACCTGTCGGGCGTATTGCTATATGGCAATATTTTCCAACCAACCAGAAAGAAGTTAGAGATACCTTAAATGACATCCAGACTGTTTCTCCACTGAATCCTTGTTTTCCAAAAAAATCTGGGTCCCAATGGGATTTGACATCTTTTAAATTCTATGAAGCATCCAAATTCAATTTTCAATTGCAATTCTTGAACAATTTTTTTTGAAAATTGAAAACAAATTTATCCATTCAACTTTTGATGCACATTTTCGAACTAAGAGATTGAATTGAAAATTAAATGCATTCTCCGGTAGCAGTCTCCTAACAGGAATTTATATTGCATTTTTATTATTCACATTCAGGGCCAATACGAGGTATTTGGCGCTTGGGGCACCCATTCAAAAATGCACCCCCATGATGCGGTAATATTTTTTCTCTCAATACTTTTGGAAACTAATAACATTGCTATAATATTTTTCCGTTATTTTAAAATGAGCGATCTATTGCTTTCTAAAAAAATCTCCTCTCTCATTATTAAAAAAAAGTCGAAATTGGGGTCTTAGATCACATGATTCCACAATATAAATCAATTGATGAACATTGGGGTCTTAGATCACATGATTCCACAATATTAAACCAATTGATGAACATTGGGGCCTCAGATCACATGATTCCATAATATAAATCAATTGATGAACATTGGGGTCGTAGATCACATGATTCCACAATATAAACCAATTGATGAACATTGGGGCCTTAGATCACATGATTCCACAATATAAATAAATTGATGAATATTAGGGTCTTAGATCACATGATTCCACAATATAAATCAATTGATGAACATTGGGGCCTTAGATCACATGATTCCACAATATAAATAAATTGATGAATATTAGGGTCTTAGATCACATGATTCCACAATATAAATCAATTGATGAACATTGGGGCCTTAGATCACATGATTCCACAATATAAATAAATTGATGAATATTAGGGTCTTAGATCACATGATTCCACAATATAAATCAATTGATGAACATTGGGGCCTTAGATCACATGATTCCACAGTATAAATCAATTGATGAACATTGGGGTCTTAGACCACATGATTCCACAATATAAATCAATTGATGAACATTGGGGCCTTAGATCACATGATTCCACAGTATAAATCAATTGATGAACATTGGGGTCTTAGATCACATGATTCCACAATATAAATCAATTGATGGATATGTGATAGTAACATTCTGCTTTCGGTGTAGTATAGTGTTCATACGAAGTCATACATTTTGATAAGCCCTTCCAAAATGGATTGTCTTCACGTTCACCCTAATCTTGCACACACCTTCCACATCTTCACGTTCACCCTAATCTTGCACACACCTTCCACATCTTCACGTTCACCCTAATCTTGCACACACCTTCCACATCTTGAAGAGATAATATATTCCAATCTTGTCTAAGGCTTTGATTTTGTTTAAATTTACATCAACTTTTTTCACATCACGGACTTGTAAAAAAAATTTACATTTTGTAATATTAATATTTGGTCGATTTGTCGCTCTTCATACATAGCGCCTGGGGCAAATTCCCTTTGTTGCCCACCCTTGTCCCTGATCTGCTTACATTTAGTCGGCTACGATTCTAAGCTCGAGATGGTGCCCTGGTTAAATTATATTATTCTAATAAAGTGGCGTTATTTCGTCCTGGAAAAAATATTATTTTGTTATTTAATCAACAACTCGACATCCCCTCGAGAGCCTTCTTCTCCATTGCGGTTGATCCGTTTAAACGGAAAGAGCTGCACTTAAAAATATCAAACCTATCTACCTGTGACGATGATACATAGTAGCTCATAGATAACTTTAGTTTGGATTCGTACTTGGTCTCTGTCATATCGGTCTGGTTAGCGGTATATTAGAGTGCGGCTCAACCATATGGTACTTAAGAGGAATTCACAACTTCCAGATAGTTTAGCGAGTCCTAAAGATATTTCTACGACGGCTTTATTCCAGAAAAGAAAGATTTTGCCCATTGCTCTGTCCTGCAACTTTTAATAGGTATCATAATTAATTCTGTTTCCGACTCATCAATTCTTAATTATGCCACATGTCTCTAGAATGAAGCAACGAAGATTGCCCTATTATTGTATTACACAACTTAAGTAGTGATATTGGTTTTAGAATGCCGCAAGATTGGTTCGCGCAGAGCGCACGTTTGTCTTGTTGTTAAAATACTCGGTGAATAAAAAAACACTACATACCATGTCGAAATTAGGAGTGCGATTTTTGTCTAATGTAATGTATAATTCAAAAATTTTCGAAAGCTTAGATTGTACTTTGTTATAACTTAAAGTTTCCTAGAATTTACAATAGTACCACTCCATCCACTATTATTTTAAAACTTTGTTATTTGGTATTGTAATTATGTAATTATGATACATTAATATGTTAAATAATCTTACATACAATAATAATTGTATTTTTATGTGCAATCTTATTAAAGCTGGCGAAAATTTTTGCTTTATAATACTTGTACTTAAATTTATTTTTAATCTTGAAAAATTCCATTATTGTTATTTAATGTTTCCTAAAATCTGCCATGCCTAAACAATTAATATGTTAAATAAACTTACTTTCATTTTATTGTTATGTGCATTACAATTTAAGCTGACAGCATTTTTCATTTACAAAACGTGTGTGTTCATTTCAATGTTTGAATATAAAATATTATTTTTATATTTTTTTGCTTTTTCAATTCATTAAAAAAAATAAAGTGACAAGTTTTTATAAACGCGCTGTAACTCACACTATTGCAAAATGACACTTTAGGCTGAACGATCTAGGTATACCATACTAAATTAAATTATTCAAGTATTTTAAACACATCTACAAAGGTTTATTATAATATTCCTAATATTTACTAAGATATAGCAATTTCAGTAAACCCTTCATAAAAATCAGAACGCCTCAAAAACAAGCCGGACACTGGGACATTTGATCGGGTCTGAAGTGTTAAAGTTCTACCCTCCGAAGGAACATCTCTCAGGTACATATTAGAGAGGCTGAGATACAATGGAGAAATCCTATCAACGGGTTTGATTTGGATCTTGTTAATTCTTTTATAGTTTGTGTTTTTAATTTTTGTCTCAAAAATTGTTATATTTTGCTTCAAGTAACTTTGCTTCAAGTTGCTGAAAAACTGTACTTCAGTTTAGCTTGCTATAAAACCTGTAATAACAAACGATCAAAACTTGTGATTATACAATTTGTAAATAATAAACCGAATATAACAATAACAAAATCTGGTTTTAAAAATGTTCTATTGAAAAAATTAAGTATTTTATATTTGTATACGAGTACACACGTATTTTATGTAGCACGCGGATAAAGAAAGCAAATATGTTATAAACACGGGAATTATGAATTTTGGGGGCTGGGGTGAAAATTGAAACAGTAAATTTTAATTGACAGTAAACAAGTCAGAAAGAAGTACTTTAATGACATTTCGTAATCACCTGAAGAAAAAGTAGCCTAAAAAATTACCATGTAATCAATCGTTAAGAAAAAAAATATCGATAACTCAAACCGTTTTTCACATAAATTGATTACAAAATTACATAATTTTATAATTAAATACTGTGGTTGTATTTATTTAACTCATTATGACATACAGTGTACAACAGGGGTCACCAAACTTTTTAAGAAACGGGCCGGATTGAAATTTTCAAAAACATGGGGGGCCGGACGAAAAATATTCTTATTGAACATAAACAGAACCTATTAGAACATAAAATATTTTTATTTAAATCCTATTAGAACATTAGTTTACATTGCATGTGTAAACTAATATATTTATTTATTTATTTAACACTTTTATTGCAAATACAATCTGAAGGACTTATTGCCAGGCGGCAATCTCTTCCAACCAACCAGACAAAAGTAAATGAAGCAAGTTACGTGGTCACATAAATCATTCAAATGACTATCCATCCCCACGAAATCCATAAACATATACGTGAACACACGTCCACGAGCCCCACAAAGACGGACAATCACCCGAACATTATTTTTCATATAAAGTGAGATATCATCAATCAGAAAAAAAGTAAGGGATGGTGGAGAGGAAAGGAAAAGAAAAATCAGGAATGAAACACGTTATTTTACTGACTAGACATTAAGAGTTTTTTTCAGTCGCTTCTTAAAGCATGCCAAGGACGGAGCGAGTCTTATATTGGATTGTAACTGATTCCAGAGTCTCACTGCATGGACAGTTAAGGACGACGCAAAGAAAGAGGAGCGGTGAACTGGAAAGGCCAATAAACAACCTCTGTTTGAACGTAGCGCTAGTTTATATTGGAACCAAATCAAATATAGTTTATATTGGAAGTCTTATACCAAAACAAATATAGTTTATATTGGAAGTTTCATACCAAAACAAATATAGTTTATATTGGAAGTTTTATACCAAAACAAATATAGTTTATATTGGAAGTCTTATACTAAAACAAATATAGTTTATATTGGAAGTTTTACACCAAAACAAATATAGTTTATATTGGAAGTCTTATACCAAAACAAATATAGTTTATATTGGAAGTTTTATACCAAAACAAATATAGTTTATATTGGAAGTCTTATACCAAAACAAATATAGTTTATATTGGAAGTTTTATACCAAAACAAATATAGTTTATATTGGAAGTCTTATACCAAAACAAATATAGTTTATATTGGAAGTTTTATACCAAAACAAATATAATTTATATTGGAAGTTTTATACCAAAACAAATATAGTTTATATTGGAAGTCTTATACCAAAACAAATATGGTTTATATTGGAAGTTTTATACCAAAACAAATATAGTTTATATTGAAAGTCTTATACCAAATCACAATAGAAGAATCGTTGTCGTGTATTCACAACCAAATCATAAAATTTTATAAAATTAATATCTATTATACATATTATTTATGAATAAATGTCGGGGACCGAAAGAAAAAGTTTGGAGGGCCGGATCCGGCCCGCGGACCGGTGTACAATAATAAGAATTTACTGCTTGGTATCAATCTCTTCGAACCAATCATACAATTGTTGTGATTTTACATTTTTGACATAGAGAAAAAAAATGTAGAATAACAATAATAATAAATGGAAAAAAAACAAATAAAATATAGTAAATACTCCAGTGGAAGGAAAGGAAGATCGGAAAGAAGAATGATGGAAAACCAGAGAAAACACGTTTTTTTTTTTTTTTAATCCACTTTGCACGGATTTCTCCTGTTACACAAAGAGGATCTGCTTCTAGCGTTAGCTTATTCGTTAGGAAGAATATCAGCCAGGATTCTTCTCATACTGCTAGGCGGTACCGAGAATATATCAACCGTGTCATTCAGTTGGTTCAATATCTCTATACCACGCGTGACTGAGTGTTTAGCCATGATATTCGTCCTGTAAGTTGGTATGTAGAACAGAGGATGATTCCTTGCACGGCTATATTTATTGGGTACATATAAACTTAGTGCTTCTAGAATCGCGGGACAGTTAAAGGAACCTTGGAAAACCTTTATTAGGAATATCGCAATGGATTCTTGCCTTCTTGTTTCAAGGCTTCTATAGTTACACACCGTGAGAAGTTCGGCATGGTGAGCATATTTTGGGTAATCGCCTTTTGTTCTGTACCATAGATATCTGAGGATTTTTTTTTGTATTTGTTCTATATTGTTTTTATATTTGAGCTGATAAGGAGCCCAAACCGTAGATGCATATTCTAATTTGGTTCTAATTAAATAATTACATAAGTTTCGGAGGATATCGGTGCTGTTAAATTCTCGTGATATTCTCATTATAAAACCGAGTAGTTTGTAACATTCCGATATCAAACGTGAGACATGGTTAACGAACGTGAGTCCGACATCGAAGGTTACGCCCAAATTCTTTAATTCAGAAACTCTGTTTAGTACCACTCCCTGTATAGTATACTGATGGTGGATTGGTGAAAACGATCGACTATAAGATACACAGACACATTTATTAATGTTGAACAGAAGATGATTTTGCTCACTCCAGGAGACTAGGGAGTCTAGGTCCTGTTGTAACTGTGCACAGTCGTGAGGTGAATTGATCTTTTTGAATATTTTCAAGTCGTCAGCGAACGATAAACATGTCGAGTGACTTATGGAATTTTGAATGTCGTCTATTAATATGAGGAATAGTAGGGGACCTAAATTGGATCCTTGTGGTATACCATATCTTGCGATAAATTCCACAGAAGACTTGTTACGTATTGAGATCTTTCTTTTAGGTATGATGCAAATAATCCAATTAGATTATCGCTGAAGCCAAGTTTGTGCATTTTCTTAAGTAATATATCATGATCCTTTTGTCAGTGAAGGGTATCAATAGAAAAAATACTATTGCGTTAGAAAAAATACTATTGCGTAAGAAAAAAAATTGATTTGGCTCTAAAAAAAGTTGGAATTTGTATTGAAAAATACTCGACTCGAAGAATTTCGGCATCTGAAAAAGTGATGGTAAATTAGACATTTATGAATAATTTACCTTCAGTTATGTAGGTGGTCTGCTCCGGACGATCTCCGTGACCTAGTTGGTAATACTTCTTTCGTCTTCCGGCTTCCAAGTCTTCCAACCCGGAGGTTGTGTGTTCATGTCCCGCTGGAACTTAGATCTTTTCAAAATTGTTTACCCTGGTTTTCACATAATAATTCCTGTAATACAGAGTGTTACTCACACTATTGCAAAATGACTCTTCTGGCTGAACGATCTATAACTGACAAAATCGTTCTTTGTGGAGAGCTACATCACACTCCTTACACATTTACCGGGTCTCACTTCTATTATTGTGCTTAGTAAACACCTTGCAAGTTCTGCAGGGTATTTCTTCTTTGTCAGTTGATGGAAAACACATCAACATACTCGTATGTTTAGATAACGTCTTTGATAATATGTTTTTTAGGATCCTGCAAATTCTTTATCCCATTTGGACCCGGAGACACTGGCTGGTCTCCAGATTAATATGTCATAATCGTCAAGATCTGATACTTCACTGTATATTGATGACGCGCCATCAGAATCTTAATCATAAATTATACCATGCATATTTTGATTATCTAGGGTATTGTCTATGTTAGAAATCAGGGGGCTAACATTTATAAAGGTTTGTTCTAAGACGGGTGCTGAAGGAAATCGTTTATAGAGGTTTGTTCTAAGACGGGTGCTGTAGGAAATCGTTTAAAGAGGTTTATTCTAAGACGGGTGTTGAAGGAAATCGTTTATAGAGGTTTGTTCTAATACGGGTGTTGATGGAAATCGTTTATAGAGGTTTGTTCTAAGACGGGTGTTGAAGGAAATCTCGAATACCTTATTCTGCAATCGTCGAAGCTTCAGGTGATCCGTGTTGCTTACACTACCCCAAACGGGTGCAGCATAGATCATGATGGGACAGATGAGGGTTTTATGAAGGAGCAGCTTATTTTGGGGGGAAAGGAAAATAAAACAAGGCGCGCGCTGTAATAATTCAATTATCACATAAAAATAATTTCTTTTTATTCACATCCTGATGTAGTGTTAAATACTCGTAGATTATGATCGCGATTGAAGAGTTTATAACTTCAGCTGTCAGTTGATGTGTCGGGGCGGTATCGGTCTTTTATTTGAGAGATTCACATCAAATGTGTTAATAAGTAGTACCTAAGCTGTTAACCCCTTAACTGTTTTGTATACAAGCACCGTTTTATAATATAACAGTTCAGAAACGTTAAAAAAATCTGAAACCGTGCATGGTACGGGTCAATCGTCTAGTTATTATGTTCGTGCACTTCAAGGGCCCATGTTTCGTCTTCATATATTTTCGTATGATGAACTTGACCCCTGACTTTTATAGATTTTTTAGTCCTTATAACTTAATCGTCGGTTCAGTTATTGAAATTCTGAATAAGCGCAATCCTGCGACACCGCCAGGGGTATAAAACCGTTGGGGCGTGAAGGATCCGATTAGCAGCCACGTGTGTGTGATGGGTGTGACGCCCCGCCGTGGTGGCAGACCTCATTCTACGTGGCCACTATCGATCCTGTCAATTCATTATTATAATACAAGGGACATCACTCCTGCGCGATATTTTACTAAAGCCGCTAATACACGATGATAAAAAGGATGCGGAATTGTATATTTGTTTTCTTCATGTATCATATCTGGTCCTCCTCACGACGGTGATCACTCTTAAGAAAATATAATATGTATGTCGGAATTTTCCGACATACATATTATAACATGCCGCTTAATACATATATTTATATGTATTAAGCGGCATGTTACAACTCCTTAACTATCTGGATACCAGGCCATTTGCGAATGTAACCTAAGCAAGAAAAGCACCCTCTACCGATTCCGCGTTAGTCCTCGATTTTGCTCAGGAATATAAATTTAAGAATTGGTCATTTACTCTTAATATTTAACCCAGATATGCAATCTTCCAACTTTTCGTGGTATTGAGACATGGACTATGAAGAGCTGAACGGTAAATAAGGTGGGGTCCATAAGGAAGCATGTGAAGTCATCTAAGAATGTTCCTTATATTCATCTAATAATGCTCGGAACTTCTTGGTTTCATTGTATTTCAAACACCGAGGTACTGGGCCAAATTGGGGATTCGAATACACTGAAGAGCGTGGTCAAGAGGCAAAATCATCTTGAGTCCCAGTAGTTAAAAGTTCTCGTTTGTTATTATTGGTGCAGGCACGAAACTCGCTGTTCGTCAATACACGTGCTGGCCACACTGCCGCACGTGAAGATGCCTCAAAATTGGCATACGTACTCGGAGTGTGCGAATATTGATACAAGATGAACTTTTCTACCAAATACGGCCCTTTTTTTATTTTTTTTGGGTATCATCAGGAATCAAAACCGCAACTCCCGGGTGGAAGTCAAATGTCTTACCAACTAGGCCGCGGAGGTCGTAAGAATGTCTTACCAACTATGCCGCGGAGGTCGTAAGAATGTCTTACCAACCAGGCCTCGAAGGTCCTAAGAATGTCTTTACCAACTAGGCCTCGGAGGTCGTAAGAATGTCTTAACAACAAGGCCTCGGAAGTCGTAAGAATGAATGATAAGTGACAAAATGAATCAATGGAGTTTCGGCTAAAAACTATTTTTCTAGTTTATGACTAGAGATAATATACTTATGGTTTGCTTCATCCATGTGCCGACTACCCACTGGTGGGTTGTTAGTGCGCTATGCAGTTATCCCTCCTTTGTAAAATGGCACAGAGAAAGAAAGATAAAAAGAGAGGAAAATCTAAGCTTACTCTCAACCGCGCTGTGAGGCTTAACTCATTCAAAGATTCGTGTACAAAAGAAAATTGCATTTACTCCCATTTTTGGCATCTAATGTTATAGTATAGAATTCTTCAGGCCTTAAGACGTTTTATAAGTATTCTATACTTACTGCACTGCGAGTCATTTTATCATACATCTCCGGTGATGTTGGACCTTAAGTCCACCGTCGTTATTTTTCTTTTCACACTCATATGTGTCGCCACCGGAGAAGAAGTCCCTTTGGGCAGTTCCTTCTTCGTCACAACGTGACGTCGCACTCATAAAAAATATAAAGAAGATTTCGATCTTCTAGTGTAGATCGCGCTGGAAAGGGAATTATTTTGTCCCCCATAGAAGCGTGGGTGGGGGTGGAATCGAGCTGAACTGATTATATAACCCATCATAAATTTGATTATTTGGTTGAATAAGGTATTTCAGTGTTGTTCAAATCATAAGCCGAACCACCACGCGGTATAACACTCCGAAAAACCTTATTCAACTGTTACGAAGAGCCGTGAAAGCCTCGAAACATAAAGTGTTCGGTGTCTTGTAGCCTTAACTTCTACTCTTAATACTAGTAGTCTGCATGATTTGAACTGGAAAGGGGGAGATTTAAACCTTTCAGGTGAGTTTTATTATTATTTTTACTACCCCCCAATACGTCCCACCAGAAACGCAAGGATGTTATGAAACGCCTACATCCAGATGAGCCCACAGCCTGGTACTTCATCTCATAGGAAACCGTAGTCTTCGAGTTTATTTCGTGGTCCAACGTTGTTGAGCTGGAAAAAATAGCGGTAGCAAATAACTCGAGAAGTAAGTCTTTTAGCCGGTCTGATAATTCAGAAATTCTTTCCGAACTACAAAGCCTTCGACTTACCAATGTCTTACCATCTACACCACCGTAGCCTAGTATGCTAAGTAAGACGACTGTCTCTCAGCCCGTGGGTTGCGGGTTCGATTCATGTTAGAACCCAGATTAAAATAAAAGAATTCAAGTCTGGTTTTCATTTAAGTCCCTTTAATATATTTTTGGTTGGTTGGAAGAGCTTGGCATAGGACAATAAGCCCTCCAGGTTTTACCGTTAACATCGTAATACTAATCTAGGTTGACGAGTACCTCTGTGTTTTTAGACCAATTGTCTAATGACTTGCTACTGAAAGACTTTTCCAATTGCAATTGGTATAACCCGATCTGGTCCACGTTTAGGATATACGAATATAACATAAAATGAAGATGGTCCACTAAATGTTTTTTTTACCATTTCATGGTTTTCCTGGTCCAGTGGACTGTAGTCAATATTATATCGTACTTTCTAACAGCTTTGTTTGCCATGTTTCGATTCCTTTCCGTGTGAGGATCATCAATTGTTAACTTTGCCACGCGTTCATCAGGCCCACGTGTTTACCACGTTCAGTAAGGCTAAGGCCACGCCAAAGTGCTTCGCTAGGTGATAAGCTAGGTTCTACGTGACTAATAGACTAGGTGACTTCATGCTTGGCCACACCAGAGTGCTTCGCACAAATTCATTTGACATTTGGGAGCGGTTGAGTCAAGAAACGATGCCACTCTCAAAACAAACCAATTTCATTACAACTTACCATCTTTATTTACTTCATGTGCAACTTCATTCCAAAGTGATTTTATTACAGGTACATTTTTGTATAATTTGCTCGATGGATTCCGCAAAGGCTTCCTTTTATACAGAGCTGTTATTAAAACATCCGCCATCTTGTAACATCACTTGGTGACACAATAAAAGTAACCAACACGTCTGTTCGCTAGAAGACTCACTATGTGACTAATCGTCATGTAGCGTGGCGCGAAGCGTGCAGTGTGGCCATTGCGATAATATGCGATGCGTTGGTTCGATAGGATATGCCGCCTAGCTCGCAGCGTAGCTCTAAGCACCAAGCGAGGCTCCTACCTGTGTGGCCGAGGCCGAAAAGGCAACAAAGAACACCCTATCATTCGCATCGATCAGATCTTACACCAAATATGTTATGTAGTCTCAATGTTCGGACAAGTTAGTTAATATATCGTGAGTTTTGTATAACCTCAATCACATTTAATGCTTTTCCCGTTGAAGAAACTCTATATCTATATATTCACATTGTATTGTATTACACTTTCATTGTATACTCTTAATTGCATATAACGATCTCTTCTAAACAACTAGAAATATGTTAAAAGGGTTTTAAGTGAAAACTAGACATTAACTAAAAAAATAGGTTCCAACGGGAATCGAACCCGTCACCCTCGGGCTAGAAGAGAGTTGCGTGAAGTTAATACTATTCGGAGTCTATTCTTGGCTCTCCAAGTACGGCAAGACAGTTAATCTTCTGGTGGCATCATTTCCGAGAGCTTCTTCTAGATTATTTTTTTCTTTCCACTTGAAGGAACGTATTTATCTGGAAGAATCGTCAGTTCTTCCCATCGTGAAACTGTTCCTGGATTTTTAGCTCATTCCTGGATTTTGAACTCATTCTCTTCGTGAAACTGTTCCTGGATTTTTAACTCATTTTTGTTGGTTGCTGGTTACATAAAGGGTATCTAGGGAAATGGTTTTCAACATTTGTCTAATAGTAGCACTCTAAACAAAATAATAAACCTTTGCGGCACCCCTCCTAACTTTTCTAATTAAGTACATATATATTTGCAATAAAACGGGTATAAAGATTTCTTATTCGATACATATATATTTGCAATAAAACGGGTATAAATATTTCTTATTCAGTACATATATATTTGCAATAAAACGGGTATAAATATTTCTTATTCAGTACATATATATTTGCAATAAAACGGGTATAAATATTTCTTATTCAGTACATATATATTTGCAATAAGACGGGTATAAATATTTCTTATTCAGAACATATATATTTGCAATAAAACGGGTGTAAATATATCAACTAACTTTATTATTATTACTTTTTTTATTGAAAAGTAATAGAAAATAATAATTTTAAAAAATTATATAAAAAGATCAACTAATAATATTATATTTCTGTATGAAAGAGCTTAACATGAACTGCCTCTAAATAATATTTCTGTATGAAAGAGCTTAACATGAACTGCCTCTAAATAATATTTCTGTATGAAAGAGCTTAACATGAACTGCCTCTAAATAATATTTCTGTATGAAAGAGCTTAACATGACTGCCTCTAAATAATATTTCTGTATGAAAGAGCTTAACATGACTGCCTCTAAATAATATTTCTGTATGAAAGAGCTTAACATGAACTGCCTCTAAATAATATTTCTGTATGAAAGAGCTTAACATGAACTGCCTCTAAATAATATTTCTGTATGAAAGAGCTTAACATGAACTGCCTCTAAATAATATTTCTGTATGAAAGAGCTTAACATGACTGCCTCTAAATAATATTTCTGTATGAAAGAGCTTAACATGACTGCCTCTAAATAATATTTCTGTATGAAAGAGCTTAACATGAACTGCCTCTAAATAATATTTCTGTATGAAAGAGCTTAACATGAACTGCCTCTAAATAATATTACTGTATGAAAGAGCTTAACATGAACTGCCTCTAAATAATATTTCTGTATGAAAGAGCTTAACATGAACTGCCTCTAAATAATATTTCTGTATGAAAGAGCTTAACATGACTGCCTCTAAATAATATTTCTGTATGAAAGAGCTTAACATGAACTGCCTCTAAATAATATTTCTGTATGAAAGAGCTTAACATGAACTGCCTCTAAATAATATTTCTGTATGAAAGAGCTTAACATGAACTGCCTCTAAATAATATTTCTGTATGAAAGAGCTTAACATGAACTGCCTCTAAATAATATTTCTGTATGAAAGAGCTTAACATGAACTGCCTCTAAATAATATTTCTGTATGAAAGAGCTTAACATGAACTGCCTCTAAATAATATTTCTGTATGAAAGAGCTTAACATGAACTGCCTCTAAATAATATTTCTGTATGAAAGAGCTTAACATGAACTGCCTCTAAATAATATTTCTGTATGAAAGAGCTTAACATGACTGCCTCTAAATAATATTTCTGTATGAAAGAGCTTAACATGACTGCCTCTAAATAATATTTCTGTATGAAAGAGCTTAACATGACTGCCTCTAAATAATATTTCTGTATGAAAGAGCTTAACATGAACTGCCTCTAAATAATATTTCTGTATGAAAGAGCTTAACATGAACTGCCTCTAAATAATATTTCTGTATGAAAGAGCTTAACATGAACTGCCTCTAAATAATATTTCTGTATGAAAGAGCTTAACATGAACTGCCTCTAAATAATATTTCTGTATGAAAGAGCTTAACATGAACTGCCTCTAAATAATATTTCTGTATGAAAGAGCTTAACATGAACTGCCTCTAAATAATATTTCTGTATGAAAGAGCTTAACATGACTGCCTCTAAATAATATTTCTGTATGAAAGAGCTTAACATGACTGCCTCTAAATAATATTTCTGTATGAAAGAGCTTAACATGAACTGCCTCTAAATAATATTTCTGTATGAAAGAGCTTAACATGAACTGCCTCTAAATAATATTTCTGTATGAAAGAGCTTAACATGAACTGCCTCTAAATAATATTTCTGTATGAAAGAGCTTAACATGAACTGCCTCTAAATAATATTTCTGTATGAAAGAGCTTAACATGAACTGCCTCTAAATAATATTTCTGTATGAAAGAGCTTAACATGACTGCCTCTAAATAATATTTCTGTATGAAAGAGCTTAACATGAACTGCCTCTAAATAATATTTCTGTATGAAAGAGCTTAACATGAACTGCCTCTAAATAATATTTCTGTATGAAAGAGCTTAACATGAACTGCCTCTAAATAATATTTCTGTATGAAAGAGCTTAACATGACTGCCTCTAAATAATATTTCTGTATGAAAGAGCTTAACATGAACTGCCTCTAAATAATATTTCTGTATGAAAGAGCTTAACATGAACTGCCTCTAAATAATATTTCTGTATGAAAGAGCTTAACATGACTGCCTCTAAATAATATTTCTGTATGAAAGAGCTTAACATGACTGCCTCTAAATAATATTTCTCTATGAAAGAGCTTAACATGAACTGCCTCTAAATAATATTTCTGTATGAAAGAGCTTAACATGAACTGCCTCTAAATAATATTTCTGTATGAAAGAGCTTAACATGACTGCCTCTAAATAATATTTCTGTATGAAAGAGCTTAACATGACTGCCTCTAAATAATATTTCTGTATGAAAGAGCTTAACATGAACTGCCTCTAAATAATATTTCTGTATGAAAGAGCTTAACATGACTGCCTCTAAATAATATTTCTGTATGAAAGAGCTTAACATGAACTGCCTCTAAATAATATTTCTGTATGAAAGAGCTTAACATGAACTGCCTCTAAATAATATTTCTGTATGAAAGAGCTTAACATGACTGCCTCTAAATAATATTTATGTATGAAAGAGCTTAACATGACTGCCTCTAAATAATATTTCTGTATGAAAGAGCTTAACATGAACTGCCTCTAAATAATATTTCTGTATGAAAGAGCTTAACATGAACTGCCTCTAAATAATATTTCTGTATGAAAGAGCTTAACATGAACTGCCTCTAAATAATATTTCTGTATGAAAGAGCTTAACATGAACTGCCTCTAAATAATATTTCTGTATGAAAGAGCTTAACATGAACTGCCTCTAAATAATATTTCTGTATGAAAGAGCTTAACATGAACTGCCTCTAAATAATATTTCTGTATGAAAGAGCTTAACATGAACTGCCTCTAAATAATATTTCTGTATGAAAGAGCTTAACATGAACTGCCTCTAAATAATATTTCTGTATGAAAGAGCTTAACATGACTGCCTCTAAATAATATTTCTGTATGAAAGAGCTTAACATGAACTGCCTCTAAATAATATTTCTGTATGAAAGAGCTTAACATGAACTGCCTCTAAATAATATTTCTGTATGAAAGAGCTTAACATGAACTGCCTCTAAATAATATTTCTGTATGAAAGAGCTTAACATGACTGCCTCTAAATAATATTTCTGTATGAAAGAGCTTAACATGAACTGCCTCTAAATAATATTTCTGTATGAAAGAGCTTAACATGAACTGCCTCTAAATAATATTTCTGTATGAAAGAGCTTAACATGACTGCCTCTAAATAATATTTCTGTATGAAAGAGCTTAACATGACTGCCTCTAAATAATATTTCTGTATGAAAGAGCTTAACATGAACTGCCTCTAAATAATATTTCTGTATGAAAGAGCTTAACATGAACTGCCTCTAAATAATATTTCTGTATGAAAGAGCTTAACATGAACTGCCTCTAAATAATATTTCTGTATGAAAGAGCTTAACATGACTGCCTCTAAATAATATTTCTGTATGAAAGAGCTTAACATGAACTGCCTCTAAATAATATTTCTGTATGAAAGAGCTTAACATGAACTGCCTCTAAATAATATTTCTGTATGAAAGAGCTTAACATGAACTGCCTCTAAATAATATTTCTGTATGAAAGAGCTTAACATGACTGCCTCTAAATAATATTTCTGTATGAAAGAGCTTAACATGAACTGCCTCTAAATAATATTTCTGTATGAAAGAGCTTAACATGAACTGCCTCTAAATAATATTTCTGTATGAAAGAGCTTAACATGACTGCCTCTAAATAATATTTCTGTATGAAAGAGCTTAACATGACTGCCTCTAAATAATATTTCTGTATGAAAGAGCTTAACATGAACTGCCTCTAAATAATATTTCTGTATGAAAGAGCTTAACATGAACTGCCTCTAAATAATATTTCTGTATGAAAGAGCTTAACATGACTGCCTCTAAATAATATTTCTGTATGAAAGAGCTTAACGTGACTGCCTCTAAATAATATTTCTGTATGAAAGAGCTTAACATGAACTGCCTCTAAATAATATTTCTGTATGAAAGAGCTTAACATGAACTGCCTCTAAATAATATTTCTGTATGAAAGAGCTTAACATGAACTGCCTCTAAATAATATTTCTGTATGAAAGAGCTTAACATGACTGCCTCTAAATAATATTTCTGTATGAAAGAGCTTAACATGAACTGCCTCTAAATAATATTTCTGTATGAAAGAGCTTAACATGAACTGCCTCTAAATAATATTTCTGTATGAAAGAGCTTAACATGAACTGCCTCTAAATAATATTTCTGTATGAAAGAGCTTAACATGACTGCCTCTAAATAATATTTCTGTATGAAAGAGCTTAACATGAACTGCCTCTAAATAATATTTCTGTATGAAAGAGCTTAACATGAACTGCCTCTAAATAATATTTCTGTATGAAAGAGCTTAACATGACTGCCTCTAAATAATATTTCTGTATGAAAGAGCTTAACATGACTGCCTCTAAATAATATTTCTGTATGAAAGAGCTTAACATGAACTGCCTCTAAATAATATTTCTGTATGAAAGAGCTTAACATGACTGCCTCTAAATAATATTTCTGTATGAAAGAGCTTAACATGACTGCCTCTAAATAATATTTCTCTATGAAAGAGCTTAACATGAACTGCCTCTAAATAATATTTCTGTATGAAAGAGCTTAACATGAACTGCCTCTAAATAATATTTCTGTATGAAAGAGCTTAACATGACTGCCTCTAAATAATATTTCTGTATGAAAGAGCTTAACATGACTGCCTCTAAATAATATTTCTGTATGAAAGAGCTTAACATGAACTGCCTCTAAATAATATTTCTGTATGAAAGAGCTTAACATGACTGCCTCTAAATAATATTTCTGTATGAAAGAGCTTAACATGAACTGCCTCTAAATAATATTTCTGTATGAAAGAGCTTAACATGAACTGCCTCTAAATAATATTTCTGTATGAAAGAGCTTAACATGACTGCCTCTAAATAATATTTCTGTATGAAAGAGCTTAACATGACTGCCTCTAAATAATATTTCTGTATGAAAGAGCTTAACATGAACTGCCTCTAAATAATATTTCTGTATGAAAGAGCTTAACATGAACTGCCTCTAAATAATATTTCTGTATGAAAGAGCTTAACATGAACTGCCTCTAAATAATATTTCTGTATGAAAGAGCTTAACATGAACTGCCTCTAAATAATATTTCTGTATGAAAGAGCTTAACATGAACTGCCTCTAAATAATATTTCTGTATGAAAGAGCTTAACATGAACTGCCTCTAAATAATATTTCTGTATGAAAGAGCTTAACATGAACTGCCTCTAAATAATATTTCTGTATGAAAGAGCTTAACATGAACTGCCTCTAAATAATATTTCTGTATGAAAGAGCTTAACATGACTGCCTCTAAATAATATTTCTGTATGAAAGAGCTTAACATGAACTGCCTCTAAATAATATTTCTGTATGAAAGAGCTTAACATGAACTGCCTCTAAATAATATTTCTGTATGAAAGAGCTTAACATGAACTGCCTCTAAATAATATTTCTGTATGAAAGAGCTTAACATGACTGCCTCTAAATAATATTTCTGTATGAAAGAGCTTAACATGAACTGCCTCTAAATAATATTTCTGTATGAAAGAGCTTAACATGAACTGCCTCTAAATAATATTTCTGTATGAAAGAGCTTAACATGACTGCCTCTAAATAATATTTCTGTATGAAAGAGCTTAACATGACTGCCTCTAAATAATATTTCTGTATGAAAGAGCTTAACATGAACTGCCTCTAAATAATATTTCTGTATGAAAGAGCTTAACATGAACTGCCTCTAAATAATATTTCTGTATGAAAGAGCTTAACATGAACTGCCTCTAAATAATATTTCTGTATGAAAGAGCTTAACATGACTGCCTCTAAATAATATTTCTGTATGAAAGAGCTTAACATGAACTGCCTCTAAATAATATTTCTGTATGAAAGAGCTTAACATGAACTGCCTCTAAATAATATTTCTGTATGAAAGAGCTTAACATGAACTGCCTCTAAATAATATTTCTGTATGAAAGAGCTTAACATGACTGCCTCTAAATAATATTTCTGTATGAAAGAGCTTAACATGAACTGCCTCTAAATAATATTTCTGTATGAAAGAGCTTAACATGAACTGCCTCTAAATAATATTTCTGTATGAAAGAGCTTAACATGACTGCCTCTAAATAATATTTCTGTATGAAAGAGCTTAACATGACTGCCTCTAAATAATATTTCTGTATGAAAGAGCTTAACATGAACTGCCTCTAAATAATATTTCTGTATGAAAGAGCTTAACATGAACTGCCTCTAAATAATATTTCTGTATGAAAGAGCTTAACATGACTGCCTCTAAATAATATTTCTGTATGAAAGAGCTTAACGTGACTGCCTCTAAATAATATTTCTGTATGAAAGAGCTTAACATGAACTGCCTCTAAATAATATTTCTGTATGAAAGAGCTTAACATGACTGCCTCTAAATAATATTTCTGTATGAAAGAGCTTAACATGACTGCCTCTAAATAATATTTCTGTATGAAAGAGCTTAACATGACTGCCTCTAAATAATATTTCTGTATGAAAGAGCTTAACATGAACTGCCTCTAAATAATATTTCTGTATGAAAGAGCTTAACATGAACTGCCTCTAAATAATATTTCTGTATGAAAGAGCTTAACATGACTGCCTCTAAATAAAATGTCTAAATAATAAAAACATTCCTAAAATGTACTTAGATATAGCAATTTTTATAAATTATTCACAAAAATTCGAGTTCTCCGAACACAAGCCGGGAATTGATTTAGATTGTCTTGATTTTGATCGCATCTTCAAGTGTTGAATTGTACACGTTCTCATGTGACAATGTTTCCTTTCAGGCAAAATTACACATTCACTGGAAAAATGGTCATGATTCGAAAAATATATAAAACTTAAATCGTGACTAACACGATACGTCGTTAATCACAAATAATACTAGTATTTGTTTGGTAACACGAAGATAAATATTATACAATATATCATATACGAAACGTTTAGTTCCATATATTGGTTCATAACACGGAACAGATAACATTTAACATTATTGGATTTAATGTCCGAACTGTTATTCAAAATAGTGTGCAAATACTCGTACTATATATACTCGTCGGTATTATATAAGATTGTTGGCTGATATTGAATATTACATAATTTGGAACGATCTTTGCTAGGAAACATTTGTTTTTTATTGACTTTTAGGAATTTGATTTATTTATATTGTACACTAGCTGTACCCGGCCACGCGTTGCTGTGGCTCAGTCTGGTTAAATGGAAAAGAAACAAAAGAAAAAGCATACGTTTTTAATATGTTTAATTTCATAATGCTTGTGGGTATACAATATTTTTGATGTCTTTCAGCCACTCTTAGTTTGTCGCGTTTATCGCCGTGCTCGCAAATGATCGTATCCCTCCAAGAGGTCAATTCACGATATGATTTGAATTCAAATGAAAGATCGATTGCACTGAAAAAGAAGAAACAAAGTTATAACAAAAAAATATAAAATTGAGAAACATTAAAAAAGGAACTGAATAATATTATTAAGTTCGTAGACGTCTTTGTTCTTGGCGGCAGCAATAGCTCGTTCACTATGCCAATCGTGATTCTTATAATTGATTTAAATGTAGGGAAATACTTTTTCACCAATTCTTCTTTTGACGTCACAATCAGTGATACAGTAGTCTTTTCGCCAACGCGTCATTTTTACATAACGTGAAGAAAGCAGTTAACGTTGTAGCTGGTGGATTCAGGGCTATTTGTTGCACATTTGCAGCTGTGAAATAAACGCGTTGTCCATTTTCTAGATGTACTGCTAAGTGAACAACAGCTGGCGTTCATGTATGGGAAATGAAAGAATTCGCTTTACAGCTTCATTGCTGCTTATGTATCTTCCAGCCTGATACTGTGCGATTTCATCGATATGTATAACCGCATTCCCATCCCGCATTCTGGTTGCACGCCAAAAACTGCCATGTAGCTGCCTTTATTCACGTACTTACAAATGTATTTGATCGATTCAACGGGGTTACAGTATTCCACGTTTATGTGCGCTTTGTATGTTTTTGAATAGCAAAGGCGAATATGGAACAACCCAATGGTTGTCTACTTCGATGTCACCGTTTCACATATGTATGGTTGCTAATTTCCCGCCATCTTCTGTTGATCTTCTTCTGTATAAAGGATATCCATCGTTTCCTGTAACTGTGTTGGATACTAATGCTCGAGGATATCGTTTAGATCATTTTCCGTCTATCATGCATTGTGAATTTGGATTCAGTGTACCGCAAGGTCCATGTATCATATTTTTCGTCACAACTTCATGCAAATCCTTATCGACGTCGGCATCGGTTATTTCAGCGCACATTACATTGTCGATTTTGTTTGAAGTGATTTTGTTATAGATCCAGATTAGTACTATATATTCGCATGAGGCCATCCTCTCTTTTGCCATTCCACTGAGTATATCCAGCAACGCACAGACCCAAACACTTCATGTTTTACCATGAGCTGTTGTATATCGTCCCAAGCTGGATTGAATGTGAATGTAGTGAATAGGTCTGGACATCCGTAGTAATGAACATACGCAATTGCATATTGAGCGTACTCGTGCATATGACGTAGACTGCCTGTATATGAAGATGGCCAAATCGTTAGTCTTCCAACGTTAGTTGTATTACCGTCATTTACAACTGCATCTCGCAAATGAACGTATTCTTCAGAGCGAAGCTTGGTTTGATTAAAACGGATGAATATGAAACTAATTTAAAAAATCTACATTTCTACATACGATTTGATATATTTTGAAATATAAACATAGAGATAAAATTAAACTCTAAATAAAAAAAGATACATTTGATATTCCTAATGACCTATTTCAGTCACTATCAGCCTGTCGCGTACATTCTCTTGAGAACGAACCAGTTCTGAAACTGCAGAACGCGATCGCCGTGCTCGCAACCGTGCATCCTCAAGTCTGGCTACACGTTGTTCTGCTGCTTCCTCGACATTTTGATGAACTAAAGCAGATAGATTGCACTGAAAAAGAAGAAAGAAAGTTATAGCAAAAACATATAAAATTGTAAACCTTTAAAAATATGAGTGAAACATTAAGTTATGAGACAATGAAATTTCCGTTCCCAATTTCCAGCAATTGATGTGAGAATATCTCAGCTGATCAATCGTTTTGCAGCTGGACACACATTTGTCAAATATTTGTCCAATAGGAGTATTGTTAATGAAATCCGGAGATAATTGGAACGAATTAAATGTTAAGCAAAGAGAGAGGTTATTGGAATTAATTAAATGTTAAGGAAAGACATTGCAAACATTGCAAACTACGCACGAATTTAATTTGGATGTGACATGTTTGATCGCCTCATTAATGAACAATAAATATCGATTCTAATAAATAGCAAGTTATTTAGATAAATACATTACAAAAAACAAACAATAATGACACATTAATACATCTTTTTACAAATTAGCAAAAATTTGTCACTTCGTTTAAAATAAATATGACGTTTGTCAAAAATGTACATACCAGCATCACGTTGTCTCTGTGAAGCAAATGATCGCGTCACTCCAAGAGATCAATTCACGATATGATTTGAATTCAAACGAAAATCAATCAAAACAATTAAATTTTACCGCTAATTGAACAGAAAAATAAAAAAATAAGTTAAAAATACTAAGTGAAAAAGATATTCTTAGAGGTAGATATGTCAACAACGCACATTACGAAATGAAAATGGCGGATAAATTAACGCAGATGGCGCTATACAAAAAAAATTATATAATAAAATAATATTTTATATAATTAAAATAGTAAAGCTATAAATAATTAAATAATTATTTAAAAATAATAAATTTAATATAAATATAAAAATATTAATATATTTAATATTAAATTTCATTTTATTAAGTGTATTATATTATTATTTATTATTGTTTATTATTAAAAATAAAAAAAATATTTTTTTATTAAATTAAAAGAGACTTTCTTGAATTAAATTCCACAGAACCATTTCCTAATCCTAAAAAAATCGTTAACAAATCGAAAAAAAGCAATGCATAAAATCAACTTTTCCTAAGATCTAAGAAGTTTCACTTCTACCACGTGAGAGTATCACGCATCTCTTTTTTTATACATACTATATAAGTTATATTTATTTTAGCGATCCTCGATCTTTTTATACATATAAGTTATTGTTATATCTTTATTTTAGATCATTTTATAAATATAAGCTATATTTGTTTTAGCGATTATATTTATTTTAACGATACTCGAAATATTTGAAAACAGATAAAATATTACTTGGATATTTTTTACAAATTTAGTATTAGTTCTGTCAAATATATTTCCTGCGCTTGCGCTATAAAGTCCTGATTCAGCCATATTAAGATTTTCTCAAGCTGCTATGACACAATGGAACTTATCCTTATTAACACAAATGTTAGTTTGACGTATCTTGGATTCTAACCTATTTTTCCTCTGTAATAAATTTATTATCAGTTCGTGTCTCGACTCAAAAATAAAACATTTATTATATATAAAATTTATTATTTATTTTTAAACATTAAATTATTAAATATTTTATTTATATAGACTAAAAATTAAATATTTGATATAAACTCCGAAACGTCGAAAATGAAATTTGACATGTGTCACAAATCTAGTTAGTCCTTGTCCCCGACAGGTTCGCATAGATATTTGTTTTTGATTTAAAAATTTTATTATATACACTGATATTTATATATAAATAAAAATGAAAAAACATTTCCGTTGACGAATATCAACTTTACTCAAAATTTCAAACCAATCGGTAGAGAACTTCCGGAGATTAGCTGCCTTCAATTAACGAACATTTACATTTTTATTTATATAGATTACAATAAATTTTATAAACATACATAATACGAGGGTTACTACTTAAGTTTTGAAACAGACAAGTAAAAACAAATATTTATCATCGAAAATGGCTTAATTGTTTTTCAAAATACTCTCCATGAATATCAATACACTTTTGCATGCGTTTGAATTGAACCAATTTTCTAAGCACTTTTCCACTCCGAATGAGGTAACTTCAAAACATGCGTTTTGAACGCATCAACCGCTTCTTCAGGCGTCGAAAAATGTTGACTTCGCAATTTATTTTTGATGTTCGGGAATAAAAATAAGTCATTGGGTGCCAAATCAGGGCTGTACGGCGGATGACCCATCAATTCGATGTTTTGAGGGCTCAAAAAGTCACTTGTTTGAGCCGATGTGTGAGAGCTCGCATTGTCGTGGTGGAGAATGATCCGTCTTTGGCGGTTGGTTTTCCTCATTTGTCCGAACACTTCTGGCAAACAAATGGCGGTGTACCATTCAGAATCGACCGTACGACGTTCCACTAAAGGCACTGTTACGACATGACCATTTATACCGAAGAAACAATCCACCATTTGCTTCGAAGTGCTTTGTGCTCGAACATCGTTTGTTGGATTTGGCTCGTCTTGAAAGACCCATACAGTCGACTGCTGTTTAGTTCCTGGCTCATATGCATAGATCCATGAGTCGTCGCTTGTCACGATCTTGTAGACGTCTTTTGAAGTACCGCGATCGATTTTTTTCAAAATTTCTTTGGACCAATCGACACGAGTCTTTTTTTGAGCGATTGTCAAATTATGCGGTATTCTTTTTGGTGGACAAATGTTCATGCAATATTGAATGTATGCGAGTAGAACTAATGCCCAAACATGCCTCAATCTCACGATAAGTCACATGACGATCTTGCAATATCAGTTCACGCACAGCATCGATGTTTTCTGGCACAACAACCGATTTTGGACGATCATCACCAAATTCGTCATGGAGCGATCTACGACCACGATTGAATTCGGAAAACCAGCGAATTTATTTTGCAGGAACCTACAAGTGATGGATAGCTTGTTCGGAGTTTCGGTCCGATGGTAGGACACCTTACTGCTTCATCGGATAAGTTCTGACTGTTAAGATATTTATTGGAAATTTTTGGATCTTTTTGGGAATCGGGAAAGGATAGGTTTGTGGTAAATGTTTAGATTTTATGAATGATTATGAGAAATTATAAACGATTAAATAGTATTTGCTTGTCTGAACAGCAATTTCGTATTTTTATATCAAATTCAAATACTCGTATACTTGTAAAATTTCTATGAATGCTCGTGGACAGGGCAGGGGGTTTTCAATATTTTCAGTATCTCCCGTGTCGTAGAACGCTGGTTATTCTCCATCAAAGAAAGCCTCGGTTTGGTTATTAACAGTGGTAATATGTCTTCCAAAGCAGACATCATTTACGAGTATCGTATCACCATTATGGGTTTTTAAATCACATTTGACACACGATCGTTTATTGCATCGTCGCCATACAATATTTTTTTATACTCAAAGATCACAAGGTTGGATTTATTTCAATAATTTATTTTATTGAACACTTCATTGCAAAGTTAATTTGGCGGTTTATTGCCAGGCGGAAATTTCTTCCAACCAACCAGACAAAAGTAAATAAATTGTTTATAGTTAAGGCATTAACGTTGTGGAGGTTTAACGACATTGTAATTTATTTTATCAAACACTATTTATTCCACTTTTTGTAACGGTATAACCCTACCGGTTTCAAGGCTTTCACCTCATCTTCAGGGGAGCACAAACAAGACTTGTTTGTGCTCCCCTAAAGATGAGGGGAAAGCCTTGAAACCGGTAGGGTGGTTATACCGTTACAAAAAGTGGAACAAACAGTATTTGATAAAACAAATTACAAAAGTAAAGAAAACAAGTTACATGGTTGCAAAAAATATTCGAAAGATTATTCATATTGATGAAATTTACGGAAGTATACATATTCAATAAAGTAAAAGTAAGATATCATCGATTAAAAGAAAATTAAAGGATGGTGGAGAGGAAAGAAAAATCAGGAATGAAACACGTTATATTACTGACTAGAAATTAAGAGTTTTTTCATTCGCTTCTTAAAACATGTCAAGGATGGAGCGAGTCTAATATTGGTTTGTAACTGGTTTCAGAGTCTCACTGTATGGACAGTAAAGAATGACGTAAACAATTTAGAGCGGTGAGCTGGAATGACAAAAAACAATCTCTGTCTAAACATAGCGTTAAAGTTCAAGACGCTGAAAATTTTCTACGAGATAAGAGGGAGCTGCGGGACAGTTTGGGATTTTGGCGTCTATTTCTCACGTTTTACCACAGCACAACATGCATTAAGAAGCGAATGAAAAAACTCACAATTCAGTAGTCTATTCTCACGTTCAACATGTAACCGTAACGACCACAAAATGACATTTTCGATACTTTTTTGTTTTAAAAATGAAGTCATTTATCTTATTTCTTTCAGTTCACAGAGTACTTTTTACACATGTTTGTCATATTTTGCCCCGATAGATGGAAGCTTTTACATTTTTCTACCTTAAGATCACCAAGTTTCATATTTTTGTACCTTAAGGGCCATATTGTGTAATCTATGTCTCTTTTACACATTCGAGTTCTCAGATTTCCACAAAATGGGGGGTCGGGCGTATTTTTGGTAAAACTTTTAACTTTTTAATTTCATTTTAAAATCAGAAAATGTATAAAATTCCGTATTTTATTAAAAAAAAAACATTTCTAAAACGCGTTGTTTACGGAAGTTGTTTTTAACATTCACTGGAAAGTTTATGACGACATTTTCAACCCTTTTGCACCCTACCAAGAAAATTATCGACAAAGTGAAAACACATCATATTTTATGAGTTTAACTTTGAAGTTTACGTCATTTAAATGACATTTTTGTGTTTAAAAAAAAAAGACATTTTTGACTCTCTGTTGCTGACAGAACAAAGTGGCATTCTCAAACATTCGTGCTTGAGGACAACAAACATCCATTTACAAAACGTTTTTATGTGAGACAAACAAGTTTCAATTTAATTTTTGTTTTAAATTATCATGAAACAAATTGCGCCGGACAGCTGGTTATTTTATTCTTAAAGAACTGTAATATTTCATTAAGTACACAATGTTACTTGTATATATATTTTGTCTTAATGCCATAAACTGGCATTTGGACACATTGATACAGGAAAGAACAAATTTTTGTCACATTTTTTTCTTTGTTCTCCAAAACTACGATGTTTTTTTTAAAACGCTGTTTGATAATAGAAATGACCAATTCAAGCTCATAAACTTGTTTTATGACTTAAATATTTCTCCCTGTGGACACAAACATTAAGTTAATGAAATATTGTGGGTTTAAATCACAAAAGTTACAAAAATAATCTAATGTTACATTTAGAACAGATTTTCACATTAATTTTTGTGCTATTTTTTACAATTTTGTGCTTTTAAGTCCGTAGATATTTGTTGACATATTTATGTAAGACTGAACATTAAATAGAATTTCGACACTTTGTTATTTAGATTTCAAATTAGTTATTTTTGACTCCTTCCTGTATTTGGGACCATAAAAGGGAATCCGTAATAATATTGTGACTTTTAAGATTACGCTATGATATTTTTATTTATTTCTGTTCCTTAAAGAGCACAATTTTTTGACAATTGTCTTAATGCATACGAGTATTATAGAAGGGGACTATAATTTGGGAAGACCTAGAAACTAGAATACTACCAAATTAATCAAATTATTGGGTTGATGGATTGGGTGGAATTTGCCTGTAGAAGAATTTCTATCTAACTCTAAACTACTCTGGAGAACCTTGAAATATCTTAACAGGTTCCGTACAAGAATCTGGAGAACTAAGGACAACATGACGTAATGGGGAATGAATTGGATAAGGACAACATTACATAATGGGGAATGAGTAGGATAAGGACAACATTACATAATGGGGAATGAGTTAGATAAGGACAACATTACATGATGAGGAATGAGTTGGATAAGGACAACATTACATAATGGGAAATGAGTTGGATAAGGACAACATTACATAATGGGGAATGAGTTGGATAAGGACAACATTACATAATGGGAAATGAGTTGGATAAGGACAATATTACATAATGGGGAATGAGTAGGATAAGGACAACATTACATAATGGGGAATGAGTTGGAAAAGGTTTTTCGATGTGTTTTACCGTGCGATTTGACTGATAACGTCGACGTTCGAAAACGTTGCAGTTTTCCCCTTCAGGGCAGTTTGTAGTCAACTTCGCTCCTAAATATGAAAACTGCAACGTTTTCGAATTGTCGGCATCATTGGTACAGCAGAAACAGTCAAAAAACTTATCCAGCTGATACGAACAACAGCAAAAGCTTGAAAACAAAAAATGGGGAACGTTTTTATATAACACAACAGGGAATGAAGTGATAAGGGATGAACATGAACAAAGGCTGATGTGTTGAGAAAGATGAATAAGATCACGAAACAGATTATATAATGCAAATGTGAGTAGAAGGCGTCAAAGAAGAAGTATTATTGGATCAAGTGAGTGATATTTTGAAAGAAGGAAACGTAGAAAGTCAGAGATACCATAGGAGCTGCATGAGAAGGTTATGGATGTAGAGAAGGCGTCTGATGTGTGTCGAGATGGGAAATTGTATGAGAAGGTTATGGATGTAGAGAAGGCGTCTGATGTGTGTCGAGATGGGAAATTGTGACGCTCTTATAAATCGGTCTATTCCGTCTGGCACGTATATATGTTAAGGATCGAATATGTGGTAAGTAGCAGTCCATGCGGTACTTGCTGCAATGTCGAAGGGTCCGGTGGCTTGGGCCGAAGAGAACTTGATTCGTGGAATGTCCAGTGCCGACCAGGCAGCAATATTCTTGTTGGAAGTAGTATAGTTCCTTTGAGATGGAAATAAGAATCACACTATGAAAGAGAGACGAGGGAAAAACTTTTATAAAATTAGAGTATGCATGACGACATTTATGGACGTGGCAAAAGCTAAATATACGAAACAGGATCGAATGAAGTGGAGATCTGTTATTTTTGACCAGCCCAGTAGAGGGATGTATGGCGTGACGGTGATTATGATGAAAAACCGGAAACCCTCTCGGACTTGGTCATCCGTGAGCCGTTCTCGGTCTACCTTATAGTTTCATCCTCTACGTGTGGAGAGAGCAAGCTTACGTTTTTTTCTTCTTCTGGTACTTATACCAAAACTGTTAAGTTGGGCAATTTTTTTTTATTTTTGTTTTTGTAAAAATAATTTCCCGGAGGAAATTGAGTAATTTTGCCCTGAACTTTAACTTGTGCGGCTTTCCTCTATTGTTGTTGAAACAATTGTTTTATTTATTTTCAAGAATGAAAATAAAAGCAGTGTTTTTATATTGATTTCAGTCGAGTGAAAACAAACTAAAAAAAAAATGGAAAAAAAACGAATATTTTTTTTACAAGCCCAACAGATAATACGAGTTCGTGACAAAATGCAATGAAATAATCGATAATAACGCAATAAAAGTACACTTAGCATAATAATCAATATGCACGATACAATATTGAATAATCAGTTACTATTCGTCCATAGAACTGAAGACGTGAACATAAATTAGTGAGAAAAAATATTTAACGTAAGTAATATAAAATATTTCAATGTTGATTTACGTTTTGCATTCGATTTATGCTAGAGAACATTAGTTCAGCGTAAACAATCAACGACCATCATCACTTAGTTGTATTCGATTTATGCTAGAGAACACTAGTTCAGCGTGAACAATCAACGACCATCATCACTTAGTTGTATTCGATTTATGCTCGAGAACACTAGTTCAGCCTGAACAGTCAACGACCATCATCACTTAATTGTATTCGATTTATCCGGGAATTTGTGGGAATCGAACCCACGACCCGGGGGTCGTGGGTTCGATTCCCACAAATTTAATATGTAATTGTTTTTTTTTTAAGGGATCCAGCCTAGTTTTCACTTTTCACGTTTAATATGTTTCTGGTTTAGTTGTTTAAGGTCTTTCGGAGTGTTGTACCGCGCGGTTTAGCATATTATGATTCTGACGTGTTGCTGTTAAAAGTTTAGAAAATATGTCTGCATTGTCCACACGAGAGAGTATACCATAGACATATGATCTCTCTCACTGGGGATACTTAACACCTTGTTTCCCGCGTTTTAACGTGATAAACTAGATTTGCGTTGAATTTCGGTACCGTATTTTCACTTAATCGACACCCTTTCCAAAAAGGACAAAACGATAGTCTCCTGATTATTAATTTCTAGTATGGGTAATACCCTAGACCAGCTGTCGACAATCTATGACACGCGTGGCACTAAGTGGCACGCGGAAGGTTTTTTGGTGGCACGGCGTAAAGAATGACAAATAATGAAAATCTTCGGTACATTGATAAAAATAATTAATCAAAAAATGTATTCTTATTATAGTTACACTAGTTTGATTTCAATGGCGATGAAGGCGATCCCCCCCCCCCCCTTCCCATAGGATTTTCAAATTACATGCAAAATTTCTTTAACGAAACTGCTCGTTTTTGAGAGGGGAAATCCAAAAATTTTTGCTGCGAAAAATCTGGCTTTAATTTTGAACAGGGCCTCTAATTTATATTGCGCATGGAGCCGTGTACAGTACCCGGCGGTAATTAATACACATCAGGCTTAAGAAAGAGACTGTCGGCCATAATCGGGTAACTTCGGCTTTGTAGAGCGTCATCTCTGTCATTCATACACGTGTTCCGTCGCGACTTGTCAGTCGTTGTCCAGCGCTCTATGGAAATATTTAATTTCTTAAAGATTTTTATTTAAGAAACCCTCCCCCCCCCATGAAAAATTAATGGATCCCTGAGCGGCACGCGGAGTACTCAAGAGTTAAAAAAAATAATTAGTGCACTTCAGTGCATAAAAGCTGCCGACCGCTGTCCTAGAAAATGAAAATGTGCGTGAATGCTGATGTCGCGTCATCAATGTGCAGCGAGTGTTAGATCTTGAAGATTTTGGACATATGGAGGTCAACTACAGTCACCTGCTCTTAATAGAATACAGAACTTTCAGAACCTTCCAAACATGTTGTCAAAGAGCGTGTCTAAACAAGTGCTGGTATATATTCCATCAACTGACCCTGCAGAACTTGCAAGATAGGTATACGCTAAGCACAAGAAATTAAGTGAGACCCGGTACATGTATAAGGAGTGTGATGTAGCTGTCTACAAATGAGAATGTTGGCATAATTAGCATACTACAATAAACTAAATTATTAAAATGTTATTATATTATTTCTAATATTTACTTAGATATAGCAAAATCCGAATTCTTCAGAAACAAATCGGACACTGGGAAAGGATTCTTTTTTATTTCGGTCGAATCTTAAAATGTCGACATTAGATCATTGGAAAATGGAAGATCTTTTCGATTAGATCTCCATATTTTTTGTCTAGCTTAGGGGTGATTTAGGTAACCCATTAATCCTTAACAGTCATGGTTTGTATATTCCAGATAAATATCTATGGTACCCATATACCATATAGTTCTATCAATCTATAATATATACCAAACCAACATGCCTTCATAAATACCGATAGGTAGAGCGATTTTAATATGTGTGTGTCCTCAGATAGACGATGGACAGATAGAGGATGAACAGATAAACGATGAACAGATAGACGATGAACAGATAGACGACGAACAGATAGACGACGAACAGATAGACGACGAACAGATAGACGACGAACAGATAGACGATGAACAGATAGACGATGAACAGATAGACGATGAACTTTGATTTGGCCATTGATGCCGGAGTCACGATGGTTCTACACGTCAAGTCGTCGATGCAAAGCTCAAGTTTCACACTCAGGACTTGCAGGATTGTCCTGGGAATGGCGAGCTATGCGGCGAGGTGCTGGATAAACGGCAGTTTGTACGCAGTAGTTAGGAGGTGCCTGCAGATTGGACAGAGATGATCATAACATGTTATCTGGTAATCGCCAAGGCGTACAACACACGCTCGGCGGATGTGATCCCGGTCCTAACTGTGCTTGTTCTATTGTGATCTGTTGGATCCGGCCTCTGTAAGTGGTATTTGACCTTTTGTCTGAGCCACCACTATCCTTTTCGGGGACAACTATTTCGTCAAAATAAATCCAATCTTCCTATGAGTGTACGATCGGACTGTAAAGAAACCCAATTGTTTTCCTAAAGACAGTGTGAGACAGGGTGGACGAGAGACAACTGTGTATCCCTGTTAAAATGTGAATAGCTCCTTTTCCTTTAAAACCTCTACCCAAACTGAATATTAATAAACCGTTATTTTTTTCCAGATGCGGGCCGCACTGTTATCCGTTTTCCTGGTGAGTGGGCTTATCCCATCAGAAGCCCTACTGTTCCCCGACAATGATAACGAGAACGCTGCGTCCAAAAAACAAAACAATGACTTTCATTTCGATTTTTCCAAACTAAATATTCCTCCTTGGGATATTCTTAAAAAAATACAAAAAGATTTGGAAAACAAGAGATACAATAAAAAAGACACCGAAAATCTATTAGAAAGGGGTTCATACCCTAAACTCAATTTAGACATTCCAGCGCCAAATCCGGACAATCTGCAAGATAAATTCTTTTTACCAGAAAGACCGATAGTCCCTCCAATGTTTTTGTTAAGTAATAAAGATTCTTCGCCACAGTTGCTTCTGCTCTTCAAAAAGTTTGGATTGGATAAACCAAAAGAAATACAGGAAGATAAAAAAACTAAAAATCGATTCGAAAATGAAAGGAAATCAAATAAAGAAGAAAATGTAGAAAAATTGGGAAATGATAAAGAAAAAAGGGAAGCAAACGAGAAACCTTTGAAGGAGTACCATAAAAAATTGGAGAAATTGAACGAAGCTATGAAAGAAAGTGACAAAGCAGTGAACTCAAATAAGGGCTTGCATCAAAATCCAATTGCTAAGGGAACGGACATTCGAGGCATTCCGAGCGCAGATGTAATATTTGAATACTTGATGAAGGAGAAAAACCTATTGAAAAGATTGAATATTTTAGAGAAAATAAGAATGCAAGATGTATCGGAGGAACGGGAATTTGGAGAGCAAACGAATGACGAAAGCGAAGAAGATAGGTTTGATGAAGACTTTATTGAAAAGATGACGACAATTAAAGCTTATATATTGAAGTTCTTGACATGGAGAACCGAGAATAGAGTGAACAACATCTATACAAAAATAACTTCGGGAAAATATAACCATAAGTCTTTGCCAAGTCTCAATTTTTACAGGCAAATGACATATCTATTGAAAATGGTAACGATGGCTGACCAAATCGTGGATATGGAGATGAAGACAGTAAATGTAGACTTGCCAGTGGGAAACGAAGAAGAAACACTGTTTAGATCGGGAAGTAAAGTAGAAGAAAAGAAACCGTGCATTGAAGTAGAAAGAAACCAACTGATACCGCAGAACGGGGAACACGACAGAAAGATCGTTAACCAAAATGACAAACCGTGTTTGGTTGTTGAGAAGTCGCAGGTGCTGTCTGAATCTGGTGCCGCGGGAGGGAAAGTCAATGCTGGGAAACCTTGTTTTATACTTGTAGAGAAAAATAAACCTTTGTTCCCGTTTGGATTCGGAAAATTCGACGATTTGTCATCAAATAAGATATCTTTCGACGTCATTAACGACGATGTGAAGGAACAGGATATGAAAAGTCGTAAACTAGAAAACTTTAAGATCGATTATTTAAAACGCATGCCAGAAATTGTAGCATCTAATGATGACCCTTTCTTTAGACATGACCGAAGTGAAGTCAAAGGAGATTTGTCGGTTAAGAAGGAATTGATAGAGAAGAACGACGATTCTGGGAATAATCACCATTCAGGTAAACATTTTTTTTTTATTTGATCTTTATTTAATATGTATTCTGTTTTTTTTTTACTCGAGTCATACAACTTTGCCAGGTTCCTCAACTCGAAGATATATGTTCTACTTTCCTTATATCAGTTCCTTTCACTGTATCCTTGAACCCATATTCCCATTTTTTAAATTGGGTTTCGAATGATTTTTTTTAATAAATCACAAATCTTCAAAAATGATTATGTACTAGTGTATGCACAGTAAATACGATAGAAATGCGTGCTTAAGTAAAACATCTGGTATTGCAATGTTGGATAAAGTAATAAATGGCTGGAAAAAGATAACTGTTAACATAAAGATAGACGTTTTAAGTAGAATTAAGAAAATAATCGTGTTAAAGAGTAATCTTCAATTTATCCCAAGATAATGGAAGATCGAAAAGTGCATTCAACAAGGTCATCCCTTGCGCGAGTGGTGATGCTCTCAACAGCTCAGTTCGTGAATATAGTACGTCACTAAAAACTCGCCACTGCGTAAATAATTGTTCGGTAGATTAAACAAAGGGTTTGCATTTTTTCCTATTGGTAATTTATATATGTATAATATTTTCTAACGCTTAAGGGGTAATATCCAAGCGAACCCATTAAAATATCAGAGAGAGATTTGACTAAAATCCATACTCTTTTTAATTATAGTATTCTTCGAGTCATTCAACTATCTCTATTCATAGACTCTTCGAGTCTTCAACTATCAGAGCGTTCTGGATTCAGAAATGAATGAAAAGTGGATTTGTAAAGCGACACCAGTGAGAGAAGTCTTTCAAAATAACCAAATTCTGCATGCTTACTGCTTCTTACACGATTTTTCTTTTCGATTGTAAGTAGTTCTCTCGATTAAGGCTAGATTTTCACAAGACCGCGAGCTTCCTTTGGATTGATTGTTGTAGCATATGTATCTACGAAATGGTAGGTCGTGTATACCATATTTATATGGTGTGTCAAATCAGATAGATCGTGAGGTAGCCTACTGTTGAACGTTCGTTAAATGAAATGAAATTTACACATTGTGGTATGATCGCAATCAAGTGGTAGTCAAGATTTTTATCTTTATTTATCCAAATTTGAATGTCCCGAGTCAGAGAGCGATGTTGCGTTGAGCATGTTCAATGAAAACACAGACAATACAGTAATCTCTTGCTATCAAAATTTGAAATGATACCACTTTAATCAAGTAAGACTATAAATTTCATATGAAACTATAAAATTTCATAACACTGTTCAAGACAATCTTGAATAATGGCCGGGAACTATACCATATATGAAGGAGTATACGCCAGTGTCAAGTGATGTGCACTTCATAGGATGCCGTTAGTTTTATTCACAAGGGCAACATCGTCGCACTTAGTATCCGTGTCCGTAGTTGGTATTTTGAGTATACTAAAACAACACTGCCCGAGACTACTTGTGATAGTGAGATACTATTTTAGAACTAAACTACAAAGTTTACGACTAAATTAATATTTACAATAAGATGAGAGTTAAACGTGTTAGTAAGCGAGCGAATGATTTCAGTTTAAATGGTGACTATTGATGAGCATATACTATACATAATATATATTTTATTATAAATTAATCTTATTTTGGTTATGTTGGAAAATGGTACCGAGTATCACTGCCAGATTGAAAAAATATTTAAATTTTGCTGATTTTTTATGTCTTTTTTATTGTTGTTTTAATAATTATCTTTATCTTTTTTTAATTTCCAGTTCTTTCGATCCTCCTTCGTCCGTTTAGAAACATGTTCGGATAAAAACACGGAAGATTTTTAATTCAAGAAATAACACCGTTAAATTATTAAAATCAATGATAAATTTGGAAATTTATCTAGCGATTGAATTTATTATAAAATAAATATATATTTGTGATTACAATAATTGGTATTTATGTTGTTTTTTTTAAGGGGAGGCTGTTTATTAAATTTAATCTGTAAAATATTCATTCCATTAAGTTTTATATCCTGTTAAGGATGCATAATAATGAAACCTGCTGACGTAATGTTGATTAATGCCTGATTAAAGTAAAGTGGGCACGATCAGTTAATTTCATTTTGACGTTTATTTATTTATATAGTGTACGGTCGATTTCGACCATTAAACTAATTTATATTTATTTATTTAACACTTTTATTGCAAATACAATTTGGTGAGCTTATTGCCAGGCGGCAATCTCTTCCAAAAGTAAATGAAGCAAGTTACATTGTCGCATAAATAATTCAAATGACTATCCATCCCCACGAAATCCATAAACACATACGTGAGCACATGCCCACGAACCCTACAAAGACGGATAATCACCCGAACATTCCTTTTCATATAAAGTGAGATATCATCAATCAAAAGGAAAGGTACGGATGGGGGAGAGGAAAGGAAAAGAAAAATCAGGAATGAAACACGTTATTTTACTGACTAGAAATTAAGAGGTTTTTCAGTCGCTTCTTAAAGTATGCCAAGGACGGAGCGAGTCTTATTTTTATACACATGAATACAAAAATATAAACATGACGCTATCAACATGACTCGTACAAAATAACAATCAGAAACACATATTCACTCATACGAGCATACGACAGACCGAGGCTCAGAAGGCCCGCGCGTGGAAGGATTCTTAAAAAAATAACAATATACACACAAAATGACTACCTGAGTGGCCTAGTTAGTAAGATACTTGTCTCACAATCCGGAGGTTGTGGGTTCGATTCCCTTGGAACCCAGATTTAAAAATAAAAGAATTCAGTCTAGTTTTCACTGATGGCCTCTTTAACACTTTTCTAGTAGGTTGGAATATATTGTCACATAGCAATAAGCCCGCCAGGTTGTACTATATACCAGGAAAGTGTCGTACAACTCTAAAAAAATCCGTTAAAAAATAAAAACAAAGAGTTCCACAGTGTTCCAATTGTTTGTTTGTCCTGGAGTGCCCAGCCTAAGGTAATGTGCTATGATTACCTATGAACAACACGCCACATCCCATCTAAAGATGAATGTGTTGTCACATATCGGAAGATCCACATATCGTATCGTTGTAGTTCTACATTGCTTGGTAACTTTTCTGGGGCTTTCATACCAAATATGTCTGTCTTAACATATGCGGGGTATTACCAAATCTAATGGTCACCATCCTTACACTCAATTTATCTTATTTTCTGTAATACGTTTAACATCTCTAATAAGACTGGGTTTGATTACCGAGCTAGAGCGCTCTTGAGGAGAGTATGCTCTCTAAACAGCGCTATATAAAGTGTCATTTTACTATTATTCAGGGTGAGGTAGTCTTTTAGAATAATGCCAGTATTAAATGTAACCGCCGTTAAGCCGCACGCTTGTTTTGATATCGGACTTAATAAGTAAGTACCGTAAAACTTCATACATTTTAATTTTACGAAACGTCAGGCTGCTTACCTGGATTTACTTTGTGGATTCGTTGATCGTTCTGAAGTTCGGCTATATACTCGTAAATATTAAACAAACAATCAACGGCAATCGAGATGTCAGTTAACCGTAACAATTGATCTATATGTTATTGGAGAATATAATGAAGAGGAGGAGCGTGATAATGCTGAAGTCGATTCTCACCTGACTTAAGTAAACAGTTACCCTGCAGTACGCTAGCATGCGGTCAGATGGAAATTAGACAGTACGCTAGCATGCGGTCAGATGGGAATCAGGCAGTACGCTAGCATGCGGTCAGATGGGAATCAGGCAGTACGCTAGCATGCGGTCAGATGGAAATTAGACAGTACGCTGGCATACGGTCAGATGGGAATCAGGCAGTACGCTAGCATGCATTCAGATGGGAATCGAGCTTAATAATTGTCTTCCCTTATTCCATCTGTTACTTTTCACATCGGACTTCAACTATAACCTGAAGGCTGCTATCGACTGTTTTCGAAGCAACAGGGTAGTATAGTAAAATAATATAATTAGGAGTTAAATTGCATTTCGGCATTCTAGGTTCATATCTTCAACACACATAACGTTTGCCTCATCCATGCCCATAAATCTCCATGCTATTAAAATAATTATCACTCGCACGCGGGATGGCTTCATTGGATAATTTTTTGGAAATCGATTTCTTTCCACTAATCGATGGATAAATAAAAAAATAAGCTTCAGAAATTTTAATTTGCTTATATTATGTTTTATAATTAGTTTCTTTGAGTATTTGCTCAATTTAAGTTTAATTCTTCTTTTTTAATGTATGATGTAATTGGGCTTTATATGTATCAACATCACAATAAAATAATTTATGATGTAATTGGGCTTTATATGTATCAACATCACAATAAAATAATGTATGATGTAATTGGGCTTTATATGTATCAACATCACAATAAAATAATGTGTGATGTAATTGGGCTTTATATGTATCAACATCACAATAAAATAATGTATGATGTAATTGGGCTTTATATGTATCAACATCACAATAAAATAATGTGTGATGTAATTGGGCTTTATATGTATCAACATCACAATAAAATAATGTGTGATGTAATTGGGCTTTATATGTATCAACATCACAATAAAATAATGTATGATGTAATTGGGCTTTATATGTATCAACATCACAATAAAATAATGTATGATGTAATTGGGCTTTATATGTATCAACATCACAATAAAATAATGTATGATGTAATTGGGCTTTATATGTATCAACATCACAATGAAATAAAATAAACACATATTTAACCGTACATTTTTTTAATTTTTTTTTTTATCCACTTTGCACGGATTTCTCCTGTTACACAAAGAGGGTTTGCTTCTAGCGTTAGCTTATTCGTTAGGAATAATATCAGCCAGGATTCTTCTCATACTGCTAGACGGTACCGAGAATATATCAACCGTGTCATTCAGTTGGTTCAATATCTCTATACCACGCGTGACTGAGTGTTTAGCCATGATATTCGTCCTGTAAGTTGGTATGTAGAACAGAGGATGATTCCTTGCACGGCTATATTTATTGGGTACATATAAACTTAGTGCTTCTAGAATCGCGGGACAGTTAAAGGAACCTTGGAAAACCTTTATTAGGAATATCGCAATGGATTCTTGCCTTCTTGTTTCAAGGCTTCTATAGTTACACACCGTGAGAAGTTCGGCATGGTGAGCATATTTTGGGTAATCGCCTTTTGTTCTGTACCATATCGTGATCAACTTTGTCGAAAGCTTTCTGAAAGTCTGTATATATTACGTCCGTTTGTGAAAGTTCGTCTAAGTTTGACGCAATCTGTTGTGTGAGAGAGAGAAGGTTAGTAACAGTCGATCGTTTTGGCAAAAAGCCATGCTGGTTTCCAATAAGTCTTGTTGATACTTGGTGGGTCAATTGGTTGCACAGTACAGTTTCGAAATTTTTTAGAAGCAAAGAGAGAACAGCTACAGGTCTGTAATTATGAGAGTCTAACGGGTCTCCCGATTTGAAGATAGGGCAGACCCTGGTTGTCTTCCAGCTTACGGGAAATGTATTGGTATTTATGCTCAAGTTAAATATGTAGCAGATGGGATCACACACGTATTTCGCACAGACTTTGAAAATGTCGGCTGATAACCCATCTGGTCCGATTGCTTTGTCGGTTTGCAAGGAGTTTATGCTTTTCAGCACTTCTTCCTTAGAAATGGAATGGAGCGATATGCTTCTGCTGTCTGACGAACTGTTTAATATATTTTTTATGTCATATTTGGCCGCTGAATCTAGGTAAACTGATTGAAAATATTGTGCAAAGTTTTCTACAATCTTTTGGGAGTCTTCGGTTATACTGTCTCCCAGTTTCATAGATTTGAAGCTAGTTTTATTCGTTTTTCTATTTTTTACATGATTCCAAAGATTCGAAGGCTTTCCTCGGATGTCGGTCTCTATCTTGGCTAAATACTCATGGCGCGATTGTTTTATTTGAGTTTTTAATTTGGCTCTCAGCCTCGGGTATTCTAAGTAATCAGCCTGGTTTCTGCTTTGAAGTTTGTTTTTGTTTTTGAGATCTCGGATTATATCGACATTGAACCAAACTGGATAGTTGGGCAAATTTGGTAGATTGTGTTTCTGTGGGACGCAGATATCTAGCGTTCCGTAAATGACACTATGGAAGTACTCTACGGCTTCGTCAATATTATCTATGCTATACAGGGTGTTCCAGTCGAAATGTAGTAAAATATTCTTTAAGAGTAAAAAATTTGCCTTGTAGTCGTTATATGTAGGGCGGGAGTTGCGTGGGGAGGGGGGAGGAGCCCTGGGTGGCAAAGGGCGATACTTGCGACCCCTCCCACGGCCCACGCATCTCACCTGGATCTCCACGGAGAGTTTCGGATGATGTCTATCTTCCTTTATAAAGCATTCCAACGATCTGTCCACCTTGCAGTTGGTATTGCTTAATACTAGGTCCAGCATATTGCCGTATTCGTTATTTATGTGATTGTATTGGACAAGATCGTTTGACTGAAGAAAGCAGGCATAATCCAACAATACTTCCGTGGATTCGTTATTAAAATTAAAATCTCCTATAATTAAAACATTTTTGTTGCGTAACCTAAGATTGTCCGAATTCAGAGAGCCATAAATTTTTTGTCTGGTTTCGTCGGCACCCGTGCACTCGAAGTAAACTACACAAATATATATTGTTGTATTGTTTATCCTGCACCTCACCCAGATGTCTTGGTCCTTTGAAATTTCTAGCACAAATATGCGTTCACAGGGAATCCTTTGGTTTAGAGCCAGCAGCACCCCCCGCCCGCGCTCGCCCGCGTCACTCCGGAACACATGGTATTCATTTGTTTCGAACAGTTCTCCATTTTGAACAGACGGACACAACCAGGATTCCGTGAGCGCTATTATGTCCGCATTTTGTAATAGCGTATTGTCCCGGAATTCTTGAAGTTTGGTATTGAGACGTCTTACGTTTTGATACAAAATTCTAATTTTTCCTGTTTTGCTCATTTCCTAGACTTGGCTTTTTAGCTTTTAAAAATATAAATTTGAAGACAGCTATCCCAACTGGCCAACTAGCAGGGTCGTTGAATTTTTCAGCTAGCTGCTCGGGTACTCCAATTTTAAATGACGCGTATTGTTTTTTCGTAGGGAGTTTTTCAATTTGAAAGTCTTCTTTCTCGATAGACCTCACATATGTCAAAATATCGTCCGTGGTTGTCTCTGGGACAAATCTCCAAACGTGTAGGAAGACTGTCCTTTTTACAGCCTTCAGATCAGTATTTATTTTTGAACCGGTAGTTACTACTGACCTTTTGGTCTTACGTTTGACAAGTTTCCAGTCACTCGAGCGTTTTGGTGCTGAATCGTCAAAATCTTGGTGAGAAGAGGTTGTTGGGTTTTGCCTTGTAGCCTCTGAGTAGGTTTTTGGACGTTCTTTGTTTTTTGCAGCTTCAGTTGGAGTTGCTTCTGGCGTTTTCGTGGGCTTGGTCCTTTTTCCAACGTTATGTATTTTTGGGGTCGCGGCTTTGGATTCGGGTATGTGGTTAGGTTTATAACTCACCCTTGGCTCGGAAACAGGTTCCCCAACTCCAATGGTTTCGCTTCCCTTCGTACTCACTGACACTTTTGCCTCAAGGGTTACTATCTTCGCGCACAAAGATGCTATTGTATTGTCTTGAGTTTTGAGTAACTCAGTTTGACCAATTACACAATTTTCTAAGTTCGATATTTTGCAAATGAGAGACTTTAATTCTCCTCTCAATTCCGATACAACTCCGGTCAATTCCTCGATAATTGCAGCACTTGATCGAGTCATTTTAAATATATTGATATGAAATATTTTACTCGCACATTTGAATTTTTCGTCAATTTTCGACGAGTTGGACGGAGAGCGCGGCACTACACGTCCGTTCGGGTAGAAGCGTGGAACCGGAATGAATTTTCTTTTGTTCCTCATACGAATACGACTAAATTTTTCACTGGTAATAATTTATCAAACTATAAAAATTGCCTAGAACAAATGGAGAGAAACGGCGGGGGCTATTTGCGACAGAAGGCTACCACTAAAGGTTAACAGCAAGATCTACAAGACAGTAATCAGGCCCGCTATACTATGCCGAGTGTTGGCCTCTAAAGAAAAAAAGAGGAACAACTACTTCATGTCGTGGATATGCGCATGATACGGTAGTCACTGGGTGTCACTAGATTGGATCCGATCCAAATTTGCGGAACAATCAAACTGGCGCTAATAATAAATAAAGCTCGGAAAATACGATTACCCTGGAATGGGCACGTGCAACGGGGGGATGAAGGGGCTTCGCTTAAGACAACCACGAATTAGTTGCTCCCAAATAGACGCAGAGTGAGATTCAAGAAGAGTCTATATAAGAAAATAGAGTAGACATGATGAGATGGAAAAAAAGTGAATGAAACACTAAAATATATATACGTGAACCCGACAGTATCAAAATCCGCTAAGACAAAAGCATTTTAGTACCATTGTGGATGTTTTGCAGTCAAACGTGAGCTTGGTAGAATGCTGTTAAGAATCGAAAGAAATGCTTAAGAAATGCTTGAACTTAGTATTATATAATACATCGATAGAGTGAGAATGTACTACAGAATATTGAACTAAGTGATTAAGGATGAATGTGAACTTAAAGCTGATATATTGAATACGGTGAAGAAGAACACTCTGAGACGGTTTAGTCAAGTAAAACGAATGAATGAAGAAAGACTTACGAAATAAATATACAGGGCAAATGAGAGTGGAAGCCCTGGTAGAGGAAAGTATGATTGCATCGAGTGAATAATATTTTGAAAGAAGAAAACGTAAAAGTAAGAGAAATCGTTCGAGCTAATGAGGAGTATGGATGCGAAAAAGGTGAAATCTGTGGCGAGATAGGAAAATCTGGCGTTATATTATCTCTGCCTACTCCAGCAGGGTGATACTCCAGCAGGCTGGCTCCAGCCTTGATGGTGTATGTGTATATTTATACGAGTATAATGTACTAAGCGCGTCCAGAAAGTAAAGAACGATTGCGCACCCCCCCCCCCACCCCCCCCGCGATCGTATGCGCGACAGTTAGCTCCTTCCTCGCTTCAGTGCGAGCCGAGTTTTGTTGCTGAACGGTCGTGCGTATTTGTTCTGTAACCTTTCAAAATGGCTGCGCCTATCGAAAATCCCGCCAAATGTGACCGAAAGGGTTTGATCCACGTGGAGTTTATGCCAAGAGGACACCCAATAAACTCAGATGCCTATTGTGAAACTCTTCAACGACTTAGACGCACCATCCAAAACGAGAGACGTGAAATGTTGTCGGGAAAGGTGGTTTTGATTCATGACAATGCGCGGCCTCATGCATCAGCACGAACACAGCGAGAACTTCAACGTCGTAAGTGGGAAATTTTTGGACATCCTCCTTACAGCCCTGACTTGGCACCGAGTGATTTTCACTTATTCCCGAAACTGAAGGAATTTTTAGGTGGAAAACAGTTTGCAAACGATGAAGACCTCAAACAAGAAGTGACATCCTGGCTCAAATCTTTGGCGGTAGAAGAGTATAACATCGGAATTGAAAAATTGGTTCCACGTTACAATAAATGCCTTGACAGCTATGGCGACTACATTGTAAAATAGAGTAAGGTACTGTGACTTTGAAAATAAAGTTTTGTGTTGATGTCTTTCGTTTTTATTTAGTTATGCCAAAACGTTATTTACTTTCTGGACGACCCACGTACGAGTATATACGAGTATAGTAGACCGACATTCCACAGATTGCTTGTTGTCTAATAACTAAACCAGGGACTTGACTACACTTTCGGTTGTAATATTTTGTATAATATACGTTACGAGTAGTATTCCCCATGTTCTGAATTTCGAGTCCCACATATTTTGCCAAACATAATTTGATTCCTGATTATTGGAGAAGGTTCATACATGCAAGTAGAATGTAAAACGTGATTAATGTTATAAATAATTGGAATCTAAGTGAACCAGATAAGAATTTGTGTAAATTTCTATCAAAATGTTATTTTTCCCAGATAAATGCATATTTATTTTTCTTGTATTTTTTCCCAATCAAAAAAGGATGTGTTGTTTTTCCCTAAAAGCATTGACATTAATTAATATCGGCCTTCTCACTTCCCGTTTTCTTGAATTCATTGTTTTCTTTTCAAGAATTTTACTGAATTTTTTATGCGTTATTTTTACATAAATGTTGATTTGATCCCTTATTTTTCACGCAGGTTCTTTGTAAGGGACTGCTTTGGAATTGCTTAGAATATGCTTTTAGAGTTACTTAAAGTGTTGATCTCCTATTATACGAGTATATGATAATATTGTGGGACATTATATTTTTAAGATTACTGTAGAGGTGTTCTATTCTCGGCAACCGACCCTTAAAGAGGATCATTGCTTAATCCATTAAGAATCGAATGGATTAAATAATGTCCGTCTTTGACGTGTGAGAAAAAGTGTTCTGTTAAGAAAAATATAACTATTTTATTGCACAAGTATATCATTATTTGAACTTAAATATGTGCAAAAATAATGGCTAAATACTTGTTTATTGTTACAAAAACAATGGCTAAATACTTGTTGATTGTTACAAAAACAATGGTTAAATACTTGTTGATTGTTACAACTACTTATTGTATATTATATCCCATCGCGCTATGTCCCATATGTGGCAGGCAGAGGGGATCGAGCGCCACACGTTTCATCCCTTATAGACATCTATCACCTGTACCATATCCATAGTTCGTCTCATACAACTTCATCTATTCTTCATACCTTTCGCCTTACCCTCCATTAATAGTTTAATTTATTTGTGTCTGTCCGATAGTAAGTTCTCATTTGATAGAGAAATTGGTTGTACTGTTTGTTCATGTTTCTATAGTCTTAGAGAGTTCCTGTGTCCAATATATATTTGGGTAAAGTACTATCATAAATCCTTTTCTGCACTCCCGTCAGCATTTCTGCAAGGGTTAAATTTGGATTCAATGTCTTTAATAACAAACTTATATCCGTTACAAAGCCCAAGTTTGGTATTTAAATGTTTTAATACTGCCTTAATGCTTCTTAGTGTATTTCTGTCTCGTACTTTCATTTGTATTGTAAAAAAGTACAAAATAAATTACCCAATTTAATATTCCAAGTGACAAAATTCCAATTGCCGACTTACTCGTACTTCGATATCATGTGTTCATAATTGGATACTTACGTTACGTAGTAACTTCTGTGTATATGTTTTCTTTCAGTTTCACTTCGCAGTTACAGTATGTTTTGTTTAATTTTCGACCCCACAGCATCAGGCAAATTATATAACATATGTGGATTTTGGACATTGCATTTCGATATTCTTTACTTTTCTATTTGAATTTTGTAAATTTCTTCACAGTTTTTGTTTTATTTTTTGGTCCAAATCGTTATATTTTATTTCAAGTACCTACGTAGATCCAATTTCGAAAAGATTTAAAGTCATTTTTTTAAAACCTTTATAAAACTTAACGTTTAATCTTTAAAATTATATAACTTTTTTGAAAGATAGTTAAAATTAATAGAGTGTTGAAGTTATTTTAAATAAGATTTTTTTAAATAGGATTCCAGTCTGGTTAATACTTAGGACCTATAAAAACAAACTTTCTGGTTGGCTGGAAGAGATTGCCACATGGCAATAAACTCGCCAGGTTAAAAAAAAAGTTAACAAAATCATAGCAGAAATAAAACCCGATAAAAATGGACAATCAACGATTTTTCAAAAAAGTTTTCAGATTGGCAACCTAACAATCGAACTTTTGACAAACTGTCAATTTTTTTTGTACGTAAACATGTCAAGGTGAATATTTTTTGATTTCATCAAGTAATTTATAATACAAACATTTGCCAAAGACTATACCTGTATGCAAATTAATATCTAAAGAACGAATCTAATATATATTTTATAACTATGAACTAACGTCATTTTAATTTCCTTCATGTCATTTTATTTTTAATAATCTAAATATTTGATTACTTAGAATTAATTAACACCTACATACTAATTATAACTAGATAACAATTATTACAACTAATTATTTAGCACGTAAATGTCCACTCGTTCAGGCTATTTGCGTTTCATCACACGCTAAGGTGAATTCTTGTACAGCTCACGGTTTTGCCCATCAAGAGGGAAATCGGCATAAATATGACATTTGCTTTCATAGATTCAAAAACCGATTCGTATTTTTTTAAAAGGCTGAATATGTCCGGAGACAGCACCATTTTATCTCTGGATGTGGTACTTATATTGATTTTAAGGTTTCTATTGACATTTGTTTGTTTTCGATAACATTTCCTTTTTGCCACGTGACAATCAAGAAAACATCTCCAATAAGGGAAGAAGGCCTAAAAGCATTTTTGTGAGAGTAGAACCTTCACTCGAAATCATCCACCTTGATAAAAAAAACTGACCAAAATTTCCATATTCATCATAACAAGTCACGTTGTTAGTCCCATTTGAAATATTTGTTAGATAACCTTTCCTCTTCTTTCTTTTTCTCTTTTATTGAAAATCCTTTAAATGGCCTGTAAGTCAGTATTCTGTTTCATCGGAATCCCCGTGATAAGGTAGACAGCCTCTAGTCGCATAATACGGTATCAAGAGCAGGATACCGTGATGTGTGGTCCAAAGTCTGCGTGTTACCAAAGTGAGATTAAAGCAGTGGTTCCCAAACTTTTTAAGTTCACGCCAACCTTAGTGCATCAGGATTTTTCCACGACAACTTAAAAAACCCTTACCCGTCGCACTAGATAATTTCTTTCTGCTTTAACAATAACACTATCAAGTGAGGAGACACATACAGTGCCTCTGTAAAAATAAAATCAACCACCCAAAAAATAAAAGATCTTCAAAACTTCATTGAAAATTTTAACCCGTCCACTGATAGGCATCCCGCCCCTTTACTATAATACTAGGCATAGTGGATTACGAATAAAAAAAATCATATGCTACTTTCTCAAGAGTTTAAAGACGAGCTGATATACTACCTTGATCAAAAAGTTTTAGGACTTTATTCATAAAATCGAAAATACAAGTTTATTTATCAAAATCGATATGGTCCCCTTCAAAGTACTTCCCATCGACTGCAACGCACTTACGCCAGCGCTTGATTCAATCCTCGAAACACCGCTGGTACTCAATTTTCGGTACGTCCATCAGAGCCGTCTTCGATTTTTTCATGACATCCTCTCGGGTGCTGTAACGCGTTCCGCGAAGCGGTTTTTTTAAGTCAGTTGAACAGGAAAAAGTCGCAGGGAGCCAGATCAGGTGAATTCGAAGGCTGCTGGATAGTATTCGTGTTGTTTTTGGTCAAAAACTCATGGAAATCATGTCTTTCGCGATTTCAACGCGGTCCTTTTTTTGCATGAAATTGAGGTCTTTCAGCACCAGTTTTGCAGCGACACGTCTGAAGCCCAAATCACTAACCAAAATGTCTTGAGCGGATTCATAAGCGATGTTCAAGTCCTCTGCCAGCTCTCTGATGGTCAATTTGCGGTTTTCGGCCAACATTTCTTTGATTTTATCGATGTTTTCATCGGTTTTCGACTGCCACTGCGTTCGTCATCCTCGACCGACTCACGACCACCTCTGAAGCGTTCGTGCCACCGAAAAACACTTCTCCAACATTTCCAAGGTCTGCGGACCGTTAAATCCGTTTTTCACACAACATTTAATGCAAACTCGTTGATGCACAGTTGATGCAATTTTCAAACTTGTAAAAAATTGAAAACACGCACAAAGGTAGATTGTACTCAGTACAGCGTAACTTTTACAAATGTCAAGCTATGACGCTGAAATTTGGAGGGAAGTGTCAATGATAGATGTGGTAACCTAACAAAAAAAATAATTCCAATCGGGTGACTGACAGCGCCACACGGTGGCCGGTCCTAAAACTTTTTGATCAAGGTAGTATGTTAAAAATTAAATTGCTCCTGGGCCCAATCAAGTTAAATTACTGGAAGAATCCGATTCTATTTTCCCTAATGAAATATGCTACATTTACATGTTTTTATTTCAGACTGTTACCTATGTAACATAAGCATAACAATCAACTAATATTTACTAACTATTTTCGTACATCGTTGGACGGGTTTTCCAGAAAGTAGACATATATATTTCCAGCTGTTAGTACGTCAGTACTAAGGAATTTTTTATTCACAACATGTTTCAGAAATCATTACTTTTCAAATTTTATTGGAAAAGCTGTCAAATTTTTGATATGATGTCGTTAGCCAACATTTTTGTAAGGGAACATTCTTTGATTAAAAAACTTACGCAATTGGATAAATAATATCATCAAAGGACTTTTAAATTTAATTAAAAATGTTTCCAAATTAAATTCATACTTTTGATTTACCTCATCATTATTAACAGGTCATTAATAATTACTATAGATTTTGAATCATGGGAGAATTAAAATATTAAAATTAATTTTTCAATCATATTATATGTAATATTGTCAATAGCGTAGCGAGACGTTGGCATCTGGGCAGTCGCCAGTGACGCAGATTATACGAGGGCGCTGTTTACTTTTCGAAAGTTTTAATACTTTGACAAAATTGAAAAACGTCTAGTATTGAATTTCACATAAATGAATTGAATTTTGTGTAAACGAAGAAAAAAACGTTATACACGTAAACTAAAGATTAAAAGTATGTTGATATAAAATGCTCCATAAATTGAAAGCACCTGGGCCAAAGCTACTACGAGATGCATGACCGTGCAGTAACGCACTGGACTTCCATGCAGAAGGTCGCCGGTCCTAACCCCGGGCTGTGTTACTTCCCTCGAATAACATAGGCACTTTTTTCGCCTAGTATTATACAAGATATCGCGAAAGTCAATCAACAAGTTCATTCCGTCTGACTTTCTTATGGAGTTTGACCCATCTATGAAAAAGGGAGGCATAGTTTCATGACTTGTTGGAAGAGATTGTTATATGACAATACGTCCGCTAGGTTGTACTGTATACAACGAAATTGTAATACAGTACAACCCACCACCTCCAGAGATGGAAATCAGGTGTCTTACCACTCAGACAAAACTATCTGCTTTCTTATTGTATCATATGTGTAGATATAAAAATGTATTACGTACAATAAGCATTAAGCACATCCTTACTTTGTACTCGTATTATATACAATAAAGATTAAGCACATCCTTACTTTGTACTCATATTACATACAATAAGGATTAAGCACTTACCTTAAACTTAGAAACATGTGCAGGGCAAAAATAAACTCGGTGTCATTGAGAACTTAAATAATTTTCTCGCTTTTTTTATAGCTTACTACGCAACAATACTTTTGTTCCTGATGTCACCAATTCTTTGATATTTTATAGCTTACTACTCAACAATACTTTTGTTCCTGATGTCAACAATTCTTTGATATTTTATAGCTTACTACGCAACAATACTTTTGTTCCTGATGTCACCAATTCTTTGATATTTTATAGCTTACTACTCAACAATACTTTTGTTCCTGATGTCAACAATTCTTTGATATTTTATAGCTTACTACTCAACAATACTTTTGTTCCTGATGTCACCAATTCTTTGATATTTTATAGCTTACTACTCAACAATACTTTTGTTCCTGATGTCAACAATTCTTTGATATTTTATAGCTTACTACTCAACAATACTTTTGTTCCTGATGTCAACAATTCTTTGATATTTTATAGCTTACTACGCAACAATACTTTTGTTCCTGATGTCACCAATTCTTTGATATTTTATAGCTTACTACGCAACAATACTTCTGTTCCTGATGTCACCAATTCTTTGATATTTTATAGCTTACTACGCAACAATACTTTTGTTCCTCATGTCCCCAATTCTTTGATATTTTATAGCTTACTACGCAACAATACTTCTGTTCCTGATGTCACCAATTCTTTGATATTTTATAGCTTACTACGCAACAATACTTTTGTTCCTGATGTCACCAATTCTTTGATATTTTATAGCTTACTACGCAACAATACTTTTGTTCCTGATGTCACAAATTCTTTGATATTTTCGAAAGTTAATAATGTGCACACTACTGCAATTTTTTTAACTTTCGTGGTTACTAATATTCTTCTTAAAAAATTTAAAAAAACCAGTGGTTTTGAACATTAAATTGTCACTGGTTCTCAACATAAGAAAATTACAACGTTTATTGTATTAGGTGTTAAGAACATTACAACGTTTATTGTATTAGGTGTTAACATAAAAATGAGCACCAAAAGTAAAACAAAATGGTAAAGGTTATACGTCATTCGAAAGAAAATTTTCTGCTCTACAAGATATTGTGTTTACTTTTATGTTACATGTATTATTTTATTTGATTATAAGCCTTCAAAATGGAATGTTAAGTAGACGAAAGTGAGCATTTTCGACACCTCCTTTTGTTCGCGTTCAATCGAGGGAATAAAGCTGCCAAAGTTGCTCGAGATATTTGCGAAGTGTACGGTGGAGATGCTATGAATAAAAGAACAGCTCGTCGATGGTTTTTGCGTTTCAAAGACGGTAATTTCGACCTGAAAGACATGGAGCGTTTCGGACGACCAGTGGACTTCGATGAGGACCGCTTAAACCATATTATTCATGAAGATCCCCTTCAAACCACCGTAGAATTAGCTGAGCACACGAATTGTAGTCACATGACTGTATACCGCTATCTTAAATCAATGGGAAAAGTCAAGAAGTTCGGCGCTTGGGTTCCACATGTTTTGAGTGAAAACAACAAAAATCAATCTTCACCGTACACTTCGCAAATACCGCGAGCAGCTTTGGCAATTTTATTCCCTCGATTGAACGCGAACGTGTCGAAAACGCGGAGGTGTCGAAAATGCTCACTTTCGTCTACTTGACATTCCATTTTGAAGGCTTGTAATCAATTAAAATAATATATGTAACGTAAAAGCAAACACAATATCTTGTAGAGCAGAAAATTTTCTTTCGAATGACGTATAACCTTGACCATTTTGTTTTACTTTTAGTACTCATTTTAAAATTTGAAAAAAACGGACACAACTTATGTGAACACCCAATACTTGGTTTAGTCAAACATTGTTTATTCCACTTAATATAACGGTATAATTCTACCGGTTTCAAGGTTTTTACCTCATCATCAGGGAAGCATAAAAAAGAAAAGACAGAAAGATCTTTTGAAAAGACACTTCATGAACACAAATCCGCCATAACGAATCAACTAATTTATTCTGAAATAGTTAATCATTGTCACCGAGAAAATCACACATTTTCTGTCGATTATGCCGAATTCTTGCATATCAGTAGTAACGGAAATAAATTGGACAGATTAGAGACCCTGGAAATATACAAGTCAGTGCATTGAGATGAACATCTGGTGAACACATACATTCTCAAGATCTCACCGCTGCTTGCTGAAGTTGTCTCCTGTCTCCCTCTACCCACAATCCCAACCCAATTTTTTTACCGTTAGATGCGTGTGTATGTCGGTTCTAGTTCAAACATAATTCAATCTTGTTTGTGTTCCCCTGATGATGTGAAAACCTTGAAACCGGCGTTTGACTCAACAATTTACAATATCTTTGAACCTCCACAGTATTAATACTTTAACTACAAATAATATTACAATTTTTTTTTTACGAAGCTCGAGTTCTGCGCCCGGGGCACCTGTCCCTCTCGCCAACCCATTAATTCGCCCCTGGATGCAACCAGTATGAATACAGAAATATACACCCCCTACGATTTCATTGACATTTTACACCCTTCAAAATATTTATTTATTTAACATTTTCATGTAAATAAATCTGGCGAATTCATTGCTTTAAAACTTTTTTCTCCAATATCTTTTTCCAATCTTTCACTTGATTCAACCATGCTTTTCTTGCACTCCCTTTATCATGCATTCCTCTCACATTTGCACTATGTAATTGGTTTGCCATTTTTTCTATATATATTCGTTCTGCATGCCCAAACCATTTAAAAAAATATTACAGTCTAGTTTTCATTAGGTTTTCATCAAAATTTTTCTGCTTGATTGGAAAAGATTGCCACGTGGTAATACACTCGCCAGGTTGTACTATATACAATGAAAGTATTGTATGCATACAATACAGTATAGAAAAAATGTACAAGTGTTCTCATCCTACCTAATATACCAGTTTTAGTTCACATTCATCCCTTATCACTTTATTTCGTATTATTTCATGCATTGCCACCCATGTGTTATTCTCAATGCACGTATTTCTACAACATTTATTCATCTCCTTTCATGCATTGCCACCCATGTGTTATTCTCAATGCACGTATTTCTACAACATTTATTCATCTCCTTTCATGCATTGCCACCCATGTGTTATTCTCAATGCACGTATTTCTACAACATTTATTCATCTCCTTTCATGCATTGCCACCCATGTGTTTTTCTCAATGCACGTATTTCTACAACATTTATTCATCTCCTTTCATGCATTGCCACCCATGTGTTATTCTCAACGCACGTATTTCTACAACATTTATTCAACTCCTTTCATGCATTGCCACCCATGTGTTATTCTCAATGCACGTATTTCTACAACCTTTATCCAACTCTTTTCATGCATTGCTACCCACGTGTTATTCTCAATGCACGTATTTCTACAACATTTATTCATCTCCTTTCATGCATTGCCACCCATGTGTTATTCTCAATGCACGTATTTCTACAACATTTATTCATCTCCTTTCATGCATTGCCACCCATGTGTTATTCTCAATGCACGTATTTCTATAACATTTATTCATCTCCTTTCATGCATTGCCACCCATGTGTTATTCTCAATGCACGTATTTCTACAACATTTATTCAACTCCTTAAAGTTTTTTCAACGTACACGTTTCACTCTCATACAGCAAAATTGACACTAAAGTCTGTTGTGGACTATCATCTTAGCAAATTTTGATACTGTCCGCTTCGAGTATATATGATTTAGTGCCCCATTATTCGTTTCTTTTACATATACCTTCCGTTCAGCATCCCTCGAAAGTCTTCTATCATCTGATAAAATACTACCCAATTAACAACATTCCTTAACTTGATGTAATCTTTCATTGTATTAAACTTGCGTTATATAGAGTATGACCTGGTGCATTTATTGTCATGTAGCAATCTTTTCCAGCTCACTACAAAAATGTTAAAGATGCATGAAGTGAAAATCATATCGAAGCCCTTTTAAAAAAATGTGTTTAAATGCCTATTTAGCTCCCATGACATACAATGGGGTGCCGAATTCAATAAAGGTAAAGGGAAGAAAACAATTTAGGCAGTCAATCGGAGCATGGTTGTTATTGTGACAGGAGTTTGAGTACTTGGGCTTGCAAGAGGAATGACTTGTGTAAGAGGTTTGTGTGAGCTCTTGAGTGTGGTGTTTTTTGTTGTTTTTATATTTATGATATATTTTTGTATAAATATATTTTTTTTGCTTTATTGCAACAGGAGTTTGAGTATTTGGGCTTGCAAGAGGAATGACTTGTGGAAAAGGTTTGTATGATGAGTTGATGAGAATGTGCAACGGGGTTTTATAAAATAAAAAATCGGAAAGAAGTATCGATTTATTCTTTCGTGGTATATGTCCTCAGTGAGATACAGGCAAAAGCCTAGTTTACCGGGGACACGACAAATGAAAGGCAACAAACCCAGATCCATTAAAACTGTGTGTCTAAATTAAATACCCTGTGTTTTTTTTACAAATAACTTATTACATTTTCAATCTCAAAGACGTTATACGTACACACACATGTAGTATTTATTTCTATAACTTCACTCGTTGAGATAACCCAAGTGGCGACACCCCATGTGTGGCGTCACATGTGAAGCGCCACACGACTGGCCCCGTGAATCTTACCATTCAAGGTGAGAAAACATATTTCTTGGAAAAATTAATAATCAAAAACGTGATAAGAAATCAAAGTACCAATATTTTTGATTAAATTTTCGTTTATTCGGACACCGTGCTCCTTGACTCCCACCCTCCCCCCACCGAAAAAAACTTGATGAGATGATGCCACAATATAAATTAGGAAAGTAATTACGTTTTTCTCGGATCTTCGGATCGGTCTTCAGTCCGGATCTCGGATCTCGGATCGGTCTTCAGTCCAAAATTTTCTTTGCTAACGTATTTCCAAACGTGCTGAATGTATATTATTATGAATTGAATACTCATTACCCGTGACGAGTATAATCATTAGAAAGTGGGGAATCAGGGTATAGATCGTTGGCATGGCAGATTCTAGGAAACATTAAGTTACAATTATGGAATTTTTTAGTAAGATTGCACATAAAAATACAATTATTATTGTATGTAAGATTATTTAACATATTAATGTATCGTAATTACATAATTACAATGCCAAATAATACAGTTTTAAAATAATAGTGGATGGAGTGATGCTAAATTCTAGGAAACTTTAAGTTATAACAAAGTACATTCTAAGCTTTCGAAAAATGTTGAATTATACATTACATTAGACAAAAATCGCACTAATAGATTGCGGCACCTTTACGACCGATCCCTAATTATTATCAATCATTACCAACATTTAAAACAATCTCCTTTGGTTTTTCCTTTCCTAATTTCGACATGGTAGTGTTTTTCTAATCACCGAGTATTTTAACAATACAAACGTGCGCTGTGCGCGAACCAATCGTATGGCATTCTAAAACCAATACCACTACACAATTTGTGTAATACAGAGAGTGTTACTCACACTATTGCAAAATGACTCTTCAGGCTAAACGATCTTATTGGCGTTGGTACCTCCGAAGATGACTATGTAAGTAAATTTGTGATAATATTCTGTTGCATATATGGTAAGGAACTTCAGTACTTGCAGCTTGTTTACGTCTTCTTTCTCCATTGGGTCGCTGATATCAGTTTTACGCCATTTGGCTCTATCTACTGCTGTTTACTCCCAGTTGTGTTGAACATTCATGGTTTTAAGCGTCTCACGCAGTACGTCCTTATATCTCTTGCGCTCTCCATTGTGCCTCCTACCCTCCGTTTCCTCACCAAAGAGGTCATTTCTTGGGAGCCTGTACTCAAGTATGTGTGTCACGTGTCTAGACCAGTAGACGCGCGTGTCAGAATCTTGATTCCTCAGCAGTTTGGTCTTCTCAAATCTTCATCATTAGACATTGTATGGTTCCATCGACTTTACTATTTGCCTGAGGTGCCTCTACTGACATTTTTCAAGTGCCCCGATGTGTCGTTTGATGATCTGATTAAAAATTATATGATTACAACTGTATTATTATGAAAGGTAATAATATAGCGATTTTTTTTTGTAGTGGGGTGCCTATCGATGAGACAGGATGACGTTTTCATTGAAGCTTTAAAAAAATGTTTCATGTTGGGGGTTTAATTTATGTTTTTAATAAAGGCACCATTTGTATCTCCTCACTGGGCGATGTTATTGTTAAAGCAGGAAGAAGTTATCTGGTACGATGAGCAAGGTTTTTTTTCAGTTACTGCGTTCAGGTTGTTTTCCCCCCACCGAGAGGGCTCGTCACCATTGGATGGAAAGAAGTTGTAAGCTCCCCGTTATGTGAGAAAAGTACTAACCTGTCAAATAGGAGTATACTTCTATGCCATAAATAGTTATTAAATAAAAAAATCAATGGCTGTTTCTTTTATTATTCCAATAATATTTGACAGTTGCCATATCTTAATATGATTATATAAAATAACAATGGTAATGGATTAAAATAATATTTTCAAAATATGTTCTTCTGTCGTTATCGATCGTTATAATTATTTTAAATGGTCGAAAAAGGCCGTATACTCGTATATGTCAAATCTCATTCTAACGAGTTCCGAGTTAGAGCACCTTGAGGAGAGTTTGCTCTATAAACGGCACTATACAAATTGTCCTTTTATTATTATTAATGAAGTAACAAAATTTTAACACACCTAATTTATCTTAGAAAATATATTTTTTTTGGTACATTTAAAATATCTTTATTTTTGCGATTCCTTTAGAGCAATGCTCCGCAACCTTTTAGGTACTTACCTACATGTACATTATATGTTTTTCTAAACATATCTGTACCCTAGAGCAGTGTTCCCCAACCTTTTTAGACCTGTGGACTGGTAAAAAAAGGAATTTTTTTTCGCGGACCACTAATACTGAAATAAAAATGTTTTTTTTATTTAATATTTTTAAAATTTTATATTGTAACAGATGGACATATGTAACTATAATTGACAAATATACATCTAACAGTTAAACAATTTTAATTGTAACATTGATACAATTAAAATTTAACAAAAACCATGGGGATTTTGCAACAAACTAATGCGAAACCTGCTGTTGCATCTTTGCTAATATATTGGATATTCTTGGCTGAATTGCTGTCTCTGACAGACGAAGTGCTGCATTCACGTCCAGTCTATTCCTTTGTTTCGATTTTATTGAGGATATGGGTGAAAATCCTTTATTTAATATTTTTGCATGACGAATTTCTTGAAATTTGGCATACTGTTTGCGACCCGGTGGAAAGTCTCTGAGGCCCGGCACCGGGCCGCGGACCACCGGTTGGGGAACACTGCCCTAGAGCAGTGCTCCGGAACCTTTTCTCACCTACGACACACCAAAATTCTTCCTAGAATTCCGCGGCACACCAAAAGCTAAAATATATAGGTATTAAATTGATACACAAATTTTACAATAAATTTTTTATTTGAAAAGTATACATACATAAAACTATAACATATTTGTTTTTACGCAATCTTAATAATTATTATAAAATAATAATTAATTAATGTGATACCTGCGCTTGTTTCAATGAACACAAAAGTTTTATATTCGGCTCGATTTTTGACAGCGCAACCCGAAGTTCTTGGTCAAGACCTTTTAAGCATGACCACTTATCATTTTTAATTAATACAAGAGTTGAAAAACTTTGCTCACATAAATATGTCGTCGAAAATGGGAGTAGTGTTAAGATTGCTTTGTCGGAAATGCGAGGATATTCTTTTTTAACGTAAATCCAGAAAACATTTAATGGAACTTCGGAGAAGTGAAGTTTTAAAGTCATGTCAAAAATAGACAATATCATGAAAAATAATTTGTCATTGTGTATTAAATACATAATGAAAAATTGTAAAATGTCAAATATATTGAATTTGACCGCGGCACATCAGTATCCGCCTCACGGCACACCAGTGTGCCACGGCACACCGGTTGCGGACCACTGCTTTAGAGGGTGACCCACAGGTTGAGAAACGATATTTTAGTCCAGTGTTTTTCAAACTTTTTTGGACTAACGTTCATTTTTAGAGCTCTTTTTAAATGCCCCCTCCCCTCTCCAATGCCAGTCAAAATAATGATACATTAAAAATTAAATTTTAAAAAAGTTTTTAATTTGAGTATTTATTTTAACAACCAAAATATAATGGTGGCTACAAAATAATTTAAAAGTACTTAATTAACTCATTTATAAAAAAAATATTTACGAAATTTTAATTTACGTTAAGTTAAAAAATACGAATTATGAATACTCGTACTTCCTTATTTGCTGTTACATTTCCTTGCGATTACATACGACTTTATTTGTAGGAAGTATCTATTTGTTTTTTTATCCCTTTTCCCCAGCCCAGTACCCCTTTCTGCCTTCTTGTTTTCCTGCGCCCCCCACGAGGCTTGCACTGCCCCCCAGGAGGTGGTTCCCCCACTTTGGGAATCAGTCCTACTATTATTGTTTAAAGATTCGTAATTTTATATTGTATTTTAAATAAATATATTTTGCAACATCTATTATGAATTCAAACAAACACATGATTAGTTGATCGGTTGAAAGAAAATGCTGTATACCAACAAGCCTACCAGATATATGGTAGATGTATTGTACATAAAAGGATAAACAAAAAAAAAGCCTGTCATTTTGGATAATTCAGCTATTGTACATTTGTGAACTATACAATATTATTTCCGACTCCGAATTTTGAAATTTCAATGTTAGACTCCGACTCCAATATTGCTAATCATATGTTATACATAATTACATTGCGTTACTACTTATAGTTCGGAAATTCTAGGATGAGTCCTGTGACAGCTCACAAATTTGCCCTAATACAACCTTGTAACGATGTTCAGTAATTTTAATTATTTTATCAACTTTAATATAAGCTTCGATTCTAATAAATAGCAAGTTATTTAGGTAAATACATTACATAAGGTTGTATTGGGGCAAATTTGTGAGCTGTCACAGGACTCATCCTAGAATTTCCGAACTATAATCATTATTTATCCTCAGTGAGATACAGGCAAAAGCCTAGTTTACTGGGGATATGACAAATGAAAGGCAACAAACCCAGATCCATTAAAATTATATGTCCAAATCAAATTACCTGTTGTTTTTTCTCAAATTGTGTATATTTCTTGTCATGTGTAATAATAAATAAAATAAATAAATAAATAATTATAATTACATGGCGTAACTACTTAATTATAATTACATGGCGTAACTACTTAATTATAATTACATGGCGTAACTACTTAATTATAATTACATGGCGTAACTACTTAATTATAATTACATGGCGTAACTACTTAATTATAATTACATAGCTTAACTACTTAATTATAGATATTTTGGAAAAGTTTCGAAATAGGTTCCTCATCGTAGTAAATATTACTTGTACTTGATGATACATAGTTCATCTTCTTCTTCTTATTTTAGGCCTGTTGGCCTGCTATGGTCCTGCATCATCGTTTCCCTCTTGTGACGTCGACTGCCAGCTGTCTTTCCATCTTTTGGGAGGTTGTCCTGGAGGTCTCCTTGCTTGGGGGATACTGTCCCTGGCCATTCTTACGGCTCTTGGTTCCGCCATTCTGTATACATGTTCGTTGCAGAACCTTCTTCTCTGTCGTCCCCATCTGACAATATCTTCAACTTCGCACATCCTTCAGATTTCTGTGTTTCGTACTCTATCACGAAGGGTTTTGCCAGCGATACTCCTGAGTACCTTCATTTCGCTGGTTCGAAGGAGATTTTTGGTTCTGATAGTGTCGGCTCTGGACTCTATGCTGTATGTCATTATGGGGAGGACACAGGTCTTGTATATCCTCACCTTGCGTTGGATGTTCATATACTTGTTTTTCCAGATAGTGTTCTTTAGACATCCGCAAATAGATGCGGCCTTTTGTGATTGTTCAAGGACTTCGCCATAGAGGTCATTATTGCACATTATGCTAGCACCATTTTAGCAAATTATGAACTATGTACATGGGTACACAGTTCATAGTTTTATAAAATATTGTAATTTATTTTTATCAAACACTGTTTATTCCACTTTTTTGTAACGGTATAACCTTACCCGTTTCAAGGTTTTCACCTCATCTTCAGGGGAGCACAAACAAGACTTCAGGGGAGCACAAACAAATAAACAGTGTTTGATAAAAATAAATTACAATGTCTTTAAACCTCCACAACATTTATGCCTTAACTATAAACAACATATTTTATAAAATAGTTTACGTTGACAATTAGTTTTAAAACATGAAAAAAAACTTAAGTTAACACACATACACTGTAATCAATGCAATATTAAAAAAATGTTATCTATGCCTTGTCATACCACACATAATCTTCATTCAGCTAAAGAGCTACTTGTTGGACAAACATATGCACTTTTTAAGATTATTGTATCATATGTATCAGACATATGCGTCACACAGATTAATAATTATTAATATAATTGCCTGTGTAAATATTGTAAAAATATTACTGTATACTTGTACCTATTGTAATAAAATGCTCCTTATGCGTGGCCTTCACAATGATCACTATAGATCAAGGGCCCTTCTGGCTCGTCTTAGTTTATTTTGATTACATTGTAAAATTTACAATGCAAGTAAATCGTACAAAAAAATAATCTGATGTTTTTATTTAACGACCAATTAAGAAACACAATAACTAACATACATAATGAAATTGAACGTTTTAACTGTAATTAATGATATGAGATTTATCCCAAAAACTTACAATTGCGAACGGAGTGGAGTCCACCCCCGCACCCTGCGCCATAGATATCTCACTCGCCGGCTAGTCCCAATACGAAAATTTGTGCGTAATTCAAAACTACAGTATGTTGGTATGATGAGCTAGCTAGGTCTTGGCCCTTGGGACTTAGTGGAGGAGTCAGTATGGCCCTTAGGCTAAAAAGTTTTGAGACCCCTGCTATAGATGATAAGACAGCCCATACGCGCAGAAAGCGTGTGGAATTTATGGCAGTACAAGCCATGACATCATACACGGTCGAATAAAGGGGCTTACGATAAGCGATGGGCTGCACATAAGAAGCGGAAAACGTTCAAAATATATTCCCACCTACTGGAATGTCTACTGTGATTTTATTCCAACAAACTTCTACCTGCCAAAGTGGAATCTCTTCACCGAAAATGCAAGAAGCAAACCGGAATCTCCGAGGATTGAGCGGCAGCCATCCACCTTCGTTGTACCGGTGCTGTATATTATGAAAATATTTATAAAACATCTGAATAAAACAAAATTTTTATTTTCAGGTTTGACAACATACAAAAAGATCTTCCCGTATTGGAAAATGAGGCGATGGGCTCTTCTACAGTACAGTGCCGTAGACGATACTGTTCTACCTTCGCAGTATCCAGACGGATATCCAACTTTCAGTAAACGAGGATTCTCAATGCTAACTAAATTGAGATTGTTCTCCACCCTCTTCGAGAAGGATGGATACAGACCGTTGCCAAGATTGGTGTCTCCGAAAGACCACTCCTTGATATATCACGACAATGATCTTATCAGTGCAGAAACTAGAGCCATGCTTAGGCCAATTGGAACCCCTTTAAGATGGGGTTAATTATAAAATAAGGAATAGAATGTAGCTAATATTGTAATGTCATCATCTTTGTTCTTGTTTTGTTAGTATTGATTCATAACAAAGTAAATTATTAAAATTTTGGTTCTGAAATGTGATTTTAAGATGGCATACAGAGTGTTCCACTTATTTTATCACTCAGTAGTTTTAAAAGAGGAAAACAGTCATTATAAAAATGTATGTATACGGAACTGTACATGTCTGAATAATTTGACGTACAAAGATAGACTGTGTTTATTGAAGTTGCCGACTTTGCAACGAAGACGAAATTGTAGACTTGATCAAATTTTATTAAGGTCTTGAATAGTCATTATGATAAAAACTCCGCCAACATTTTTTTTTAACCAAAGCACACATTTGAGAGGGTATTATTATAGTTTTTTTAAACCTAAATTCCATTATAATCCACGGAAGCATTGTATTGTCAACCAGCTGAGTTGTTGAATCTTGGAAAAACTGTCCAATAGTGTATTGAGTGCCGTGACATCGAATCAGCTTAAAACCCATCTAGACAGGTTCGTAAATGCAAAACCAGAAGTGCTGTTTCGTTTCCTTTGTTTTTCTTTATGAAAATATAACAGTTAAACTTGGTTATTATAAAAACAGCATTCATACTGCCTGTCTAAAATTATATTAATAATTATGAAAAAGATCAAACTTGTGAGGGTCATTCAGATTAGTGAAGATCAGTATCTACTACACATTCAGATTAGTGAAGATCAGTATCTACTACACAAACAGTATCTACTACACATTCAGATTAGTGAAGATCAGTATCTACTACACATTCAGATTAGTGAAGATCAGTAGCTACTACACATTCAGATTAGTGAAGATCAGTATCTACTACACATTCAGATTAGTGAAGATCAGTATCTACTACACAAACAGTATCTACTACACATTCAGATTAGTGAAGATCAATATCTACTACACATTCAGATTAGTGAAGATCAGTATCTACTACACATTCAGATTAGTGAAGATCAGTATCTACTACACATTCAGATTAGTGAAGATCAGTATCTACTACACATTCAGATTAGTGAAGATCAGTATCTACTACACATTCAGATTAGTGAAGATCAGTATCTACTACACATTCAGATTAGTGAAGATCAGTATCTACTACACATTCAGATTAGTGAAGATCAGTATCTACTACACAAATAGCATAAGAAAGAAGTCACGAGTTACGCTTGTTCAAGAGTTTTAAGTATTAAAACTAGATTTTAATACGACGATGGTAAAAATAATTCAAGTCAAGTATGAAGACCAGTAGATTTTTTTCAGTTTTTGTATGAAATTTTTATTGATATAAAAATAAAATCACATAAATGTGTCAAGTCAAAATTCAAACGCAATTCGAGTTAGGATTAGTTTGAAAAAACAGTAGAGTGCCGATTATTCGTGGTTATTGGGGGACACTCATAATTGCAAAACACGTTTAATCCAAATTAAGTGTTTATTTTGTTAAATATTTTGAGAGTTGAAATGCTAGATAAATTTGGTTACACAAGATGAGAACACAAACAAGTTTTCTCAATGTTTGACAGATACAACCACTAAACGCTGGTATCATACTGCGGCAATTATATTGGGAAGCTTCGGAACTACACATTTTCGTGTCGTTGTACATGCGGGGAAACACCGCCAACTTACTAGCATTAGTCAATTGGTATAATGTAAACCATAAATTTTATAACAATTTATTTTGAAAAATATATTTTTCATGATTTCTAATAAAAACCATAGTTAATCCAACTCACCGATAATTGAGTCCCGGATAATTGGCGCTCTACTGTAAACGGAAGAAAATCACTTTTAATTTTCAGCATTGTATATATAATAATATGTATATAAAAATGTTCAAACCCATTTTTATTTTTTTGACCTTTCAATAGAACAAACAAATCACAAGAGAATTAACATATTAGGTCAAGCAAAAAGAAATGTCAATTTTCATGTTGTGTCACGTTGAAACCAGTTTGCCACCGGCTACCGTTGGTTTAACACGTCACGGTTGGTATCGTTTTGAAGCTCTATTAATATGCTTTCTGTTTTGACATTCTTTTTTGGTTTTGATCCATAGTACAAAAATGCAAAAGCCAGAGATTGAAGAGACACATTTGCGGTATTTTATGCTGTTTTTATTCGATAAAGGATCGAAGTCAAAAGAAGTTACCCAGACCATCTGCGATATTTATGGAGACATCTTGAATTCTCGAAAGTGCTATAGATGGTTTCGAAAGTTTAAAAGTGGTGATAGGGAATTAAAGGTCAAACCAAAATCAGGAAGACGTCTTAAAATCGATGATGACACTTTAAACTCATTAGTGGAGTCCGATCCACATAAAACCATCGAGGAATTGTCACAAGATATCGGTTGTCCATGGTCAACAGTGAATGACCATTTGAAACGACTCGGGGAAAAAAAATAGACAAGGAATTTGGGTGCCGCACGAACTTTCTCTAAAAAAGTAAACTCTCCATAATGGGAGAAAAATACAAACATGGCAATAAGGCTTATATGCCATAAATAATAATTAAAAAAAATCTTTTCTAAGGTTTTGGCTGTCACCAACTTTATTTATTATATTGTGTTGTACCAGCTTGTATTAAACATTATGTATATTAATAATACTAAATATAAAATGGTTTTATTTACATGCGGTTTTCCTGGAACGAATAATCTGTGCAAATGGAGGGATTATTGTATTATATTACATTATTTTTTACTTTGAAAATTTCTTCCAAATATCCTAAAAGATGGCAAAGTGCGAACCAAAATGGAATATTAAAAAAAAAATTTGGATGAAACCTGTTGTAGCCCTCAGGTCGGAAGACAGGCATTATACAAACATGCCCACAGAAGTTCGGTTAATCTGTTTCATATTCATTTTAAGAACTTGAAGCTACTACAATATAGTACATTATGATTCTCATTACTTCTTTTATTTATTAATAATTATATATTGTTAAAATTAAGTTTATTGTTTGTAAATAAATTTATTTATCAAAGAATGCCAAACTTAAGTTTTTTTTATTCCAATTCCTTCATATGTTGAAAATTATAACTTTGCAATGACAACTTTGCACCATAAAAATGTTGTTATGGAATGCACGCACTTCAGAGACACATGTGCAATGCATAGATGATGTCTACAGAGAAGATTCTCCATAGACAATATCTAAATGTGATTTTGTACAGCTGGGCCTTTTACCTTCTTTTGAGACATTTGATAACCGTCTAGATATTCAATTTTTACCATTTCAGAATATAACGAAAAAATACGTATTCTATCAGTTTTAGTAGATATAGTGCAATGCATAAAAATTAAATTACGTTTAGATATTGTCTATGGAGAAGATTCTCCATAGACAATATCTAAACATCCTTTAATTTCTGTCAGGTTTTTACCTTCTTTTGAAAGACGACATCCGTGGCCTGGTGGTAAGACACTTGTCTGCCGATCCGGAGGTTGCAGGTTCGATCCCCGGTGGAACCCAGATTTTTTTAAATAGGATTTCAGTCTGGTTAACACTTAGGGACTATAAAAACAAATTTTTGATTGGTTGGAAGAGATTGCCACATGGCAATAAACTCGCCAGGTAAAAAAAAAAAAAGACACTTGATAACTTTCTGACATTCAATTTTTACCATTTCAGAATATAGTGAAACAATAAGTCTTCTTTCGACTCTGGTTGAAATAGTATTGAGGACATAGATATCAAATTTTAACTGTAATAGAGCCCGACTATGAGGTGGACGCTATCGGTATGGTATCTGTCCATAACATAATCTAACTTGTTCAGTTATGGTATCTGTCCATAACATAATCTAACGGTATAACTTTTGGATATAAGTGGTATTATCAGCAGACCCTCTAGTTCATGGAATAATATATTTTACTGTGGGTATGTGACTAAAAAAGCAGTTTCCCAACACGTAGACTGCTTTGTCTGGATCGCAAACAGTAACCTGGTGGTTCCCAACAATAAACAACAGAAAAGGAATGGAAATATAAAGAGCATTCATTTAACACATTCACTGCGTATAAAATGTCATACAGAGATGCTGAAAATTCGCGAATTTTTGAAAACCCATAACTTAGTTAAAAATAAAATTCTACTTTCTATTGAAACATCATATACAAGTGTATTCCTTCGTGTCTTCAAAACACATGACACCGGCGACGAATCCTTATCGGGAGATGTTTATGAGTGCACTCAACATTCAAGGCTATTTTGTATGGACACGGGAGCCGTGTTCGACGCAGTGAACGTGTTAAGGTCTAGTGTTTGGCATATGCTTTTAACTCTTGCTTAATCTTCTTTTAGTTTATCAAGGGGTTCATATTTCTATTTTTCTTCCTTTTGTTCAATTAACATTGGTCTTTATCATTTTAGGGTACATCCATTGGTACCTGTCCATACACACTCTAACTTGTTCAGACTGGAAACTTTTGGACATTAGTGGAAGATCATCTATGCTTAATTATTATAGAGGACATAATCTAATCCTGCGAGGACATATTCATCACTTTTCATGGGCATTATCGGGCGATTGCATGTATTTGACTTGGGATTTTGTCTGTATCTACTTGTTACAGAATGCATATACCATATAAGGAAACTATTAATTCACTTCTTATTTATGTAATCATTAAAGTCAGGACTAGAAGGGTTATATATTTATTTATGGCGTCTGTAAAAAATATCAAGCTATATAGAATCTTTTGTACTTACGTTCATAATAATAGGTGTTGTCATAGTTTAATTAATTAAATAAATAGGAATGAATCCGTATGAAAGAAGAGCCAGAGAAAGCAGAGGAAGCAAATAGGCATTGTGTTGCACATGCTGAGCAAGTGCAACATTTTCGACAGGTGCAACAACAGAAAGACGTTACAGAGGAAGCCATTAAGTGTGATGCTGTAGAAGCTCAATGGAAGTGTGATTTTTGAGAAGCACAAATGAAGAGGAAGCCAACAAGAGTTATGTTGAAGAAGCACAGCATGTACATGACTCTCATTAATGTTCTGAGAGAAGTCATGAAGTTTGGTATCATGACGACTTTGACATGAACGGAGTTGAAATTCATGACTGTGGCTCGATGAATACTGAACGCCAATAGTGACATTTTCTCAATTTTGCAGTTGAGAGATCGCCTGACAAATCACTCAAATATTGCTGCCATAAAAGACTATATTGCTGCCATGAAAACTGTTTTTTTTTCAAAGATGAAAATGAACCACAATGACATTTCTCTCAACTTTTGGTGGAGTTGCTAGGTAATCTAAATTTATCATGCTATCAATACTTTAAAATATTTATTCTTAAAACTTTTTCCACAGATTTTATATTTTAACCTTTCAGCTTGGCAAGTCAATTTACATCTCATGATATTTCTCAGGTTACAGGTAGTATTAATATATAAAAAGAATCTATAAGACCTCGGCCACACAGGTAGGCGCCTCGCTTGGTGCTTAGAGCTAGGTGACATATCCTAGCGAACCAACACACCGCATACTATCGCAATGGCCACACTGCACGCTTTGCTACATGACAATTAGTCACCTAGTGAACAGGCGTGTTGGTTAATTTTATTGATTGTGTCACCAAGTGATTTTACAAGATGGCCGAAGTTTTAACAGCAGCTGTGTATAAAAGGGAGCCTTTGTGGAGCCCATCGAGCAAATTATACAAAAATGTACTTGTAATAAAATAATTTTGGAATGAAGTTGCACATAAAGTAATTAAAGATGGTAAGTTGTAATGAAACTGATTAGTTTTGATAGTGACATCGTTTGTTGACTCAACCCCTCACAAATGTCAAATGAATTTGTGCAAAGCACTTTGGTGTGGCCAAGCATGAAGTCATCAAGTCTGTTAGTCACGTAGCACCTAGCGAAGCACTTTGGTGTGGCCTTAGCCTAAGGGATACCGTAGACAACTCTCGAGTGGTGATCTACAGCTCTCAGGAGTTGTTGCTTAGCCTAGACAATTTTAATAACTTTAGAATTGGATAGGTAAATTCTGTTAAATAAAACACTGAATAAATGTTAACTATATTTGTTCTTTATTATACTTTACAGCCAGCATTAAAACATAAAAGGTAGAAAGTTTATAGCGAGATGAAATGGTTTCTTATTTCTTTATACAGAATCTCTTAATATTTAATGTTGCATTGGAATGTCTGTTTAATCAAATACTCGTAATAAATTGAATAAAGTCAACATAATTGAATTTGCGAATGCGATAAATTCAACCATATAGTAAATTATCATAAAATTAAGTACAATTTATATTTGATTTCATATGAGTATTTTTAATAATTGAAGACTTAAACTCATAAACAACTCAAGAGCCAAAAAGTACGTTAAGAGTTATAAGAAAAAAGCTGCGCGGTATTTGAGTAAATTGCTTGTGGATATGTGCCCAGTGACATCTTTGGTTGTAAAACAGAATCACTTTTAGTTTGAATTCACATATATGCCATTTATGGGTATATTGTCGCTTGTTGATAGACTGTTTTTCCATAAAAAAAATTAAAATCAAAATATGGTTGTTATGTGGTTTATGAGTTTAACTCTTCAATTATTGAACTCTGTTTTTTTTACTTAATCTGTTTTTAGTTTTAAGCTTACAAAAATAAAACTGAACGGAATATATATTTTTTATTGCATCTAGAGTGAACAACATAATCCAATAAATTATTTACAGTTTATTGGGAAAAAAATTACATAAACATTATCACAAATTAATTGTTAGGAATGTTACAAATTATCTTTGGTCATGTAGAATACTGAAAAAAGAAACGAAAAACAGTATAAATGACTTCAAAAGACTTGTAGTTAACTAATTGTTGTAATGTACAACACTTTCATTGTATATAGTACGATACTGAAAAAAGAAAGAAAAAACAGGATGACTTCAGAAGACTCGTGGTTAACTAATTGTTGTAATGTTCAATACTTTCATTGTACATAGTACGATACTGAAAAAAGAAAGGAAAAACAGGATGAGTTTAGAAGACTCGTGGTTAACTAATTGTTGTAATGTACAACACTTTCATTGTATATAGTACGATACTGAAAAAAGAAAGGAAAAATGGATGACTTCAGAAGACTCGTGGTTAACTAATTGTTGTAATGTACAACACTTTCATTGTACATAGTACGATACTGAAAAAAGTAAAAGAACAATCGGATGCTTTCTGCCTGAGGGTGTTTAAAATAATTCCATCATCTAGACAGCTTAAAGGTATTTTCCAATATTTTTTAACCCATAATAGTTGAGAATTTGATATTTTCACATAATCTCCTTCAATACTTTGCATTAGTTTTGTCAGTCGACCGTTGATGAAGATGAGTTTTCAAACCCTACTCCAGGTGAGGAGATCCAACAAACAATATGGATACATTCAAAGATGAAAAGCAATTACACCAATAAAAAACTATCTAAATAAACTGAAACAATAAAAGAAATAACATTATAAACAAAGTGATTCCCAGAACATTTATTGAGCAGGTTTTGTATCTCGAATCGGTTTCCCTTCAGACCAGTAGGTCATCTTAATATTGGAGATGCCTCGTTTCTCTGCGTTGACCAGTTCCTGTGGCTTCAAGCACTTTCGCAGCACTTGAGCGGCAATGGTGGAATAGTTGATGTAGTTGAGACCAACTTGGCGCCACGCTGACATTTTGATTTGTTGATTATTGGACTATGGAATGTATCTGTAATGATGAAAAACTGGAATTAAAAATCTGTATAGATATAGAAAAACTAACTTAAAGGTTGTCATTTAAAATGTTCTAATCGTACCACTTCAAAAGTTTATTTTTGTAGTCTTAAATTGGAACAAATGTTTCGAGTATTACCTTCTATTGGATGGGACAAAGTTTTGTAAAAATATCTTAAGAGATTCTTAAAAACAACTTAAAAGCTTCACGCCCACTGTAACATGAATGTAATGTATGAGAGTCATCTAGAAACTAAGGTTACAAGGGCTCCTGAGGTCAGGGGAAATTTTTTGTTTCAAAGTTGGTGCACCTGGCGTGTAGGGGGGATCCTAACGGTCAGTTTATTTGGTCCCGCGTGTTTGTCAGCCATTTTGTTCAGTCACAGTAAATTCTTCCGATGGAGAAGTCGTCGCGCGCTCCCGCCAACTCTCGTCCGTGCGAGACCCGCGCGGTCATCAGTTTTTTGACTTTGCAGAACAACACCGTCGCTAATATCCATCGGAAGCTTGTGGAAATTTATGGTAGTGATGTGATGAGTCGACAACATGTCACGAAGTGGGTTAGGTTGTTCAGAGAAGGCTGTACTGATACGACGAGGCAAGACAGTGATTTCTGAGGAATTTGTGCAAAAAATTGAAGATCAAGTGCGAAATGACCGCCGTGTGACGCTTGACGACCTTCTCAAAGAATTTCCTGACATTTCTCAAAGTCTCCTTGGTAATATTGTGTTGGAAAAATTTGGTTACAAGAAGTTGTGTGCGAGATGGGTGCCCAGAATGCTCACACCGGAGCACCGTCAAAATCGCGTGACCGCCGCGTGTGAATTTTTGGATTGTTTTGCACAACAGGGAGAAGCTTTTCTGGACCCTACCATGACGGGAGATGAGACGTGGGTGTGTCACTACATCCCAACAATTTTCCAACGATCAGGAGGTCGAGGAAGCTGTGAACAAGTGGCTAAAAGAGCTGGCGGCGGAGGTCTATGACACTGGCATACAAAAGCTGGTGCCCCGACTACAGAAATGTCTCGATCTCGATGGCGATTACGTCGAAAAATAGTTTGTGAAATATTCTGTGAATTTCAATCAAATACAAGCATTTTTCGATCCTACATTAATGTTGTAACCTTACTTTCTGGATGACCCTCGTATATTAGTCATTCTTTCACCGTTCATTCTCTTCACATGTCCACATCATCTTACTCCTTTCTTCGTCTTACTTAAAACATCCATTTTATCCATGCATTCATTTCTGATGTCTTCATTACGCCTTCTTTCAAACATTGACTCTCCAAAGTGAAGTGAAGTCCAAATTCATTAAGTTTGCAATTATTTGTAGAACATAATTTCAGCCAAATGCCCACATTTTGCTACCACACAAATGCGAGTTCTTTTAAGAATATTTTTCATAGCATTTACACAAAATTCAGGCGATATTAGAACTATTATTACTTGAACATAGTTCTTCAGTTGCTCAATCAAATTTGGCTTTTTGGCATAGATGAATCTTTTAAGATAATCCCATAGAAAAATACTGGAGTGGTAAAAATTTGGCGGCAAATCTATGTCACTGCTTCTGAAGATTAATCGATCTGGAAAGATTCTTTCAAAATTTCGATTAAGACATGCGTGACATGTAGCGCCATCTTCCTGAAATTTTTGATCAGGTACCTTAATGGTCACCTTTCGCAGTAAGAGCATTACTCACAGCGTCTTCGAAGAAATAAGGTCTAATCACACTGCACACCACCAAATTCCACTCAACACTGTCATTTTTCGAGATTGTAATAATCGCTAATGGATCATTTATGGATTTTCAATCCCCCAATATAATAAATAATTTTAGCATTTTATTCTGTTATTTTTAATGTTTCTACAAATTAGCTAATTTTCTTACGAAATCTTAATTCTGAGATGAAACTCAAGCGGTGCGAACTTTATTATCGTAAATATGAGGTTTCCAATATTCTTTTCATATAAATTAATACATATTTTGAAGTTTTTTTATTAAACTTTTAATAATTTCGCAACAGCGAAAATTTATTTGTCAAAAACTTTGAAACATAGTTCAAAATATCGTAATCCGATATGCATGAACAAATAAAAACCAGTGACATTATTGTATTTATATTATACATGCAAACATTAACAACTTAATCTACATAAAAAGTGACAATGTTATTTAATGTTTCTTTTTATTTGTACGTGTTGGCCGCCCTTACAAAATAGTATGTAATTTTTTATTTATTTTCCCATTAAATATATTATGTCGCAATATTGCGGAAATATGTCAACAAAACTTTATTTAACTTACATTTTTTTTATATTGGCCGAAAAATGGCCGAGATATTCTCAGTCATTGGAAAGTGTCGCGTAAATTAAAATTGCCTCTTTAGTTATCGTGCAATTTGGTACTTCTCGTAATTTAACATGTGAGCATTCGGTACTTCTCGTAATTTAACATGTGAGCATTCGGTACTTCTCGTAATTTAACATGACACATTCAAGTTGGATTTTATCTTCAAATTGTACAATACTTTTGTAACCGTTGGATCCGGGAATTATACGTGCAGAAAAACTGCATTACATAAGGATGGGAGGTCCATATTAACACTTTGAGCGCAAAAATCAGAAAACTATGATACATATTCCGTATGATTCAAAATGTGTTCAGTGAAAATATTCTTAAAAGTATATACTTCGCCTTATGCCAGTCAGCACTTTCTTACGGTATATCAGTTTGGGGGGGATGCACCTTAACCCAAAAACACATATTGCAGGTTTCTCAAAAATTGATTGTGAAAATAATTAGTAAACTTCCTGCTCGGTATCCCACGGCGGAGCTTTTCAGAGAGTATCAGGTCCTGAACATAGCCAATTTACATCTCAAATTCATTCTCTGGCACTACCATCGAGAGGAAGGGAAGATGCAGACTCAGCAGAGACACATGGCAACTAATGAAATGTTCACCATCCCTAGAGTTAAAACCTCTTTTGCCCAAAGGCAATATGCTTATTTGGCTCCCATTACATACAATGGCGTGCCGACTTCAATAAAGGTAAAGGTAGGAAAACCATTACGACAGTCGATCGGAGTGTGGTTGTTATTGCGACAGGATTTTGAGTACTTGGGCGTTCAGGATAAATGACGAGTGGAAAGGATTTGTGTGAGTTCGTGAGTGTGGGTTTCTTCTTGTTGTTTTAATTTTGGTTGTTTTTGTATTTGTGTTTCTGTGTATTTTTTGTTTTAATTTTAATTCTTATGATTGTGTGCGGTATATTGTGGGATGAATATTTTTGGTTTTTCTGGAGTGATGATATGTGAGGAGTTGAATTTCGCAAGATGTTTCCAGTTGTAGTTGAGTGTCACTGTTTGTCAGGTTGATGAGAGCGTGCAACGGGGTTTTGTTTTTGTGTAATCAAAAATCGGAAAGAAGTATCGATTTATTTTTTCATGCTAAATATCCTCAGTGAGATACAGGCAAAAGCCTAGTTTACTGGGGATACGACAAATGAAAGGCAACAAAGCCAGATCCATTAAAATTGTATGTCCAAATCAAATTACCTGTTGTTTTTCCGCAAATTGTGTATATTTCTTGTCATGTGTAATAATAATAATAAGATGACAATGAAAATGGAGTTATGTCACCTGATATGAAGGTTTCATTTTTGGAAGTTATGAATAGATTAAAAAAGTTTTGGGCTTATCTATGCTGAAGCGCTAATGTCACAGAAAATGTTTTTGAATAATTATGTGCATTGAAAATGCAATTATGAAAGCTGCTAAGGAAAATTCATTACAGTTTAAATAGCATCATCTTTAGAATTTTTTTAATTATGTATATTTGCAAAACATTTTTATTACTTTATCTTTCTTCTATATTCAGTAGTACGAAATTTCAGAACACAATATTTTTTATAGTCCTGTAGCGATGTTCGTTATCAATGTAGCATGTATCCTATTAGGACGTGCTGATGATGTTGATATTGACATCGCTATATTCGTTTTAGTCGAATTCTGCGTTCCTTTTCGTTCAGGGTCATCGATGTAGCGAGTTGCTTATCTTGATACGTCGTGATGATCTTGATTTGTATTTATTTAAATATAAATACTCAGGAATGCGGATGAACGAAAGTGAGAGTGAATGGTCGATAAATAAAAACAAGTCTTTGACAGTTGAATGTACAATAATAATATTTATTTCTCGGCGCGTGGGTAATTTATACTAATGAATGAACCAGTTCGCGATACATATTCTGTCTTACTCTAGCGCATGCATTGGCGGGTAGATATTTATTTGTATTCGGAGATGGCTAGACAAAACGTAAATACTACTTGTGAGTACACATTGTTGTAAATAGTACATCGGTCATTGACCCTGTATGTTTACTATTTTAACAATAAATTATGTTTAACAATTCACTTATTTATTTTGACAATTAAATATTTATTTAGGTAGGTATCCTACAGTCCCATAAATTTCAGAGAGCACAATATTTTTTATAGTCCCATAAATTTAATTACAATGGAATTTGATATGTTAAAATGTAGTAAAAAAAATGTTTTGTCAGTTCCTATGTTTTCCTAATTCTAAGAACAAATCATAATCACAAGATGAAACCTGATTTATGAGAGTTGATATTTTTAGCATAAATATTTATCAGAATGGTTGAAAATATGCTGATAATTCAGGGTTCAAAAGGTTAAATCATTGTTTCTCAACCTGTGGGTCGCAACTCCCACGGGGGTCGCAATGAAATGTCAAAAATAACTCACGTTTACAAAAGGAAAATAACACATTTCCTGAGAAAAACTAACACATTTATTTAAAAACAATTACAATCAAAGTCAAAATATCTTTTAAATCTATAATAAACTAAAACAACTTAAAAACTTAACTATCAATTTTTTGGGTTAGTTATTATATTTTCAACATTGATAAAGAATTATAATAACTATGAAATTATTATTTTTCTAATAAAGATGAAGAATATTCACATGCCGAAATGTTTCCTTGGATTTTTCATATTTTATTTGAGGTAGATTAATAAGCAAATAAATTTTAAATGATCGAGATAAATTATTTTTCTTTTTATTTCTAGCTCGACATTGGTTCATTTTTGGACTGACTGGCGACTTGTTGGGCTGTTTGAACTCCAGACCTTAATACGTTCACTGCGTATAAAATACTTAATGTCACAAAGATGCTGAACATTCGCGAATTTTTGAAAACCCATAACTTTGTTAAAAATCAAATTCTACTTTCTATTTAAACATCATATACAAGTGTATTCCTTCGTGTCTTCAAAATACATGAAACCGGCGAAGAATCCTTATCGGGAGACGTTTATGAGTGCACTAAACATTCAAGGATTCTCGTGTCCATACAAAATATTTGTATGGACACAGGAGCCGTGTTCGACGCAGTGACCATGTTAAGCTACTTTATAAGTATATTTATTGCACTGTGAATCATTATCCTTTTCTTGTGACACAGATTATGTTGTCAGATGTGTTGCCAGAGGATGGGTAGTTCTTTTTTCGTCACTACTCAAAAAATAAAGAAGATTTTAATCTTCTAGTGTAGATCATGCTAGATGGGGACTTATTTTGTCTTCCATAACAGCGTGGGCGATGAAAAGATGGAACATAACCGAACTAATTGTATTAAATAAATTTGTTATTTTGGCGGCCCTAATATATATATAAGGTCTCTTCAAGGGTAAATAGTCCTGATCAAGCACCTAAACTGATATAATTTCTCCTCAAACTTTCTGTTATATAATATTGATGAAAATGGACTAAAATGTGTCAATAGTTATATTAATATTCTAGAGGCTTGGGTGACGTATGCAAGGTAGACCTACAGTGCCAATCTAAGCTGTCGTTACACTCTATCTGCAAGGATGGAACTTGCCAGTGCGAGGGGGCACACTTTGACGACAGGACAGGAGATGCTATGAGACAGCCAGTAAATCAAATTGACTTCTTTATACAATGTAACTATAGTGATAGGTGGATCTGCAGTACTAATCTGAGCTGTCATTGTACTCTCTCAGCAAGGAAAGGGGTTTGCCATTGCAAGAAGGTAGCAAATTTTGATGACGGGAGATGGTCAGAGGGCCATATTTATTTTATACACTGTCTTACTCGAGTGACTCTTTCAGAAAAACAAAAAAGTGTGAAGTCATGAACCCTTAAGTCCGCCGTAGCTACTATTATTTTCACATTCAAATGTATCGCCATCGGAGGAGTCCCTTTGGGCATTTTCCTTCTTTGTAACTGTATGACGCTTAGTGAAGTTTTTATATTTTTGGGGGGTCGCAAAGCTAAAAATGTTGAGAAATGGGTTAAATGAATGTTTATTTCATATTTCAAATAAACTTGAAAATATATCATTAATGGTTTGGTTATTTTTTTAACATACATAAGTCCATTTAATCAAATTAATAAATGTTTCGATGAATGGCCAACTAACTTGTCAAACAATTGTTCACATCAAATGGAGTTGGTCAATAATTTAATTTATGAAGATTATACCAATGAAATGGGGCAACTCAGTTAGTATAAATAAGACTTCATTTACTGATAACGCGGATGTACCAATAATAACTCACAAACCAATTCAAGTGATAAAAACGTTGCAGTCAGTGATAAAACACGCAGAAACCATCAACAATTCGGCAAATATCGCTTCGAGTCGCATATTAATAAGACAATACTTAGTTTTATTGGCTGTAATGTACTTAAATTTATGTCGATTCGTTTTGTATTCAAAATAAAAAACCGGAATCCCAGTCAATATCAAAGTCCGTACGAAACGTATCGCATCGCTGTAAAATTATATATATTTGAATATAATTTATACTACAAATAACAGATTTTTTTGGAATCTAACTGAATATCTACAAATATGGCTAAGGTAAATAAATGAAATTTATATTTACATTGGAAATAATTTGTATGTGGCGCTCGGTCCGTTTTTAATACTGATGAATATGACAGATTGAGGTTATGTAAAAATATGTGACATAACGACACCTTTAGAGATGGGACACAACATGATATTAAGATTTGTTTTAAAAATAGATTTCATTAAAAATATATTACGATTCTTCAGTTAGAAAAATTCTAATACATTATGAAAGATGCTATTATATTTTTGTTCAAGTCACTTTGAGGGAGTAACACTTTACTTTGGTTTAAAGTACAAATGTGAGTCAAAAGAAAGGTAAACGAAGACCGAGAAAAATATGGTTGGATCAAATAAATTATATTTTTAAAGAAGGAAACGTAGAAATCAGAGAAATCGTAGGAATTGTTTGATATATTGTTTCGATGTAGAAGAGGCAAAGGATGTGTTGAGATAGGAAAGTCTAGTGTGCATTTAATTTCGTTTAATTGAAAAATATTTTGTTTCTTTAAAAAAAAAATCAAAAATATTAATTATTTTAACTAAAATTATTTTTATATGCTGCTTTTTAAGCTCAATTATTTCATTAATTTAATTTTGTCTAAACCTGTTACATATTTAAAAAAAAATCTTTAATGATAATATATGTGATCAACTTAAACTTTATAATTCTATGTAGTTCTCTAAGTCTAAAAATCTTCGTTTTTATCAATCGGCTGTTTGCCTCAAAATTATCCGCATTGGTTGATTTAGTAGATTTCTCTTTTGCCTATCAAACGATTTTGTAATTTTGCAAATGTTTTTCAAAAGTTTTTGTACAATACGTGGGCAACTTGTCCTGAGAAAATAAACAGGGCGTTTCCGTTACGATTATTATTCTTTGCATCTTTTGTGTAGTCCAAACATTTTCGTAAAGAATGGAGGTTTGTATTAGTATTGAATTTTTAATTTAATGATTCTTTGTTTATGATAACAATAATAATTTTGGCCAATATTATTGTAGATAAGGTGACCAAAAATTTCATTTTATGTGGGAAACTTAAATTTTTTTTTGGAAAATATGAAACTTGTTCGAACTTTTATTCGCATTCATTAGCTGAAATTTGATTTATAGATTTATTTATTTTACATGACAAGGAACAATGCGATAATAACATAGCAGGAGTTTAAAGACATACATTTCAATAATCATAAAAATCAAATTCCCTTCCCCCATCATGCTTAATTACTATGCTCAGATATCGTAGCATAGACCTGCTGGCTGAATAACTGGAGATTCCTGTTTTAAGTCAACCAGCTTATCACATTCATGTTACCAAAGGTATTTGTGGACATTAATCTAATTTACTTTGAATTTGTTATTTTAATCTTGTATGTTTTATCCCCCTTGACTCATCCTTGTATTGTATTGTATTACACTTTCGTTCAATACAGTAAAACCTAGCGGATTTATTGCCATGTGGCAATCTCGTCCAACCAATCAGGAAGGTGTTAAACAAGCCTTAAAATGAAAACCAGACTAGAAGTCTTTTATAAAAATCTAAGTACCAACGGGAATTGAACCCTCAACCCTCGGGGCTGGAAGATCAACCAAGATATGTAGGTCCTCATGTGTATCTAAATTGATGTTCAGGTATATCTTTTGCTGGTGCGTGAATTTTGGTTACTTTATTTCACGTTTCAGAAAGTTCCAAATGGAGATTATTTCTCACATATTCAGAATATTTGCATAATACGTGTTTATCCTATTTAAATCTACCTTCAGTCAGCCTGACTGATGTGACAGAAAGGCTTTCGAGACAGTTTGACAAAGAATTTGTGACTTCAGCATGCTCCAAGCTGGTAGTCAAGTACAACAGAGTCTTGATTATCTAACTTAAATTGGTTGCGGAAGGATTGAAAAATGAGGATGATTAACAATCCAGAACTGCCGAAAACAAGTAATTAAACTGAAAACATGTAGTTTAATTCTCTTTAATTGTCCTCAGTGAGATACAGGCAAAAGCCTAGTTTACTAGGGACACGACAAATGAAATGCAACAAATCCAGATCCATTAAAATTGTGTGTCCAAATTAAATAACCTGTTATTTTTTCGAAAATTATGTATATTTCTTGTCATATGTAAAATAAATAAATAAATAAATAAAATTACTCAAAGCATGTGCCTATTAAATATAAATATATTTTCAAACAGTATGTACTTTCCATCGAAATAAATAAATAAGTTTACCTTAAAAATAGTTCTATACTAGTATAATATATATAGTTCTATACTAGTATAATGTATTAGCTGGGACGACCAAGGTCTGAATGAATGTGATGGAATACAAGTAGCCTGAACGAGTGGACTTGTTTTTGCTAAATAATTAGTGTAAGAATTGTTATCTAGTTATAAGTAGTATGTAGGTGTTAATTATTTCTAAGATCTCAAATATTAAGATTGAATAAATAAAATAAAATGATATGTAGGAAAATAAGATTAAGTAAGTGCATAAATTATAACAAATAATTAAGATTAGTTAAGTAATAAATTTGTATATAGGTATAGCCTTGACAAATGTTTGTACAATAATTTACTTTGTTTAAAAAAAAAAAAGTAATATATTATATAATATAATAAAGGGAAAGATTATTACAAATGTATGTATCTATGAAATGTAATTTATCTATGAAATATGTTCTTAAAATCGGAATAAATATTATTTTTTTACATTATGACTTTGGTTGAATAATCCGGAATGTAGAATAATCAATGGCCGTATAGCCGGAACTCGATTGTATTATAGTAATTATTGAAAAAAAAAAAATTAGTAAACTAAATATTTCCGCAGTAATATTAGTTTTTGAGTGGTAAATAATAATTTAAAATATTTAAATGAAGAACTTTCACATTAATTATCAGTTTGAATTAATAATGTGTGATTTTCAATAAATTTTTGGTTTTTGCAATAAATTGTTTTTGATTTGTTTTTTTTTTAATTTATAACCAGTAAAAAATTTTCATTTTCAATTTTTTTTATTCAAGTGAAAAGGTTTCCTCAGTTAAAATATGTTGAGAACCGCTTCTCTAGAACAAAGTAATTATATTTTACTTCTATCATATTATTGCAACGATAGTTTGTTTTTAATGTATACCTGTTGGCATATTTTTTTTAACCCTTTCAGATCAGACTTCTTATTTAGAAAAATATTTATTTCTGATATATTGATTATATTTTAAAAAGTTTCATTTAGTTTAGGAGACGTTTTTACTTCTGTGTTAAACTGTCTCAAACTCACAGTGTTAAATTTCAATAAATTGGAAAAAAAGCAAGCCATCAATTCATATTATCTCTTGTTAATTTTTCAAATTATGGCAATCAAATATAGTAGAGGGCCGATTATCCGTGGTAATTGAGAGACATTCAAGTCCGGATAATTGAAAAACACGGTTAATCCAAATTTAGTTTTTATTGAGTTAAACATTTTAAGAGTAGAATTTCTACAATAGATAAATTTTGTTACGCAAGATGTGTACACGAACAAGCTTTCTCAATATTTGACAGATAAAAACTGTTAAACGCCGGTATCATACCGCAGTAATTAAATTGGAAAGCCCCGGATCCACACATTTTCATGTCAATTCAATTAAATTCCCCCTTGTTTTTAAAGCTTCACAAGGGAGCATAGGGAGGCCACCAGTCTTCTCCATTCAGAGCGGTTTTGGGCGGTGTAGGTAATCTCCCTCCACGACATTCCTAACGCTCTGACGTCCTTGTCATAGGAACGGTACACAGTGAGAGAGGGTATTCCAGGCAGTCGGGACCCCGATGGACAGAAAAACAGCGCTCTCCTCAGCCAATTATCATTGGTCATTCTCAGAACATTTCCCAGCCAGGACCATCGCCTCTCCCGAATTACAGAGACGACAGACCCCTGCCAGGTGTACCGGCGTACAGCGTCGTTTGTTATGTGGTCATACCACCTGATTCCCAATATCCTCCTGAAACACCTGTTTTCAAAACTAAGTATCTGGCGCTCCTGAGCCTTGGTGAAATGTCAAGATTCACAGCCGTACAGGAGGATCGGGATGACACATGCGTTAAACAGGCGTCATTTTTATGTATTGTATTGTATTACACTTTCGTTGTACACAATACAACCTGGCGGGCTTATTACCATGTGGCAATCGCTTTCAACCAACCAGAAATATGTTAAAGTGGCCTTTGATGAAAACCAAACTGGAATCCTTTTTAACAAAATCTGGATTCCAACGGGATTCGAACCCGTAACATTCGAGTTGGGAGACAGGCGTCTTACCAACTAGGCCACGGAGGTCGTCATGTCAAGGTGGATGTGGGGAAACACCATCAGCTTACTGGCATTAGTCTATTGGTATAATATAAACTATAGATTTTATAACAGTTTAGGTCCTTGCTTTGTAATTTTCACATTAAAAATTTGGAAAAAATATTTCTCGGAACTACTAAAAAAGTTTGTACTACACGGTTAATCCAATTCACGGATAATTGAGCCCCGGATAATTGGTGGGCTGGACCTTGTAGTCAAGAATCTTTATGTCATTTTAATGTAAATTTTGAGCGGCTACTTTATGTCGACCATGTGATTATCGGTTTAAGAACAGGCTAATCTTAAACGTACACTCCCTTTCGTATCACCTTTTAGGGTTTTTATCACGCATTCATAATAAAAAAATCCCTATACGATTTAGTGCTTTCTATCGAGACATTTTTAAACTTTGTGTTATTTTGAAACAGCACTAGGACTGAAATGGTTAAGAGTAATCACCCATAATTATCACAATTATCTTTTTCGAAATACAAAAAATGTATCTAATAACTTGGGATGCAAGTCATCGAATATAAGTAGACATAAAGAGAAAAAAAAACGTTTCAAGTATTTCTGTAAGATTTCATACGTAATTTAGTCTCACTTTAAAACTACTTGCACAGAAAAAGTGTTTATATTTTAGATAAACTTATTTTGAAATAAGGAAAAAAGCTATTTCTTTCAATGAATTGGTCAACACTTGTTATGAGGGTAACTTATTTTTTTTTAATTACTATCTTAGGCAATTCCTCGTTATGCACTCTGAGGTGGCTCAAAAGTCCAATCCTGGATTCTACAGTGTGGATACACTTCCAGATGGTATTCGATGACTCGGTCCTTCGCACTTTTCACTTTATATACTTTTCCTTTTCACGATTGCGTCACAATGTTTAAAAAGTGGTCATAGTCCATTCCAATTGTCAAAGTGCATCTCCACTGGTCGTGTTTTCTGCTGCAACTCAGTTCTGGGTATGCATACTATACATTTCGACTTAAGGCTGTTATCTCGTTTTTAGACCACCCTAGTCTCTTTTCTTTAACTACAGTTCAGAGAAGGTTTATTTTATACCCACTATAAGAAAATACAATAGAAAAATATTATAGAATACAAATATTTACATTATTTTATTTATGCACATCATGAGAAAGCTGTCGGCGCGATGGGTGCCGCATTTGCTCACTCCGGACAACAAGCGCAACAGTGAGACCACTTCAGAGTAGTGTTTGACAATGTTTAAGCGCAATCCAAAGGAGTTTCTGCGTCGTTTCGTGACCGTCGACGAAACATGGATACACTGGTACACACCCGAGACCAAGGAACAGTCGAAACAGTGGACTTCACCCGGAGAACGTGCTCCGAAGAAGGCGAAGACTGTCCTATAGGCCGGAAAGGGGATGGCCACCGTTTTCTGGGATTCAAAAGGTGTGATCTACATCGACTTCCTGGAGAAAGGCAAAACGGTCACAGGGCTCTACTATGCCGAATTATTGGGCCGATTCGACGCCAAATTGCAGAAAAAGTGGCCCCATTTGGCGAAGAAAAAAGTGCTCTTCCATCATGACAACGCACCGGCTCACACCTCCGCCGTCGCCACGGCCAAATTGGTAGAATTAGTCTACGAACTGCTGCCCCATCCACCGTATTCTCCGGATTTGGCCCCGTGCGACTTCTTTTTGTTTCCAAATTTGAAAAAGTCACTCGCCGGGCAGAAATTTGAGTCGAATGAGGAGGTTATCGCCGCCACGGAGGCCTACCTTGCAGACCTCCAGAAAACGTATTTTTCAGACGGGTTAAAGAAGTTGGAGCATCGCTGGGTCAAGTGTATCGAACTCAAAGGAGATTATGTTGAGAAATAAATCGCCACTTTTCCAAAATTTTTGTTATTCTTTTGTAGGCCTTAGTACTTATCGGACCACCCTCGTACAAATTAAGATGAATTAAGTCCTGAAAGTAAGATATTAAAACCCGGCACGAAACATACTACCTTTTGCAACATTATAAGACTCTTCTTCAACAAGTATACTCGTTTTATTTCTAGCCGATTCTCTACTCTTTCTGGCGGAGTTCCTGCTCATGGAGGGTGCGCATTGCCCTGCACTTGAAGGACATCGACTATGAGCTGAGAATCGTGGACATTGCCAAGAAGAGACAGCAGCTGGAGGAGAACTACAAGAAGATCAATCCCATGCAGAAAGTTCCAGCACTTGTTATTGGTATATGACTGATTTCTTTATCATTTTATTAATTCACAAAAGGTAATATTATTAATTACCAGCTTTAGGAAATACAGTGGAAATCGCTTAAAAGAATTATGCCAAAAAAATCCCCATTTGAATTACAAACACGTCAGCTTTTTCCATTAACACTTGCCTTATTGTGCTAAAAACATCCGCCAACCACGGTGCTGGACGCTAAGCGTCCATTAAAAAATGTATATTATAAATGAAAGTTTTGCAAAATCTGCTAGGTTATTTTTTGTAATTAGCTATAAAAATCCTTTTATTGTGTATTAAAACGTCGAATAATCAAATAAAATATAAGTCCTGGTCACTCGCTATCCATCACAGGGAGGCAAGTGTTAACAGAGGTCCTGATATTGGAGAATTCTGAGACCTAGCTTATTTGAACCAAACAAGCGGTGCAGTCTCCAGATCTTCGTGTTTAGGCCTTCTCACCCGTTTACTATCTGGCTCGAACATACTGCGCTCATACATTTCAGTAAGTTGATCTCTATTCTTAATGATTGTTGATAATGTCCAATTAAAGCTTCTGAACATTTTACAAATTTGACTTTCCTGCACTGTTAAGGAAGATAAATTTATAAGTTTTTCATTAACCCTTCCTTCCCTGTGATGTGTAACTAGTACACATTGCTTCTAAAAACTTTAATATCTTTATAAATATAATAAATACTGGGTATTTAATATACTCGTATTTATGGAGATATTAAAGTTTTTAGAAGGAATGTGTACTAGTTACACATCACAAGGAAGGAAGGAAGGGTTAATAATAATAATAATAGGACAATTTCTATAGCACCATTTACAAACCACTCTCCTCCAGAACGCTCAAACTCTGGATTCAAACCCACTATTATTGGCAGATTAAAAATATTACAAAAAAAAAACAAGTTGAGTGTAAGGATAGAAAGGTGGTGGCTGTGGCCATTATATTAGTTACTTCCCCCGCATTTGCATATGTTTATAAAAACGTATTTACTAATAAAACTTAACAAGAGAAGACGAACTACAAATACAGCTTTGTAGATCTTTCAATATGTGATACAAACTACAAATACAGTTTTGTAGTTATTAAAATATATGATACGAACTACAAATACAGTTTTGTAGATCTTTCAATATGTGATACGAATTACAAATACAGTTTTGTAGATCTTTCAATATGTGATACGAACTACAAATATAGTTTTGTAGATCTTTCAATATGTGATACGAATTACAAATACAGTTTTGTAGATCTTTCAATATGTGATACGAACTACAAATATAGTTTTGTAGATCTTTCAATATGTGATACGAATTACAAATACAGTTTTGTAGATCTTTCAATATGTGATACGAACTACAAATATAGTTTTGTAGATCTTTCAATATGTGATACGAATTACAAATACAGTTTTGTAGATCTTTCAATATGTGATACGAACTACAAATATAGTTTTGTAGATCTTTCAATATGTGATACGAATTACAAATACAGTTGTGTAGATTTTTCAATATTTGATAGTTCGGCACGTTCTGTTAGAGGTTAATGTAGTATATGTGTTTAGTGTTTGTATATAATAATTAATTTTGATAGGGCCTCCCAAAAAGGGTTATCTTCAAGTGCTTCCTAAAGTTGTACACGTCACCTATATCTCGTTACACTTAGAGACAGACCATTTCGCACCACATGACCAACATTGGACCCTAACAAGCCCTGTTATAACACCATGTCCTATTAGATCGATTCGGTACGTTTTATTCGATGTTTAATACAATACAATACAACCTTGTTGGATTATTGGCATGTGACAATTTCTTCCAATCAACCAGATATATGTTTTTGAGGCCTTAAGTGAAAACCGGACTGAAAACAGTGATGATGATGATGATAATATAAGTCATTATGAATTTGATGGTACGATTTTAATATGAAGATTTCTATATCGCCGTTGTTCTGAAAAAAGCATTTACTATATGTCCATTTTTGCTTAAAATGACTTTTTGATGCCGTTTTACTTAAAATAAAAATATCTACACGTGGAAAAAAACATTTATGTCCAAAAGTTATATCGTTTCGCCGTTATGAAAAGATAAAAAAACATATCATCCCTAAGCAATTGGTATTCATCCCTGCCAACCTGCACAAGAGTTCATGACTTCATAAACCCTGACACATCAAGTCCGAGGAATAAATAATATAGAAAAAACAATATTTTTTCCAGTTGTTTTCACCAAGAAAGGATTAAGTCCAAAACAGATGTCCGTATTTTTAATTTTTAGGTAATATGTTTTTAAGTTATTATATTTTTTTGTAGTAATTCTTATAAATAAATAAACTGTCCTTAAATAACATCTGTTTGTATTTTATTTTATTAAAAACTTGATTTGACATCGCCTTCCGAAACTTTAATTGCATTTATCTCAAAACTCAATATTTGGACTTAAATGCTTTTCGCAGAACAACAACGATATATAATATTTTGTTTTTATCTATATTACTATGTTCAAACTTATCAATATTCGTGCGTATCACACTTCTACTATATATTGATATCAAATTATTCACCATTATTATTCAACGTGTTTATTTACACAGATGGCATGACCCTGGTCGAGTCACTGAATATTCTGAACTATTTGGAAGAGAACTACTTGGCCACTTATCCGCTGTACCCGTCAGAAAAAGTAGATCGAGCAAGGGCGAGAGAAATTAGCTTGGTAAGGGATAATGGCCTCTTTTTTAAACCTATATCTTTATTCTCAGGGAATATAGATTTTACCCATGGCTCATCCCCACAAGTTTTTTCAATGGGTATACTTGACTATTACTCCTTTAGCATTAAAAAAGATTGACTCACTTGTTTATACATTTACAAATTACTTACAGGGAAAATATAGTAGCTAACTTTTGTTTAATGTGTCTGATAATTATTTACACCATCTATAACCGAACCAGAAAATATCAAAATCTACTAAAATTATTGTTATACTTTGAAAATTTTAGGATGGATCCTTTGACAGTTGACAAATTTGCCCCAATACAACCTTGTAACGACGTTCAGTAATTTTAATTATTTTATCAACTTTAATATAAGTCTCGATTCTAATAAATAGCAAGTTATTTAGGTAAATATATTACATAAAAACTAACAATAATGACAAATTAATACATATTGTTACAAATTAGCAAAAATGTGGCATTTTGTTAAAATCAAATAATATTTGGTGACGTTTGTCAAAAGTCACTATGTTAGTCTGCATTGGCTAGGGATGGGGTATAGGATAATTGGATTTTCGATTTTTTTATACCTAAAATGAAATGTTCGTAATTAGTATTAATTCATTGTGGATCTTAGCCTATTTAAAGATAGATACAAATCATACAATACATTAGAAAGTCAGTACAATAAAAATTAGGAATTAAAACGTCAGTTTAGAGAAAAACAATTTTTCGATTTATAAAAAAACGATTTTATCCCATCCCTTTGAGACATGACGTTTAAAACGCCACAGGACCCATCCTAGAATTTCTGAATTATATCAACAGTATTCTAGTACCAACTTTGATCTATGGAAGTGAAACGCAGATGGGAAAAATACTAAAAGAAGCCGTTTAAATGTTTGTGCGAGGAATACATTGGACGACAATGTATGACAGAATATGACAGGATACGGAATAAAGTGACCAGAGAAGAATGTGGACTTAAGACTGATGTATTACGTAAGGTCAAAAAAATCAGTCAATCAGACCAAAAAGATCACTCTGAAGTGGTTTGGACATGTAGAACGTATGGATGAAGAACATTTGAAAAACTTTTTTTAAATTTAGTTTTAAACAATCCAATCAGAGTTACTTTTAAAGTACAATTCAAATTCAGTCAAATCAGGGGCAACTTTTAAAACAGTGTATGATTCAAATTAATATACTTACTCTTTCCTAATTCAAAATTTGTAGTTAAAAATGTTTGAGTCAAAATAGCAAATTCAGTCAAATCAGGGGCAACTTTTAAAACAGTGTATGATTCAAATTAATATACTTACTCTTTCCTAATTCAAAATTTGTAGTTAAAAATGTTTGAGTCAAAATAGCAAATTCAGTCAAATCAGGGGCAACTTTTAAAACAGTGTATGATTCAAATTAATATACTTACTCTTTCCTAATTCAAAATTTGTAGTTAAAAATGTTTGAGTCAAAATAGCAATAAGCCTCTTTGCTATTTTGACTCAAACATTTTTAGCTCTTGGTATTTCTTTGAAATTAATACTATGCCGATACATTTCAGATGATAGTCTCTGGAATTCAACCACTCCAAAATATTGGCTTGAAGCACATCGCTATGCTCTCTGATGAGAAAGCCTTCCTCAAGTTTAGCAACTTCTGGATAAGTAGAGGGTTCTCCGCCTTAGAAGATATCACCAAGAAGACTGCCGGAGACTTTTGTATTGGCAACAAGGTCACCATTGCTGATGTATGCCTGTTGCCTCAGATGTTTAATGCTAAAAAGTAAGTTCCTTTTATATACACGATTTTATTTAATGCTGTAGAAATGCGTACACTTAGAACAATACACTCTAATCTTTCATTACTCACCGATATATTAAATTTATTTTTCCTCATACAATTTACCTATCGGTCTCTGTAGTTTATCCTTATTCTCTGTCAACACTACCATGTCATCAGGATACATCTATCCACACATTCCTATTCCTATTCATCATTTGTGTGCTACCTATTGACATCTGTAATGTTACTTCATACATGAATCTATGTAAATATTAAACTAGGGTAACACAACACATCCTTTATTTACCCCTTTTCAAATATTTTATTAATTTATTTTTTCAAAACAGGCTTAGCCCAATTACTTTGAAAAATACAAGACATTAAAAAAGAAGAAAAATTACATAGAAAATAAATTTTTTTAATTATATAAAATTTAAAAAAATGTAAATGCATACAAACGAGTATATACACACAAACATATGATACACATATATTCACAGTCACTTAAGTATGTTGACGAGTGCTTTCTAACGCGCTCAATCTTAGAAGAAAATTTACTTTTGCTTTTGGTGATGTGATATGAAATATGTCAATATCCGAAGCAGTCCCGTTCAGAAGAGTTAAGGCCCTTCCAACAGGCATAGCGGCTGGAAGACCCGTTCTTGCGTATGTTATTGAGAACAGTTCTTGCTGGCACAGTCTAGTGTAATTGTTAGGAACATTTAACGATAATCTTTGTAGTAATACTGGACAGCTCACAACTCCTCGAACGAGTTTGACAATGTATACCAGGAGACGCAGATCTCTTCTTGCCCAGCAGAAACTGAGTAGGATAAAGCTATGGATAGACACCGAACTCTCTCATATAGAGATATCGTAGATATTTTTTTTGTACTTTCTCCACCATGAGTGTGTTCTGCGCCCCCACCGGGCTCAAAATGCAAGCATTGCTTTCTAGTTTGTTACGGATCAATAAATTAAACAACGTTTTGAGCACCATTTGGTTTTCAAATGACTTAGAGATTCTCATTACAAATCCTAGAGTTTTATAAGCTGAGTTGCACATAACTTCTATGTGAGGACCAAACGCGAGATTGCTGTGGAACAAGACACCCAGATCTTTAATATTATCTGTGCAGGGTATTGATATAGATTTTAGTGTATATCTTATGGAATTTCAAGACATGTGAGTGAACCAGTCAGTCAAGGAAAAGGAACCACACATAATTTACATTCAGCATCATATTTATTCAATATTTACCATAACATGCCAATTATAACGTAGTCATAAGCGTTTTCAAAGTTCACAAACGCTTAGTAGAGTACCCAACGGTAAGTCATACACATTGGGCTTAAGAAAGAGACTGTCAGCTATAATCGGCTAACTTCAGCTTTGTAGAGCGTCGTCTCTGTCGCACGATTGACTGACAAATCGCGACGGAACACGTGTATGAATGATAGAGATGACACTCTACAAAGACGAAATTAGCCGACAGTCTCTTTGTTAAGCCTAATGTGTATAACTTACAATTGGGTACTATACACCTTTTTATTTTTTGGAATAAATTTTTCCACAAGTATACGCAAGGAGAAAATCTGATACACACATCGCCTTCCACTTCAAAAGGCAACTGAGCATTCTACACTTTCTTTCTAGTATTTCTTCTCACTCTTTCTATCAAAAATTTTCCATTCAGTTTACTTACTACATTCAGTAAACTAATGGGTTTGTAACTTCCACACTCCATTCTTGCACCCTTATTATATTACAGCTTTATCCTCAAAACTGAAATGTTAACAAAAACCAACGCTGAAAAACATTTTTAACTAGTGGAAAACAAATGTGAAAATCTATTTATCTATAAATTAGAGGATTTGTTAAGGCGGATTTATTCTGAAATGGCTAATCATTGTCACCGTGAGAATCATACTTTTTCTATCGATGATGCCTAATTCTTACATATCAGTGGTAACGGAAATAAATTGGACAGATTAGAGGCCCTAGAAATTTCTAAGTCAGTACACCGATCGGAACATCTGTTGAACAGTTATTTCCCAAAAATCTCTCCGCTCTTGGCCGAAATTGTCCCGTGCCTCCCTCACCCTCCAGCTTCCAACCGCTGAAGCATGTATATCGGTACCAGTTCGAAAATCATTTAGTCTTGTTTGCGCTCCCCTGAAGATGAGGTGAAAGCCTTGAAACCGGTAGGGTTATACCGTCACAAAAAAGTGGAATAAACAGTGTTTGATAAAAATAAATTACAATTGTAAAGATGTGTTAATTCTGGTTAACCCTAGTATTGATTGATTCCTTTTATTATTATCCAGATACAATGTGGATCTTACAAGCTACCCGACTCTGACGAGGATATGTCAGAAACTAGAGAGGGAGCCTTCGTTCTTCCTTACCCACCCTAACGTGCAGCCTGACTGTCCCCCTACGAAGCCAGCTGCCTGAACTCAACTATCCCCATCTAGTGTTAAGTATTAGGTAAGGCCACGTCGTTAGAGGATACAAGTTCAAAGGCTCCTGGAATAATAAATATGCTCTTCCATCACAAAAAATGTATGAAACTCACTGAGTTTTTTCAAACTACAGTGTAACCCTAAAAGTTTTTTACTGTAAAATTTGTCATGGATTGAAATAGTTTAAGGGTGGGATATTCTACTCTGGAGGCGTGAATTTCGGATGTTTTTTCAGACTAAATAAAAAAAAACAATAAATGTTTTTCTTGTACATTTTATGACACAACTTATGTTAACACCTAATATATTTAATGCGCTGCAAGTCATTTTACTTCTCCCGTAATGTCAGACCTTAAGTTCGTCGTCACTACTATTTTTTGCATATTCAGGTATGTCACTACTGGAGAAGGAGTCCCTTTAGGCGGATCCTTCTTTGTCACTACATGACGGTGCGCTCATAAAAAATAATAAAGAAGATTTGGATCTTGTAGTGTAGATCGCGCTGGATGGGGACTTATTTTGTCCCCCATAACAACGTGGATCAAACTGAACTAAACTGGGTCTGTTGAAAGCATTTGTAAAAGCAATGAACAAGGAAAGACCTTTATTTCTACATAGAAATGTTCCATTTATCTAATAAACCGGAGCTAATCCGAATTTTGACAGTCATTTTCGTATTCAGCAGCAATTTGTGTTAGCAACTAGTTAAAATGTGTAGAACAGTGTTATCTTAAAGATATATTACTATAGTTATGTAAGTAGATTATATTATATTTTATTATTAAATTGTAATTTTGTATTTTTTATACTTAAAACACTATTAAAATTATGCAGATTAGTTGTATTTTAAAATTTATAATCACTGCCAGTTTTGGTCATTTTCATTACATATTTATTAAATAAATTGGTGTCATAAAATTAACAATATAATTTAAATTTATTGTTTTTTGATATTCAACTAAACAGTTGTAAAATATTGCTGTATCGAATTAAATCCTTCACGTTGTATTTAATTCTAGTGTCCTATTAAAATTGATCTATGGGGGATACGTTCCAAGAATCTTGAAACCGCGGATAGTACTGAATTCTATGTATATATGAGTATATCTATATATATAATACTATAATAAAGTATTATTTATAAATTTTGTACAGTAATAGATTAATAACAGTAACTCACGATAAAATAGATAAATTATAACAATCGACTGTTTTGATGAATGTTTTGGTCTGTCTGGAGTGATGAAGTGTGATGGGTTTGATTTCGCGTGATGTTTCCAGTTCTAATTGAATTTTAATGTTTGTCAGGTTGATGAGAATGTGCAATGGGGTTTAATATAATCCAAAATCGGAAAGAAGTATCGATTGATTTTTGTTAATCTTTTGTATCAGAAAGGTCATTTAACCGTTGAAATAAAATAAAAGAAATCGCATCCTTACATATCCCACATTATCACATACACCAACTGCATTATAATCTTAATAATCATAAAAAAAAATACTGTTTTTATTGTGAGTCTGATACAGGCAAAAGCCTAGTTTACTGGGGACACGACAAATGAAAGGTAACAAACCCAGATCCATTAAAATTGTATATTCAAATTAAATTACTTGTTTTTTCGCAAATTATGTATATTTCTTGGCATGTGTAAAATAAATAAAATTCTGTGAATGTGGTTTTCTCTCTCTCTCTTCCTTATGATTTTTTTCTAATAGTAACATATTTTTTTTCTTATACATCTGTTTTATATAAATAAATTATATACGAGGCATATCCAGAAAGTAAGTGTACTGAATTTTTGTAGGTTACAATTTTTTTTATTTAAACAAAAAAATTATGTGGTTACCGTAGTACACATGTAAGCTATTTTTCGACATAGTCGCCATTCCTCTCAATGCAGGTGGTGAAGCGGGGTATCAACTTTTTGATGCCTTCCTCGAAGTAGTTTCCCGCCAACCCCTCGGTCCACTTCTCCACCTCCTCCTTTACCTCCTCGTCGGTTGAAAACCTTTTTCCACCCATGTGCAGCTTCAGGGAGGTAAAGAGATAGTAATCTGAAGGTGCTAAGTCAGGGGAATGCGCGGGATGGTTCAGGACATCCTATTTAAACGAGGCGAGCAGTTCCTTCGTGGCGTTGGCCGTGTGTGGTCTTGCATTGTCGTGCAGCAGGCAGACTCCGTTTGTCAGCATGCTTCTCCTCTTGTTCTGAATCGCCCTCCGCAATTTTTTTAGGGTCTCACAGTATCTTGCAGAGCTGATGGTCTCCCCTTGAGGCATATATTCAATTAAAATTATGCCTTCACAGTCCCAAAACACGGATGCCATGATTTTCTTGGCTGAAATTGTGGTTTTGAACTTTTTGGCGGAGGGTGAAGAGGTGTGACGCCACTGTTGAGACTGCCTTTTGGTTTCAGGCGTGTAGTGTGCAACCCAAGTTTCATCTCCAGTAACGATGGAGCGGAGAAATTCATCTCCATGGACTTTGCAGCGCCTCAAAAACTCTTGCCTTTTTACAAAATTTCGCACTTGGCGGGAGATTGGTTTGATATTTTTCACGAAACGTGTTGTCACGTTGACACTTCTCAACGTACTGACCTCGAACCAGTCTCTTTGCGGAGGGGAAGGGTCAGGCTACACGGAAGTGTAGCCAACATGTCGAAAATAAAATCCATCCGGTCGTGAGAGCCTCAGTACACTTACTTTCTGGATACGCCTCGTATTTATGTAGAATAAATTTTATTCCATTTATTGCAATTAAATAGATTTTTGTTTGAGTATATACTAGAAAATGTTGTTATTTGTGAAGTAAGTTTTAGTTTCAAAGTGTTATCTTAAATAAAAATATATTTTTATTTTACTTAAATTTCATTTACTTTCCTTTTAATTTTTATTTCGATAAAGTTTTTTATATACACACTATATTTGATTTTACGGGGGCAATTACAATGTTTGATAAATAAAAATAATTAAAATAACATGATAATTTATATAGCGTCATTTAGAGAGTAAACTTTCCTCAAGGGCGCTCTCACTCGGAGTTCCAACTCATTATTACTGACATTTAGAGAGTAAACTTTCTTCAAGGGCGCCCTCACTCTGAGTTCCAACTCATTATTGCTGACATTTAGAGAGTAAACTTTCCTCAAGGGCGCCCTCACTCGGAGTTCCAACTCATTATTGCTGACATTTAGAGAGTAAACTTTTCTTCAAGGGCGCTCTCACTCGGAGTTCCAACTCATTATTACTGACATTTAGAGAGTAAACTTTCCTCAAGGGCGCTCTCACTCGGAGTTCCAACTCATTATTACTGACATTTAGAGAGTAAACTTTCGTCAAAGGCGCTCTCACTCGGAGTTCTAACTCACTATTACTGACATTTAGAGAGTAATCTTTCCTCAAGGGCACTCTCACTCGCAGTTCCAACTCATTATTACTGACATTTAGAGAGTAAACTTTCCTCAAGGGCGCCCTCACTCTGAGTTCCAACTCATTATTGCTGACATTTAGAGAGTAAACTTTCCTCAAGGGCGCCCTCACTCGGAGTTCCAACTCATTATTGCTGACATTTAGAGAGTAAACTTTTCTTCAAGGGCGCTCTCACTCGGAGTTCCAACTCATTATTACTGACATTTAGAGAGTAAACTTTCCTCAAGGGCGCTCTCACTCGGAGTTCCAACTCATTATTACTGACATTTAGAGAGTAAACTTTCCTCAAGGGCGCTCTCACTCGGAGTTCTAACTCACTATTACTGACATTTAGAGAGTAAACTTTCCTCAAGGGCGCTCTCACTCGGAGTTCCAACTCATTATTACTGACATTTAGAGAGTAAACTTTCGTCAAAGGCGCTCTCACTCGGAGTTCCAACTCATTATTACTGACATTTAGAGAGTAAACTTTTCTTCAAGGGCGCTCTCACTCGGAGTTCCAACTCATTATTACTGACATTTAGAGAGTAAACTTTCGTCAAAGGCGCTCTCACTCGGAGTTCTAACTCACTATTACTGACATTTAGAGAGTAATCTTTCCTCAAGGGCACTCTCACTCGCAGTTCCAACTCATTATTACTGACATTTAGAGAGTAAACTTTCCTCAAGGGCGCCCTCACTCTGAGTTCCAACTCATTATTGCTGACATTTAGAGAGTAAACTTTCCTCAAGGGCGCCCTCACTCGGAGTTCCAACTCATTATTGCTGACATTTAGAGAGTAAACTTTTCTTCAAGGGCGCTCTCACTCGGAGTTCCAACTCATTATTACTGACATTTAGAGAGTAAACTTTCCTCAAGGGCGCTCTCACTCGGAGTTCCAACTCATTATTACTGACATTTAGAGAGTAAACTTTCCTCAAGGGCGCTCTCACTCGGAGTTCTAACTCACTATTACTGACATTTAGAGAGTAAACTTTCCTCAAGGGCGCTCTCACTCGGAGTTCCAACTCATTATTACTGACATTTAGAGAGTAAACTTTCGTCAAAGGCGCTCTCACTCGGAGTTCCAACTCATTATTACTGACATTTAGAGAGTAAACTTTTCTTCAAGGGTGCTCTCACTCGGAGTTCCAACTCATTATTACTGACATTTAGAGAGTAAACTTTCGTCAAAAGCGCTCTCACTCGGAGTTCTAACTCACTATTACTGACATTTAGAGAGTAATCTTTCCTCAAGGGCACTCTCACTCGGTCTACATGATCCCTCCAAAAGCGCCTTCTGATTCTTCTCCACCTCACTATGTCTTCAACACCACAGACAGACTTTATCGTCTCATTTCTGATCCGATCTGTAAGAGCGATGGAGCGTAGGGTTCTCATTTTCGCCACTCTGATATGGTTTTTTGTCCTGTTGGTATCGGCTCTCACTTCTATCCCATATGTCATGATGGGGCGGATACATGTCTTATATATCCTGACCTTACTTTCGGTTAGCATGTGTTTGTTTCTCCATATAGTGTCCCGCAGGCAACCAGCCAGAGCTGTCGCTTTATTAGTTTGTGCTCGTACTTCACTATATAGGTCACTGTTGCTGGAGATCTCTACTCCTAGGTAAGTGAATCGCATGACTTGCTCGATGGGTATGTTATCGATGATCAGTTTGCATCTGAGTGGCTCTTTTGATATTGTTAAGCACTTTGTTTTATTGACAGAAATCGTCATATTGTATTTCTTAGAAGCAAGGTGAAATTTGTAGAGCATTCTCTGAAGATCATGTTCGTTTTCTGCTTAAGGGTCATCCAGAAACTAAGGTTACAAGGGCTCCTGAGGCCGGGGGAAATTTTTTGTTTCAAAGTTGGTGCAACTGGCGTGTAGGGGGGATTCTAGCGGTCAGTTTGTTTGGTCCCGTGTGTTTGTCTGCCATTTTGTTCAGTCACAGTAAATTCTTCAGATGGAGAGGTCGTCGTGCGCTCCCGCTAACTCTCGTCCGTGCGAGACCCGCGCGGTCATCAGTTTTTTGACTTTGCAAAACAATACCGCCGTGAATATCCATCGCAAGCTCGTGGAAGTTTATGGTAGTGATGTGATGAGTCGACAACATGTCACGAAGTGGGTTAGGTTGTTCAAAGAAGGCCGTACTGATACTCATGACGAGGCAAGGCAGTGATTTCTGACGAATTTGTGCAAAAAATTGAAGAACAAGTGCGAAATGACCGCCGTGTGACGCTTGACGACCTTCACGAAGAATTTCCTGACATTTCTCGAAGTCTCCTTGGTAATATTGTGTCGGAAAAACTTGGTTACAAGAAGTTGTGTGCGAGGTGGGTGCCCAGAATGCTCACACCGGAGCACTGTCAAAATCGCGTGACCGCTGCGCGTGAATTTTTGGATCGTTTTGCACAGGAGGGAGAAGCTTTTCTGGACTCTACCGTGACGGGAGATGAGACGTGGGTATGTCACTACACCCCAACAATTTTCCAACGATCAGGAGGTCGAGGAAGCTGTGAAGAAGTGGCTGAAAGAGCTGGCGGCGGAGGTCTATGACACTGGCATACAAAAGCTGTTGCCCCGACTACAGAAATGTCTCGATTTCGACGGCGATTATGTTGAAAAATAGTTAAATATATTTTTGAAGTATCCTGTGAATTTCAATTAAATACAAGCATTTTTCGATCCTACATAAATGTTGTAACCTTACTTTCTGGATGACCCTCGTATTTCAGCGTCGTCGGCATAACACACTATATTGATCAATTTATTTCTCATAAATAAATTAATAAAATAAACAAAATAAATGTAAGATATAAATATGCAAATTGAGGATTTAGGACACCCTCGTACCATATAATATATGTTACATAAGAATGCAGCCGCTCTATATGAATACAAGATAGATGATGGAATAGTTTTTAACGATTTATCCATCTGTTAATAGCAAAGGACAATTAGTACAAATGATGCGCTAAATATTCTACAGAACGTCTCAACAACTTGACCCGATACTGTAGTGCTATCAATTGTTCCGTTATTCAGGTCACAGTCCAGTTATTAAATCACTTCTCTCCATGGAATGGTGCAGGATCTTAATTGAGACATTGATGAGTGGTACATGACATATAGATATAGTGAATTATGTGTTTATTACGCTTAAGGGATAAGGGACTCCAAATGACCACTGACGTTTTTTAATATGTAAATGATAACATTTAATGATCTGTGGAAAATAATTGAACAGAAAATATCTGGTTATTCCGAAAATAATGACCGAATTTTACCTCCAAATTCAATCAATCATAACTTTGGAGTAAATAAATTTTGCTAAACAAAGTAAGAACCATTTGATTCCAAGCATTTTTGACAACGTAATACAAGCTTATTTATGCTTATAGGCTAAAACTAAGGCGGGTTAGAATCTAAAAATTATTTTAAAGGCATTATCAGGTGCTTCTTTTTCTGTCTGTCCTTCTTTCTCTATTTTTCTGTCGTAAATAGTTATCGAGGTGCTTGAAAATATGAAAATCGTTGGTGATAGATCGGGTGAGTAAGGTGGATAAAGAAATTGTAACGGCACCAACACTCAATTCGTGTGCCATTTCCTGTATTGTTTTTTGCGTGTTTTCTTTCAATAAAACTTTCAATTCATCGTTTTCAACAGTAGGAGGGCGTTCTCGACGCTATTCATCTTTGAGACATCTCTTTTCCTAAAACTTTCGAACCATCGCTGTACTGCTCGTCAGAAATAGTTCCTTTATCCCATGTTTGGTAAACATTGCATGCTGTTTGAGATGCATGGTGCCCAAGTTTAAATTCTTCTTATTCAACTTTCTGTAGACTCAAGAGTCTGTTATTACAGGATTGTCCTCCTGTGATGCCGAGCTCCAGCTATCTCTCCATCGTTTCGGGGGTTTCACTGGTGGACGCCGTCCATCCGGTACCCCATAGAGAGCTATGTATGGGATTCTTGTAGAATTCATTCTCTGTACATGTTGGTACCAGTATCGTCGACGCTGTCGTCCCCATCTGACCACATCTTGGACCTCACAGACCTCTCGGACTTTGGTGTTCCTTATACGATCACGCAAAGTCTTTCCAGCACGTAGAGTTCTCATTTCCGTTATCCTTAGCATATTTTTGGTCCTGACAGTGTCCGCCCTCGCTTCGATGCCATATGTGAGGATAGATCGCACACAGGTCTTATAAATGCCTACCTTGCTAAAGTTTAAATTCATGTAAAAAAATTACACGTTGTTCTTCTTTCGTCAATTCCATTTTCGAATGATAAAAGTGATGCTTTAACAAAACTGCTTAAAAATATAAATTTCTTGGAACTTTCAAACCATTACATTGAATCAGATCCTTAGCTTGACGAAATCAATGAAGCGAACGGATTGATTTCAAATTTTGTCTCTTTATATTCAAGTCCCTTAATGGGATATCTCCATTGTATCTTACGGATCTGTGTCTTAGAAGAGTAGAACTTTAAAGTCGATTTCTTCTTTGTCTGCTAGGAAATGTATTTGATATTAGAATACGTACTAAAATATTTTTTTTAAAACATCAAATTGGTCAAGTTCTTCTTCTTCCTGGCACTGTCCCAACTCATTGCCTAGGTAGGCTGTTAGGGTCGGATCTTCTCGTTCTCAGGATGTATGTTCTTCGGTTCTGGGTGTCGCTTTCATCTAGGCCATTTCTATGCAGGATTTTGGAGCATTGACTCATCCAGGAGTTCTTTGATCTTCCTCTGGACGGCTGTCGAGGAAGATCCACAGACATTGCCTGATTTACAGTATGATCTAGTGGTCTCCGTCTTATGTGCCCGTACCATCTCAGGCATATCCAGAAAGTAAGTGTACTGAATTTTGTAGGTTACAATTTTTTTTATTTAAACAAAAAAATTACGTGGTTACCGTAGTACATATGTAAGCTATTTTTCGACATAGTCACCATTCCTCTCAATGCAGGTGGTGAAGCGGGGTATCAACTTTTTGATGCCTTCCTCGAAGTAGTTTCCCGCCAACCCCTCCGTTCACTTCTCTACCTCGTCCTTTACCTCCTCGTCGGTTGAAAACCTTTTTCCACCCATGTGCAGCTTCAGGGAGGTAAAGAGATAGTAATCTGAAGGTGCTAGGTCAGGGGAATGCGCGGGATGGTTCAGGACATCCCATTTAAACGAGGCGAGCAGTTCCTTCGTGGCGTTGGCCGTGTGTGGTCTGGCATTGTCGTGCAGCAGGCAGACTCCCTTTGTCAGCATGCCTCTCCTCTTGTTCTGAATCACCCTCCGCAATTTTTTTAGGGTCTCACAGTATCTTGCAGAGTTGATGGTCTCCCTTTGAGGCATATATTCAATTAAAATTATGCCTTGACAGTCCCAAAACACGGATGCCATGATTTTCTTGGCTGAAATTGTGGTTTTGAACTTTTTGGCGGAGGGTGAAGAGGTGTGACGTGACCGTTTTTAAACTCGCGACATCACTTGTACACACTCGTACGATTCATAGCTTTATCACCATATGCAGTTTTCACCTCATTATAAACCTCAACCGGAGGTTTTCCCTTCCAAACGAGATAACGGATGACGCCGCGTATTTCGCACTTGGCGGGAGATTGGATTGACATTTTTCACGAAACATGTTGTCGCGTCGACACTTCTCAACGTACTGACCTCGAACCGGTCTCGTTGCGGAGGGGAAGGGTCAGGCTACACGGTAGTGTAGCCAACATGTCGAAAATAAAATCCATCCGGTCGTGAGAGCCTCAGTACACTTACTTTCTGGATACGCATAGTATTTATGTCAGTGACTCCCAGGCTACCACGAATGCGTGAACTCTTAATTTTATCTTTCAATGATACTCCTGCCGACCACCTAAGCATTCGCATTTCTGCTGTTTTAATTTGCCTAGAGTAAGAGCTGTACATAGTCCAGCATTCTCAGCCATACATAATTGCGGGTCTAACGATAGTCTGGTATACCTTTCCTTTCAGTTTTATATGCGTTTTTGGATCACACAAGACTCCTGTTACCGATCTGAATTTCATCCATCCCACACTTATTCTATGGTCAACATCCGCGGCGCACCCTCCGTCTTTGTGAATGAGTGAGTCCAGATACTTAAATGAGTCACAGCCGGCTAATATTGCCCCGTCCAGTTGCATTGAAGGAGCTGTGGCATTTGTGTCTTCAAATGGCAGGTACAGATATTCTGTCTTTTTCCTACTAATTTTTAAGCCGTTTTCCTCCAGGATCTTTCTCCATCTCCCCAGGCTGCTCTGCAAGTCACAATGGTGATCTGATATCAGTGCTACATCATCTGCAAAAAGCATAGTCTTAAGGGTCAAATTGGTCGAGTTGCGTACTTTTTTTTTATTCTCTATTTATCCAATAGATGGCACACTTGTTTTTTATTAAATTGAAACTCTTTATAAAGGGTCTTTCAAATTGAGCGGTTTTTTTTAATTCAATTTTTTTTCATTCTTGAATCAAACACACAGTTTGCTTTGGTTTAAAAAACTTTTTATTGGTTGTTAAAGTATAATGTATGACATTTAAACACAACAAACAATATCCACCAAATGTCCAACTCTTGCAGCTCCACAGATGTCCACTATTTTGTCAAAAATTTGATGACATTTTAGCATAATTGCGGTTCTAACTCACCAATAATGCGAATAATTTCATCCTTCAGCTCAGGAATTGATCGGGGGTCATTCTTATAGACCTGGTTTTTCACGTAACCCCAGAAAAAATAGTCCAACGGTATCAGATTACATGATCTTGGTGGCCAATTAATATCACCGTTTCCGGAGATTACAATACATAAAATAATTCAACAATTTGAACGCGTTGTTGTATTGTATACGACTCCATTTTTATAAATGTCATACTTCTCAAATGTCACAAGACCCAGGCAAGTTCGCGATGCCATCTGTGTTTTATCCAAGAATTAAAAAAACCGCTCAATTTGAAATACCCTTTACTATCTGACCTAACATTTTTGACAGGCCTCAGATAGTTGTAAATACTAGCCAACAAATTAGCTGGTGATGTTCGCAAATACCTATTGAATTATTTATGATTGCAATGCTAAATCACATCTTTAACACAGTAATATCTCGCATGACGATAGGTTCCTCAAAATTGTTACATTAACAGAACTATTGTTAATGCAGGTAAAAATAACAATCAAAGAATAGGGATAGGTTCCTGAAATTAAAAAAAATCTTAATTGTTCAAGATCAGTAATGATGATGTAATAAACATTTTAGCATCAGAAAGCAAATTATATAACTCTACAGTACAGTAAAACGTAGTTAACGAAAGGGATACGTTCTTCGAAACCGTTACGTTAACAGAATGATCGTCGATGGAGGTATAAAGGTATAAACTAACATGCACACAGGGACAGGTTCGTTAAATTAAAAAATACATTATTGTTCAAGAAATTCTCTTGCTGTACCTGATTCTACAGCATTACCTGATTCTACCGCTGTACCAATGCTGTGTTTTAGTTAGTTTTTTATTTTATTTTTCTAACAATCCACCAGAAGCTGCAATACTTTCGTTGGTATTCTCTTCATCTTGGTTTTTAAAAAGTTCTATTGCTTTACTTTGAATGGTCATTCGACTGATAAGCAAATCTATTGCTTTACTTTGAATGGTCATTCTACTGATTAACAAATCTATTGCTTTACTTTGAATTGTCATTCGACTGATTAGCAAATCTATTGCTTTACTTTGAATGGTCATTCGACTGATTAACAAATCTATTGCTTTACTTTGAATGGTCATTCGACTGATTAGCAAACCTATTGCTTTACTTTGAATGGTCATTCGACTGATTAGCAAATCTATTGCTTTACTTTGAATGGTCATTCGACTGATTAACAAATCTATTGCTTTACTTTGAATGGTCATTCGACTGATTAGCAAATCTATTGCTTTACTTTGAATGGTCATTCGACTGATTAGCAAATCTATTGCTTTACTTTGAATGGTCATTCGACTGATAAGCAAATCTATTGCTTTACTTTAAATGGTCATTCGACTGACAAGCAAATCTATTGCTTTACTTTGAATGGTCATTCGACTGATAAGCAAATCTATTGCTTTACTTTGAATGGTCATTCGACTGATAAGCAAATCTATTGCTTTACTTTGAATGGTCATTCGACTGATTAACAAATCTATTGCTTTACTTTAAATGGTCATTCGACTGATAAGCAAATCTATTGCTTTACTTTGAATGGTCATTCGACTGATTAACAAATCTATTGCTTTACTTTAAATGGTCATTCGACTGATAAGCAAATCTATTGCTTTACTTTGAATGGTCATTCGACTGATTAACAAATCTATTGCTTTACTTTAAATGGTCATTCGACTGATAAGCAAATCTATTGCTTTACTTTGAATGGTCATTCGACGGATTGGCATGTGGCGTTGGCTTATATCACCAATCCAATCACTTAACATCAACTCGATTTTTTCCATAGTGCTACTTCATGTACTCGTATTTTTTTTTAACACTGAAGTAACTATTGTTTTCAATCGTGGCTTTTATCTCCTTTGATTGTCTTACTTGGCTAACATAATGCTACTTTGTGTACGAGTAAGTTTTTTAACACTGAATTAGCTATTGTTTTCAATTGTGGGATTTTATCTCCTTTGATTGTCTTACCGGCTAACATAATGCTACTTTGTGTACGAGTAAGTTTTTTAACACTGAATTAGCTATTGTTTTCAATTGTGGGCTTTTATCTCCTTTGATTGTCTTACTTGGCTTACATAATGCTACTTTGTGTACGAGTAAGTTTTTTAACACCGAATTAGCTATTGTTTTCAATTGTGGGCTTTTATCTCCTTTGATTGTCGACTTCGCTAACATAATGGTACTTTGTGTACGAGTAAGTTTTTTAACACTGAATTAGCTATTGTTTTCAATTGTGGGCTTTTATCTCCTTTGATTGTCTTACTTGGCTAACATAATGCTACTTTGTGTACGAGTAAGTTTTTTAACACTGGATTAGCTATTGTTTTCAATTGTGGGCTTTTATCTCCTTTGATTGTCTTACCGGCTAACATAATGCTACTTTGTGTACGAGTAAGTTTTTTAACACTGAAGTTGCTATTGTTTTCAATTGTGACTTTTATCTCCTTTGATTGTCTTACTTGGCTTACATAATGCTACTTTGTGTACGAGTAAGTTTTTTAACACTGAATTAGCTATTGTTTTCAATTGTGGGCTTTTATCTCCTTTGATTGTCTTACCATTAGAATACTTTAATAAATAATTGTCTATAATGAAACTATTGAAACATTTGCGAATTTAAATGGTCGCAACATGGATTTATGAACTAAAATATAGTAACATTTCTATAAAACATCTTTTATGAAATAAATTTGTATTTTATAAATCTAAGTAACCCAGCACTGTTGAATTTAATATCTATAAACATGATACGTGGCACCGATGGGTGTTGGAATAGGATATAACTGATGTAAATAAGGGCTCTAGATATAAATCAACCCAACAATCTATTCCTTTAAAACCATGGTTTTATATAATAAGAATGAACAAGGTTTAATATTAACTCATAAAATTGCATAGTAACTTTGATTTGGTGGCACAAATTGGCCTAGTGTGGGTGGATTAACTATTTAAAAAAGTGTTATAAATACATTTTTCTTTATTTATCTTATTACATGTTCAAATTGCTATCAAATATACAAGTTTTGTATTTCATAAGGGGCCCATTTTTTTAACTGCCCCAGACGCTAAAATACTTTACGTTACGCCCCTGACAACAGTAACAATGGAAAGTCTTTCAGTAATTTCGAAGGAATAGATACACATAAGTGTAAGTTCTGTAGTTATTGTCTCGAAATTGGCGCACCACCTGTTTCCACCCCTCTCAGTCCTGAGCCATGTTGAATGCAGCGCTCAAAAAGAATCCTTTTCTCTGATTTGATTTGTCCAACTCAACTATCAACTATCCCTCTTACAACCAGCTTCCCTTAAGTATCCGCGTTACCACCAGCTTCCATAAACTATTCCCGTTACCACCAGCTTCCATCAACTATTCCCGTTGCCACCAGCTTCCATCAATTATCCCCGTTACCACTAGCTTCCATCAACTATCCCCATTACCACCAGCTTCCATTAACTATCCCCGTTACCACCAGCTTCCCTCAAGTATCCACGTTAACACCAGCTTCCCTCAAGTATCCCCGTTACCACCAGCTTCCATCAACTATCCCCGTTACCAACAGCTTCCCTCAAGTATCCACGTTACAGCCTGCTTCCATCAACTATCCCCGTTACCACCAGCTTCCCTCAAATATCCCCGTTACCACCAGTTTCCATCAACTATCTCCGTCACCACCAGCTTCCCTCAAGTATCCCCGTTACCACCAGCTTCTCTCAAGTATCCCCGTTACCACCAGCTTCCATCAACTATTCCCGTTGCCACCAGCTTCCATCAACTATCCCCATTACCACCAGCTTCCATCAACTATCTCCGTTACCACCAGCTTCCCTCAAGTATCCCCGTTACCAACAGCTTTCTTCAAGTATCCCCGTTATCACCAGCTTCCATCAACTATTCCCGTTACCAACAGCTTCCCTCAAGTATCCACGTTACAACCTACTTCCATCAACTATCCCCGTTACCACCAGCTTCCCTCAAATATCCCCGTTACCACCAGTTTCCATCAACTATCTCCGTCACCACCAGCTTCCCTCAAGTATCCCCGTTACCACCAACTTCCCTTAAGTATCCCCGTTACCACCAGCTTCCATCAACTATTCCCGTTGCCACCAGCTTCCATCAACTATCCCCATTACCACCAGCTTCCATCAACTATCCCCGTTACCACCAGCTTCCCTCAAGTATCCCCGTTACCACCAGCTTTCTTCAAGTATCCCCGTTATCACCAGCTTCCATCAACTATTCCCGTTACCAACAGCTTCCCTCAAGTATCCACGTTACAACCTGCTTCCATCAACTATCCCCGTTACCACCAGCTTCCCTCAAATATCCCCGTTACCACCAGTTTCCATCAACTATCTCCGTCACCACCAGCTTCCCTCAAGTATCCCCGTTACCACCAGCTTCCCTCAAGTATCCCCGTTACCACCAGCTTTCTTCAAGTATCCCCGTTATCACCAGCTTCTATCAACTATTCCCGTTACCAACAGCTTCCCTCAAGTATCCACGTTACAACCTACTTCCATCAACTATCCCCGTTACCACCAGCTTCCCTCAAATATCCCCGTTACCACCAAATTCCATCAACTATCTCCGTCACCACCAGCTTCCCTCAAGTATCCCCGTTACCACCAGCTTCCCTCAAGTATCCCCGTTACCACCAGCTTCCATCAACTATTCCCGTTGCCACCAGCTTCCATCAACTATCCCCATTAACACCAGCTTCCATCAACTATCCCCGTTACCACCAGCTTCCCTCAAGTATCCCCGTTACCACCAGCTTTCTTCAAGTATCCCCGTTATCACCAGCTTCCATCAACTATTCCCGTTACCAACAGCTTCCCTCAAGTATCCACGTTACAACCTACTTCCATCAACTATCCCCGTTACCACCAGCTTCCCTCAAATATCCCCGTTACCACCAGTTTCCATCAACTATCTCCGTCACCACCAGCTTCCCTCAAGTATACCCGTTACCACCAGCTTCCCTCAAGTATCCCCGTTACCACCAGCTTCCATCAACTATTCCCGTTGCCACCAGCTTCCATCAACTATCCCCATTACCACCAGCTTCCATCAACTATCCCCGTTACCACCAGCTTCCCTCAAGTATCCCCGTTACCACCAGCTTTCTTCAAGTATCCCCGTTATCACCAGCTTCCATCAACTATTCCCGTTACCAACAGCTTCCCTCAAGTATCCACGTTACAACCTGCTTCCATCAACTATCCCCGTTACCACCAGCTTCCCTCAAATATCCCCGTTACCACCCGTTTCCATCAACTATCTCCGTCACCACCAGCTTCCCTCAAGTATCCCCGTTACCACCAGCTTCCCTCAAGTATCCCCGTTACCACCAGCTTCCATCAACTATCCCCATAACCACCAGCTTCCATCAACTATCTCCGTTACCACCAGCTTCCCTCAAGTATCCCCGTTACCACCAGCTTTCTTCAAGTATCCCCGTTATCACCAGCTTCCATCAACTATTCCCGTTACCAACAGCTTCCCTCAAGTATCCACGTTACAACCTGCTTCCATCAACTATCCCCGTTACCACCAGCTTCCCTCAAATATCCCCGTTACCACCCGTTTCCATCAACTATCTCCGTCACCACCAGCTTCCCTCAAGTATCCCCGTTACCACCAGCTTCCCTCAAGTATCCCCGTTACCACCAGCTTCCATCAACTATCCCCATAACCACCAGCTTCCATCAACTATCTCCGTTACCACCAGCTTCCCTCAAGTATCCCCGTTACCACCAGCTTTCTTCAAGTATCCCCGTTATCACCAGCTTCCATCAACTATTCCCGTTACCAACAGCTTCCCTCAAGTATCCACGTTACAACCTACTTCCATCAACTATCCCCGTTACCACCAGCTTCCCTCAAATATCCCCGTTACCACCAGTTTCCATCAACTATCCCCGTCACCACCAGTTTCCCTCAAGTATCACCATTACCACCAGCTTCTCGAAACTGTCATAATTTTCTGCATATAAATAAATCACTTAGAATTCACTGATACGGACTTACTTTAAAAAAATACTAAAAGTTTTCATTTACACGTTATATTTTGGGCACCAATAACCCGTGTAAGTGTAAGGATTATTTTATCACTACTATATTGAAATTAAAATGAAATAGAATGACATTTTAGTTCGATTTAACCACCATCCACGACGTTATGGGGGACAAAATAAGTCCCCATGCAGTGCGATCTACATTAGAAGATCGAAATTTTTATTTGTAATATTACGAGCGCCGCGTTACTTCGGGACGAAGAAGAAACTGCCCAAAGGGATTCCTACTTTGGCAGACATACACCCGAGTGTGAAAAGGATAATTTTTTTTTTGGATGAGTTGAGCCAATGGGCAGCCTGGCTTATGACGCACCAGGTTTATAACCCCGGGATTGTGTTTGGACTCTCTGAAGTGGTTCTATGGAGACCCACTTCTTTGCCTGTTCCTTCAGTGCATACCCCAAAAGCGTTTATCATTTTATTGCTCTGAATATGTTTAATGTGTTTCGAATGTTTAGTGTATGGATAGGACAAGGAATGCGTTCGCGCACGACTTTATTGGGAGCGCCCCGGCATTTGCCTTACAACAGGAGAAATCGCGGTAAACTCCGTCGGGACGCGGCTGAAGGCCCTTCAAAGACATCTGCCCTTTGGTATTATTCCCTTGTAATAGTGTTCATGTGCTTTGTGGAATTAACTACATCGGCGATATATTCGCATATGGTAAAAACATTCTCCTTCATTAAAAGTCCCTTTTTTAGATGTTCAAGTTGCAGTCGGGATACCCCCAGCTCGTTCTCTAGTTTCCTTCGTCTGATGGCCTGCGCGGGACAACTCAGCTGAAAAATTGCTTGCAGCGAAGTAAACATACTTATAAAGCGACTTAAGGCTTGAAGTTCAAACAATTGCCAGTATAAAACTGAATGCCGTGAAAATATCATTTCGATGTAGTTAATAGGTCCGAAGATGGAATAATTTAAGGCTGAATGGAGATTCCTTTAGAAATTATTGACTCGATTATCATCGCAGCATCTCAGTATGGCTTTAACGTATTCTGTAACAGAGTATTGTCTCCTCGTTTGGGTGAGAAGCGCCCACACAAATCTTATTGATGAGGCAATGCAGAATCAGTGGCACTAAAATTTACTCTTTTGACATGGCTTTCGGTTCTTGCAAACCAGCTGTCTCCTAATCTATAGTAAGACGCGAAGACATTTTAAAACGCTAAAACACGCTATCAATGCACGTGAATGTTTCTGGTACTCCGCAAACCGGTTGCCTCATAATCTACGATGCGCAGACGTCTAAAGAGATAGTAATAACATAGAAGGTCTAACATAACTAAATTATACGCTATCAATGCACGTGAATGTTTCTGGTCCTCCGCAAACCGGTTGCCTCATAATCTACGATGCGCAGACGTCTAAAGAGATAGTAATAACATAGAAGGTCTAACATAACTAAATTATACGCTATCAATGCACGTGAATGTTTCTGGTCCTCCGCAAACCGGTTGTCTCATAATCTACGATGCGCAGACGTCTAAAGAGATAGTAATAACATAGAAGTTTTAACATAAACAAATTATACGCTATCAATGCACGTTAATGTTTCTGGTTCTCCGCAAACCGGTTGCCTCATAATCTACGATGCGCAGACGTCTAAAGAGATAGTATTAACATAGAAGGTAACGATTTACAGTATTGCCTCCCTCGACGAACTACTGACCGACAAGATGCTGGAGCAGACAAGCAACGCTACAACCACGATACAACCATGCTACAACCACGCTACAACCACGCTACAACCACGCTACAACCACGCTACAACCACGCTACAACCACGCTACAACCACGCTACAACCACGCTACAACCACGCTACAACCACGCTACAGCCACAAGCACCGCAGACTCCACCACCATCAAGCACCTGCAGATCAACCCTCCACATCGGACGCCATCTGCAACTTGATCTACACCATCTCCACCATCATCAAGCACCTGCAGATCAACCTTCCACCTCGGACGCCATCTGCAACTTGATCTACACAACCAAGCATCGACGACCAACGCACCGCAGACAATCCGAATTTAGCGAGACACAACCAAACCTACCTCCCGCTTCCGCATCACCCATCTGTACGACTCTGCAGATCCGGGAAAAAACGCCACTCGCTGCTGTTATCCAAGTACCAACCTCGACACAGGGAAACGGATAACCAGTCCAGGCGTCAGATGCACCGGAACCTAACGTTCGCGTAGGGCACGCGCTCCCTACGTTCACTAGGAGGGGAGCCATGTAGGGTACCTACGTCCCTAAATAAATTGTCAAACATACAGGGTCAACGACCGATGAATCAACCTCTGGACATCTACAATTGTCACATACCAGAAACGTCAACACTGTGTACACGCAAATATTATTTACGCTGCATTTCACGGTAGAGGGAGAGCGCACCGCTTTGTCTCGCCGTTTCGGCAAATAAATATCCTACCCGCTATACTAGGGCACGCGCAGGAGTGAGACAAAGTATATATCGCGGGTGCATTCACGCACAACTATAAAATACCTACTTGTAGACAAATAAACATTATTATTCACTCGACCATTCATTGATTATTTACTCTCACTTTTATCCGCATTCCTGAGTGTTGTATTTATTTTAAATACAAGACATATCAAAATCATCACGACGTATCAAGATAAGCATCTCGCTACAATCTAAACAAAGATTGAAGCGATCAGGTTTACCATTAAAGCAGAAGCAAAATTACAGTGTGAATGAACGGGAATGAAGCATGATGGAGTCCAGATTTTCTGACATCATTCCTGGCGGAATATGTGCAATGAAGATTTACGAGCGGCCATCTAGAGGCGTCAGGCCTGAGGCGGCTCGACGCACTCTCACTCCACTAAAGAGCGTACTCGGGGGATGATGTCATCGCACTGTCCCAGTTTAGCGAAACCAATCTGTTTTATCAATTAGAGAAATAAGTACAGTATACGTGCAATAATCCGGGCTGAAAAAAAATGTAGAAATATTTATTTTTCGTATTTTTTCTTTTTAGCTTAGACAGGTCAAGCTTTACAAAGACAAATTCTTATGTAGTAGACAGATTTCATTCCTTTAGAGCGGCGTTTCTCAAAATATTTTAATCGCGGAACTTTTTTCAAGAACAACATCCGTGGTAAGCCCTCTGTCTTCCTACCCGGGGATTGCGGATTTGATTCCCACTGAAACCCAGAAGTTTTTGAAAATAATTCCAGTCTGGTTTTCACTTGATAATTTTATAATATTTTTCTGGTTGGTTGGAAGAGATTGCTACAAAGCAATGCACCCGCCAGGTTATACTGTATACAATGAAAGTGTAATGCAATATAAGAGAATTCGGCCAATTCGGATACGTTAAAGGGTTCTGTCCTGATGGGCTAACAGCACGATCGGTAATAAGAAAGAAGAGTTGTTGCTACAAAGTGTGTGTACCAGACAGGTACAAAGACTGTAGAAATAAAATAGATCGTTGGTCGCCGCGTAGCGCTCGAAGAATCGTCGTCGCGAATTCCGTCGCGAAGATCCAGCAGAAGAAGAAGAAGAAGAGCAGGGAGAGATTCCTCTCAGTTGATCTTGGAGAAGGGTCGATGAAATGAAACGAAGTCAGACGATTGAAGAGTGGTAGTATATTTTCAATATAATTTGGTGCCCTATATTAGCGGAAAGTCGGTCAGAGTAAGCGCCCGCCGCCCGCGGGGTAAAGCCACGTTCGGGGCTCGGGGGGGGCCGCTTAAACTGACCGCTTTCTGCCTTGGTCACGATGGCTCGGCCACGCCACAATTTCCACCGCGGTCGCGAGCTCATTCGGATTCAAAGTGATATATTTTACATCGAAATATAACATACAAATTATAAAATATTTTACATAACTTGACATGATACAAATATAAGGGCAACTTTGCCTCCAGATCTACCCCCCCCGCCCCAGCTCTCTCCAAGGGCCAAACGGCACCGTCTTCTCTGCTCGCGACCGCGCAGAGACCTTCGCCGACTCTCTAGCGAATATCTTCTCGCCAAATACAGATCTCTCAGACCCCACTCACACAACAATGGTCGACAATGCAGTTGTTAACATACTCAACGAACAAACCCCCCCCACCTCAGACTTCTTCTCACCGCGAGAAATTCAAACAATCATAAAAAATCTAATCAATAAAAAAGCCCCCGGCCCCGATAAAATCAACAATTTCACTCTCAAAAAACTCCCTAAAAAAGCCATCTGCACCATTACAGCCATCTTCAACGCCTGCCTTCGACACAAATTCTTCCCGACCCCGTTCAAAAACGCCGATGTCATTATGTTCCCCAAACCGGGCAAAAGCCACGCCATCCCCGAAAATCACAGACCGATCAGTCTGCTCTCCACCCTAGGTAAAGTGCTCGAGAGATTAATCCTCGACCGTCTCTCGACTGAAATATACGCGCGCAACGTCATTCCAGAATCGCAACACGGATTTATGCCGATGCACTCGACCAACCATCAACTTCTTCGCGTTGTAGAGCAAATTATCAAATCCTTCAGAGCCAAAGGGCTCACGACCCTCCTTTCGCTAGACGTGGCCAAAGCCTTCGACACCGTCTGGCACAACGGACTCGTATACAAGCTACACAAGACGGGTATTCCACTTAGACTAGTGCAAATCATCGCCTCCTTTCTAGAAAATCGCTCCTTCTCCGTCAAAATAGACGGAATAAACTCCTCCCCGCGCCCCATTCTGGCAGGTGTGCCCCAAGGTGCACTCCTGTCCCCCATCCTGTACAATATATATACGAGCGATATGCCCCAATTTTCTAACGCACACTGTATCACCGCGCAATACGCCGACGACACAGCATTCCTCTCATCATCCAAATACGAGTCCGACTCCCACAACCGACTGCAAGACTTCATTCCCATTCTGGAGCAATGGTGCACAGAATGGAAGATCAAAATTAATCCCTCCAAAAGCACAGCAGTCCGCTTCTCACGCAAATACATCGAACCCGTCAGAACTCTAAAACTCTTCGGCCAGAGCGTCCCATGGACCGACCACGTGAAATACTTAGGCCTCACCTTAGACAGTAGACTCACGTGGCGCAAACACGCCCTCATTGTAAAAGCAAAAGCTCTCGGAACTTTAAAATCATTATTCCCATTGGTCGGTAAATTCAGTAAATTAAGTCCGCGCACTAAACTCCATCTTTATAAATCGATCATCAGACCGCAATTGACATACGCCCTTCCGGTATGGGGCTACGCGCCGGTAACCACGATAAATCACATTCAAATCGTTCAAAACAAAGCCCTCCGCATGATATTAAACGCGCCCTACATAGTTCGTAACTCTAGACTCCACGCGGACACCGCACTCGAAACTATCCCCGATCACATGCGAGCTCTGGCCGAAAGGTTTTACAGTTCAATATCAAGACATCCCAACCCCGTCATACAAAATCTCGGAAACTACAACGCGAACACCAACTACAAGCACCCACGTCCAAAATCTATTCTCCGCACACGCCCACCCGCAAACGCCGCCCCAACTGCAAATGACCCCGTCACTCTGAATACCCCCCCGTCTTCTACACCATTTTCTACACCATTTTCTACACCTTTCTCTACACCATTTTCTACACCTATTTATACACCGACACCGACTCCTCAAGCGGCAGACGACAGCCTCCCACCATAGTCAATCGCGTATTTCCCATATTTATGTATTAATATATTTTTAAAAGTCACACACGTCTCCCCAAATACCCATATTTATATACAACATCCTATGATTTACTCACCATCATCTCACCTCCATTTCTTTCTCACCACCCATCTAATATATATAAGCGTGTGTGACATCGCACATCCACAAATATATGTATATTCGTATGTAATATCATTTATATAACATCACATGTATACAAGTATTTAACGTCTTATTATTTCTCATAATCATTCATCAAACAAATTACATAAAACTATCCCTCCCCGTCTCCTAAAACAGGAACCAAAATATCCAATTAAATATCATATCAGTCAGAAATTATCCGATGAAGGAGTAAGGCGTCCTACCATTGGACCGAGACTCCGAACGAGATATTCATCACTTGTTCCAGATCTACACACAATATTGTCTGTCTAATCATACCACATACACACACAAGGGTGACGGCATACGTCCGATACAGTGTGATTAAGAGGAACTCTACTGTACTCATCAGTAGAATTCTTCCGCGTTGTTGTCAGAAATAATTAATTCAAATCTAATCCTCGCTACTTGATTGATTTATTTGTCTATGATGCTTTTCGCTTTCTGGGACAATTTTTATAGATTTTTGTCCTTCTTTTATGTTCGCTCACCAGAAGCAACAATCTTAAGCAATTATATACTTCGGGCCTTCCATAATCAGACACATTTATTTATTTAACACTTCATTGTAAAAATAATCTGGCGGACTTATTGTAAATAATCTGGCGGGCTTTCGCCAGGCGAAAATCTCTTCCAACCAACCATACAAAAGTAAATGAAGAAAGTTATTGTAATTTGTTTTATCAAACACTGTTTATTCCATTTTTTGTAACGGTTTCAAGGCTTTCACCTCATCCTCAGGGAAGCACAAACAAGACTTAATTCTGTTCGAACTGGTACCGAGATACACGCTTTTAACGGTAAACATTCGGGTTGTGGACTGGGGACTGATGGAGGCATGGGACGACCTCGGCGAGTAGCGGAGAGATTCTTGGGATATATGTGTTTGCCAGATGTTCACCTCGATGCACTGACTTAGATATTTCTAGAGCCTCTAATTTGTCCAATTTATTTCCGTTACTACTGATATGTAAAACGTTAAAAAAACCCTTTAATATTTATTGCAGTAAGTCAAAGAGTTATAACGTTTCGAAGAGTTTAAAGTGCCATTCTTCTTATGATATATATATTAACACTTCATAATCCCTCATTTCAAAGTGTAAAAAACCTTAGGGCCTGTCCAGATGAGGCGTTTTACACGCGATTCAAGTAGCGCGTTTCGAATTAACCAAGGCAAATTGATCTAGCTTCGCGGTATTTATGAAATTTACGAACATGTATGTTTCTGTAAAATGTCTTCTTCCTCCCAACTCAATCGCACGGAGGAAGAAGACATTTTACAGAAACATACTATACTTACATGTTCGTAAATTTCATAAATACCGCGAAGCTAGATCAATTTGCCTTGGTTAATTCGAAACGCGCTACTCGAATCGCGCGTAAAACGCCTCATCTGGACAGGGTCTTAGCTGGGCTCTTTCTCTGTTCACTCACATATCGCATTTACTTTTTCTTTCACCTTTTTTCTATCATCATGAGCGGGAAGAATAAAAATTCTTTATAATAGAAGAATATGTACGACGATGTATATGAACGGAACAGAATCAAAATATGTGTGGCAGGGTAAAATAAACTGGAAACTTGTTCTTTCTGCCTACCCCAATTGAGACATAACGTGATGTTATCTTGAGGAGAGCCATCAGAATTAATTAATTCATTAATATAAACTAACTATGAAAGTATGTTTTCATCATTGACGTAACTAAGCAGGTGCAACAGGTGTGTAGGTAAAGGGCCTAGGACGAAAGGGGGCCTGAAATATTACTGATAGAAACATCTCAAAAATAATATTATTTTAAAACTTAAAATTTCATCGCCGTGTTCTGCTGTGTGGCACGATTATCCAAATCTTTCCATAATTTCGGTTGAAATTGTGATGAAATAATCGATGAATTTACTATAGTATAACGGTGGTCAGAAAATTTTAATTAAAAAAATTATTTTCATTCATAGATATTCTTCCTAACGTTGTTTTCCAAGTTAGAGGGTGGACAATTATCATTTTCTCTACAGCTACTCTGAACAATGTCTCCGTATGACATTTTCTCTGCAACTACTCTGAACAATGTCTCCGCATGACATTTTCTCTGCAACTACTCTGAACAATGTCTCCGTATGATATTTTCTCTGCAACTACTCTGAACAATGTCTCCGCATGACATTTTCTCTGCAACTACTCTGAACAATGTCTCCGTATGACATTTTCTCTGCAACTACTCTGAACAATGTATCCGTATGACATTTTCTCTGCAACTACTCTGAACAATGTCTCCGCATGACATTTTCTCTGCAACTACTCTGAACAATGTCTCCGTATGACATTTTCTCTGCAACTACTCTGAACAATGTCTCCGCATGACATTTTCTCTGCAACTACTCTGAACAATGTCTCCGCATGACATTTTCTCTGCAACTACTCTGAACAATGTCTCCGTATGACATTTTCTCTGCAACTACTCTGAACAATGTCTCCGTATGACATTGCGTCTGCAACTACTCTAAACAATGTCTCCGTATGACATTTTGTCTGCAACTACTCTGAACAATGTATCTGTATAACATTTTGTCTGCAACTACTCTGAACAATATCTCTGTATGACATTTTGTCTGTAGCTACTCTGAACAATGTCTCCGTATTACATTTTGTCTGCAGCTACTCTGAACAATGTCTCAGTATGACATTTTGCCTGCAGGTATCTACTCTGAACAATGTATCCGTATGACACAGGAACAACTCTCTTAGGTTCTTCAGCCAGGAGTTCGTTCTCTTCCTACGTTTCATTTTCCTTGTACATAATGTATCTTCCCCTGCAATATGACTTGGATGATTTCATATTTGTTTCTCCTCATGAAATATTTCACGACCTCCATGACTTACTTGGCAAGATGCTTGCCTTCCAATCCGGAGATTGTGGGCTGAATTCCTACTGAAGCTCGATTTAAAAAAAAAATCAAAAATCTACCTGGTTTTCACTTAAAGTCTTATCTTTTTACATCTACTGTATACAAAGAAAGTTTTACACGTGATTCATTCGGGTGCTGTTTTAGCTACCAGACGTGATTCGTTTAATAATACGAGACATATCCAGAAAGTAAGTGTACTGAATTTTTGTAGGTTACAATTTTTTTTATTTAAACAAAAAAATTACGTGGTTACCGTAGTACATATGTAAGCTATTTTTCGACATAGTCGCCATTCCTCTCAATGCAGGTGGTGAAGCGGGGTATCAACTTTTTGATGCCTTCCTCGAAGTAGTTTCCCGCCAACCCCTCCGTCCACTTCTCCACCTCCTCCTTTACCTCCTCGTCGGTTGAAAACCTTTTTCCACCCATGTGCAGCTTCAAGGAGGTAAAGAGATAGTAATATGAAGGTGCTAGGTCAGGGGAATGCGCGGGATGGTTCAGGACATCCCATTTAAACGAGGCGTGCAGTTCCTTCGTGGCGTTGGCCGTGTGTGGTCTTGCATTGTCGTGCAGCAGGCAGACTCCCTTTGTCAGCATGCCTCTCCTCTTGTTCTGAATCGCCCTCCGCAATTTTTTTAGGGTCTCACAGTATCTTGCAGAGTTGATGGTGTCCCCTTGAGGCATATATTCAATTAAAATTATGCCTTGACAGTCCCAAAACACGGATGCCATGATTTTCTTGGCTGAAATTGTGGTTTTGAACTTTTTGGCGGAGGGTGAAGAGGTGTGACGTGACTGTTTTTAAACTCGCGACACCACTTGTACACACTCGTACGATTCATAGCTTTATCACCATATGCAGTTTTCACCTCATTATAAACCTCAACCGGAGGTTTTCCCTTCCAAACGAGATAACGGATGACGCCACGTATTTCGCACTTGGCGGGAGATTGGATTTACATTTTTCACGAAACGTGTTGTCGCGTCGACACTTCTCAACGTACTGACTTCGAACCGGTTTCGTTGCGGAGGGGAAAGGTCAAGCTACACGGAAGTGTAGCCAACATGTCGAAAATAAAATCCATCCGGTCGTGAGAGCCTCAGTACACTTACTTTCTGGATACGCATAGTACCTTGAGTTTCGAACTAGAACGCCCTTGAGGAGAATTTACTCTCTAAACGGTGGTATATAAAATTGTCCTTTGAATGAATGGAAAATATCCCAAGTATTCCTACGAGTATCTCCTCTTGATACAAGTTAGTATAGTGGGTTTCACGAGAGTTGGCACTGCTGGACTAGGGTGACCATATTTTAATTTATTTTGTAATATATTTTTAAATATTATCTATCTAATACTTAATATTCCAATAAAATACTTACCATAATAATAATATAATATCAGATTGAGGCATGTACCTAATGACAATAATGAAATCAATGGTCAATATAAAATCAAATTATTTATTCAATAGGCAAATAAAACACAATTAACACCAATAAATACTAAGACCAATTAAAAATGACTTATAACTAGGTACGTATTGTAAAAATAAATAAATGACCCTAACACTGATTCAAAAAATTATTTACATAGATATGCAATGCATATTATCTGGTTACCTACCATTGTTTCATACCTTAATTCTAAGAAAATTATTCAGACCAATCTTAATTATCTACTGGTTCTTAAAACTAACAAACAATGCAACTATACCTATACCTAAAGCTATCTTTTAATTAAAAAAATATCGCTATCATAGCTCGAATTGATATTTATTAAAAACAGCAATTCACTGAATAATAAATAAAAATCAAGAATATTTACCTCCTCACTAGTGTCCCGTCATTTCTTCATGTAATTATAAACATTCAAAACCACTTCTTTAGTCTGTACACACAAGGCTCTTCTTTTTCCTAATTTCGTAACTTCAGACATTATGGTCACCGTATTTTTCGTCAAATAAACGGATCACATTAATCAATCACGGCAAAGTTGAATGTCAGTTGAATACTAAGGGATCACATCAACCAATCACGGCTAAGATACTTACTAATACATTGATACGTTTTGTATTATATATTACGCACTAAGCTTGTCAATGTGTTAAAAAGTGCAAACTCTCATGAAACCCACTCTACTTCTTTGTCTTTTATCATGCGTCTGAGGATCTCTTCATTACGCACTTTTTAACCCAAGAAGTCTTTTAACATTCTCATGTAGCATTAAATTTCAAATGCTTTTATTTATTTTGTGGTGACTTGGGTGAGTGTCCAAATCTCCACGCCCTAAAGAAGTAATGAAAAGATGTAACGCCATACAAATTAAAATGCTTATTCTTAATTTAAAGTTGAAGTATGTATTACAGAGAATATTTTTAATTTTTGAAGAAACAGCTCCGTGTCATCTTAATTCTGAATTCCCGGGAATGATCACACTGTTCTTCACCGCTGTGTTTTGAAGAAACAGCTCCGTGTCATCTTAATTGTGAATTCCCGGGAATGATCACACTGTTCTTCACCGCTGTGTTTTGAAGAAACAGCTCCGTGTCATCTTAATTCTGAATTCCCGGGAATGATCACACTGTTCTTCACCGCTGTGTTTTGAATAAACAGCTCCGTGTCATCTTAATTGTGAATTCCCGGGAATGATCACACTGTTCTTCACCGCTGTGTTTTGAAGAAACAGCTCCGTGTCATCTTAATTCTGAATTCCCGGGAATGATCACACTGTTCTTCACCGCTGTGTTTTGCTGTGTAGAGCGATCAGTCAAATATTTTCATAATTTCAGTTTAATATAATATAATATATTAATTATGAATTCGCTGAAACGAAATGCAATTAAAACAGTTATTTTCTTTTATAAATATGAATCATCTTGTAACACATATATTTTGTTTATGTTATGTTATTGCTTTCCCCGAAAAAATTAAGGAGTCCAAAAAATAAAATCTTTCACATAGAAAACTAGATACGGCACTGGTTTCCATATCTGAATACTAACGCCACCTCTGTCCACACCACATAAGAATTCAATAAGTTAACAGCAAAATTGATTGAGGCCACGCTTTTTGATTGCTGCTGCAATATCAGTTGTTGACAACATATCGTTATTCGATGTTCGGTATCATCATCATCGTTTGTGACGATCTTCGCGGTCTAGTGGATAAAGCGCCTGTCGTCTTCCCAGTGGTTGTGGATTCAATTTCTGTTGACACTCTGATTTGAAAAAAAATTCCAGTGTGGTTTGTACTTTATGGTTGATCACCTTTCTAGTTGGTTAAAAATGATTTCCAAATGCAAATAAATCCCGTTTATTCAACGAAAATATAAAATTTACTGTTTATTCAACGAAAGTGTTAGGCAAAGGCCACACCGAAGCGCTTCGCTTAGTGCTAAACTAGGTGCTACGTGACTAATAGACTAGGTGACTATAATAGTCACATAGCGTGGCGCGAAGCGTGCAGTGTGGCAATTGCGATAGTATGGGGTGTGTTGGTTCGATAGGATATATCACCTAGCTCGCAGCGTAGCTCTAAGCACCAAGCGAGGCTCCTAAGTGTGTGGCCAAGGCTTAATACGTACCAAGTCGCCGTCTCCCTGTCGTGGTAAGCAGAAAAGAGAGAGCGTCAGATTTTTCTATCGTAACACGCATCTTTCGTCTTTTCTATATTCATGCATGCATCTTCTACGATTTCTACAACTTTCTACATTACCTTCTTTCAAAATACCACACAATTGATCCAACCATACTTTCCTTAGCCTTCATCAACCACGCCTTTCACTCATATTTGCACGATATATTAGTTTTGTTAATCTTTCTTCATTCATTCGTTCCATATGCCCAAATTGTCTTAGCGTGTTCTTTGTCTTACTCAACACATTAGCCTTAAGGTCACACTCATTTTATATCACTTTATTCCGTATTCTGTCATACATTGTCATCCCATGTATTATTCTAAGTATATGCATTTTTACAGTATTTATTCGGCCCTTTTCAATCTTATTCCACGTTTAACTCCCATAGTTCAAAATTTTTACTAAAATACTGTTGTGGACTATCATCTTGGCAGATTTTGATATTGTCCGGTTCAAGTATATGGTATATGCCACTTTAAAGTGGAATAAACAGTGTTTGATAAAACAAATTACAGTGTATTTACATTACACAATGTTAATGTCTTAACTAGGACAGTAACAAAACCTTCTAAGATGATAGATAGTCCATAACAATATTATAGTAATAACTTTAATGTATGAGAGTAAAACGTGGAAATTGTATAAATAATACTCGTATACACAAGTACGAGTTTATATGTTTTAGTATAAGAAAGTGTAATACAATACAATAATACAATAATCGATATGTATTATGTATCATCCCACCAAACACAGAGCATTGTCTTCCGTCCATAGCGATTTGGCCTTGCAGTCGATGTCGCTGGTTTGCTTGGAGTTACCCTATTTCTACAATGAAACATATGGTGTTATTTTATGACACTTCTCATCTCAAAAGCTCGTTATAGTTGGGAAATTCTAGGATGAGTCCTGTGACAGATCACAAATTTGCCCCAATACAACCTTACCTGTTAAGGATAAGAGAAAAACACCCTACTTGTTAAGGATAAGAGAGAAAAAACCCTACCTGTTAAGGATAAGAGAGAAAATAACATATAAACATAAATGAGTATCATATTTTTTTTTACTCTCAACCGAATAAACTGTTGTGCTCCCCACACGATAAATGTGTTATATCACTCAGTTATCTGAAGTCCTGTTCAGCATCTCTTGCAGCCTGGAAGTCAGTGGCCCAGAGGACGTGGACGGGACAGGGCGTCCCACCCTGAGGTAACCCTATTTAATACAGTACTCTCTCCATTTTACCGCTATCATTTTACCGCAACTGATGCATTATCGTATACATTTTATTATACTTTCAATGTTAATAGATAGGCCTATGATTTAATAGTACGCATGAACATTAATGGAACAATAATTGAATATTGTAATTTATTTTTATCAAACATTGTTTATTAAAAAAGTGGAATAAACAGTGTTTGATAAAAATAAATTACAATGTCTTTAAACCTCCACAATGTTAATGCCTTAACTATAAACAACATAATAATGTAATAGATTATTTCAGCGAGATTTTTATCCTGTTGTTGATGATTGTGCCCGGTGTATCGGTCCAATTTGAGGACACCTTACTCCTTCATCGGATTTATGAAGTGACTGTGGGTTATTTGGTATAGATCGTTCAGTCTAAAGAGTAATTTTGCAATAGTGTGAGTAACAGTGCGTTTACAAAAACTTGTCACTTCATTTTTTTAATGAAGTGAAAAAGCAAAAAAATATAAAAATAATATTTTATATTCAAACATTGAAATGAACACAGACGTTATGTAAATTAAAAATGCTGTCAGCTTAAATTGTAATAATCATAAAAATAAAATGAAAGTAAGTTTATTTAACATATTAATTGTTTAGGCATGACAGATTCTAGGAAACATTAAATAACAATAATGGAATTTTTCAAGATTAAAAATAAATATAAGTACAAGTATTATAAAGTAAAAATGTTCGTCAGCTTTAATTAGATTATAGCACATAAAAATACAATTATTATTGTATGTAAGATTATTGAACATATTAATGTATCATAATTACATAATTACAATGCCAAATAATAAAGTTTTAAAATAATAGTGGATGGAGTGATACTAAATTCTATGAGACTTTAAGTTATAACAAAGTACAATCGAAGCTTTCGAAAAATGTTGAATTATACATTACATTAGACAAAAATCGCACTAATAGATTGCAGCACCTTTTCGACCGATCCCTAATTATTATCAATCATTACCAACATTTAAAACAATCTCCTTTGCTTGGCCCGAAAGCAGTTTTCCCTTTCATAATTGCGACATGGTAGTGTTTTTCTAATCACCGAGTATTTTAACAACAATACAAACGTGCGCTCTGCGCGAATCAATCGTGTGGCATTCTAAAACCAATACCATCTACACAACCATCTACAGAGAGTGTTACTCACACTATTGCAAAATGACTCTTTAGGCTAAACGATCTATACGAGACCTCTATTTAAGGGTGCTTTATGTGTAAGGTGACCAGATGTCCCGGTTTGGTTGGAACCGTCTTAGTTTTGAATTATTTGTCTTGGCGTCCCGATAGATATCATCTGTGTCATCCCAGTCTTGAATAAATTGTATCAAAATTCCAGATAATTATGAAAAAGGCCGTGTCGCGACTTCAAAAAAAATATTACTCCTGTATATTTATTTTTATCGGCGGTTACGAAACATGTTCGAAAGTTATTTAGATTTCTACAAAAATATTTCAAATGACAAAGTTTTTCTGGAAAAATCCCATATCTGGAACGTATTTGTTACAGAGATTACGTTTACAGAAATTACGTAAAGCGAAGTATTACTGTATTTGATATATAAAAGGGGTTGCCTCGACTGATTTCCTAGGCGTATTTAATTGCCAGTTCATCGTTGTCCACGCTTCCCCTGGCAAATATCCATAAATAACCAACGATCGCTTCATTTATCCGATGGAGTAGTAAGGTGTCTTTAGATCTGACCGATATCCCGAAGACCATTATCAACAGTGACAGTGCTGTCCACATAGCAATATCAGGGTATACCCAAGGATTCGACGTCAAGCCTTGCTTTTCATTTATTTAAAAATAACTAATCTTATTTATTTCCAGGCCCAGTAAAACAATGCGTAAAAATATGCGGTAAGTTAACACTTAGTCGTGCAGACTTACCATGTTGGGGTGCTACGATGGCGGAGGACCTCCAGAAGACAACATAGATATCGATACAGAGGATAAAGAGAAGACGCAAAAGGCAGGAGCCAATGGAGAATGTGGCAGAAGACAACGCAAGAACTGGTCAGACCAACGCTATGGACATGGACTAAGATACGGTACAATGAGGAACAATTTGCTGTTTCTGATTTTGATCGTAGTTTTTGGATTAATGGGAACAACTTCTGCTCAAGAAGGTGAGTCGTCTATTATTTTTTTATTCTTCATTTCCAGCCTTCTTCAAGATCGAAGAGCCTAACCCTTTTGCAGTATGTTTCACCCTAATAATATAATCCTTGACTCTATAAGCGTTTCTCAATTCAATTTAGATACAGAAATATTTAACATTTTACCAACATATAGAATTGAAAGTAACATTTTTTTAGGAGGAAGGCAACTACACGTTTTGTCCTCTTTTATGTCTCATAAATACATGCAGCCGCATAAATACATGCATTCGCATAAATACATGCGGCCGCATAAATACATGCAGCCGCATAAATACATGCAGCCACTCTGTATATCATACCTACGTGCCTGTCAGGGAAAAAATGGATCTATTATATATATTAATTGTCTATTATAACGGCGTTAAATATGAAAATATTTTTCGGAGAAAATACCGTAAATAAATCATAAAAAAGCACTCTAAATATAACACATGAGAGAAATATGCAACATGAAATTTGTAATACATATTACAACCTGGTGTGCTGATTGCCATGTGTCAATATCTTAGAACCAACCAGAAAAGTGTTCGAGGACTGAGTAAAAACCAGAGTCGAATCCTTTTAAAAAAATTCTGGGTTCCAACTTAAATCGTACCCGGTCTGGAAGATATACTAACTAGGACATGGAGGTTTATATTTGATAATGGGGCATACGATCTCTGTAGCCTAGTGGTAACTTTATTGACTCTCACTCAGGGCTATCGGGTTTGATTTTCGATGATACTCAATGAAAATATGCCAGTTTGATAAAATTAGTTCGCCTGGTAACAATACTCGCTCGCGCCGAGCCGAGCCGAACCTTGCCCACTCCAGAGGCTCTAAAACCGAAAGCTCGCTTACTGGGGCCGAAGACAATGTTGTCTCCCGACTATGCATTTCAATATGCCCGAAATATTTATTCTGATAAATTAAAGAGTACCATAAGAAAAAAATGGTTCATTACATGTCGCGCCGATATTTCGGCGCCACGAGCCTTTTAACACAATGGACAAGCCCATATATCGGCGAACGAAGCTAACATATAAGGCTTAACAACACTTATGAATATTGATACTAAAAAAAATGTAGCGTGGTCCCTGTGACGTTTCACAAATTTGCCCCAATACAACCTTGTAACGACGTTCAGTCATTTTAATTATTTTATCAACTTTAATATAAGCCTCGATTCTAATAAATATCAACTTATTTAGGTAAATACATTACATAAAAACTAACAATAATGATCAAAGGTCACTACGTTAGTCTGCATTGGCTAGGGATGGGGTATACGATAAATGGATTTTCGATTTTTTATACCTAAAATGAAATGTTCGTAATTAGTATTAATTCATAGTGGATCTTGGCCTATTTAAAGATATATACAAACCATACAATACATTAGAAAGTCAGTATTATGAAAATTAAGAATTAAAAAGTCAGTTTAAAAACAATTTTGGGATTTATAAAAAAAATTATTCGATTTGTAAAACAAAACGATTTTACCCCCATCCCTTTGAGACATGACATTTCAAACGTCACAGGGACCATGCTATATTTTCTTGAGTATAATAACAAGCGTGATGTAACACACAACACTATTTTGATGATTTGCATTATTTAAACGAGGCAAAATTATATTAACATAGATTGTGTTTGGACGAGCATCTCGACATGATATCTAAATGAATAAATGGCCTCACATGTACATACTATATAACAGTCTCGATATAAAGGAATACTTGAACTTAATCAAAAAGTGACTGTTTTCAATTAAGGCCTGTTAAACAGCCCAATACTGTATCGCGGCAGACGTATCTATTTCCAATCAGCATCATATTTTGTTGAATAGTATTCATTCATACATTCATTCGTATAGTAAATTTAAAGATATCTTAAACATTAGAAGAGGTCTACACACCTGTTTGTAGATAAAAAAAATGCTTACAGGAAAAATAGCGACCCTTTTTTGATCGATAAACTTTTGTTTAACCCTTCCTGTTTTGTGATGTGTAACTAGTACACATTGCTTCTAAAAACTTTAATATCTCTATAAATATAATAAATACTGGGTTCAGATTTTAGGTGTTCCTCCGTAATACATTTACGCATTGAATGAAAAAAATAATATTAATAATAATTAGCACTTATCGGCCACATTAGAGATATTTTGTGAAAATCGGAAATAAATTCACCAATACAATCAAACGTGTGCCAGTGTGTGACGTAGGTATATTCATTCTAAAAAAAACCGCTATGGGTGAGGAAGCGACGCTATTCACGTCTTACTCTCACTCTACTTCGGTATATGGGAACGAAAGAAATATATTCTCAGTTCGCTCGCTTCTCTCGCTTCAGTAGCTCGCGGGCTTTTGTTTCGCCCGTTTTGTGAACGTCGGCCGATGTTTTTTTTTATGTTTTCAGCAATTAAATTTCAATTATCACTTTTGACTTCAAATTTAATTAATTTTAGCGATTGGCTATGAATACTCTTATTTTTCCGATTTTAAATCACTCATTTTTACATGTGTATTGAATACATAGCACCGGAACGCGCGGATTTTTTTAGCACATGAAGGGAAATGTTAATGTACCTCAGAAAAATATTTCCGCCAACAGTTAGCAAACTATGTTACGCGTACCACGTACGCGAGTATTCATGAAACTTGTAGCAAACTATGTTACGCGTACCACGTACGCGAGTATTCATGAAACTTGTTCCATATAATTAACATGTTGAAGCAAGTTACAATAATATTTATTGAGGTAACCTACCCGGATACGTGTCTATAAAAAGTTTCATGATATACCTTTATACGTTTCAGGATATATTTAAACTTGGAAAAATACATCTCGCAGGATATCTGTGTTGACGAAACAGTTAACAATTATTTATACGCTATAAAAACGTGTTTATATACCAATGAATACAAATTAACCTTTTCCTTCCTGTGCTAAAAAAATCCGCCCGTTCCAGTGATGTGTACGAGTATTCAATACACATCAATACATATGTAAAAATGAGCGATTTAAAATCGGAAAAATAAGAATATTCATAGCCAATCGCTTAAATTATTTAAATTTGAAGTCAAAAATGATAATAATTGAAATTTAATTGCTGAAAACATGAAAAATAACATCGGACGGTATTCACAAAACGGACGGAGCAACCACCTCGAACTACTAAAAAGAGAGAAGCGAGCGAACTGAGATTCTATTTTTTGCGTTCCCATATGTGACGTGAATAGCGTCGCTTCCTCACCCATAGCGGCTTTTAGAATGAGTATACCTACGTCACACACTGGCACACGTTTGATTGTATTGGTGAATTTATTCCCGATTTTCACAAAATATCTCTGATGTGGCCGATAAGTGCTAATTATTATTAATATTATTGTTTTCATTCAATGCGTAAATGTATTACGGAGGAACACCTAAAATCTGAACCCAGTATTTATTATATTTATAGAGATATTAAAGTGTTTAGAAGCAATGTGTACTAGTTACATACCACAGGACAGGAAGGCTTAAACTTATGTAGAACATAACGTGCAGTTTTTATATGATGCTAGTCCAGTTTCTTCGCAACCGTGCTATTCTGGACTCCATTCTGTCTTTAATGTAGCTGCTAATCTTATATGAGGTTATTTGTCGACAATTGTGATCGTTTTCTTCAAATTGCCTTACAAAAAATCTTTGTCCTGTTATTTTTAAAATGAAAAAAATCGCAAATATGCCAAAATACTCGTACTTTGTAAATACTTGCCTGTCAAACATAAACTGCCCATCCAATATGGCTGAAAATTTAAATGTAAACCACAGCTAGTAACGCCAACGTGAAGAAAAAATATTAACTCAATCAAAAACAAACAACCCGCGAAATTCAAATATTTTCGTTATTTTGAGCTTGATCTCTATAGCTATCTTATGAGCTTTATAGCTATCTTATTCGGGCCCCTTTATCTCCGTTGTGTTGTGTCTTTCGATTCTGTGTCTGGGGATGTTCCTTCGGAGGGGTGGTACTTATTCGGAGGGGTCGATTCCTTCTTCATCAGATGAATTAGTTGTTCCAGATCGGACTAGAGTGGTGGGGTATTATTTATTTTATTTATTTATTTAACACTTTTATTGCAAATACAATCTGACCGGCTTATTGCCAGGTAGCAATCTCTTCCAACCAACCAGATAAAAATAAATGAAGCATGTTACGTGGTCGCATAAATCATTCAAATGACTATCCATCCCCACGAAATCCATAAACATATAAGTGAGCACATGCCCACGAACCCCACAAAGACGGACAATCACCCGAACATTATTATTTTCCATATAAAGTTAGATATCATCAATCAAAAGGAAAGGAAGGGATGGTGGAGAGGAAAGGAAAAGAAAAATCGGGAATGAAACACGTTATTTTACTGACTAGAAATTAAGAGTTTTTTCAGTCGCTTCTTAAAGCATGCCAATGACGGAGCGAGTCTTATATTGGTTTGTAACATATGGCCATATCCCACATTTATGGCTATATCCCACATTTATGGCTATATCCCACATTTATGGCTATATCCCACATTTATGGCTATATCCCATATTTATGGCCATATTCCACATTTATGGCTATATCCCACATTTATGGCTATATCCCACATTTATGGCTATATCCCATATTTATGGCCATATTCCACATTTATGGCTATATCCCACATTTATGGCTATATCCCACATTTATGGCTATATCCCATATTTATGGCCATATTCCACATTTATGGCTATATCCCACATTTATGGCTATATCCCACATTTATGGCTATACCCCACATATATTTAATGGATATGCTTAGGTGTATTACTCCTTAAGCTTTATAAGAGATCTCGTAAGACGCGCATGTTTATATAGTACATATAAAAATTGCTAAGAGAAAAAATAGCAAACCATTTGTCGATTCAGACTTTTATTTAGTACACCGGACAATTATTCACAATGAATTGAATTGAAGATTGTTTTCGGTTCACGAACTGAGTTAAGAGCATCACCACTCGCACACGGAATAACCCTATTGAATGGATTTTATGATATCTGATATGATATCTTCCATATCTCGATGGATAAATTGAGGATTTAACTATTTAATAAACTTTGTAGGTATAACTAAGTCACTTCACAGGTGGGCATGAGTAATATTGTTTATGTTGTTATTATGTTATAGTTAGACTTTTAATATATTTTTTTCTTGTTATTTGATTAAATTGGGTTATGCCTGTATCCAGTGCTTTTTTTAAAAAAAAAGAAGGTGCCAAAGCTCACTTCTTGTCCAGCTTTTTATAAACCGTAAAAAAGGTGGTGAAGCGCCTCTCCACTGCGCTCCACCGCAAAAAAGCACTGACAGTGCTTTTTTTCTTAATAAAAGGTGCCGGAGCTCCCTTCTTGTCAAGCTTTTTGTATACCGTAAAAAAGGTGGTGGAGCGCCTCTCCACTGCACTCCACCGCAAAAAAGCACTGACAGTGTTTTTTTTAAAAAAAAAGGTGCCAGAGCTCCCTTCTTGTCAAGGTTTTTGTATACCGTAAAAAAGGTGGTGGAACGCCGCTCCACCGCAAAAAAAACACTGCCTGTATCAAATGTAAAATAAAATATTATGCATCAGAAAATTCCCGGCTGTTCGTCTGCTTTATCCGCCACTGGGTGTAATACACATAAAATCAAGGCAATCAACTCAACGCCCCAACTTTCAATGTCTGGAATGGACAATTTGGAATAGTATAATAATTCACCCATGTCAAGTGACAATTAAATAGTTTGAAATATTACCATTCTTGTCACTAATTTGTAGACATTTCTCTAACAGCATCGCGCTTCCCGGTCAATTGACTGTGCAATAATATTATAGTTTGATATTACTGATTATTGTTTATATACTTGCTGCCGCAAAAGGTTAAGGACCCCTGACAATTTATAATGAATTTGACAGGCGACAATTATACATTTCTTCTGAGTCAGATGTGTTCAACCGTTTTTTTTTATATTCATAATCCATATACCCTTCACTCATTCGTTCAAACAGACTTACCATATAAAAGGGAATTGGAAAATGTGGTAAAAGATGACCGAGAAATCCCATAATGAAGAGCGTGGCCGGGAGATACCGTCTTCGGCTCTATTAGCCTTCGGCAATCCGGGTCAGTCCACAGCCCGGTACCTCACATCCTACGAAGTCATGACCGAAACGTATTGGTTTATTTTAAGGGCGTTGGGAGTTTAATCCAACCAATGGACAGTTCATCCTGGAATCTTATTTGCGAATAGCTGCGTTTTACAGATTACGACAAGACTTCCTAAAAATTGTAGATGTTGTGTTCACCTTGTCCCGCGACCCAACAAAAATATATTTAAGTAGAAACATTTAAACTGAGCAAATGAAATATTGCAATGCATATAAATTTAACGAAACCTTATTTTACCAAATCTTATCTAACCTTACCTTATTTTATCAAACCTTAACTAACCTAACCTTATTTTATCAAACCTTACCTAACCTAACCTTATTTTATCAAACCTTACCTAACCTAACCTTATTTTATCAAACCATACCTAACCTAACCTAACCTTATTTTATCAAACCTTACCTGACCTAACCTTATTTTATCAAACCATACCTAACCTAACCTAACCTTATTTTATCAAACCTTACCTAACCTAACCTTATTTTATTAAACTTTACCTAACCTATCCTTATTTTATCAAACCTTACATAACGTAACCTTATTTTACCAAAAATAAAATATATAATCGATAAATTATTTTGTTTTCAGGTATTATCGTAGATATTTTGGAACATGTTGGAATCGCAGATCTTCCATCCGGGGTGACTATAACCACTCCATATTGCTATGTCAACGCATCATCAGCATCAGCCGAAGATGTGGAGATGGAGAGGGCTTATCATATGGAGATGTCAGCTCAGCTCACCGTGCAGACCTCCGTGGCGTTTCCTGACGGCTTTCCAACAGATTTCTCTCTGCTCTTGGTTGTGAAGACAATTAAAGGTATTGCTTTGTGAAACCTTTCAAGACCCTCAGTAGATTCCTGAAACCGAGTACTGAATTCTACGAGCATACTAGCTAAAATACAAGCTTTAATTAAGCTGGCTGTTTTGAAAGTGGGAAACTTCCAAAATATTTTTTTTTAATGGGAAGATAAGTTATTTAATTAAATTTTGGTATTAACAGATCTTATTTCTAAAAAAAAAGATTGATTTGTTAATTTTTATCTCCTCGGCAAGATCTCACGCCTTGTCTTAATGACTGCCTTATTTTATGCGGTAATCGAGAGTAAAATATAATGTTGTATGAAAGCATAAATAACGTAATTACGCGACTCAATTTGCGTGGTGTAAATTGTGCTATAGTTCGGAAATTCTAGGATGAGTCCTGTGACAGATCACAAATTTGCCCCAATACAACCGTATGTAATGTATTTACTTAAATAACTTGCTATTTATTAGAATTGAGGCTTATATTAAAGTTGATAAAATAATTAAAATTACTGAACATCGTTACAAGGTCGTATTGGGGAAAATTTGTGAGCTGTCACAGGACTCACCCTAGAATTTCCGAACTATGTTATACCTAGCCTTAGCGTCCTCCGCGTCGCGTCATCCCTTCTTTTAGACATGCCACATAGCAATTTTAAAAGGTAATATTTCTTTTGATATCACCGCTGTAAGTAATATTTTATTATATTTATTTAAATAACTCCGGCGTCACTTTGTGGAACTCCATAATATATGGTATGTTTAAATAACTAATGCGTCACTTTGTGGAACTCAATAATATGTGTTCAAATAACTCCGGCGTCACTTTGTGGAACTCCATAACATGTGTTTAAATAACTCCGTCATTTTGTGGAACTCCATACTGTGTTTAAATAAATCCGGCGTCACTATAAAATTAAAACACGTTAAACGTTATGTTTTGCATATCACAATGCATTTCAACACTTACTCTGTCATCATCAGGTGAGTTGACAAGAACTGATGTACACATTAATTACATCATTATGTGTGTTGTTTATGGTAAAATAGAGTAAAACTCTATTTCTAACTCTATTGCCCCTTAGTACCATAAACAATAAATATTTATTTATTTTATTTTTAATAATTTATGCATAAGTAATTTTATAAATACATAATTGATGAAAAAACACCAGATAATTTAATGTGGACACAATTTTAATGTATCTGAGTTTGTTGCCTTTAATTTGTCGTGTCCCCGGTAAACTAAGGTTTTGCCTATAACTTACTGAAAATATATAACATGGAAAAATAAGTTGATATTTTATTGCCAATTGTTAATTATACAAAACCCCATCACAAACTTTCATAAATTTGATAAACAGTGAAACTTAATAGTGTAGACACTTTTACTCTACTTCACGATAAACAACGCTTATAATAATTTAATTAATATATACGAGTACTTCAATTCTTGTTAACTCGCCTAATGATGGACACAGCAAGTGTTGAAATGTACTGTGATATGCAAAAGATAAAGTGGATTAACCCTGAGAACGCTACGAGAAAAAAATATAATTGTCTATCTAGTGCTGAGATATATTTACGATTCGGACGTTCGTGATAAATATTTATTTTAAACAACAAAAAAACAAAAAAAAATATATTTTTACAACATAAATATATTTTAGAATATGTACCCTTGTATTCTAAACGAATGATATTCATTTAGAATACAAGGGTAGAACAAATTTCTTCCACTGCTATAGCAGTGCGCCGATCTCTCAGGGTTAAAAAAGTGACAGTGTATGGTATAATTTTGTATTAAATATTTCATTCACTTAATTAATTTATGATTGATTTGTTCTCATTCCTGGAAGGGATGGGGGTGGATCTAAGGAACCCCTCTCTCCTGTCTGCGCACTTGATATACTGCTATTAAAGTCATGTGAATGATGTCTCTCTCTTTAAAAATTTCTTATTATAATGTTCTCACTTACCTTCCATCTTGTGAGTTGAATGGCGAAGACTTTGTAATGTAATATTATTGACCTTTTGACAATAACTATATGTTGAAATTTTTTACTTAATATTTCCGATTTGTGGTTGACTGTAGAAAGCGAAACCGCAGACAAGGGAGAGTTTTTGTTCTTGCAAATACTAACAGTGATTCTTTCTTCAGGTAAAGGGCAAACAACCCTGATGACTATATACTCCGACAGTGGCGATGAACAGCTGCTGTTGTCTCTCGGTACGGATGTTTCCATATTCTACGAGGACATTGATGGAAACCCTTCGGATGGAAATATGATATCATTTGGAGTCAGCATAGATGATGGATTGTAAGTCTTATATAGTTTTTCGGCTTTCATAAGTAACCATGGCAGAATAGGAGTTTATTTTTCAGTGTCAAGTATTATACACATCAACGACATCTTCATTGCTACAATCCAGTCTACATGACAGAATTCCAGAATGAATTTATTTTTAACTCAGTCCTGGACAGCTTGTTATCAGTATCTCACTTAAAGTGCCAAATGAGATAAAACAATTTATAACAGGAAGAGGATTTAAGTTATGACATCTGTGATTTAGTTGGTAAGATGCTGTAATTCTGCTCGAGGGCTTCGGGTTCGGTTCCCAATGGTATACAAAAAAATATAAAAAGGAGTCCTGGTCTAGTAAATAGTTTGTTTTGTTAACAATACTTGAGTTAGTGATGTGTATGTGAGGGCTGTTAGCATCTTCACATGTGATAATACAGTAAACCCATCGATTATCCAGGATAACATTAACTGGGTTGCGGATTAATCAGGGCAGTAAAAATTTGAAAACTGTGCGCGATTGGATAAATCGTGATTGGATAACTCAAAGTACAACATGATTATCTTCATAGCAAAAACTAAGTGTATGACATTCTCCAAAGACCCACTAGAGGGATTGGAAGAGATTGCCGCCATAAGCCCGCCAGATTGTATTGCAAGAAAAGTGTTAAATAAATAAATAAATAGAGTGCAGAATTTCAGTACGTGACGAGCCAATTGAACAAGCAACCCAGTTCAGATATCTTGGTAGTGAACTGCTCAGCTCTCATGACCTCCCCAGAGAAGTAAGGCCTCAGGTAGATAAAGCTGCAGTTGTGGCGGGCTGCCTGAGAGATGTCATATGGAGGAATAAAGATATGAGAACGGATAGCAAGGTACGCATTTATAAGACCTGTGTGCGACCTATCCTCACATATGGCATCGAAGCGAGGGCGGACACTGTCAGGACAAAAAGTATGCTAAGGACAACGGAAATAAGAACTCTACGTGCTATTGCTGGGAAAACTTTGCGTGATCGTGTAAGGAACACCACAATCCGAGAGGTCCAAGATGTGGTCAGATGGGGACGACAGCGTTGACGATACAGGCACCAACATGTACAGAGAATGAATTCCACAAGAATTCCATACATAGCTCTGCATGGGGTACCGGATGAACGGCGTCCACCAGGGAGATCCCCGAAACGATGGAGAGATAGCTGGACCTCAGCATCACAGAAGGACAACCCTGCAGTAACAGACTCTTGAGTCTATAGAAAGTTTAAGAAGAAGAAGAAGATTGCATAAATGCAGATGATAATTTGCCTGGATATCAAGTTTTAGATGATGAAGAGATTATACAATGTGTTACTGCTAATTAACCTCCAACCACTGATTAGGACGAAAGTTTCCTTATACAAGAGAAAAGTATACAGCACAGTGCTGCTTTAACCAACGTTGAAAACTTGCTCAGTTATTTGGAGCAACAGAAATGTTGCACCATTTGACAAAAGTGAACTGAGGGAAAAAAATTATTTGTTTACTGTCATATTTTGAATAAAAGTTTTTATTTATCATATTCGGATAATCGAGAGTCTACTGTATTGCCAACACATGCGATTTATTTATTTTATGAACGACACAACAGTGTCTTTTATATACAAATGAACATGTGACAAATTATACAAGTACTTAAAATTATTGACAAAAATATATAAAACTTTGTCTTAAACTAACATTTACAGGAGATACAAAAAGTAGTATAGTTCGGAAATTCTAGGATGAGTCCTGTGACAGCTCACAAATTTGCCCCAATACAACCTTGTAACGATGTTCAGTAATTTTAATTATTTTATCAACTTTAATATAAGCCTCAATTCTAATAAATAGCAAGTTATTTAGGTAAATACGAGTACATTACATAAGGTTGTATTGGAGCAAATTTGTGAGCTGTCACAGGACTCATCCTAGAATTTCCGAACTATAGTAATAATAAATTACAGTCATTGTTTAAAATTCTTTAATATCAATATTTATATTTAAGTTCAATATATGTATGTATATCACAAAATATTACCAAATTTTACCAAGTAGACTTACGTAATTGTCGAAGACTTATTTTATAGTGGTAAAGAACTAAGATTTGTTTTTAAGTGGAACAACGTTTACATAGAACAAGGAGAATTGGATTTTTCGAGAATTTTATGGATAGATCTTGAGATATAGAAAACATATGGACTGATAAACTGTGAGCTCCATACTTACTCAAGTGGTTCTAAAAGTATGAAGGCTCGAATAATGATGCCAAAGATAATGTTATATCCCGGCAACACTCTTTAATTTGTCCAAGGCTAGTTCGTATATTTTGATGAGTATATATTTTGATTGATGTGAGAAAAAATGTGGTTCGGCCCAATAGAAAGAATAAATTATTCAAGATTTACAAAAAAATATTTGAGTTATACATTAGGTATAATAAGTTTAGGAATGATTAGATCAAAATTTATTTAATGAATAATGATTTTTTTCACAGATGGCATCGTCTTGGCTTGAGTATGAAGGGTGACTCCATGACTATGGTAGTTGACTGCGACAAGCAGTACACCAGATCCATTCAGAGATTTCCAACATCTAAATTGAACACTATGGGTGTTATTATCATTGGGCAACAGTTGGCTGAGGAGGATTTCTTTGCTGTAAGATCTTTTCACAAAAAAATTTATAAATCACAATTTAAAATTAAATATTACAAATTCTACGTTTGGTCAGTGTTATTGCATGGAGTGGAATCATGGACCCTCAAAGTAAGTAGTATGAACCGACTGGAAGCACTCGAAATGTGGATGCACCGGAGAATGTTACGGATACCCTGGACGGATATGGTCAGCAACACAAGGGTTCTTCAAAGAGCCAAAGTTGATAGAGAGTTGCTGACTAATATTAAAATCTGAAAGGTGTCCTACTTGGGTCATGTACTTAAAGGAGCAAAGTACTCGTACAAATTACTGCACCTGATCATCCAAGGCAAAATAGAAGGCCGAAGAGGTGTTGGCAGGAGGCAAATCTTCTGGCTCCGCAATATATGTGATTGGACTGGCATAAGGGGCGTTGGAGATCTTTTTCGGGCTGCCGGGGACAAAGATATCTACTCTCAATTGATATTCAACGTTGGGGGGGACCTGACATGACACTGGGAAGAAGAAGAAGATAAAAATTATATTTTGATTAATGGCAGGTCATCATTCTGTCGTGTAGCCCATGGCTGAGCATCATGACTCCCATGATAACGTCTGACGGCTCCTCTTCATCTGTCCCTGCACTCCGCGGTTTGAAGGGCAGTTCGTATGTGTCTCTCACTTGGTCAGATCAACGCATTGGGATTCTTCCTCTTGTACGTTGTCCTTCCATGTTTCCAATAACCATAAACTTCTCCAAGCTGTCTCCTTGGCCACGAGCAATGTGCCAAAAAAATTGGAAGACTCGTCGAAGGCATATTGTCAAAAATTTGTTGGTGACTCCCAGTTCTTCGAGAATGGAGGCATTATGGCAGATATTTAGACCTGAATTCATCGATTGGCTTAAATATTTTTCAAGCCATTTTGAATGGTATTTTATCACATTAAAAAGCAATGTTTTATCAACAAACAAAATTAGATTTTTTCCATTGTTTTGAAAATAGCAAAAGTAGCGTCACTAAAATCACTGTAACTCAATGACACAATATCGGAATGTCATGAAAGTTTGACACGTAACATCTAAAGGCTGGTACTAATTGAAAATGGTATAGATTTGTTATTAGAAGTGCCATCTGTTGGCTAGTCCCGGGACTAATTGATCGATGTGTTATTTATAAAATTAAAATTTCTGGTTTGGACCAATCAAATCTTGATTTTAAATTAATCAATATTAAGGTTTTTACTGTAAATTTTTAAAGCTTCAGCAATTTTTTTTAAGATAAGTCTTTTCCGTTTCAGGGCGACATACAATTGCTACAAGTGGCCGACACTCCAGATGTAGCTTACGACATGTGCAAATCCATAACACCAGATTGTTTTATTGAAGGAGTTACTAGAAACTCTTCTGGCCGAGCAGCAGTGTCTTGGTCATCGAGAGGGCAATCTGGAAGAGTGCATGGATCAAGAACATCTTCATCAGAATCAGGCATAGAAAACTCGGCGGCAGCTCACAGATCTTCGGGCAGATCAAGAACAACAGAAGCAGAAAATGAAGCGAGATCAAGAGTAAGCTTAAATAGTGGAAGTTATTGGACTGGTAGTAGAGGATCTGCATCGCAAAGTAACATAAGAACAGCTACAGAAAGAAACACAGAGGCTTTTGCAAGTGGTGTTTCTCAAACAAACGCTGGTGGATTAAGTAGAGGATCAGCTTTTGGTGTGACAGAAAGTAGTCGTTATAACTTCAGACAAGATAGAAACAATTATGCCACCGTCAGCCCTAATGAAGACGATGATGATAACATATCGTACGAAGAAGAAGAATTTGCTGAATCAGATTACGATGAGAACTCTATAAGGCCCATTTTAGCACATAACAGGTCTGGTGAAGGATCAAATTCTTACGGTTACGGAGGTGTATACTCCGTGGGAGGTGGTGAAGGAAGTTTGAGCGGCGTAGAAACAGGGACTTCTCTTGAAGGCGTTGTTACAAGAGGTAAGATCTTCAAGATTATGAATATATCGTGCCATCTGACATTTAATCTGTAACCTTTATCATATACTCGTGTGTAGATATGCATATAAATAATACATACATACCATTACACCATGTCCTTATCTCTACACACATCCTTTCCCCTCTTCTATATCTATACACCTTCCTATACAACTCCTACGATTTCTCTGACTTTCTACGTTTCGTTCTTCCCAAATATTATTCACTTGATCTAAACATAATTTTCTTGGTCTTCCACTCACAGATGCACTATATATATTAGCCTTTCTTCATTCATTCCATCCACATGTCCAAACTATCTCAGAGAGCTCTTCTTCATCTTACTCAACACATCAGTCATAAGTTTATATTCATCCCTAATCACTTCATTTCGTATTCTGTCATGCATTGTCATCCCATGTATTCTTCTCAATGCAGGCAGCATTAGCATGTTAACATTTCACTCCCGGATATCCAAGTTAATACTAAAATATTGTTGTTGACTATCATCATCTTAGCAAATTTTAATACTGTCTGGTTTAAGTATTAGGTGATAACATAAGTTGTGTCCCTTTTTTTCCAAATTTAAAAATGAGCACCAAAAGTAAAAGAAAATGGTAAAGGTTATACGTCATTCGAAAGAAAATTTTCTGCTCTATAAGATATTGTGTTTGCTTTTACGTTACGAATGTCAAGTAGACGAAAGTGAGCATTTTCGACACTTCCTTCTTTCTGTTCGCGTTCAATCGAGGAAATAAAGCTGCCAAAGCTGCTCGCGATATTTGCAAAGTGTCCGGTGAAGATGCTATGAATGAAAGGACAGCTCGTCGATAGTTTTTGCATTTCAAAGACGATAATTTCGACCTGAAAGACATGGAGCGTTCCGGACGACCAGTGGACTTCGATGAGGACCGCTTAAACCATATTATTCATGATCCCTTTCAAACCACCGTAGAATTGGCTGAGCAGATGAACTGTAGTCACATGACTGTATACCGCCATCTTAAATCAATGGGAAAAGTCCAGAAGTTCGGCGCTTGGGTTCCATATGTTTTGAGTGAAAACGATGATTTGCATCTGGTGGGATTGGCAAGGCGTCATCCATTACGAGATAATTGAACGCAATCAGACAGTCAACGCGGAGCTATACATTCTGCAAATGCAGCGGCTCAACACTGCAATCCAACAAAAAAAGCCGGATTGGCAGTATGGCGTTATTCTGCAACACGATAACGCCATTCCTCATATCGCCAACATTACGAAAAATGCCATTCAAACGCTTGATTGGGAAGTCCTGTCGCAACTTCCATATTCTCCAGACATCGCGTCGTTGGATTTCCACCTTTTCCGGTTGCTTTCGAACAATTTGCGCGGCGTTTCCTTCGATAATGACGTCGCATTGCGTACATTTTTGACGAATTCGCAAAGGCATCGAAAAACTTGTAGAACGTTGGCAAGAAGTTGTAAATAATGAACGAGAATACATTATTGACTAATATGTAGTAAAATAATGAAGGAGAATACATTATTGACTAATTTAATGTAATTTTTTTTTGTTATGTCCTCTTGTTCTCTTCATTTGAAAAAAAAAACGGACACAACTTACGTTAACACCCAATATATTGTATAGGTTTTAGTTCTCCATTGACTTTATTTCCTATTTTAATACGCTGTTCAATATTCCTTGTAACTTTCCATGATCTAGGAAATGCTACCCAAATAACAGAATTCCTCAATTTGCTCCAATCTTTCATTTTTATAAATAAATAATTATTGGTATTATATGGTAACACGAGCCATTTAAAAGTAATACTAAAGCCGTTAAAAAAACATAGTGAATATATATAAAAATTTATATATATTTAAAAAAATCTAACTTAGAATATATTTCATTCAGGCTATTCACTTCCCATGATAATAAATATTCACGTATCAGTATAATATCGTGTATTATCCGTAATATCGTGAATTATCCGTATGCGTTGTTGCCTCACAGGTGCATCAAAACTTGGCAGATGACCCTAAGTAAACATCTCTAAAGCACTATAATATATTGACAAATATTATATAATTCAATATACATTATTATACGGCCTTTTAAGTTCCTTTAAACATCTGGATATGTTATTTACGTGTATTGTATTTCAAGAATTCACATTAAACAGTTTAAAATAACTCATATTTACATGTATGAGTTCTTTTAAACATCTGAATATGTTATTTACGTGTATCGTATTTAAAGAACTCATATTAAACAGATTAAAATAACTCAAATTTACGTGTATGAGTTCTTTTAAACATCTGGATATGTTATTTACGTGTATTGTATTTAAAGAACTCATATTAAACAGTTTAAAAGAACTCATATTTACGTGTATGAGTTCTTTTAAACATCTGGATATGTTATTTACGTGTATTGCATTTCAAAAACTCACATTAAACAGTTTAAAAGAACTCATATTTATGTGTATAAGTTCTTTTAGACATCTTGATGTTATTTACGTGTATTGTATAAATTAATTTTATTTCTTTCAGGGAATGAGGATGACTATTTAAGAGGACAAGGTCAAGGAAGTCAACTTGGGGGTAGTGGAACTGTGTCTGGTGAGGGTGTCTTCAATATATCTGGAGGAACATTGATTGGACCTAAAAGGCCTAGCGTGAGTAAATTTTTGTTATTTCTTCTTTTTGTACTCTGTTTAGTTCCCTAACATTGGTGATTAATTGAAAGGAAGCATCAGTCAATATTTTTGTACTCTGTTAAGTTCCCTAACATTGGTGATTAATTGAAAGGAAGCATCAGTCAATCTTTTTGTACTCTGTTAAGTTCCCTAACATTGGTGATTAATTGAAAGGAAGCGTCAGTCAATCTTTTTGTACTCTGTTAAGTTCCCTAACATTGGTGATTAATTGAAAGGAAGCATCAGTCAATCTTTTTGTACTCTGTTAAGTTCCCTAACATTGGTGATTAATTGAAAGGAAGCATCAGTCAATCTTTTTGTACTCTGTTAAGTTCCCTAACATTGGTGATTAATTGAAAGGAAGCATCAGTCAATCTTTTTGTACTCTGTTAAGTTCCCTAACATTGGTGATTAATTGAAAGGAAGCGTCAGTCAATCTTTTTGTACTCTGTTAAGTTCCCTAACATTGGTGATTAATTGAAAGGAAGCATCAGTCAATCTTTTTGTACTCTGTTAAGTTCCCTAACATTGGTGATTAACTGAAAGGAAGCATCAGTCAATCTTTTTGTACTCTGTTAAGTTCCCTAACATTGGTGATTAATTGAAAGGAAGCATCAGTCAATCTTTTTGTACTCTGTTAAGTTCCCTAACATTGGTGATTAATTGAAAGGAAGCATCAGTCAATCTTTTTGTACTCTGTTAAGTTCCCTAACATTGGTGATTAATTGAAAGGAAGCATCAGTCAATCTTTTTGTACTCTGTTAAGTTCCCTAACATTGGTGATTAATTGAAAGGAAGCATCAGTCAATCTTTTTGTACTCTGTTAAGTTCCCTAACATTGGTGATTAATTGAAAGGAAGCATCAGTCAATCTTTTTGTACTCTGTTAAGTTCCCTAACATTGGTGATTAATTGAAAGGAAGCATCAGTCAATCTTTTTGTACTCTGTTAAGTTCCCTAACATTGGTGATTAATTGAAAGGAAGCATCAGTCAATCTTTTTGTACTCTGTTAAGTTCCCTAACATTGGTGATTAATTGAAAGGAAGCATCAGTCAATCTTTTTGTACTCTGTTAAGTTCCCTAACATTGGTGATTAATTCAAAGGAAGCATCAGTCAATCTTTTTGTACTCTGTTAAGTTCCCTAACATTGGTGATTAATTGAAAGGAAGCATCAGTCAATCTTTTTGTACTCTGTTAAGTTCCCTAACATCGGTGATTAATTGAAAGGAAGCATCAGTCAATCTTTTTGTACTCTGTTAAGTTCCCTAACATTGGTGATTAATTGAAAAGAAGCATCAGTCAATATTTTTGTACTCTGTTAAGTTCCCTAACATCGGTGATTAATTGAAAGGAAGCATCAGTCAATCTTTTTGTACTCTGTTAAGTTCCCTAACATTGGTGATTAATTGGAAGGAAGCATCAGTCAATCTTTTTGTACTCTGTTAAGTTCCCTAACATTGGTGACTAATTGAAAGGAAGCATCAATCAATCGGTACCATTTGACTTGATATGTACTTTTATAATGTAATTTTAAATCCTTTTAAAATGTCAGTCAAATAAAATGTAATTTGACCATGTATGCTTTATGAATTAAATCTTGGTTGAAAAGCTGCAGAAACATTCTGTAAATATGTATGGTATTTGGAGAAGATGTGGTAAAATAAAGTACAGCACAGAAGTGGTTTAACGTGTTCCTCGCGGGAAGCACAAACGTTTGTGATCTGACGACAATCCAAGTTTCAAATCTCCTTAAGAGTAATGACTATTATTTATTATCAGAAAATTACTTGAATGTCATGTTTACATGGTGTTGTAATCAAATATCAGTGGTTCTAAACAAACTACGCGTTTAAACTTAGAAATTAAAAAATGTGGAAATTGTGCCGCACACAGGATTCGTGGAATTTGATTTTTAACGCGGTGTACAGGTTAGCATAAAGGTTATACTAATTGAGGCGAATCTTCAAGTGATTCATCACCAGAAGAAAAGTTTTGAAACCACTGCACGGTAAGTTATTTTATCACATCTCCTTCCAAATACAATACATATCTTACAGCATGCTTCTGCAGCTTTTGCATCAAGTTTTAATTCAAACGTGCTCGAATTACGCTAGATTTAACTCACATTATAAAAGGATTTAAAAACATAATACAAACGTAATAACAAGTGAAAACATACCGATTTACTGATGGCATATCTGTGTTAAATGATAAACATAAAAAATTGGGCTCTGCAAATCACAACAAGATACAATAAGTCGCAGCAGTGATCTCTACAGAAAACCACATTAAGTTTTTTGTTTACCTAATACAGTACCCGGCGGTAAGTAATACACATTGGGCTTAAGAAAGAGACTGTTGGCCATAATCGGCTAACTTCTTAATTTGTAGAGCGTCGTCTATATACTTTGAAGTGGACGCGATCACACCTTAGAACGCTTGACAACAACTGACAAATCACGACAGACCACGTGTATGAATGACAGAGACGACGCTCTTCAAAGCCGAAGTTAGCCGATTATGGCCGACAGTCTCTTTCTTAAGCCCGATGTGTATTACTTACCGATGGGTACTGTACTTTAGATTGAATAGTTGTATTGTTAAAACTACTAAGAAAAAATACCAATTAGTTATCTGGTCCAATCATAGAAGCTTCGTTAGGTTAGTTTTCGATGAATTTATATATTTTATTGTCCAGGTTGGAAGCGGGGCTGCTGGAAGTGGGGACACCATATCCGGAGGCACTCTTCCTAATACTACATCCAACAGTACACCTGTCCAAGAAGTGGATGTTGACTATGAGGAGAAACCTGATGTTCCTGTTACACTAAAGCCAGATGTAAGTGTTCTGTAATGGTAAAATCAATTCAATATTATCAAAGTTGTGATCTAGAACTATTTTCTTGACATCCAGGTTTGATGGGTCCGATATATGTGACCAGAGATACCGTTGTATGCTAGTTTAAAATAAATTAACATAACATACTATCACCAGAGATGACGGACAAAAGAAATAAACTGTTTCAAGAGAACAACTAAAAAATGGGTACTTGAATTTTATCTTGATTATTATACAACTTCGGTAACCTCATCAAACAATAATAAACATTAAATTATAATATTTGAATCATTTAGATTTCAGAGGTGGGGTCTTCTTCAGCACCTGATGGACCTTACGGCTTACCACCTGATCCAAGGCGAGGGCCTCAAGGCCCCAGAGGTTACCCAGGTCCACCAGGATCTCCCGGACCCATTGGACTTAGAGGAGAAAGGGGCAGAGATGGAATTCATGGCACCGATGGGATTCAAGGAGCTCCTGGTCACGTTTTCTTAATACCGGTAAATTACCTTGATTAATTACATGAATAGTTATTAATATAACTAATACCATAACTTTTGAATTAAAAAAAATATACAACTTTCGTGGTCTAATTGGTGAGACGTTTGTTTTCTTTATTTATGACTAAAGACTTACACCACACTCCACCTAAAGCCGAATGTTTAACGATCACATATCGGAAGATGTACAAAGGTTTCTTTATAGTTTATGTTCCCTTGGTAAGTTTTCTACAGTTTATTTACCAAATATGTTTTTCTAAACAAATGCAGATGTGACAAGGTCCTAATCTAATGGGCGCAACCCCATCATTCTATCTTACACTCACTTGTAGTTTCTAAACATATGCAGATGTGACAAGGTCCTAATCTAATGGGTGCAACCCCCATCATCCTATCTTACACTCACTTGTAGTTTCTAAACATATGCAGATGTGACAAGGTCCTAATCTAATGGGCGCAACCCCATCATTCTATCTTACACTCACTTGTAGTTTCTAAACATATGCAGATGTGACAAGGTCCTAATCTAATGGGTGCAACCCCCATCATCCTATCTTACACTCACTTGTAGTTTCTAAACATATGCAGATGTGACAAGGTCCTAATATAATGGGTGCAACCCCCATCATCCTATCTTACACTCACTTGTAGTTTCTAAACATATGCAGATGTGACAAGGTCCTAATCTAATGGGCGCAACCCCCATCATCCTATCTTACACTCACTTGTAGTTTCTAAACATATGCAGATTTGACAAGGTCCTAATCTAATGGGCGCAACCCCCATCATCCTATCTTACACTCACTTGTAGTTTCTAAACATATGCAGATGTGACAAGGTCCTAATATAATGGGTGCAACCCCCATCATCCTATCTTACACTCACTTGTAGTTTCTAAACATATGCAGATGTGACAAGGTCCTAATATAATGGGTGCAACCCCCATCATCCTATCTTACACTCACTTGTAGTTTCTAAACATATGCAGATGTGACAAGGTCCTAATCTAATGGGTGCAACCCCCATCATCCTATCTTACACTCACTTGTAGTTTCTAAACATATGCAGATGTGACAAGGTCCTAATCTAATGGGTGCAACCCCCATCATCCTATCTTACACTCACTTGTAGTTTCTAAACATATGCAGATGTGACAAGGTCCTAATATAATGGGTGCAACCCCCATCATCCTATCTTACACTCACTTGTAGTTTCTAAACATAAGCAGATGTGACAAGGTCCTAATATAATGGGTGCAACCCCCATCATCCTATCTTACACTCACTTGTAGTTTCTAAACATAAGCAGATGTGACAAGGTCCTAATATAATGGGTGCAACCCCCATCATCCTATCTTACACTCACTTGTAGTTTCTAAACATATGCATATGTGACAAGGTCCTAATCTAATGGGTGCAACCCCCATCATCCTATCTTACACTCACTTGTAGTTTCTAAACATATGCAGATGTGACAAGGTCCTAATCTAATGGGTGCAACCCCCATCATCCTATCTTACACTCACTTGTAGTTTCTAAACATATGCAAATGTGACAAGGTCCTAATATAATGGGTGCAACCCCCATCATCCTATCTTACACTCACTTGTAGTTTCTAAACATATGCAGATGTGACAAGGTCCTAATATAATGGGTGCAACCCCCATCATCCTATCTTACACTCACTTGTAGTTTCTAAACATATGCAGATGTGACAAGGTCCTAATCTAATGGGTGCAACCCCCATCATCCTATCTTACACTCACTTGTAGTTTCTAAACATATGCAGATGTGACAAGGTCCTAATCTAATGGCCGCAACCCCCATCATCCTATCTTACACTCACTTGTAGTTTCTAAACATATGCAGATGTGACAAGGTCCTAATCTAATGGGTGCAGCCCCCATCATCCTATCTTACACTCACTTGTAGTTTCTAAACATATGCAGATGTGACAAGGTCCTAATCTAATGGCCGCAACCCCCATCATCCTATCTTACACTCACTTGTAGTATCTAAACATATGCAGATGTGACAAGGTCCTAATCTAATGGGCGCAACTCCCATCATCCTATCTTACACTCACTTGTAGTTTCTAAACATATGCAGATGTGACAAGGTCCTAATCTAATGGGCGCAACCCCCATCATCCTATCTTACACTCACTTGTAGTTTCTAAACAAATGCAGATGTGACAAGGTCCTAATCTAATGGGCGCAACCCCCATCATCCTATCTTACACTCACTTGTAGTTTTTTTTTTGTAATATTTTTAATCTTTCAATAATAGTGGGTTTGAATTCCGAGTTAGAGTGTCTTTGAGGAGAGTTTGCTCTCTAAACGGCACTATTTAAATTGTCGTTTTACTATTGATACAAAGCATTCCTGATAGATTGTTACATGAAACTTAACCTAACAGGTTGCTTTGTATACAACAAAATTGTAATTTTATTATTGATATAAAGCATTCCTGATAGATTGTCACATGATACTTAATCTACCAGGTTGCTTTGTATACAACAAAATTGTAATTTTATTATTGATATAAAGCATTCCTGATAGATTGTCACATGAAACTTAATCTTCCAGGTTGCTTTGTATACAACAAAATTGTAATTTTATTATTGATATAAAGCATTCCTGATAGATTGTCACATGATACTTAATCTACCAGGTTGCTTTGTATACAACAAAATTGTAATTTTATTATTGATATAAAGCATTCCTGATAGATTGTCATATGATACTTAATCTACCAGGTTGCTTTGTATACAACAAATTTGTAATTTTATTATTGATATAAAGCATTCCTTATTGATTGTCATATGATACTTAATCTACCAGGTTGCTTTGTATACAACAAAAGTGTAATAAATACATGCAAAAAGTTATCAATCAAGATTTATTTAAATTTGAATCTCATGCAATGAATATTTGTCATTTTTCAGTTAAATCATCAACAAGGAAATGACAAAGGGCCGGATGGACAACCTGAAGCTATGCAGCAATTGCTGACTCAACATATTGTAAGTTCCTTTTAGATTTAGAGAAGAGAATTAACATATAACAAAATTCAAATCTTTGCAGATATCAAAATAACAAATATAGACGAGGAAAACACTGAACGAAGACAAATAAATAATGTAGAAATGTGTGCACTGTGAAACATAGGGTGACAATGTATGACAGAATATGGAATGTAGAAATGTGTGCACTGTGAAACATAGGGTGACAATGTATGACAGAATATGGAATGTAGAAATGTGTTCACTGTGAAACATGAGTTGACAATGTATGACAGAATACGGAATGGAATAATTAGGTATGTAGAAATGTGTACACTGTGAAACATGAGGTGACAATGTGTGACAGAATACGGAATGAAATAATTAGGAATGTAGAAATGTGTGCACTGTGAAACATGAGGTGACAATGTATGACAGAATACGGAATGAAATAATTAGGTATGTAGAAATGTGTGCACTGTGAAACATGAGGTGACAATGTATGACAGAATACAGAATGAAATAATTAGGAATGTAGAAATGTATACACTGTGAAATATGGGGTGAATATGTATGACAAAATATGGAATGAAATAATTAGGAATGTAGAAATGTGTGCTCTGTGAAACATGAGGTGACAAAATATGACAGAATACGGAATGGAATAATTATGAATATAGAAATGTGTGCACTGTGAAGGGAGTTAATGTATGACAGAATACGGAATGAAATAATTAGGAATGTAGAAATGTGTGCACTGCGAAACATGAGGTGACAATGTATGACAGAATACGGAATGAAATAATTTTGAATGTAGAAATGTGTGCACTATGAAACATGGGGTGACAATGTATGACAGAATACGGAATGAAATAAATAGGAATGTAGAAATGTGTGCTCTGTGAAACATGAGATGACAATATATGACAGAATACGGAATGGAATAATTAGGAATGTAGAAATGTGTGCACTGTGAAACATGAGATGACAAAATATGACAGAATATGGAATGGAATAATTAGGAATATAGAAATGTGTGCACTGTGAAACATGGGGTGACAATGTATGACAGAATACGGAATGAAATAATTAGGAATGAGTGTGAACTAAGGCTGATGTATTGAGTAAGATGAAGAACAGCAGTCTGAGACGGTTTGGGCATGTATAATGAATAAATAAAGAAAGACTAACAGAACAAATATATAGTGAGTGGAAGGCGTGGTAGAGGAAAACAGAGGAAAGTAAAATTGGATCAAGTGAATGCTATTTTGAAAGAAGGAAATATAGAAAGTCAGAGAAATCATTTGAGTTCAATTAGAAGGTGTACGGATATAGAAAAATCTAAGGATGTGTGTTGAGATAGAAATGTCTAGTGCTCTGTCCTCTTTATCTACCCAGACAGGAAAATGGTGTGATGTTATGTATGTATGTATGTAAAATATCAATAAATATTAGGAAGATAAAAAACAAAGAAAATCTGGAAGGAATGTGATGAAATGTCACACTTACTATACAATTTTCAAAAGAGAAAGAAGATAATGAAATGAGTAATTGAATTTGAAGAATCTTCATTAATTGGAAGAATCTTCATTGATACAACGTGAAAACATTGATTGGATATTGAATGCAACGTGAAAACATTGAATAGATATTGAATACAATGTGAAAACATTGATTGGATATTGAATGCAACGTGAAAACATTGAATAGATATTGAATACAATGTGAAAACATTGATTGGATATTGAATGCAACGTGAAAACATTGAATAGATATTGAATACAATGTGAAAACATTGATTGGATATTGAATGTTGGCGGTGTTTCCCCGTGTCTGCACTGATATGAAAATACGTGAATCCGGGGCTTCCCAATGTAATTGCCGCGGCACAATACTGGTGTTTAACAGTTCTATCGATCAAATCTTGAGAAAACTTGTTCGTGTACTCATCTTATATAACAAAATTTATCTAGCATTTCAGCTCTTGAAATGTTTACTCGATAAAACAATTATTTGGATTAACTGTGTTTTTCAACTAACCGGGCTCAAGTGTCCGCGGATAATTACCACGGATAATTGGCACTCTACTGTACTTTTTTTTTTGCCTAAATATTGTATTAGCATCCGTTACTACTAATCTACTTATTAAATTTCTATAATATACAAATGCAATTATTTAAAGAACAACTTTTTGTATTAATTTTATTTACAATTTTTTGTATTAATTTTAGACATCTATGCGTGGAGCTCAAGGTCCGATGGGCCTCACAGGTCCTTCTGGCCCCGAAGGAAGACCCGGAGCTGATGGGTCCAAGGGAGAACCAGGAGATATTGGAGAGCAAGTGAGTTTTATGTATAAAAGTTTTTACTCTTTTACTTCATACATTTACTGCAAATTTAAAAGTAGTTAAATACCCCCATAGTCAAAATACCCCCATAATCAAAATACCTCCATAGTCAAAATATCCCCATAGTCAAAATACCCACATAGTCAAAATCCCTCCATAGTCAAAATACCCCCATAGTAAAAAAAACCCATAGTCAAAATACCTCCATGGTCAAAATATCCCCATGGTCAAAATACCCCCATAGTCAAAAAACCCTCATAGTCAAAATACCCCCATAATCAAAATACCTCCATAGTCAAAATATCCCCATAGTCAAAATACCCCCATAGTCTAAATACCCACATAGTCAACACCCCTCCATAATCAAAATATCCCCATAGTAAAAAAAAACCCATAGTCAAAATCCCCATGGTCAAAATATCCCCATAGTCAAAATACCCCCCATAGTCAAAATACCCTCGTAGTCAAAATACCCCCACAGTCAAAACACCCCCATAGTCAAAATGCTTTTTCACTTACTACCTGTATTGGAGTGCTATTTTATGTATGGTATAGATGATGAAAATAAAAAAAAACTGTTATTAATTTATAAAATCACACCCGTTCATAGTCACATGTTCAGCCAAATGCACTTGTCTCACTTAACTGTATTTTTCAAATTGTATTGTGTCACATTACACTTTTATTTTGAAGCTTTCGCAGTTCTTCGTATCAGTTGGATAAGGTTTTTCGAAGTGTTTAACCGCGTGGTTTGACTTATGATGTCAACATTTAAAAAATGTTGCACTTTACACCTTCAGGGCTTGTTTGTTGTCAAGTTCGCCATAGTTAGAGAAAAACTTTTGTTGTATAGAGTATCCTGTAATCCTGGTGGGCTTATTGCCCCAGGGCATACTCTTAATAGTAACCAGAAAGATGTTAAAAAGGCTTTAAGTATAATAAAAACAAGACTGGAATATATTTTTCTTAAAAAATCTTGGTTCAACCTCCTGAACTGAAAGACAGACGTTTTACCAACTAGGCTACAGGAGTTGACAAACCCATTTTCTGGTTGGTTGAAAGATATTTCTAATAAGAATATCAAAATATATTGTACACAAGGAAAATGAAATCAGGAAATTTTCTTCAATTATTGTTAATGGTTTCTTCATATGAAAGAAAAAGGATTTTTTTAAATCGTTTTTTAATATCGAATTGTCATATTTTTTAGGGTCATCAAGGTCACCCTGGATCCATGGGACACCCTGGGAGAGAAGGGCGTAGAGGGAAGCCAGGGCGGGATGGACAGCGAGGCTTGGCTGGTATGCCTGGGAACAAGGGAGAGATAGGATATCCTGGACTATTGGGTAAGACACAGTATGAATACTTCTTCCTCAGTCACCTTCCTTATTACTAAGGATTCTAACTTCTCTGTAGTATACTAGTACAGACATCTCTGATAATCATTTTTTGTAAGTTTCTTTATTCCGCTGTTTGGATACCTCCATAGTCAAAATATCCCCATAGTCAAAATACCCCCATAGTCAAAATCCCTCCATAGTCAAAATACCCCCATAGTCAAAATACCCCCATAGTCAAAATACCCACATAGTCAAAATCCCTCCATAGTCAAAATACTATACCCCCATAGTAAAAAAACCCCATAGTCAAAATACTCCCATAGTCAAAAAACCCCATAGTCAAAAAACAAAAAGTAGACCACTGCCATCCTTCATCTGATCAGTTTATCGAGACAGTCATGCCTCTTATAGTTACTAACTGTAATGCAGAATCTAGCTCCGGCATTTGATAATTAGCCAAATTATTAAAATCTATGGTTTAAAATATATCAATTGACTGACACTAAAATATACCAATTGACTGATGCTAAAATATACCAATTGACTGATGCTAAAATATACCAATTGACTAACGCTACTAAGTTGACAGTATTTCCCCACATCCACACCGATACAAAAATATGTGGGATTTCGGCGTTTAACAGTTGTATCTGTCATACATTTAGAAAGCTTGTTCATGTTTAGGTAAGGTTAGGTTAGGTTAGGTCTTGCGTAGCAAAATTTATCTAGCATTTCAACTCTCAAAATGTTTAACTCAATAAAAAAAATTATTTGGATTATGCTTGTTTTTCAATTATTCAGGCTTGAGGGTCCCCCAATTACCACAGATAATCAGCACTTGACTGTACATTGTTTTGATTTCATACTTCACTATACTTTTTGATAGGTCTTCCTGGTGAGAAGGGGGAACGAGGGGCCACGGGATCCACAGGAGAACTAGGGCTGCCAGGCCATGAAGGACCACAGGGAGAAGACGGACCACCTGGTTTACCAGGGTTGCCAGGAGAATTGGTGAGTGTTATTATAGATGTTTGATTGGGATGGATCTATAAGTTTTACGTACAATTTATTTAGAAGGTTGTCAAGTCGAATAATTAAATATCTTGTTTTGGACTGTGTTTTTTATGATATACAATTAAATACCCAGCTTTAGTTTCTTGTCTATTATACAGGTGTGTTTTATGTTCCAGGCCGATATTTTTTTTTAATAACTTTTAAATGAAATACAATTTTATAATTTATATATAACTGATTGATTATATGGTCTTTATATGAAATATAATGTTGGTCAAGTGGCCGCCTCTGGCCGTGGAGCAAACGCGAGCTCTTTCAAGCATATTTTTCATAACATTCTCGCGGACTTCTGGTGTTATTTCAACAATTTCTTTTCAAATGTTGTCCTTAAGCATCGGGATTGTGGTTGGTTTGTTGGTGTACACCTTTCCCTTCAAGTACCCCCATAGGAAATAATTGGGAGCGGTAAAATCAGGGGATCGTAGGGGCCAGTCGATATCAACACTTTTTGACATTATTCGGACGGGAAAAGTTTCTCGCAAAATTTGCATCATAACACAAGCTGTGTGTGATGTGGCACCGTCCTGTTGTCTGCCTGATAAATCTCAATAAGGATATTATTTATTAAACAAATAAAAAAAAAAATTTTAGTCCGATTTTTCATATACATTTCATATAAGACTTTTATTTATTTGATTTATTTAATACTTTTATTGCAAATATAATCTGGCAGGTTTATTGCCAGGCGACAATTTCTTCCAACCAACTAGACAAAAGTAAATGAAGCAAGTTACCTGATTGCTTAAATCATTCAAATGACCATCCCCACGAAATCCATAAGAAATAGGTGAGCATATGGCCACAAACCCCACAAAGACGGACAATCACCCGAACATTATTTTTCATATATGGTAAAGGGAGATATCACCAATCAAAAGAAAAGGAAGAGATGGTGGAAAGGAAAGGAAAAGAAAAATCGGGAATGAAACACGTCATTCCCTTTCTGTTTGATCATAAGATATTTTCAACACTATAGTTCGGAAATTCTAGGATGAGTCCTGTGACAGCTCACAAATTTGCCCCAATACAACCTTATGTAATGTATTTACCTAAATAACTTGCTATTTATTAGAATTGAGGCTTATATTAAAGTTGATAAAATAATTAAAATTACTGAACATCGTTACAAGGTTGTATTGGGGCAAATTTGTGAGCTGTCACAGGACTCATCCTAGAATTTCCGAACTATAATAAGAATCTCATATTTTATTGAATTGTATTACATTTTCATTATACGAGTATATATTTCATACTTATATGTTCATTGTTATGCTGAAATTTCTTCCAATCAACCAAAAAATGTATATCTGTGGTTAAGTTGGTAAGATGCTTCTCTTTCAACTCGGGAGTTGCGGGTTCCATTGGTTCTCAGATTTTTTAAAAAGGATTCCAGTCTCATTTTCACTAAGGTTTCGGTTTTACACTTTTCTTTTAAGTTGAAAGAGATTGCCACACATAAATTAGCCTGCTAGGTTGTATAGTATACAAGGAAAGTGTCATTCAATACATTACAAAGGTGTTAAACAAGCGTTAAGGAAAAACCAGTCTGGTAGCCTTTTTAAAAAATCTGGATACCAATGGAAATCAAGCCCGCAACCTCTAGGCTGTAAAACAAGCACCATATCAACTAAGCTATGAATATTGTTGTATTGTGTACAAAGGAAATAAAATACTGTATTCTTGACTTTCTTAAAATAATGTTTAATTTTTAGGGACCTCGAGGTTTTATAGGTCCACGAGGATTCCCAGGTTTACCTGGAGCTCCAGGTATTCCAGGGACAGAGGGTGCTGTGGGTCCCAAAGGAGCTCCTGGACCTCAAGGTGGACCTGGAGCTCCGGGACAGCCAGGACCTCTCGGGCCAGTTGGACCTCCAGGCCCTTCAGGACCAACGGGTCCTACAGGAATACAGGTTAGTATTTTAATGATACACATCAATTTATTTAGAAGCAAATAACATTTTTTTCAATACATATTATGTTCCATCAGGAACACAGAGATGGTTTGAGCATGTAGAAAAAATGGGCGATGAAACGCTAATATAACTGATTTATGTAAGCTCGTGAGTGTGGGTTTCTTGTTGTTTTAATTTTGGTTGTTTTTGTATTTGTGTTTCTGTGTATTTTTTTTTTTTTGTTTTAATTTTGTTTTGATTTTTATTCTTATGATTGTGTGCGGTATATTGTGGGATGAATATTTTTGGTATTTCTGGAGTGATGATGTGTGAGCAGTTGAATTTCGCAAGATGTTTCCAGTTGTAGTTGAGTGTCACTGTCAGGTTGATGAGAGCGTGCAACGGGGTTTTGTTTTTGTGTAATAAAAAATCGGAAAGAAGTATCGATTTATTTTTCTCATGCTAAATATCCTCAGTGAGATACAGGCAAAAGCCTAGTTTACTGGGGATACGACAAATGAAAGGCAACAAACCCAGATCCATTAAAATTGTATGTCCAAATCAAATTATCTGTTGTTTTTCTCAAATTGTGTATATTTCTTGTCATGTGTAATAATAAATAAAATAACAGTTCTACAGCAGTAATGGGATTGGTATTCATGAGAGAGGACAACTGAGGACTGAATGGTTGGATCAAGTGAATGACATTTTAAATGAAGGAAAGATTAAAAGTAAGATAAACCAAATGAGTTGTATGAGAAGCTGTATGGATGTTGATGAAGGGAAAGATGTATGTTATGATCTGACAAATATAGCACTCAGTCATTTTTGCCTACTTAGATAGGGAGATGGCATTATGGTGTGTATTTTTGGTATATTCTTCCAAATTATCGTCTTTTAAAGTCATAAAATTAATATGCTTGATTCTGTTTTGAGTTCTGTATTTATTGGATTTTATAACTACATATTATGTGTCTCAAACACTACAGTATATTGTGTCTTAAGGCGAAATTCAACTAAGGCAACACTGAACGACATGAGGCATGCGACAAGTTTCCTAGTGTTGTCTGTTCCTAGGTGTACGACTATGTGCAACAAATTTTAACAATGTCGCATGCGGATTTTGACTCCCCGAGTCGCATGCGCTTTGTCGTCAATACGTGTAGCATGCGTCTTAAACAATTCCATGGAGACAACGTCAGTTTGGTACATTATGTCTTTACAAACAATCGCGGCGGCTGCATATTTGGTAATAGTTTTGAATCGTAGAAAAAAAAGAAAGCCACGGTGTTGGAGAAGAGAATTATATGTTGATAGTCAAGAAGCTCAGAATGATGAAAAGCTGAACGCAAATTCTTGATTTTTTTTCACGTCGATTACAGTGCAATCGTATTTACTCGCTAACTGCTTCAGTTTATAATTTTTTATCCTGTTGTCTTTATAATCACTAATTTTATTATTCCATAACTCCGGTGAATTATGATAGTCTTCAATAAACAAGGTAGTTTTATCAATATTCCACTCCATGTCGCATGCCACAAGCCGCACCGATCCGCTGACTTTCGGATAACGGCGACATTGTTCGACACGTTGAAACATGTCGAAAGGTGACGCATGCGCCCCGGCAACAACAGTCAACATGTAGCATGCTACAAAAATACTTGCTTCTTGTCGCTTCATGTTCCTTCGATTGAAAGACTGTGTGTAGCATGCGTCAATGCCGCATGCTACATGTGGCCTAAATGTTGCCTCAGTGGAATTGTCTTTTGTTTCTGTATTGTCTTTTTACTATATTTTGTTCTTTTATTATCTCTTTACTGTCTATTGTTTCTTTATTTTCTTATTTTATATTTCAGGGTCCTCCTGGGAAACCCGGTATGCCAGGACTTCCAGGAACTGATGGTGCTCCTGGAAATCCTGGAGCTCATGGAAGTCCTGGACTTAAGGGAGAAGCTGGACAAACAGGCCAACAGGTATGCTATCACTCTAATTTTAAACCAAATTTCTGATTATAACTTAAATATACTCTATAACTGTGATGTACTATAGTATTGATAAATGGAATATTTGTGAGTAACCTATGGTGTCGATTTCCTTCAATGTTCAAAGTGACAATTTATCTATTTTGTATGGTTTCTCACGCACTGTCAGATGTTCAAGTATCTTATCCATGATACAACCTCAGAAGTAGCTCAATAAATCTCCTCAAGTCCTCCCGGAAACACACGCACAGCCTAGATTATTCCACATGAGCACAGCGGGGAATCAATGAAACTCCAATTATATAAAGTGTGTTCACTGCAACCATGGCCACATCTAAGGTGTGTTCACTGCAACCATGGCCACATCTAAGATGATTCTAGGTACATGACAATCTTCATGGCATATCAAATCTTTGGAGAAGCAAATTAGGATCAGGATGGCAGTAAAATAATACTAAGTGAAATAAAATGGTTTTACTTATATACATATACACAAGAAAATTGCACACAAAAATTATATTTTCCAGTCGTTAAAAATCATTTACAGTGATGTGATAGTCATGACCACTGAATGATAGTAGAGTCTAGATATCTTCAATAACCAAACTAATTTAAATAATAGCCCTCTGCTTAATATGTTCCCTATTTAAAATCCACCCCCCTTAGATATCCAGACCCTGGCCTGCCCGAAAGATTCATTTTCATTTTTCCCCGCCCAATTTACCATTGAATCAAATCTCTCCCCACTTCTCTCCCCCTACCTCATTCTCCCTCATTCTCCCCCTACCTCTTATATTATTTGCACTTGTACAGGAAATATATTTTTAGCAATTTAGTTTATCTTCACCTGACGATGAAGACGGTGGTGTTTGAAACCGGTAGTAAACTCAAAAATAAACCTGTGGTGAACACAAAAATATAAAATAGGTTTTTTATTTTACTTATTCTTCCTTTTACATAAAACGTGGCACCACAAAGTGAAACTATAGTCTTTTCGAAGATTCGAGAGATAATAGTCATTTGATAAAGGGTGAGGACTATGATTTAGGTAACTTACCTCATGTAGAACAGTTGACAGACATTGGTGATGATACTGGAAAGAGATAAACTAAAAAAGACAAAGTTTTTGAACTACCTAAAAAAATTCCAAATGGCAAACTCGATATGATACAGTACACAGAGCCAAAAGTAGATATCGTACTAACATAGATTACCTCCTTGAATACTTCATGAACTGTAGAAGTGTTTCTTAACCTGTGCTAAAAAAATCCGCCCGTTCTGGTGCTGTGTATTCAATACACATCGATACACATGTAAAAATGAGCTATTTAAAATCGAAAAAATAAGAATATTCATAGCCAATCGCTTAAATTAATTAAATTTGAAGTCAAAAGTGATAATAATTGAAATTTAATTGCTAAAAACATGAAAAAAACATCGGCCGACGTTCACAAAACGGGCAAAAAGACCACCTCACATGGATGCCCTAGAGCAACTGAGACCTGAGACGTACTAACACTGTGTATGTTATACCTCGAAGGAAGAAACACAACTCCGAACTGAAATTCTATTTCTTGCGTTCCCATATATATAAGTAGACTGAGAGTGAGGCATGAATAGTGTCGCTTCCTCACCCATAGCAGTTTTTTAGAATGAATATACCTACGTCACACACTGGCACACGTTTGATTGTATTGGTGAATTTATTCCCGATTTTCACAAAATATCTCTGATGTGGCCGATAAGTGCTAATTATTATTAACATTATTTTTTCATTCAATTGCGTAAATGTATCACGGAAGAATACCTAAAATCTGAACCCAGTGTTTATTATATTTATAGAGATATTAAAGTTTTTAGAAGCAATGTGTACTAGTTACACATCACAGGGAAGGAAGGGTTAATCTGTCACTTTTCTCTATCCTGAACCTGTTATATTCCCCATCTATTGTAAATAAACGCAGGGGACAGATTTTATCTTTGAAAAATTCGTAAAGGTTTTCCGTTTATTTTTATAGCATCATATTTTTATGTTTCTTATCACGATGTTAGAGATGAATTGTTGAATAGACTGGGGAGGGTCTAAATCCGAATATTGTATCAGACAGCGAAGAAATATCTACATTCTATTGACCCTCTTATGAGTGTTGAACAATTCAAGTTGTTCTCCGTTTCAGTGAGAAAAAAATTGTTCTCTGATCTTGAATTGCCCCTTCTATCATATCTGTCGATGGCAGAATTCTTTGTATACCATCACAAGACATCATTCTACATATAATCTTTTATAGTTGACTCAGGTCGACGTTGACAACATCTCCCTGACCCAATCAGATGTGCTACACCCTTATCGATATTTAAGGATAAAATGGCAAATCAAAGTATTATTTATTTTAAAACATTCCTCTTTCTTAACTCCCATACAATTCCCATCATTCATTTATCTTTTATTTTTATCAAATATTATTTTTATACACTACTTTAAAGACATGGTCATAGATACCGATAATAATTATGAAACAAAAACTGGTTGATTGCAAGAAATTGATTTAAAGCAATAAATCTGCAAGATATATTTGTATTAAAGTATTGAGTATACATTACATCCCATAATTACTCGTATGTCATTTAATTTATTTATTTTGTATCGTTGAATATTTTAAATAAGTATATTTTCATCTGCTTTGAGAGATGAATTACATCAGAAGAAAGTTAGGTGTATCAATGTATAATAAAACATCATCATCTTTACCTTATATGATTTCAGGAAAACATATATGTCTTTAAACATCTCTATCCAGGTCGGACTTATTTGAATATAATTTCAGGGCACAGTTGGATTTCCTGGAAGTAGAGGGCCTAAAGGAGATGACGGACCCAGAGGACCTCTTGGAGACAAAGGGGATAGGGGACCTAGAGGTTAGTTTTATCATAATGTATTCAAAATTGTATTTTACGAGCACAGTAATCCCTCCATATTGGCGCAAATTCCCTTTAAAGTGATTTATTCTTTAAAAAAATTTAAATACATTATAGTGACATCTATTACGTAAAAAAATAGCTTTTAAAATATATTTTTGCTACTGGTAATATTGTATTATTTTGTTTATTATTCCTTGAGTGGCGGCGTGCCTATCATGATGATTTTTTCACTGAAGTTTGGAAGATTCTTTTTTTCGTATTTGGTGGTCAATTTTTTGTTTTTGCAGACACGCCGTCTATGTCTTCTTACGTTGAAGCAGGAAAAGTTATCTTGTGCGATGGTTAGGGATATTTTAAGTTACGTGGGAAGGTTGTTTCTCCTAGCGAAAGGACTCGCGGCCATTCGACAGAAAGAAACAAACTCTCTGTGTTGATAGAAATGTATGAACCTGGCAATAAGGATTATATTTTCATGCCATAAATTGTTAATATATTTTTATAATGATTTGCTAAAAATGTAAGAATGACAATATGTACTGTTTATCTTCCAGTCAATGAATTATTTGCAACTACACAAATTTTATTTTGTATTTAAAGGTTTAGATGGAGAAAGGGGAGACATGGGACCAAAAGGTGATAAAGGAGTTGCAGGACCTATTGGAATTCCAGGTCTTGAAGGACCAGAAGGACCCAAGGTAAAGTGTTTCTATTAATAATAACAATGAAAATAATCTCATTAATTGATAGAAAACACAAATACATGTTATTATAGGTTTCACATGATTCATAGAAACAATTGGAATCAGATGCTAACAAAAGATCTGGACTCATCTTGTATGACCTCTTCAATCAGGCATTGGCTAATAATAATTATCAATTAATTACTGTTTATCAAGTTGAGAGTTTGAAAGGGAGTATTGTATAATCATGAATCAGAAAAAACATTAAATAATTTTTCCATGTGTTATGTCCTTTGTAAAAACAGGCAAAAACCCAGTTTACTGGAGACACAACAAATGAAAGGCAACAAATCCAGATCTATATAATTTGTGTGTCCACTTTTTTATTTTACTTGTTGTTTTTTCATAAATTATGTAGTTATCATATTTTTCATCATGTATATATACTATTATAAATAAATAAGGATGGAATTCCACATGATTTCATTTTGCCCCCAAGATTTCTTGTGGAAACTATGATTTATATGTCGACGCTTTTCAAACCCAGGTATGTCCACACAAATTCAAACCGAGCAAAACGGTATTTTGTCCCTGATCACTGAAAACTATATATATAAAAATGATGTATCTTTTTGAGAATTGCTTTAAAGATGTTATTATGTTTTCAAGAAAAAAATCCTAGAAATTCAAGTCAGTAAAAAAAAAAGCATATTTCAATTTGGACATACCCACTTTTGAAAAACGCCCATTGAAAATGCGTGTTTTTGATACAACACCGCATGGACATACTCGAGTTTGATTGTTGTTGACATCACGACTACGCTACGACTGATCGGCCATCTTGAATGATGGCGCTCTCTGATTGGTCTAAATAGACATGTCTGACTTTGATAAAAACAACCTCGTGGACATATCTGAGTTTGAAAAAAACTCTTATTTCAATCACCATTATGCATTGATTTCACGAGGAGATATCTTATTTTGAAAATGCAGATTTGTCCAGGACTACATAAGCTACATTTTGGTATATTTATCTCAAAAATGTCAATAATGTGGACATACCTGGATTTGAAAAGCGTCGACACATACAATGATCAACCAGCGAAAAAAAGTGAAGTTTTGTTGTCCCGTAGGCACAAAACGGTTAGGTTACTGTTGACTGTATGACTGCAATCTAGTGAGAATGCAGCCTCAAAGTCACGACAATCTACTGAGACATAATAGTGTAATGACCATCAATAAACTACTAAATTTGGTTTCATCTATATAAATAAAAATGTAAATGTTCGTATATTAAAAATCTCTAATCTCAGCAAGTTCTTCACCGATTGCTTTGAAAATTTGACAAAAGGTTGCATTCGTATACAAGCATGTTTATATATATTTTTATATACGGTTGTATATAAAAAAGTATATAAAACAGACGAAATAACGGGAGTGCCCCCTACAGCGACACACGCAAACTAAACAATTCTCATTGACAGTTATGTCACATTGCATTTTCGACGTTTCCGATTCTTTCATTTCGTTTTTTAACTGTTTGTCTTATTTTTCATTGCTTTGAAATTTTGACAAAAGGTTACATTCGTATACAAGCATGTTTATAAATATTTTTTTCTTCTATACAGTTGTATTTCAAAAAGTGTATAAAACATACGAAATAATGGGAGCGCCTCCTGTTGAACGTGACGGCAACACACGCAATATAGATTTCGACTTATTTTCATTTTGTTTTAGAATATTAAATATTTAATAATAAATAATTAAATATTAAATAATAAATATTAAATTTTCAAATAGTTCGTGTTCAAAAACCAGGCTGAGCCACAGCAACGCGTGGCTGGGTACAGCTAGTTTGTAATAAAAACTTTGCATTTAATTTTGCTAATATAGTAATAGTGTATTTAGCTAAAAAAATTGTCCCTCCTGTCAAATTTCCATATTGATGATTTCTCCTATTTGTTCGAAATGTATTGATATAGTAAGATACATATGTTTATACTTTATAGGGCTATGAAGGACCTCGAGGAGAAACAGGATCTTTAGGGCCACCAGGAGAGAGAGGCAAACCAGGCGCCCCGGGAGCCCAAGGCTATCCAGGAGCTCCTGGGGACAAGGGAGATAAAGGGGCTTTGGGACATCCTGGATCTACAGGAGATAAAGGAGAGCAGGTGAGGATTATTTTTACTCTTGATTTTTTGTAGTTATTGTCAGAAAAATTATCATTGACTTACATATCATTATAGGGAAGAAGAAACTGTTATACAATTCTCCTAATAGTCTTGCATGGACAAGCTGAAGACAAATCTATAGAAAGGGTCTTTCAAATTGAGCAGTTCTTTAAATTATATTTTTCTTAATTCTTGACTAAAACACGCAATTTGCTTTGATTTCAAGAAACTTTTTATTAGTCATTAGAGTATAATGCATGACATTTAAATACAAAAAACAATTTCTGCCAAATGTCCACCTCTTGCAGCTCTACATACGAGTATGTCCACTCTTTTGTCAAAATTTTCGATGACATTTAGGCATAATTACGGTTCTTTCTAACTCACCAATAATGCGAATAATTTCGTCCTTCAGCTCAGGAATTGATCGGGGGTCATTCTTATAGACCTGGCTTTTCACGTAACCCCAGAGAAAATAGCCCAACGGTGTCAGATCACATAATCTTGGTGGCCAATTAATATCACCGTTTCCGGAGATTACAATACATAAAATAATTCAACAATTTGAACGTGTTGTTATATTGTAACATATACGCCTCCATTTTTATAAATGTCATACATTACACTTCGCAAATGTCACAAGATCCAGGCAAGTTCGCGATGCCATCTGTGTTTCGGATCAACGTCACATCATTACTAACAGTAACTGGGCAGTTGTTCCAAGATTCCCAACTCAGTAAAGAAATATTTCCTTGGATTATTGCAAAATTTAGTTTTGAAAAGTTTTAAGTGAATTCCTTTCAAATGTGTGCTTACTTATTGTAAAAAATGATCTCTTTTGTATCTTTACAAGAGCTGAATTAAGAAACACTCTTGGAATTTAATCGTTATACGTTGTTAAATCATTATTGCTGAAAATTGTTTGTTTGATGTTTCAGGGACCGCATGGACTTCAAGGAGAGCGAGGAGAAGTAGGACCAAGGGTAAGAGATTATATTATACTTAATGTATGTCCTATCCTGCCATATTCCTTAAGGGGGTATCCTACTCTAGAGGCGTGAATTTCGGGCGTTTTTTCAGACTAAATAAAAAAAAACAAAAAATATTTCTTGTATGCATTTTTTACAGTTTGTTTATTGATGATTTGAGAATGTACAAACAAATAAAAAAAAATTCAAGATGTTATCAGCTGTTATATCTTGTAAAAAAAAGATGGTGAGCTGGTCGACATGATTGGAACCCTTTCGTAAATTTGAAACAAAAATTATACACAGTTTCTTGATAAAAAATAATGTCGTTTTTGTTGGTACCAAAGAGAAAAAAAAACGTAAAATGGCGGCTGTCTGAAATTTTTTTTTTACCCTTCTTTTAATTTTTTTTTTTTTTTTAAACAGTAAATAAAATATTTTGAATTTTTCAAGGTAGGAACGATATAAAAACATTTATCAAAGTTTTATATCAAATTTGAAGGCAATCGGTTGGATAAAACTTGAGATTTTATGTCGACCAGGTCGAAAAAAGTAATGACCAGGTCGATAAAAGAGAACATATTCTTAAAGATCTAAACTTTAAAAATGTAAAAAAAAAACCATTTTTTCAAATTTCTAGAGTAGAATATCCTCTTAATGTATATCTTGACGTACGTAGCTTTTATTTCTCAGAATTTCTTAGAATTAATTACTTGTTAAGATGCATGTCTTTCTGTTTGATTTTCAAGCTCACTACCTGATTCACAAAACGTGGGGCTTGCTGCGGCTGCACCCTTTGTACCTGCCTCAAGCCGGCCCTGGTTGTAACGATAGTTTAAAGGAACTGAAAATTAATATGCACTGGAACAATTCAGTATTGGTGTATCCTAGTTTCCTCCAAGAACAACTTCCACTTCTTTCTATCCTCTGCCAGGCTTCTTCAGCTGAGTGTTTAAGCTATCCTCAGTAATACTGCCATCTATCGAAGCCTTTGCCTCCAAACCGAACTACATTGTTCAGGTTCACAGGCCAAAATGCTTGACCACTAATCAATTTTACCACTTTGCCCGCTCAATGGAATTTCCCAAGATTGACAAACTTTTTTGGCAGGTTGGTTATGGAAGAAATCATACAATTTCTGGTCCCTTCTTTGTCACTAAATAACATCACACTGCTAAAAAATAAAGAAAGTTTCGATCTTCTGGTGTAGATCATGCTGGATGAGGACTTATTTAGTCCTCATCCAGCATGATCTACACTTGGGTATCATGGGTAGTGGTGGAATCAAACTGAATATACCACTCCTGTTTGTATCATATTTGGCATAATTGTCGACCTTAAACTGTTCCATTGATCCCTTCATTAAAAATGTCTAAGTCTTATAAGTGTAGCTTATATATTTATTTGTATTTTTCAGGGTTTCCGTGGATCTAGAGGTCGTAGAGGTTCTGAAGGTCTAGCAGGTCCCAAAGGAGATACAGGACAACCGGGATCTCCAGGAGCTCTAGGAGAACGAGGCCCACCAGGGACTGAGGGGCAGCGTGGACCTCCTGGACCTCAGGGTGCCATGGGCTCTTCCGGCAAAGATGGACCTCCTGGGACACCAGGAGAGAGGGGTGCTCCAGTAAGTTTATTTCAATTTTATTTTATATAACTTCTTATAGTCATTCGTTGCCTCGTAGTCAAGGATCCCCTCGCCATTCCAACGTCAACTGGAAAGCAAAACTGTACTGTGGAGTATGTTTTTTTTTAAGTGACTGACCCATTGCATAACAGCAAACTCACTGGCCACACAGCTGTACTGGATCTGATGGCACACCAATGTAGGGCAATCAGAGCACACCGGCATGTTTTTTTCCTCTTTTGTAAAATAATGGATATGACCAAATTTATAGGTATCCTTCACCCCCAAATACTATGCAGAAAAAATGCCTATGTCATTCGAGGGGAGTAGCACAGTGCGGAGTTTGAACTGGCGACCTTCCGCACAGAAGTCCAATGCATTACTGTGCAGTCATGCACCTCTTCTTCGTATATATTCTAAACGTCTCTCGGTTTCAGTTCATAAGGCACCCAATTTCCTTGTCTTTGAATCATTCCCATGGCTCTCAATCGTACGGAAACGGCTTGTTGAGTCACTCCCAATGATTCTGCAAGCTCCTCTTGCATTTGACTCTGATCTTCTTCAAGTAATGCCTCTAATTCTTTGTCCTCGAATTTTTTTGGCTGTCCAGAGCGAGACTTGTTTTCGACGCTGAAATCTCTATCCTTGAAACGTCGAAACCATTCCCTACATGATTTATCAGTTGGAGCAGCGTCACCATAAACTTCGACAAGCATTCGATGGGCTTCAGCTGCACTTTTCTTCCAATTAAAGCAGAAAATTAAAACCTCCAGCAAATTCTGCTTGGTTACCACAAAATTCGACATTTTCAACACTACAAAACAAGGTTTTTGCATGAAACTCAAAGCGATATAAACTGAATATTATTGGCAGATGTCTAACCTCTCTGAAACCGCCAAAATCGGCTGTCACTATGAACCATTCATAACAGCCAGAGCCATCTTTTGGAAACGGACCGAACTAATTTGTACTCCCAATAACTTAAATTATACACGCACGTTTAATTTTGTTTGCTTTTATAAAATGGCGTATCTATTGGGATATCTGGAAAGTATAATAGTTTAGTATTTCTCAGACAGATGTCTTTAGAACAAAATTTCCAAAATTTTCATCATAATAATAATTCCAAATGTGCTAAATGTATATTATTATGAAAAGTTATTTTATCTTTGAGTCATTGTTTAACCAAATTACTTGAACGATTTTTTGGTGTCGTTTTGAAGATGGAATACATTTTTTTTGCTGTACGTAATGCTTTTTTACAACCACAAAAGAAAAATACGTGACTCAAACAAAAAAAAAAATGTTGAGTGTATGGCGATGATATACTAAGCGATCATGTGTTAAATACGTAGAGTGTATGGCGATGATATACTAAGCGATCATGTGTCAAATATGTTGAGTGTATGACGATGATATACTAAGCGATCATGTGTCAAACATGTAGAGTGTATGACGATGATATACTAAGCGATCATGTATCAAAAATGTAGAGTGTATGGCGATGATATACTAAGCGATCATGTGTCAAATATGTAGAATGTATGACGATGATATACTAAGCGATCATGTGTCAAATATGTTGAGTGTATGACGATGATATACTAAGCGATCATGTGTCAAATATGTTGAGTGTATGGCGATGATATACTAAGCGATCATGTGTCAAATATGTAGAATGTATGACGATGATATACTAAGCGATCATGTGTCAAATATGTTGAGTGTATGGCGATGATATACTAAGCGATCATGTGTCAAATATGTTGATGTATAGTGATGATATACTAAGCGATCATGTGTCAAACATGTAGAGTGTATGATGATGATATACTAAGCGATCATGTGTCAAATATGTTGAGTGTATGGCGATGATATACTAAGCGATCATGTATCAAATATGTTGAGTATATGGCGATGATATACTAAGCGATCATGTGTCAAACATGTAGAGTGTATGACGATGATATATAGTACTAAACAATCATGTGTCAAACGTGGTTTAAAATATTCCGTAATGGCGATACGACACTCGAAGACGATGCCAACTCTAAATGATCAATATCCACTCGACTTCCAAATAAAGGCTTTGATCAAGAATAACGTTCTACAACACAAGAGAATACAAAGGTATTGAAAATAGTAGAAACAGATTTTTAGGATAAAGTTACATTTGAATATAAAAATGTATTTGAATTTAATCAAGAAAATATGAAATTACTTTGCGATCTCCAATATAGTCACGCCCATTGTATTTTACTTCTTCATCAATTTACGAGATCTTCAGAAAAACCCCAACATGAAGATGACCAATGTGATATATTTTTTTTTATGCTATCTGAAAAAGCCTCCATCCTGACTGCTTCATACCGTAACCAAATTAGTTCCGAGGCGATCTATGACTATTGTAATAGTTTATTTTAAGGGTATTGGGGTTTACCCAACTAAGGTAGTTTATTGTTAAAACCTTAAAGATGGTTTATTGTTATAAATATAGTCATAGACAAACCACTTAGTTGCATATTTTTTAAATATTAATGTGATACATTATAAAATTACTACGAGTATTCTCTATGCTCTGATATAAATAAGTATAATTAAACATTTTTAGGGAGAAAATGGCCCTCAAGGAGCTGTAGGAGCTCCAGGAGCAACAGGTCTTCCAGGACCCATGGGTGAACTAGGACCAACAGGGGACCCAGGAGCTCCAGGTTCACCGGGACCTGCAGGGGAGGCAGGTGCTCCGGGAGACGCGGGCCGCACTGGACCGGCTGGGCCTCCTGGGCCCGAGGGCAGATCCGGACCACCTGGACCTTCTGGCTTGCCAGGATTCCCAGGGGAGAGGGGAAACAATGGACTTCCAGTAAGTTTATATTCAGATATGTAAAAAAATCATAATATATTTAGCACTATTTTCTAGTAAAATATAATCTCAAATAAAAACAAACTGTATTGTATTGTGTTACAATATCGTTATATACAGTACAACCTGGCGGGCTTATTGCCATGTGGCAATCTATTCCAACCTACCAGAAACATGTTAAAGAGGCCTTAAGTGAAAACCAAACATGAATCCTTTTTTAAAAAATCTGGGTTCCAGCGGAATTTGAACCCGCAACTTCCGGGCTGGGAGACAGGCGTCTTACCAATGGAAGTCATCTGTAAGCTATGTGCCAACTCAACTAGTTTTAAGCCTGAAGGCTCGATTAAGGAAACCAAAGACAATGTTGTCTCATTACCACTCTCCGCCTCACCAATTCGCATATACTACTAAGGTCTAAAAGTTTCAGGCTGGAATAAGTTAGAGCCTGTATGGAAAGATATCATGCTAGCCACACTTCCTGCATGATCATGATCAAGCAATGTTATGATTAAACTTGATACCTCTCCGTGGCCTGATGGTAAGACACTTGTCTGCCGATCCGGAGGTTGCGGGTTCGAACCCCGCTGGAACCCAGATTTTTTAAAAATAGGATTCCAGTCTTGTTAACACTTAGGGCCTATAAAAACATCTTTCTGGCTGGTTGGAAGAGATTGCCACATGGCAATAAACTCGCCAGGTTAAAAAAACAAAAAAAAATGTCTTGACTTTCCAAAACCACACTAATATTTTAGTAACAATTCGAAAAAAAATTATAATGCAAACATTATTTCTCATTGGACAACATAATATGTACCAGAAAATTAAACTGGCGAAATTGATAATATGTAACAAAAAAATGAAATTGTTAATTAAAGAATAAAATTTGATCAACTATGATCGAATATCGCCTGAAATATGTATTATATAAATGCTCTTGAAAGAGCTCGCATTTGTGGTTCAGAAAGAGATGGGCATTTGACTGAAATTATATACCACAAATAATTATAAAGCGCAATGAAAACATTAATTTAAAAAGAGTTTTTTTTCATCGACCGAAGATCGATAGTCGATGAGATGTGCTCCAAAATTTTCAACCGACTAAAATTTTCACAAATTATTATTGGATTCAGTGTTTACTATTGATGCAAGCAGGCGGTTGTCCGGATTTTTTTATGCGGGTAATTTTTTCCTTACTACCCCGGATAATCGAGAGTCGACTGTATAATTTTTGAAAAAGTAATATACAGTTATTCCTAGAATTGACTGGTATTGCCATGAATTTTGCCCTTCCTTACTATAAGAGGGTTGTTGTTAGACAATTTCATACAAAAGTATTAAATTTTCTAGTTTTGAGATTGTCTTTTATAGAATATCAGTATCATATGATAAATTATATTGTAATTTGTTTTATCAAACACTGTTTATTCCACTTTATGTAACGGTATAACCCTACCGGTTTCAAGGTTTTCACCTCATCATCAGGGGAGCACAAACAAGTATTGTTTGTTATATTTATTTATTTATTTTCTCAAAACAGCCTTAGCCCAATTACTTTGAAAAATACAAGACATATTAAAAATTACAAAGAATAAAAAAATATAAAAAAATTATATAAAATAAAAAATAATGTATATGCATACATATATATATACACACGAACATACACATATATTCACAGTCACTTAAGTCCGTTGATGAGTGCTTTCTAACGCGCTCAATCTAAGAAGAAAATTTACTTTTACTTTTGGTAATGTGATATGAAATATGTCAATATCCGAAGCAGTCCCGTTCAGAAGAGTTTAGGCCCTTCCAGCAGGCATAACGGCTGGAAGACCCGTTCTTGCGTATGTTATTGAGAGCAGTTCTTGACGGCGCAGTCTAGTGTAATTGTAAGGAACATTTAACGCTAATCTTTGTAGTAATACTGGACAGCTCACAGCTCCTCGAACGAGTTTGACAACGTATACCAGGAGACGCAGATCTCTTCTTACGCTCAAGGAGTTATACCCGAGCATGCCCAGCAGAAACTAAGTAGGATAAAACCATGGATAGACACCGAACTCTCTCATATAAAGATATCGTAGATATTGTTTTTGTACTTTCTCCACCATGAGGGAGTTCTGCGCCCCCACTGGGCTCCAAATGCAAGCATTGCTTTCTAGTTTGCTACGGATCATTATTTTGTTATATAACAAAGGTTATACTGTTACAAAAAGTGGAATAAAGTGTTTGATAAAACAAATTACAATGTCTTTAAACCTCCACAATGTTAATGCCTTAACTATAAATAATACAATATGATAAATTATATTTTAACTTCCCAGGGCATGCCAGGATTGAAGGGTGAAATGGGTCCGGCGGGCCCATCAGGTCCTCCAGGAGACAAAGGCCAACAGGGGGAGCCTGGGGCTGAGGGGCTCCCAGGAGCTGCGGGCAGGCAGGGCGCTCCAGGACCACCCGGACCTGCAGGTTCCAAGGGAGACCGAGGAGAGCATGGCCCACCTGGTAAGTAGCTCTTATTGTATTATATTACTTCAATTATTCAGGCTGAAGAAGCTGATGGTGGTTGGCGAAATTGATGGTATCAGATTACACGGATGAGCACCAAAGAAGTGATCTCATACCCATCAGATGGAGTGATCTTTTAAATGCTTCTGTTATGAAAGCCCTATAGGCAGATGCAGAATTGGTGGTATCAGATTACACAGATGAGCACCAAAGAAGTGATCTCATACCCATCAGATGGAGTGATCTTATAAATGCTTCTGTTATGAAAGCTTTATCCCATCAGATGGAGTGATCTTATAAATGCTTCTGTTATGAAAGCTTTATAGGCAGAGGCGGAATTGGTGGTATTCGATTACACAGATGAGCACCAAAGAAGTGATCTCATACCCATCAGATGGAGTGATCTTATAAATGGTCCTGTTATGAAAGCTTTATAGGCAGAGGCGGAATTGGTGGTATTAGATTACACAGATGAGCACCAAATAAGTGATCTCATACCCATCAGATGGAGAGATCTTATAAATGGTCCTGTTATGAAAGCTTTATAGGCAGAGGCGGAATTGGTGGTATTAGATTACACAGATGAGCACCAAATAAGTGATCTCATACCCATCAGATGGAGTGATCTTATAAATGGTCCTGTTATGAAAGCTTTATAGGCAGAGGCGGAATTGGTGGTATTAGATTACACAGATGAGCACCAAATAAGTGATCTCATACCCATCAGATGGAGTGATCTTATAAATGGTCCTGTTATGAAAGCTTTATAGGCAGAGGCGGAATTGGTGGTATTAGATTACACAGATGAGCACCAAATAAGTGATCTCATACCCATCAGATGGAGTGATCTTATAAATGGTCCTGTTATGAAAGCTTTATAGGCAGAGGCGGAATTGGTGGTATTAGATTACACAGATGAGCACCAAATAAGTGATCTCATACCCATCAGATGGAGTGATCTTATAAATGGTCCTGTTATGAAAGCTTTATAGGCAGAGGCGGAATTGGTGGTATTAGATTACACAGATGAGCACCAAAGAAGTGATCTCATACCCATCAGATGGAGTGATCTTATAAATGGTCCTGTTATGAAAGCTTTGTACCTGCCTGTATACCTACCTAAATGAATTGTCAAAAAAATAACGAGTGAATTGTTAAAACATAAATAAATAAAATTAATTATTGTTGATACATACAGGGTCATTGACCGATCAAGTATTCATAGATAGTTACACGTCAAGAACGGCGACAATGTTTACTATTTTTATGGTACCCGCGATTTGTCCAGTCATCTCCAAATGTAAATAATTATCCTACCTCCCGTCCATGTGATAGAGCGAGGCAGATATATATATATAACCCATGTATTCACTCACTGGTATAAATTGTCTGCACTATGCGAAATAAACATACATTTTATTGTCATCCATTCAACTGTCAAGACTTTGTTATTTTTTTACCTGCTGTCCGCTTATCGAAATATATCCGCATTCCTGAGTCTATAAATAAACCGATATTGATCAAGATCATCATGGCTTATAGAAATAAGCACTCCGCTATATTGATGATTCTGTACGAGAATTAACGCAGAATCAACTTAAACGAAGAGAACGATGTCGCTATCAAAATCATCAGCACGTCCTAATAAGACACACGCTACACTGATAGCGACCATCGTTATAGCTTTATAGGCAGAGGCGGAATTGGTGGTATTAGATTACACAGATGAGCACCAAATAAGTGATCTCATACCCATCAGATGGAGTGATCTTATAAATGGTCCTGTTATGAAAGCTTTATAGGCAGAGGCGGAATTGGTGGTATTAGATTACACAGATGAGCACCAAATAAGTGATCTCATACCCATCAGATGGAGTGATCTTATAAATGGTCCTGTTATGAAAGCTTTATAGGCAGAGGCGGAATTGGTGGTATTAGATTACACAGATGAGCACCAAATAAGTGATCTCATACCCATCAGATGGAGTGATCTTATAAATGGTCCTGTTATGAAAGCTTTATAGGCAGAGGCGGAATTGGTGGTATTAGATTACACAGATGAGCACCAAATAAGTGATCTCATACCCATCAGATGGAGTGATCTTATAAATGGTCCTGTTATGAAAGCCTTATAGGAGAAGGGTAGCAACCCCAGGTGTATCCCGGATTGGTTGCAGAACTTGGGCTTCATTGAAATTTCGAGTTTGAAATTCCAATAACTATCGGAGAATCTGAATCAAACGTTACATCTTTGGAACTTCTCAATATAATCATGAATGAAACCTTATCTTAACAAAGAAATTATATTGTTAATATTTTCAACACTTCCAGTTTCAGTAGCTTCAGCTGAATGTAACTTTAGCATATTAAAATTAAAAACTACCTTAGTTCAACATTGAAATAAGAACGGGTTAAGATATTTTATCAATAGAATAAATACTCAATCAACGAAATTATTGACTATGATGAAATTATTTAAACATTTGCGAATTGAAAAGCTCGCAATGTGAATTTATGTAATAAATGTATGTTGTTTGGTGCTATAAGATAGTAGCATTACTATAAAACATATTTTATCCAGTTCAAATTCAATCCTTCATTCCGTATTTCATAAAACAAATTCAATCCTAATACCTTCATTCCGTATTTCGTAAAACAAATTCAATCCTAATACCTTTATTCCGTATTTCGTAAAACAAATTCAATCCTAATACCTTCATTCCGTATTTCGTAAAACAAATTCAATCCTAATACCATCATTCCGTATTTTGTAAAACAAATTCTCCTAATACCTTCATTCCGTATTTCGTAAAACGAATTCAATCCTAATACCTTAATTCCGTATTTCGTAAAACAAATTCAATCCTAATACCTTCATTCCATATTTCATTAAACAAATTCAATCCTAATAATACCTTAATTCCGTATTTCGTAAAACAAATTCAATCCTAATACCTTCATTCCATATTTCATTAAACAAATTCAATCCTAATAATACCTTCATTCCGTATTTCGTAAAATAAATTCAATCCTAATACCTTCATTCCGTTATTCGTAAAACAAATTCAATCCTAATACCATCATTCCGTATTTTGTAAAACAAATTCAATCCTAATACCTTAATTCCGTATTTCGTAAAACAAATTCAATCCTAATACCTTCATTCCATATTTCATTAAACAAATTCAATCCTAATAATACCTTAATTCCGTATTTCGTAAAACAAATTCAATCCTAATACCTTCATTCCATATTTCATTAAACAAATTCAATCCTAATAATACCTTCATTCCGTATTTCGTAAAATAAATTCAATCCTAATACCTTCATTCCGTATTTCGTAAAACAAATTCAATCCTAATACCATCATTCAGTATTTTGTAAAACAAATTCAATCCTAATACCTTCATTCCGTATTTCGTAAAACAAATTCAATCCTAATAATACCTTCATTCTGTATTTCGTAAAACAAATTCAATCCAAATATCTTCATTCCGTATTTCGTAAAACATTGTTACCCCATGTGTTTTTTTTAGTAAACTCATTTCAATACTTCATATTTATTTGGTCTTTTCAATCTTTTTCTATGTCCGTGTTTAACTTCCTTACATTAAAGTTGGTACTAAAACACTGTTATAAACTATTATGTTAGCAGATTGTATTACTGTAAGGTCATAATTTATTATGAAACAAAAGCTTGTTGATTGGAAAAGAATTCTTTAAATCAATAATAAAAATAATTCTAGGTGACCCAAAATTAACTTTATTTTCAAATAAAAAATGCTTTAAATCAATAATAATAATAATACTAGGTGACCCTAAAATTAACTTTATTTTCAAATAAAAAATGCTTTAAATCAATAATAATAATACTAGGTGACCCTAAAATTAACTTTATTTTCAAATAAAAAAATGCTTTAAATCAATAATAATAATAATACTAGGTGACCCTAAAATTAACTTTATTTTCAAATAAAAAATGCTTTAAACCAATAATAATAATACTAGGTGACCCAAAATTAACTTTATTTTTAAATAAAAAATGCTTTAAATCAATAATAATAATACTAGGTGACCCAAAATTTACTTTATTTTCAAATAAAAAATGCTTTAAAACAATAATAATTATACTAGGTGACCCAAAGTTAACTTTATTTTCAAATATTTCCTATAATAAATATAAAACACAATCAATTTATATATAAATATCTCTGTGGCCTAGTTGGTAAGACGCTTGTCTTCCAACCCAGAGATTGCAGGCTTGATTCCCGTTGTAACCCAGATATAAAAAGTATAAAAAAGGGATTCCAGTCTGGTTTTCACTTAAGGCCTCTTTAACATTTTTCTGGTTGGTTGAAAGATATTGCCACATGGCAATACGCCCGCCAGATTGTGCTGTATACAACGAAAGTGTAATACAATACATAAATTTTTTTATTTATATTTCGCAATTATTTGTAAAATATAATTTTAGCCAAATGCTTGCCTCCTACAACCACACAAATGCTTGCCTCCTACAACCACACAAATGCTTGCCTCCTACAACCACACAAATGCTTGCCTCCTACAACCACACAAATGCTTGCCTCCTACAATCACACAAATGCTTGCCTCCTACAACCACACAAATGCTTGCCTCCTACAACCACACAAATGCTTGCCTCCTACAACCACACAAATGCAAACTCTTTCAAGAGCATTCAAACTATTCTTGTTTAGTTCAATCAACATTAACTTGTTGGCATTGATATGTCCTTTAACCCTTTCGTGCTCAAATTTTATTTTTCTTTAGATTTAATTTTTTTTCGCATTTATTAGTCATTAATATTTATAAAAAAATATTTTAAAAAAATCGATCGGAACTTATAAAAAAACTAATGGGATCTATACTCGTACTTCCCACTGATATTTGGTAGAATACTCAGTGTGCGTAAGAAAGATAAACTTTTTTTGTTTTTTAAGAATATAATTTATTTTAAGTAAAAAAACATTAAAATGAACATTATAATTAATCCTCTTCTACATTCATCGATATATCCGGTTGCGAAATTGTCACGTTATCAAGTGCATCCAATTCCTCTTGTGCACCATCGTCAATTTCTATGTCTGACATTTCTTCAACATCGGGAAGTGAAAATAAAAACTCCATCGCTTTTTCCATGTGGTTAGGGTTATTCAAATTCCATTTATTAGCCATCTACAAGAAAAAAACATTCATCACATATTTTGAAACATAACCTTTATTTAGCTTCGTGGGAAGACCGCTTCCCACTTAGGAAATATTACTAACCTGGAAATTCAGATCAAATCACCAGCTATGTATATATCATACAGTGAAAAAAATGTCTATAGAACTCAAATCAATCGTCAAAATCCTTATTTACTTGAAAATTTTCAAGTTTTGTCACAAAATCAACGTATCTGACGCACGACACTCCAAACAAAACAACACGTGTTATTTAGAATTCAACTGCCAGTTACAAGATCAACCGATAAAGTAGGTAAATGTTTTATCGTAATACCCAATAATGACGCTAGATGGCAGGAGTTAATAAACTTGGGAGACGTAATTCCTACTGATCTTTTTAGAGCAATTTCGAAAGTGGGAAACCGTATTCCCACCAGCCACAAAAGGGTTAAGATAACATTACAGAAAGTGTTCTTAAATCCAGAGATCTTGGTGACCAGTAAATATCACAGCTTCTAGAGATTAATCAGTATGGAAACATTCTCTTCAAAACTTCAATTGTGTCTCGTGCTGTAATGCTATCCTGCTAAAATCACATGTTTTTCAAACTCACTTCATCTAATCGATGTGATACAAAGTTCTCGGCACGGCAACGGTTGCTTTTCACATTTACAGCATTACCTGATCTGTCTTTGAAGAAATAATGTCCAGACTATCTGTGGATCACCGTAACAAAATACTCATTTTCTTAGCACATTTTAATAATAATGCATTGTTGAATCATGAAGCGCAATTACTATAGCAAATTTGTCACATTTATACTTTTTTTTGTTTTAAATTTGTTTTCATTTTTATTCTTATGATTGTGTTCGGTATATTGTGGAATGAATATTTTTGGTCTTTCTGGAGTGATGGTGTGTGAGGGGTTGAATTTCGCAAGATGTTTCTAGTTGTAGTTGAGTGTCACTGTTTGTCAGGTTGATGAGAGCGTGCAACGGGGGTTTTTTTTGTGTAATCAAAAATCGGAAAGAAGTATCGATTTATTTTTTCATGCTAAATATCCTCAGTGAGATACAGGCAAAAGCCTAGTTTACTGGGGATACGACAAATGAAAGGCAACAAACCCAGATCCAAATCAAATTACCTGTTGTTTTTTCTCAAATTGTGTATATTTCTTGTCATGTGGAATAATAAATAAATAAATACTGCCCTCATAAGCAAAAACGCAGCTAATGGCAAAAGTTAAGTTTTGAGAAAACTGTACTTTTTCGTTTTTCATTGCTGATTAAAAATGTCGTGATTCATAAACAAAAAAGCAGTAAAATGTGATTCATAAGCAAAAACGCAGCTCTTTTGCTTATGAATCACATTTTTCAGCTTTTTTGCTTAGAAAAACCTAGTATTTTGTAAAATTAAAAAATACATTAGGTCGATGTTTGTATTGAAATAAATGGTTTTCTGTATTTTTTTTATGGAGTATGTTTCAGAATTTGATATGGAATATTGCCTCATACTTAGTTAAATTAATGATTTTTTTCCATTAGCTGCGTTTTTGCTTATGACGGCAGTATACTGCTCAATTGTCAAATATGAATTGTTAAATTGAACTAAAATCAAATATGAATTGTTAAATTGAACCAAATCAAAATGGTGATTGATATAAGTTGTTAAGTAAATGTTTGAGTATCCTGTATTAATTATAAATGAAAGTCTTAAATAAATAACTAAATAACTGTTGTACGTTCATAGGACCTTCTGGAAGAGATGGACTAATGGGTCTGAGGGGTCTGCCAGGCCCACCCGGACCTGTGGGTGCACCAGGAGAGGATGGAGACAAGGGAGATGTTGGTCCCCCAGGAGAGAAAGGGTTTAAGGGTTCCAGAGGTGAAACTGTGAGTAACATCATTTTTTTACCTATACGATTGAATATAAAATACACAAAAAATTAATTCAGATATAAAATAGTCTAGAGCATAGTTTCCCAAACTTTTTCGCCCCGTAGACCACTTGCCAATTTTTTTGTTTTCCGTAGACCCCTGCCTGCCTAATATTGAATTTTCCTAAACTTATTAACTTCAAATGTGTTTTTGACAGCTGACACAGTGCTGTTCACCTTGATAAGGTTTTTTGTAGAGTGGACAATTGTAAAAACAGAAAAACATGTACAATTTCTATTCATACCTTTATTGAAGATACAAAATGCAAGTAAATATTTGGCTTTGGAACGAAACAAATCAAAACCTAGTAAAATTCTTCCATAAAATGAATACACAAATAATACTGTTAATGAGAGGGATGGACCTGATGCTCTGATAGCAATGGTTCAATATTTGGCTTCAAATTAGTGAAGTATAAATCTTATAAGTCTTAAATCTCCACGTTCAGTGATTTTCATTTGATTTCTTTATATAAGTATTTTCTATGTCTAATATAAGTATTATGTACACACAATCTGTGTTAGGTGTAATAAGACATTTACGGAACGCCTAAATATTGTTGATGATCTGCCTAGATGGGATCCGCTCACGTGGACCCCCATTTACATCTTGTGCACCCCCATTTTCTTTTCTCGCTGACATAGACCCCCTGCAAGTCGAAAGCAACCCTTGGGGGTCCATATAGACCACTTTGGAAATCTTTGGTCTAGAGTAAAACTAGTCCAGAAGTGAATCTAACAGGAATCAAATCTGGGGCGCCCGCTTGCTTAATGTGAATGCTAACTGTTAAATCAGTTACCGATAACCAACCAGAGATATTTAGGAGCGTATGTTCCTTAAAGGAGAGATGATGAGGATGATTGTTGATAAATAAAAAACTCGTCGAAATCTAAATGTGTAAAGAGGAATTTTATTCATACACGTCGGTATTTATATTATTTTAGAATGTATGAATGACGGAGCAAGAGATATGTTGATGTCTCGTCTCACGCCTCAAAATAATATTTATTGACGTCGCGTAGGTATACATAGTTTTGAGAGGCAGCGCGAAAGATGTGTTGCCCTCTCTTTCCCTCATGGAATGCGCTCTCGATCGGTTGCGAGTTGAATGACCGGGCGCGTGGACTTTAGCATTGTTTGTCTCACATTGTTAAGGTGTGTAAAGGTCGTCTCGTGGGTTCAGTGACCGCGCATACGATCGCCACAGATATATTAAATAGGCTTAAAATGACAGCGGAAATTAAACCCATAATCCACGGGCTGAAAAACAAGCATCTTACCAACTATACCACGAGGTCGTCACTTTACTACAAGTTTAAAGTTACACTACTTCATAATGTCACTGATTCATGATAGAGGAGGATGCAATTGAAGAAGATAAAATACCTCGACAGCATCCTTACCAATAGAAATGAGGTGAGCATGAACATTCAAACTAAATTATTAAAATAAAAAAATTAAATGCTGTATTTGCATAAAAAAACAACTATTTGTTACCATTTTAATATTAGTAATGCCATTTTTCCAGGGTCCACCAGGTTCAGTAGGCGGACTTGGCCCAAGAGGCCCTGCAGGTCCTACCGGACCTCCAGGAGAGAAAGGACCCCGTGGAGAAGCAGGTCGGGCTGGGTCCAAGGGAGAGTCGGGCCCCAGGGGAGCGGCAGGATCTCCGGGACCAGCTGGCAAGCAAGGTTCCCCGGGACCTCCAGGCCACAAGGGAGAACAAGGGGATGATGGAGCTAAAGGTTAACCAAGGATCATATTTATGACATTCATTTTTTTATTAAAGATAAATGTTCAATTTAATCATACTCGTATATGTTAAGTTGGGTTATTTAAAATGAAGGATTGTTCAGATTAAACAAGATTTATTTGAGACGCAACATTATTAGGACAGTAGACCAGTGACAGGAGACAATATGGCATCAAAGTGTTGACCAAAATACTATTTTTGATAGTGTCTGGTTCGAGTATATATGTTTTAATGACTTTGACTTTGTTTCCTATTGCTACACACCATTTGATATCCCTCTTAATTCTTCCATCATCTGAGAAAATACTACCCAAATAGGTCAATTAATATTAAAACCAAACAATGTAACAACAGCATAACACTATGAAATGTGCCACACATCATGGGTTGTTGATGCATCTGTCCCCCATAGCAGCCCTTCACAAAGTTCACGAGTTAACAGACAGGGCTTCTTCTGCAAATCGATGTCTTTATTCAATAAAAATGTCATCACTTTTCTCTAGTTAAAAGAAAATGTTCATATTTTTTTTCAATCAGTGCAATCAATCTTTGGACTTAAAAACAAAAACTCTTGCCCTAGTATTGATGCAAACTATGCTAAGGGATAAAAAAAATCAAAAAGAAAGACTCAACGATGAAAGAGTTGCAGACAAATTGTAACTACCGAAGCTTCTTGCCCTACAAGCAACATGATATGCCTATCACAAATTGTAACTACTGAAGCTTCTTGCCTTACAAGCAACAGGATATGCCTATCACAAATTGTAACTACTGAAGCTTCTTGCCTTACAAGCAACAGGATATGCCTATCACAAATTGTAACTACTGAAGCTTCTTGCCCTACAAGCAACAGGATATGCATATTACAAATTGTAACTACTGAAGCTTCTTGCCCTACAAGCAACATGATATGCCTATCACAAATTGTAACTACTGAAGCTTCTTGCCCTACAAGCAACATGATATGCCTATCACAAATTGTAACTACTGAAGCTTCTTGCCCTACAGGCAACAGGATATGCCTATCACAAATTGGTTCCTCACTTTGAATTGTGCTTTCTGTTATACTTGTTATGGGTAATGGGTATTCAAAAAAAATTCCAGGACCGATTGGACCAACGGGTGTGCCTGGAGAACAAGGCAGACGAGGCCCTCCAGGGCTGGAAGGAGCTCCAGGTCCCCCGGGTTCAGAGGGAGCTCCGGGGTCCAGAGGCAATGATGGACCTGCCGGCCCCCCTGGCCCTGCTGGAGAGATTGGCAAAACTGTGAGATGGTCTTCTTTAGACTAGATATTTTTAATAGTATTTTTATAGTTCAATCAATTTAGCATTTTTAACTTTCTAAATATCGTTTATAGTTAAGGCATTAATGTTGTGGAGGTTTAAAGACATTGTAATTTGTTTTTATCAAACACTGTTTATTCCACTTGTGCTCCCCTGAAGATGAGGTGAAAGCCTTGAAACCGGTACGGTTATACCGTTACAAAAAGTGGAATAAACAGTGTTTGATAAAAACAAATAACAATTTCTAAATATCTTTTATTTTCTTTTTTATTGTGTTTATCAATTATATAATGTACCTTATAAACACTGTTTTATTGTGTTTATCAATGATATAATGTACCTTATAAACACTGTTTTATTGTGTTTATCAATGATATAATGTAACATACCTTATAAACACTGTTTTATTGTGTTTATCAATGATATAATGTACCTTATAAACACTGTTTTATTGTGTTTATCAATGATATAATGTAACATACCTTATAAACACTGTTTTATTGTGTTTATCAATGATATAATGTACCTTATAAACACTGTTTTATTGTGTTTATCAATGATATAATGTACCTTATAAACACTGTTTTATTGTGTTTATCAATGATATAATGTACCTTATAAACACTGTTTTATTGTGTTTATCAATGATATAATGTACCTTATAAACACTGTTTTATTGTGTTTATCAATGATATAATGTGCCTTATAAACACTGTTTTATTGTGTTTATCAATGATATAATGTAACATACCTTATAAACACTGTTTTATTGTGTTTATCAATGATATAATGTACCTTATAAACACTGTTTTATTGTGTTTATCAATGATATAATTTAACATACCTTATAAACACTGTTTTATTGTGTTTATCAATGATATAATGTACCTTATAAACACTGTTTTATTGTGTTTATCAATGATATAATGTAACATACCTTATAAACACTGTTTTATTGTGTTTATCAATGATATAATGTACCTTATAAACACTGTTTTATTGTGTTTATCAATGATATAATGTACCTTATAAACACTGTTTTATTGTGTTTATCAATGATATAATGTACCTTATAAACACTGTTTTATTGTGTTTATCAATGATATAATGTACCTTATAAACACTGTTTTATTGTGTTTATCAATGATATAATGTACCTTATAAACACTGTTTTATTGTGTTTATCAATGATATAATGTACCTTATAAACACTGTTTTATTGTGTTTATCAATGATATAATGTGCCTTATAAACACTGTTTTATTGTGTTTATCAATGATATAATGTAACATACCTTATAAACACTGTTTTATTGTGTTTATCAATGATATAATGTACCTTATAAACACTGTTTTATTGTGTTTATCAATGATATAATGTAACATACCTTATAAACACTGTTTTATTGTGTTTATCAATGATATAATGTACCTTATAAACACTGTTTTATTGTGTTTATCAATGATATAATGTAACATACCTTATAAACACTGTTTTATTGTGTTTATCAATGATATAATGTACCTTATAAACACTGTTTTATTGTGTTTATCAATGATATAATGTAACATACCTTATAAACACTGTTCAAGAAAAAAACAGTGAGTACTTCATTTATTACAAAAGAAAGAAATATAAAAAAATTGTTAAAAACAATTACATTAAAAATAAATAAAAAGAAACAACTACATATAAATATTTATTTTATTAATGACACAACAGTGTATTTTATATACAAATGCACATAAGTTATACGAGTACTTAAAATTATTGATAAAAAATACAAATCTATGTTTTAAACTAACATGTACATGAGATACAAAAAGCAGTAGTAATAATAAATTACAAAGTCGTTGTTTAAAATTATTTAATATTAATATGTATAATTAAGTTTAATACAGGGAAATTTGGTTGGTAATTAGAGATACTTTGTTTACAATAGAAAATGTTTACAATTTACTTAGATGCTTTGTCTACAATTTATAAAATGCTTTGTTTACAATTAACTTAGATGCTTTGTCTACAATTTACAAAATGCTTTGTTTACAATTTACTTAGATGCTTTGTCTACAATTTACAAAATGCTTTGTTTACAATTTACTTAGATGCTTTGTCTACAATTTACAAAATGCTTTGTTTACAATTTACTAAGAATTGATGATTTTATGTAAAAGAAGTGAATCATTTAATTTTTTTATTTTGCTCAGAATAAATTCAATCTGCGTTGAAGATAGTTATAATTAATTTCAATTACAGGAATGCCCAATTTAAGTTGATAAATCTCAAAAACTTATCCTGCACCCTTTCAACTGGGCTTATATGAATATCATAACAGGTGACCAAATAGTGGAATTATATTCAAGCTAACTATGTACCAGCGAATTATACAAAAGTGTAAATATCTTTATTGAATAAAAGTTCTTGGATATCCTCAAAATAAATCCCGACATCATTATGGCCTTTTCACATATGTCATTAGTATGGGTAACAAAAGACCACTGAGCATCAAACGCAATCCCTAGGTCACAATTAGGGACATCAACTTAGAAATGTAATATCTGACATTTATAGTACTGATGTTCAACCTTAATCTATTGATCTCACACCAACTGAACCACACAATCATCAACAGACCAAACAAAACGATACATTTTAAAATTATTTACAAAAAACATCACTTAAAAATATCAACAATAACATTAACAAACAAAGAATCAATGTGAGATCCTTGAGGTACACCATTTGTACCTTTAAATGTAAAAGTTTGATAATAACCAATACAAAACACTCAGCATTCTATCCGACAAATATATTCAACAACTCAAAAAGATTGCCAACTTTTTCAACTTATGTATTATATTTTATAGGGAGAAGCAGGTCCACCAGGTCCAAGAGGAGAGGAAGGTAAACCGGGAGTCCAAGGAGAACCAGGGTTAAGAGGACCAGCAGGGCCTGAAGGTCCTAGGGGCCTGGAAGGAGCTGCAGGGGCAGTGGGACCACCAGGGGAATCAGGCACTCCAGGACCTAGAGGACCACAAGGACCTCCGGGGGCTGATGGTGATGCAGGAGCTATTGGTCCATCAGGAGAACCAGGAGAGCAGGGGAAACAGGGAGAACCGGGGATGCCAGGAAAAACTGTAAGTTTCGATTTAATTATATGTAAGTGTTTCCTTTATGATGAAAGGTTTATTGTGTTTTATATCTGAGTAAATATATTATTTTATTTAGCATTTGATATCGGTTTAACCTCTCGTCTCTTATTCATCGCATGCTCAATGCTGAGCGCCGTGGTCCTCTGTCATCTCTCGAAATTTTGGTGTATTATCTGTCTCCATCCCTCCCGGTCCTAGGCCATGTTGATTGTAGCGCTTAGAGAAAGAAGGGGGTGAGCTGGTCGACGTGATTGGAACCCTTTCGTAAAACTAAAACAACAAAAATCATACACAGTTTCTTGATAAGAAATAATGTCGTTATCGTTGGTACCAAAGAAAAAAACAATCGTAAAATGGTAGCTGTCTGAAAATTTCAATATTTTTAAGCTTTTTTTTTCAAATTTAATTTTTTTTTCAAACTAGTTTTCAATTTTCCAAGATAGGAACGATATAAAAACATTTATCAAAGTTTTATATCAAATTCAAAGGCAATCAATTGGATAAAACTTGAGATTTTATGTCGACCAGGTCGAAAAACGTAGTTTCGAGAAAAACGCGTTTAAAATTTTAAGATTATTGTCCGAGTCATACCGGTGCGGCGTAATTGCTGCCTCATTTATAGCTATAACTTCGTAAATATTGAGAATTAAAAAAATTCCTTGTGTACAAAAAAATAACGATTTTTTCAAATTTCTAGAGTAGAATAGCCCCCTTAAATCAGTGACTTGATTTCCAAACTTTTGACATTTGTGTGTTGACTCTCAATTGTGTTTTTTATATAAATTCAAAAATTCTGTTTCTTTTAGGGTCCTGAAGGTTCAGCAGGAATCCAAGGGAGCACTGGATTACCAGGAGAGAAGGGAGACCTGGGACAGACAGGGCCTGCAGGACCACCCGGACCAATCGGAGCCACAGGAGAACCAGGAAGTGTGGGACCACCAGGACTAAGGGGTCAAGTTGGGCCTGCGGTAAGTTTTTAATATAGATGTAATTTTGCAAAAAGAACCCAAATCACATTTTACCTGTTTTTACGTAATACAAATTCTAACACGTTCAGGCGCAACTCATCTGTGAGATTAAACATTAAATTTCTGCTTAGGCTTAAGGGAAAGCTTATCAAACTGAACTCTTCACTCAAACATGATTATATAACATTTGTATTATACATTTCTTTGCATAATAACAACATTTTAAATTATCTCATGTTGTTTTTCTTTAAATAGAAGATAACTAGTTTACAACATTCTGTCTTTTGTTGGCAGCTTATCAACACAACTAATGCAATTCAGTAACATCATATTTTTTTCAGTCATTTAATACCTACCCACAATAGGTTTGTAAAAAAGATTTAGCACAATAAAAAGTATGTGGAATTAACTGTCACATCTTCATAAGGTAGGTGTTCATGTGACGAAAATAAAAGCAATAACTTAACATTACAGAACACCATGCTAGCACTATTTCAAACATTATTTTGAATGTAAAATTCAAATTCACTTGTGATCATAAAACGTCTTCACAAAAACAAAAGGGAGTAATCAAAATATGATAAGAAAGTTATTCCTGATCAGGCTCACGCTGAACATTTTCCAAAACATTCTTATAACAATTTTCACATACCATACGTGCATGTTCCAAACAAAATACTTCAGAAACACATTATATAGTAAATAACTATTAATATAATTTAATTAGGGGCTACAACATAGATATACGAACTATAGCAGGTATATAAAAAGAAATATTGAGAAAAAAAATTTATTTCGGAAATCAAAAATACTTACGTAATCGGGCGCAACTCATCCAGCAGATTGAAACGTCCTTCACGGAGACCATAACAACGGTGCACTGGAGAAATAACAAAGATACCCTTGTGTGAGGGGTAGGGAGTCAGGAAGCTACTATAAGCCTCAGCTTTGTCGGTAAACCTCGCCCATTGGCACAAAAAAAAAAACTATGTACCTCATCTCACAGATTAGATGCGCCCAACCAATGGTTAAATAAAGAAAAATATTATATTTCCGCTTTGTAAAGGTGTCTCAATAAGAGCGCCGGATTTAGTCTGCTGGTTTGAGTTCTTGGGTCAGTTGGATCTTGTAGGCATGTCTAATTCTTGTGAACGATGACGAATTGATGTCCCTGGGGTTTCAGTAACACTTTCTCTCACTGCGGCTATGTTTTAGAGTGAACGCCCACTACGAGAACGCGTGGGTGACTTATAGTCCAGATTCTCGATAGATCACAAAAATAGGTGTGCCAGTTTGGTAAAAGAGTACTTCTGGTAATAATAATATTAACACGCACCGAGCGGTAGTGTAGCCAATACGTTTAATGACGAACTATGAGTTTCGTGTCTACTCCAGGGATTTGAAACTGGAAGGCGTCCTAATTGTGACATTTAATATGTCCGAAACACTGATTCGGATATATTGTATCATCGAAAAAAAAAACATACAGTACCCGGCGGTAAGTAATACGTATTGGGCTTAAGAAAGAGACAATCGTCCATAATCGGCTAACTTCCGCTTTGTAGAGTGTCATCTCTGTCATTCATACACGTGTTCCATTGCGAGACTGTTAGCGCATCATGCGATAGAGACAACGTTCTACAAAGCTGAAGTTAGCCGATTATGGCCGACAGTCTTTTTCTTAAACCCGATGTGTATTACTTACCACCGGTTACTGTACTTCCTTGGTCTTTCTCTACCATGCCTTCCATTCACATTTGCACTGTATACAGTAGACTTGACTATCCAGGGTCGCACTCACAGGGTTATGGATTAACCAAGAAGCAAAAAAAATCTAATCTTTTTACTTCATCAGTTAATCCGTAACTCGGTAAATGCGAGTAAAAAAATCTGAACATTTAAAATATTGTAAAAAAAATTGGCATATTTTACTGCTCCAATCAATACACAATCCAGTTAATGTGACACTAGATAATCGAGAATCTACTGTACTTATTTTATTACGATAGTATTTTTTAATTTATTGGTTATAAATGCCCAAACTATCTGAATGTGTTCTTTTTAATCTTATGTAAATACATTTAAATTTTTAGGGAGAAGTTGGACCACCAGGTAAAGTGGGAGCAGTAGGCCTGGCAGGACGGCTAGGAGACACTGGACCTCGAGGCTCCAAGGGAGACAGGGGGCGGAGAGGTCCCAAAGGACACAGGGGCGAGATTGGCTTCAACGGGGAACGGGGTATGCAGGGTGATAAAGGCGAGAGAGGACCCACCGGAACAGGGGGACCTGAAGGGTCTAAAGGGGATACGGTAAGTTTAGATTTGGATGATTTTTTTCTATACAGAGACAGCTTATCAATAATAATAATTAAAGGATAATTTATAAGAGAATAGCACTCCAACTCAAAACTCGAATGGGTGCTCCAACTCAAAACTCGAATGGGTGCTCTAACTCAAAACTCGAATGGGTGCTCCAACTCAAAACTCGAATGGGTGCTCTAACTCAAAACTCGAATGGGTGCTCCAACTCAAAACTCGAATGGGTGCTCTAACTCAAAACTCTAATGGGTGCTCCAACTCAAAACTCGAATGGGTGCTCTAACTCAAAACTCGAATGGGTGCTCCAACTCAAAACTCGAATGGGTGCTCTAACTCAAAACTGGAATGGGTGCTCCAACTCAAAACTCGAATCTGCTATGGATCAATGGCAGAGAATTCTGCATGCAACCATGACCTATTCTAAGTTATAGAGCTGGTGATGATGATGAGGTCAATTAATATAAAAATAGCAGAGCTCTAAACCTTCTTATTCTTCTCAGTGTCATGTCAGGTCCCCCCAACGTTGAATATCACTTGAGAGTAGATATCTTTGTCTCCGGCAGCCTGAAAAAGATCTCCAACGCCCCTTATGCCAGTCCAATCACGTATATTGCGGAGCCAGGAGATTTGCCTCCTGCCAATACCTCTTCGGCCTTCTATTTTGCCTTGGATGATCAGGTGCAGTAATTTGTACTTTGCTCCTCTAAGTACATGACCCAAGTAGGACACCTTTCTGATTTTAATATTAGTCAGCAACTCTCTATCGACTTTGGCTCTTTGAAGAACCCTTGTGTTGCTGACCATATCTGTTCAGGGTATCCGTAGCATTCTCCGGTGCATCCACATTTCGAATGCTTCCAGTCGGTTCATACTACTTACTTTGAGGGTCCATGATTCTACTCCATGCATTAACACTGACCAAACGTAGCATTTGACTAACCGTTGTCGAAGTTTCAAGTTAAGATTATCATCGCAGAATACGCTTCTCATTTTAATAAAAGTCGCACGAGATGATTCAATTCTGCACTTGACTTCGGTTTCTGGGTCGAGGTCTTCCACTAGGATACTTCCAAAGTATTTAAACTTTTTCCCTCTCGCTAAATCAGCACCGTTCAATGTAAGACGTGCTCCTGCGTGATCCTGCCGGCCAAACACCACGAACTTAGTTTTACTCACGTTCATGTTCAGCCCCAGCCTCACACCGGCTTCATTAATTCTATCTATGGCGCAGCGTTTGAAGGCCGTCAATACTGTCTGCCAGTACAACCGCATCATCTGCGTACCTGATGTTATTGACGCATACATCATTTACTTTGACACCCAGATTCAAGTTATATAGTGCTTCCTTAAAAACTATATCAGAGTACAGATTGAATAACATAGGTGACAAAATACAACCTTGTCGCACTCCACGTTGAATTGGTATGCCTTTCGATCTGTTATTTTCCAATTTAATGACAGCTTCTTGGTTCCAGTACAGGTTTTTGATAATACTATATTTATATCCATATCATCTATACCCCGTTCCTGAAGCATCTTAACAAGGTCTGCGTGTTTCACTCTATCGAATGCCTTCTCGTAATCTATGAATCAGGCAAAAATGTCTTTCCGTTGGTCTCGGCATTTCTGCAGTAGGACGTTTATTGCTAATAACGCTTCTTGTGTTCCAAAGCCATTCCTGAAGCCAAATTGAGAAATATCCAGGTCACGCTCGCACTTCAACCTTATTCTTGAATGTATAATCTTCAAGAATATTTTCAACACATGACTCATAAGGCTAATCAGTCAGTAGTCATTACATTTTTTGGGATGCTATTTTTTAGGGAGAGGGATGAATGTAGATTTAAGCAAATCTTGGGGGATGACCCCTGTCATCCCCCAAGCTCTAAACCATAGAGAAAACATACTTGAATAACTATAAATATAATTGAATAACAAGGCTATTCTTACAATAATTTTTTTTTTTTTATCAGGGCATCATGGGGCTCATAGGTCTTAAAGGGTCTGACGGACCTGCAGGTCCTCCAGGTCTGGAGGGGTCCTTAGGTCCAAAGGGAACCGCAGGGGCTGACGGCCCCAAGGGAGAGAGCGGCCCCCCAGGTCAGGCAGGTGTCCCAGGACCTCCTGCAGAGATGCCTCTTCTACCACCAGAGCTACTATTCAGAGAAGATGGGACTCCAAGAGTCAGGAGAAGCACAAATAATAAACAGTAAGATTTTGATTCTATATATACAATCTAGTTTTAAAGAAGGAAAAAGATAAGAGAAGAGAAATAATGTTGAAATTAAAAAAATTTACGTTCCAAGCAAAAGGTTGTAACCATCATTGTATGAATTTAACGTGAGGGATGAAAAAATTTAAGTACGAATAAATTAATGCTTATTACCGTGATAAGTATAATAAAATATATGATACAAAGTGGGGGGATTAGGGTACTTATCATTAGTACCACCATAGATGACAATGCAAACCATATCCGGTTACATATATTATAGTTGCAAGAAGCTTCAGTACATACAGCTTGTCTGCCACTTCTTTCTACAACTAGCAATAGTTCTATATTATTGGACTTGATCTGCTGCTGTTTGTTTTCATTTGTGCTGAGCATTTATGTTTTTAAGTGTATCATGCATCACATTGTTATGTCACCTCGTTTTCTTCTCTCATCTCACCAAAGAGGATTTTTCTTGGGAGTTAAACATACAAGTTACATGTCCAAACCAACGCAGGTGACACCAGAATCTAGATGCTGCAACAATTTACTCTGTTCGAAACTTCAATGACGCTCTATGATGCCATCGAACCGTCATTATTTGTCTGAGGTGCTGCTACAGAATTTTTTCTATGGATATAAGTGTATAAATTAATAAAAATATAAATTAATTTGAAACAATAGATAGAAACAATAGATAGAAACAATAGATAGAAACAATGGATAGAAACAATAGATAGAAACAATAGATAGAAACAATAGATAGAAACAATAGATAGAAACAATAGATAGAAACAATAGATAGAAACCATAGATAGAAACAATAGAAACCATAGATAGAAACCATAGATAGAAACAATAGATAGAAACGATAGATAGAAACAATAGATAGAAACAATAATATTTTGGAAGGTCTTTTTCTATTGGTGGCAGATAACATTGAATAGACTTATGGTAAACAGGAGACCCCTAACTATGGCCTGAAATTTGTTTATCTGGGCCTCTGATTTATTCCATTTAAGTTTTCACCCCTTATCCAGAGTCTGCTAATTTGCTTTTAGCGTTTGGGAATTAGCGTAATTTTCCTTTAGGAATTAGCGTAAACAGAGACTGTGTAAATGGAGGGATTATTGTAACATATGTTATCTACAAAAGAGTGTGCTTTTCTTTACTGAATTTTATGAAAAAAAATGTGCTTAAATTTAAAAATGCTCTTCATTAATGTGGTTTAAACTGAGATGAACTATTTTACACAATGATATATGATCATTATTTTTACAATTATAATTGTTTTGCAGCGAATTTGACATCCATATGGATGATATTGACACCCTCCTGAAGCCACTTTCAGACTTGGACAAAGTCATGAAGAAGCGCAGCATATCTGGATTCAAACCTAAAGATGGCTCGAAGGTGTATCCTGGTGATCTCTATGATGAGTTAGGCGAGGATGTGGAACCCAAGTTCTTGGATATGTACAGCTCCATATACTCTATGCGAGAAGATCTGGAGAAGATGAGGAAACCATCGGGGACCAGGGATAATCCAGCCCGAACTTGCAGAGATTTGCATTTTGGCCATCCCAAATTCAAAGACGGTAATTTATTTTTATTTATAATTTTAAAATATATTTATTTGACGTAAGTTAAACAGCACATCATATAGTTGACCTCTGTCACCTAGTTAGTAAGATTTTTGTCTTCTAACTTGGGAGTTGTAGGTTCGATTTTCATTGTTACCCAGATTTTTAAAAAGGGTTCAAGTTTGGTTTTCACTTAAGGTTTGTTGAAATATCTTTCCGATTGATTGGAAAAAGAATGACAATAAACCTGCCAGATTGTGCTGTGTACAATGAAATCGTAATACAAAACCATGCATCTATATAAACTATTTTTTGTTATAATTTCTCACATATTTTTGTGAAATTGATTTCTTTGATAAACTTTCATCCTTTTTTTTTCTTTTTCAGGTTGGTACTGGGTGGATCCTAACCTGGGAATGGAAGACGATGCCATCTATGTGTACTGCAATATGACAGCACGGGGACAGACCTGCGTGTATCCAGACGCTCATGCTGCGCAGATCCATGAGATACCTTGGCAGAGGCTCAGGGGAGACCATGGAGAATGGTTCTCTTCATTAAGGGGGGGATTTAAGGTACATAAATATTTTTTTATTTATTCAATTGTACGAAACATCTTGAAGTTTGGTTCAGTAATTTGGAACCCCTTTCTTAAAAATTAAATTAATAGAGAAGAAAGTATACAAAAAAAGATTACTGAGTACTTTAATTGCTGAAGTATTCATTGATTCACATAATTATAATTCATCATTGGAACTTCATCGGTGTATTGTGTTAAGTTTATTTAATGCAGGACACAAGTGATACACGGTTTGCTCTTATATAGGGCAAGACAAACTTGTAACAATACTGTACAAAATATATTCAGAGCATTGTAACACAGAGTATTGTCAATATAGTGAATACAAAATGTACCCACATATCAACATATTGGGCTTATTCGTCACAGAAATTAAGAAATTTATTTTGTAAAATTGTTTTTGAAATTATTATTGCATATTGTAGTATTATAATTTATTATTTATGTTTTACCATTGCTCATGACTATATACCTGCACATATTGTAATCAAATGTTCCTTATGCGTGGATTTCACAAGTAATCACTATAGATGATCAGACACCCCCTACGTGCGGACAGTGGGTGGTATGCATGGCGCTTGCAAGCCGTAATGGCATACACGGTCGAAACGATGGGCTTACGATAAGCGATGGACTAAAGATATAGATAGAAAAACAGGAAAAATATATTCTCATCAACTGGAACGTCTACTGTGTTTTTATTTCGACAAACTTTTACCTGCCAATGAGGAATCTTTTCACTCTGCTCTTCACCGAAAACGTAAGAAGCAAACAGGAACATCCGAGGATTGAGCGGCAGCCATCCACCTATTTTACAGTCTTTGTACCGGTGCTGTACAATAGGTCTCTTATTTTAGTGGATTTTTATTAATTTTCTAAATTAATACTATAGTTCGGAAATTCTAGGATGAGTCCTGTGACAGCTCACAAATTTGCCCCAATACAACCTTGTAACGATGTTCAGTAATTTTAATTATTTTATCAACTTTAATATAAGCCTCAATTCTAATAAATAGCAGGATTCAGGAGTTCTCTGCTATCGCGTACTCCTGCTGATTTGTTCTCATTAATCAGTTCATGTGGCATCTATCAGGTCTGTAAATATGAAACTGGATTTTTTTTATAGAAAATACACATTTATTGTAGGAAAATGGTAAAAAATATTTTATTCAAAGTATTGCCCTTTGCTAGCTACACATTTTTCCCATCTCTCTGGCATTTTGTGGATGCCACGCCAAAAAACCTCTTGCTCTTTTGAGGCAAACCAATCATCGAGCCATTTTCAGGCACAAAAACAGACATGTTCAACGCTATGAAAACATATGTAACACATCGATCAATAACTAACAGATGGCACCTCTAATAACAAATCCATACCATTCTCAGTTAGTACCAACCTTTAGAAGTTACGTGTCAAACTTTCATGACATTCCGACATTGTGTCATTGAGTTACAGTGGTTTTAGTGATGCTATTTTCAAAACAATGGAAAAAAACGAATTTTGTGTGTTGATAAAACATTGCTTTAGTCCCGGGGCTTATTGATCGATGTGTTAGTTGTAATAAACTTGTATTGTTGTGAGTTAAAAGTCTTTGACAAATGTAAACACAAGAAAAAGGCGCCAATGACGCGGTTTGACAATCACTACATTGACAACTAGATCTATAAGCAAATTCCGGTTTCATATTTACAGACCTGGTATTTTCCGAATAAGCTAATATAAATATGTCACTGAGTATGTTAGATCAAATATGGAAATTGATATATTCATATTTCAGATCACTTACGAGTCTGTCGGCTCCGTTCAACTGACATTCTTGCGGCTGCTTTCGGAAGAAGCTAAACAGAATTTCACATACTCCTGCATCAACTCCGTAGCGTGGTAAGCTTTATTTCCATCTCACTAGACTAGTCGACAGGGCAAGCATTTTACCAACTGGCAATTTCAACATTTGTAACCTTGTTAACAGAATGCATGCCTTCCGTTTGGAGGTTTGAAATCAATTCCAAATTGAATGATTTTGCACTTATGAACCTTTTAACATCAAAACATTCTTTCCCAATAACCGAATGCCATTAAGTATCAAATCATTCTGTAATAAAATGGAGTTCTACAATTAAGATACCAAATCAATTAATAAGATACATATGTTTGTATAGGTCAGTGGTGGCGAACCTATGCCCGCAGGTCAGACACTGACCCACAATGACCCATGCGTTGATTTTTATAAACTTATTTTTTATATCATAAAAGAGTGAACAGACAATCGAAAATATTAAAAAATTCAAGTATTAATATTTAACGTCGAATACGCAGTGCAGAAGCGCCACTGGACATGGTGTCACCTGGTGCGGAAATTTATGGTATTTTAGGGACTTGTGTTTCGCATAGAAGGATGAGGTTGTTTGAATAAAAGTCGTCGAGATCGAAATAAGTAAAGAGAGAAAGTTTATTGAAAGCGTCTGTATTTATAATGTATAGAACGGCGCAGAACATGTTGCTGTCTCGCTTCACCGGACACATGGTTATTGTTGCGCGTTCTATATACATTTCATCGTATACATATATCGGTGTCTCGCTCTCGCTGTTCGCTACTAGTGAGTTCAATGAGCGCGCGGGCGACCTTCGCCCGGTGCTGTCTCGCATTCCTTACAGTGCGAGTTCAATGACCGAGCGGCCAAGGGTCGCCTCAGTAGGTTCAGTGACCGCACGCACGGTCGCTACAGTATCACCCCATTGATATAAATTTTTTGACGTCGACCTTTATTTTTCGCTCTTTACTTGCAAAAGTAAAAGTTGTAAAACAAAAAGGAAACTTAAACCTTTTGAGAAGATTTTAAAAGTGAGAACCAAAAAAAAGGGTCAAGTGTTTTTCTGTTAACAAATTTTCGGCATTTCCAAATTACTGGTAACCGTTTTACCACACCCTCCCCCACCCCCTTCCAAGTGACGCCACTGACTTAGTGACCCACGGGCTAGTATTAAAAAAAAACATGAACAAAATTTAACCCCCTTCTCAAAAATGTTCCCCCTCACTGGTACAGATGATATAGGATTGTCTTTGAAATGTTGTGATTGTCATTGACGAAATTCTCTTTTATTTATAACAGAAGTAATGTTAACTTTAGAATGAGTTTGTCTACCATGTTAAAAGTTTTTGATTAATCAATAAGGATGAGTAATTTTAAATTTTGACAAACAAATAGTGCATAAAATTGAAATGACACATTTAGATATCGCTACCCTAATTTGTAAATTTGCTAACTCCACGTTTGTCAAAAAATGACATCAATTGCATTTTGTTCTCGACATTCAAATACACATGCTATAAAAATTTGACATGTCAACAATTATTAAAAGTACCTTAAAAAACGCCTCAAGAAAAATTGATAACTCCAACGCTACCAATTCCAACACTGCAAAATGTGTAACTCCACCATTTTGTACGTGAATCCATTAGAATCAAGTAGCATTGTGGTAACCGTCAAAATATTTCATTTAAAAGGTGAGTTCGGTTACGTTATTCTGAAAAAAATGCATTATTTCCTATGAATATAAGTATAAGCACTATTTTGTTAAGATAATTTGAAGTTTTTTCCCCTTATTTATGACTCAATATTTCATTTTATTCATCTAAGGGAGTTAGTAATTTTTCAACACATGTAAAACATCGTGTTGCATTATGACTCAGCAGGAGTCATCAACTTTTGACAGCTTTTGACAGCTTCTGTGTTTGATGTAAGATGAAGGATGAAGACCTTTTGACAGCTTCTGTGTTTGATATAAGATGAAGGATGAAGACCTTTTGACAGCTTCTGTGTTTGATGTAAGATGAAGGATGAAGACCTTTTGACAGCTTCTGTGTTTGATGTAAGATGAAGGATGAAGACCTTTTGACAGCTTCTGTGTTTGATGTATTGTCTACAACTTATGTGTTTTTAGAAGTGTTATTCAGGTGTGATCTTGTACATATTATGTTGCTGTCAATAAACCTAATATTTATTATTTATTATTATTTATAACTTTGCATTTTAATTATTACTGGATGGGCTTAAACAAAATTGTGTCTATTTAAATTAATATGAATATTTGAAGCATTAAAATACTTTTATAAGTATTGTCTATTTTTATAGATGAATAGCAGAGGAAAAATTGATGGTTTAATTAGTGACAGAAAATCGTAGGAGTAATCAAGAAAATCGTAAAAGTGATGAAGAAAATTGTATGAGTGATGATTTTCAAGAAAGTCCAAATTTATTCATGGAATTGCCAATTTTAGTAGTTGATAGTGATAATGCAGAAATTACATAATATTATGTAAATACGGATACTACTCAGAAGATTTATCAAAAGGAATTATAGAAACACAACCTGTAGCGATATGTGAGCTCAAACTTTACAGAACTTATAAAACTCAAATCAGACTGGAAAACTCTTTTACTTTTAACTCTTGTCTGGTTAAAATAAAGTGTAAAATATAAAATAATATTTATTTGCATTTTATCTTTAAGGTACAATGCTGACTCCTTTGGTTACGAATTGGCTCTGAAGCTGCGAGGAGCAAATGATGCGGAGTTCTCTCATGATAGACCAAAGATGATGCCACTAATACAATCAGATGGGTGCAAGGTAGGTTTATCGTCATCACTTTCATGATATTCATAGGGTGTTGCCTGAAAAACATCTGGTGAACTCGCGGCCGGGCTCGTCCTATATTGGTGGGGTGTATCTCGGCCGGGAGGGGGATGTTATGAGATTTGCCTAGATCTTTTGATAACTTCTGTTTTAAATGTATTCTCTGCTATTTATCTTGACATATGTGCCTTTTAGGAATGTATTTGTATATGTACATACCGTCGTTGTTCTCCGAAAAGGATTTAAGTGCATTTTTGCTTAAAATAACTTTTGGATTCCACTTTACTTAACCTTTCCTTCCCTGTGTTGGGTATCTTCTACACGTTGCTTCTAATAACCATCAATATCTCTATAAATATTATAAATACAAGGTTAAGATTTTAGGTATTCCTCCATAATATATTTACGCATTGATTTAAAAAATAATATTAATAATAATCAGAATTTATCGACTACATCGTAGGTGTTTTGTAAAGATCAAAAACAAATTCGCATTTTAATGCTGTGAGTGCCTCGACCTTGTGTCTTGACGATAGGTGAAGAGTATGCGGGAAGCGCGACACTATATTCGCATCTCACTCTTGCATACTCCACTGAATTGCGAGGAGCTGAATTGTCTCAATCGTCGCAAGCGTAAGCCACGCCGGGGTACCGCTCCGCGCCGCAGTATCTTCTGGACTTGCAAATAGATTAGACGCACGCCCGTTCCGTGAGCGTTGCCAGATGGTTTTTTAATGTTTTCAGCAAATAAATCTCAATTATTATAATTTTTAACTTCAATTATAATTAATTAAGGGGATTATCTATGAATGTTCTTATTTTTCCGATTTAAAATCGCTAATTTTTGATCGCGTACTCACTACCCAACACCGGAGCACGCGTTTCAATTTTAACACCGTAAGGGAAGGGTTAAAATAAAAATATCTACTCGTGAAAAAAACATTTATGTTCAAAATGTATATGGTTTCGCTGTTATGAAAAGATAAAAAGTCATATAATTTGATTTGACACCGCCTTCCGAAACTTAAATTTCATTCATCTCAAAACTCAATATTTGGACTTAAATGCTTTTCGCAGAACAACGACGATACGTTATTGCTATCAAAAAACCTATATTTATTTATTTATATCCCTATTTGGGTTGGCACTGAGAACAGACCACTACTTTGCGGTATATATTTGCAAATTTCATTCTAAATGTTAGCTAAAAAAAATAGCTCATTTCTCTATGAATCTTTTTCAAGTAATGATTTTTTTTTCAGAGTGGAAGAACCAAAGGAAACACAATTTTTGAGCTTAAAACAAAAAAACTCGATGCCCTCCCAGTTGTGGACTTTATGCCTATGGACTATGGAAAACAAAATCAAGCTTTCGGGTTCCAGATTGGTCCAGTGTGCTTTCGATAGTCAGAACCCATCTCCTTGAATGCATTTAATTTGCTGTGGAATATTTTTTTTATTTTCCTAAGGTTTTTATATTTGATATAGGAAGAAACACAATCTGTTACTTTATTTTTAAACAAATAGAGCTTTCAGATTGGATAATTAATAATGTTGGAGATCAATGTAAAAGATATACACTTTTTCAAATAAATACTTATATCAATTCTCCTTGTTACCAAAGATGTATTTAATTAATATGAACACTGCCATAAACTTAATTAAATATTAGTTTTCATATACAGTAATCTCTCCATTTATACTTACAAGAATAGTGTGTAAATAGAGTCATTAAATGCTTTGTGAAATAGGTAATGTTTTGCATATTTCCTATTCTTAGTTAAAAAACTTTAGTTATTTTAATTGACTTGTTTAAGTGGTTACTGATAACTAAAAAAATGCTTATATAAAAACAAAAATCAACCAAGAAATCACAAAAAAATTAACTTCAAAGCTCCAATGAAAATATTGTCCTGTCCTCGTGATAGGCACTTCGCCACTTACAAAAAATAATATAATTTGATCTTACCAGTAGCAAAAAAATTTAAATATCGATTAACAATACAAACCTAATTAATATTTAATAGATGTCACTATTTTTTCTTTCGTGTAAGCAATTTACTTCTCAAAGAGTACTTTGTATAGATGTCACTATTATGTATTGAAAATTTCTTACAAAATAAACCGCATTGAAATTAATTTGCATAAATGGAGGGATTGCTGCGTATTCAAATATACTTTGTTATTTGTTTTTACATACAATCTCAACTCTTTTTAGAATTAGATTGAACAAATATAAAAATTCCTTTATACAATTAAGCTACAAATATAGAAACTACTTAAAAACTATTATAAAAGCTTTTTTTTTTGTCGTTAAGTTGATATTTTTATTTTATAACTATTGAGTGTTTCTCATGGTGCTTATTATAGAACTTTTTTTTTAAATTCGATTAATTAATGTCTAAAAATCAATGACAGTAGATAAAACATATGATTTTTTAACGCAATACTTTTCCAACATAACTTTTATGGTTTGTGAAAAATATAAGCCTTTTAATAAATAATCAATGTAGCATCGCTTTTTATGCATATATTTTTTGGCTTGTTTTAACCCACATCATTTACACAAATTGAATGGTTTATCCATGTTTTTAATTTCGTTTTTGTTTTCATTTCTATGAGAAGAATCAACATATCTTTTTTATAACTTTTGTAAAAGATTAAATCAATAGTTTCTTTAAAAAAATTCTATCAAATATTAAACACATTAAACAAACATTCTTTAAGAAAATCAAGATAATAATTATTTTTCAATTCCTGAAAAAGATTTATCTTGTTTAATATTGAATTACTAATATTTTTTTTTTAATATATACTGCGCCAAGCAGACTAAAATATTTTAAATATAATTTAAAGATAAAAGAACTTTTTTCCTATAAATATAATCCTACATATCTATAGTTAGATTATTTATTGTTAATATAAATGTTTCAAAAGACTTAATTTATTTTGTTGTGATAGACCCTTGTTTTGTAAATAGTTAATTAACATAGGTTTTTTTTTGTACTTTTTAAATATATAAGGTCTATTTTTTAAATATATAAGGTCTATTTTTTAAATATATAAAGTCTATTTTTATTTAAATGAAATCAAATATAGAATTAAGATAATTTGTATTTTGGCCAAAATATATAATTAAACGATAAATTTATATAAAAAACAACACTAGTGCTATTTTCTTTTTCGTGATTTGTCATTTAATCCCTTTAGATATGTGTTTTAAGAGTCCAGTAGTTGACAATCTCCGTGACCTAGTTGGTAAGATGCTCCACTTTCATCCTAGGGTTTGGAGCTCAATTTCTAATGATAACCAAAAAATAATCATTACAAAAGGGTACCAGTCTGGTAAAAGAGTTGTCTGGAAACAATACTCACACCTGCGAGATGTGTGATGGTGAACTGTGAATTACTTACCTACTCGATAATTGGGACCAAAATCTATTATTGTTGTGTTATAAAGAATTATATATCACTAATCATTTTAGTCTGGGTGGATTGCCTACATAAATAAATATACGAGGCATATCCAGAAAGTAAGTGTACTGAATTTTTGTAGGTTACAATTTTTTTTATTTAAACAAAAAAATTACGTGGTTACCGTAGTACATATGTAAGCTATTTTTCGACATAGTCGGCATTCCTCTCAATGCAGGTGGTGAAGCGGGGTATCAACTTTTTGATGCCTTCCTCGAAGTAGTTTCCCGCCAACCCCTCCGTCCACTTCTCCACCTCTTCCTTTATCTCCTCGTCGGTTGAAAACCTTTTTCCACCCATGTGCAGCTTCAGGGAGGTAAAGAGATAATAATCTGAAGGTGCTAGGTCAGGGGAATGCGCGGGATGGTTCAGGACATCCCATTTAAACGAGGCGAGCAGTTCCGTCTGGCATTGTCGTGCAACAGGCAGACTCCCTTTGTCAGCATGCCTCTCCTCTTGTTCTGAATCGCCCTCCGCAATTTTTTTAGGGTCTCACAGTATCTTGCAGAGTTGATGGTCTCCCCTTGAGGCATATATTCAATTAAAATTATGCCTTGACAGTCCCAAAACACGGATGCCATGATTTTCTTGGCTGAAATTGTGGTTTTGAACTTTTTGGCGGAGGGTGAAGAGGTGTGACGCCACTGTTGAGACTGCCTTTTGGTTTCAGGCGTGTAGTGTGCAACCCAAGTTTCATCTCCAGTAACGGTGGAGCGGAGAAATTCATCTCCATGGAGTTTGCAGCGCCTCAAAAACTCTTGCCCGGCCTCCACTTGATTCAACTTGGCGGGAGATGGGGTTGACATTTTTCACGAAACGTGTTGTCGCGTCGACACTTCTCAACGTACTGACCTCGAACCGGTCTCGTTGCGGAGGGGAAGGGTCAGGCTACACGGAACTGTAGCCAACATGTCGAAAATAAAATCCATCCGGTCGTGAGAGCCTCAGTACACTTACTTTCTGGATACGCCTCGTATATCACTAATAATTTTAGTCTGGGTGGATTGCCTACATAAATATATATCACTAATCATTTTAGTCTGGGTGGATTGCCTACATAAATATATATCACTAATAATTTTAGTCTTGGTGGATTGCCTACATAAATATATATCACTAATCATTTTAGTCTGGGTGGATTGCCTACATAAATATATATCACTAATCATTTTAGTCTGGGTGGATTGCCTACATAAATATATAACACTAATCATTTATTTTAGTCTGGGTGGATTGCCTACATAAATATATAACACTAATCATTTTAGTCTGGGTGGATTGCCTACATAAATATATAACACTAATCATTTTAGTCTGGGTGGATTGCCTACATAAATATATAACACTAATCATTTTAGTCTGGGTGGATTGACTGCATAAATATATATAACACTAATCATTTTAGTCTGGGTGGATTGCCTACATAAATATATAACACTAATCATTTTAGTCTGGGTGGATTGCCTACATAAATATATATCACTAATCATTTTAGTCTGGGTGGATTGCCTACATAAATATATAACACTAATCATTTTAGTCTGGGTGGATTGACTGCATAAATATATATAACACTAATCATTTTAGTCTGGGTGGATTGCCTACATAAATATATAACACTAATCATTTTAGTCTGGGTGGATTGCCTACAAAAATAAATGGAATTTTAAAATACAGTACTTTTCGGTTAATAGGGTCATTGGTTAATAGGGGGGCAGTCGTTTATTTGGATTGAATATTGAAGAACAGAAATATATAAAAAATATAAGCTGAATTTGTTCACTTTATTTGGGATATACCCCCACATTATCATGACTGGGATGGTGCAGGAGTTGTGAGTTTTAAAGTGGGGATATGATCTGGTGTTGTCTTCCGCAGTCCTCGATTCGAATGTTTTTGTCAGTCAGGGTCAGGATACAGACTAAAGTGAACTACATTTTGTGGACACATGTGAAAGCTGAACAAACTAATACCAAACTCTGATCTGACCGAACAGGACACATTGCGTGTGAGGGCTGTGTACAAAAAACTAAGAATTTATTTATTATTTTAATATGTATTATTTTTGTAAAACAATTTGAATACATTTTTGTGTTATTAAATAAATTATAGTTTGTATATTTTAATATTTTTTAAACTAAGTCAAGTTTTAGTTTTACAAATACTATTTCTAGTAATGTGCCGGGTACTACAAATGCCGGATACCGAGTATTGAGTATCAGGAAAACAAACAATACTTACCTAGCCCGGTACTCGTTTACCTGGGACTTTGATCAAAAGATGCAGATATATATCCAAAACTATCTAAATCAGCTAAACAATACTTATCCCCACCTATTAGCAAAATACCCAGCGAAAGAATGTTCAGCAAGGCGGGTATTATGCACGAAGAGAGAAGAAATGAACTGCTTTCGCGAAACGCAGAGAAATTATTAATTCTGTATTATAATCTACCATTACTGAGTTAAATTATTAATTCTGTATTATAATCTACCATTATTGAGTTAAATTATTAATTCTGTATTATAATCTATCATTATTGAGTTAAGTTAGTAATTCTGTATTATAATCTACCATTATTGAGTTAAATTATTAATTCTGTATTATAATCTACCATTATTGAGTTAAATTATTAATTCTGTATTATAATCTACCATTATTGAGTTAAATTTTTTGTATTGTATTTTTTTTTCTCGAAAATAGAATATGATGTTAAAATAAATTTAGTGACATTTATTTTCATTTACTACCGTATTTTACGGACTATAAGACGCTACGGACTATATATAAGACGCACCTTAATTTTTAGGCAATTTTAAAAAAAAATAACATTTTTACCATTTTTATTATTAGATTGCAAAGCCAGACTGAAACAAAATTCTTAGTTTATAAAACCGAACTGACCTTTAAAATTCCTGAAAATCGTCACCTGAATTTTCTTCTTCTTCTTCCTCTTCATCGTTATCGTTGTCCTCTTCATATATGCTATTACTACTATGCTAATACCTTTTATTTTTTCCCATTGCGAAACTAGCTACTAACAAAAATATTGTACTGTTACCGATAACACAAATCACTTTCAATTCAAGTTCACTGGCACCGTAGACTGCAATGACGCATCATAGGCTAGACAATGTTCTGGGTTTATGATGGCGGGGCGGGAGGGAGACAGTGTTAGCAAGCTTGTGAATCCTCGCAACTGATGTACGTCGCATCATTTTTAATACTGGCGAGAATTTTAAATCAAACACTGGACATTTTTATATTAATTTCGAGTATAAGACGCACCTGAATTTTGGAGGCAATTTTTTGAAGAAAAAAGTGCGTCTTATAGTCCGTAAAATACGGTAATTATCATGCTTTTAGTTTTCACGAAACCCAATACCCGACACTGGATCCCAGCAATATTTGTCGGATCCGTGTCATTTCCAAGTACCCGGTACGTCACTATTTCATATTATTGGGACAAAACAATCTCGTTTGGTCCTAGTTAACTAGTCTATTGTACATATTATGAATCTAATATATAAAATGAAAATAATGTCATTATACCAAGTGTAAAGATCACAGAACAAACCATCATGAGCAATCTTTTATTTTTCCCAGTTTTTTCTCTGCTAGCTCTTGATTTAGAACTTTTCCTCGCAATATTTTTATTTTGATACTTTTCTACACATTCAATGTCCTCTAATATCTTTAGGCCAAACATTATTTTTATGGAGCTCTCCTCCAGTCGACAGGTAAGGTAATTATTTTGAAGCAATGCTGAAAAATTGTTTAGCTCCTCTTCAATAGATGTCACTTGTCCAATGGTTTTTTTATCAATTTCTTTGATGTTCGCCGCGATTATTGTAATATCTGAAAATCGAAATATGCGATTGAAGAGACTAGGGGAATAATAACACCTATAATTAATTTTATTACCTACCTTAATAAGTAGTACCATATACCCTGTATTGCCAGGAAAAAAAGACACCAAAGTAGTGTTTCCATTGAATCTAATGGAACTGTATTTAGACTAGGGGGTCCCCCTTTGGCAGCTCTGCAACCCAACCCCATATTGGTGGTGCATCCATTAGTTAAATAGCATGTATAAAAAATATCAATGTGTAGGCCATTTCAAAATTTTGAATACTGAAAACATGTTAGCCATTTACTTTTTGGTTTGGGATACTCCTTCCAAAATAATTTGAAAAATGTTTTTTTTAATAGGCAATCCACCCAAATTAGGGTAATTTGTGCCACCAAATTTAAGACATTATGAGGTGCATGGTTGTGCAGTAATGCGCTGGACTTCTGTGCGGAAGGTCGTCGGTTCAAACCCCGCGCTGTGCTACTCCCCTCAAACGACACAGGCACTTTTTCCACCTAGTGTTCGAGGGTATAAGGATACCTATGACTTTGGTTATATATATTCTATTTAAAAAAAAATTATAAGAGTCAATATAATAAAATCAAAAAGGATTTAAGTCTTAGGTGTTAACATAAGTTGTGTCCGTTTTTTTCCAATTAAAAATGAGCACCAAAAGTAAAACAAAATGGTAAAGATTATACGTCATTCGAAAGAAAATTTTCTGCTCTACAAGATATTGTGTTTGCTTTTACGTTACATATATTATTTTATTTGATTACAAACCTTCAAAATGGAATGTCAAGTAGACAAAAGTGAGCATTTTCGACAATTCCTTCTGTTAGCGTTCAATTGTCAAACGTTGATTTTTGTTGTTTTCACTCAAAACACGTGGAACCCAGGAGCCGAACTTCTGGACTTTTCCCATTGATTTAAGATGGCGGTATACAGTCATGTGACTACAGTTCATCTGCTCAGCCAATTCTACGGTGGTTTGAAGGGGATCTTCATGAATAATATGGTTTAAGCGGTCCTCATCGAAGTCCACTGGTCGTTTGGAACGCTCCATATCTTTCAGTTCGAAATTACCGTCTTTGAAACGCAAAAACCACCGACGAGCTGTCGTTTTATTCGTAGCATCTTCACCGTATACTTCACTTGATTAATAATTCCCTTGATTGAACGCGAACAGAAGGAGGTGTCGAAAATGCTCATTTTCGTCTACTTGACATTCCATTTTGAAGGCTTGTAATCAAATAAAATAATATATGTAACGTAAAAGCAAACACAACACCTTGTAGAGCAGAAAATTATCTTTCGAATGACGTATAACCTTTACCATTTTGTTTTACTTTTGGTGCTCATTTTTAATTTGGAAAAAAAACGGACACAACTTATGTTAACACCCAATACTATAAAAAACAAAATAAAATGATAAATTTCAACACTTATCAATCCTCGGGGAACAGATATAATAGTAAAGTGATACTAAAATATTAATAAAATGGGAACTAAAATATTAGTAACGAGATACGTTACATACGAGTATTATACGAGGGGGAACAAATGTGAACGAGACTTTTGTTTTAGAGTGCGTAATTTTAAACAGAGCGCGCGGCCGCCTCGAGGAGTGTTGGGTGGGGATATCAGGAGTGGAGAGAGCGTCGAAACAATATGTTAGTTACAAATTCTAAACATTTCGTTTATTAAAATAAAATTTTCAATATATCATAATTTCCACTGACTCGGGGGAGGGGGAGAAGATGATGATATATATAATCTTAAAGGGGGCGGTAATCTGAAAAAGTTCGTAATAGTTTTTTTTCTATAGTGCCAAAACTACAAATTTGGAACTGGAGCCAAAAAAAGTGCGCGAGAAAATAAAGCGAATCATTTCATAGTTTCCTATAATTATAATTAGAATATTATTTATTTATGAAAGCAAAATAAAAATTCTCTTTCTTACCTTCAACGAGGGCTTTAATTAGGAAGAAAAATATCAAAAGCTTAATGTTGAAAAACATTTTGTACACATTTTCCGGGATGAAATCCGATAATATCAAAACTTGTAATGCTCTATGGCACGGGATAAAATATGGAGTAATCGTTAAATATATCTGTCAGGTATCTATGGACTGTTGTAGTGAATAAAGATAATAAAAATGGTTTAAGGCTTTAATCAGGATACTAGTTTATCTAGAGCTGTTTTATTAACCCAGGAGTTAAATGGGATAAAGGCTAGATTCTCATTTTTAAAGATTTTTTATTATAATTCTTCTTTTCTCTTGCCTTATACCATTCGTTTGGGATCAGCTGCTCGAACCTTTTTCCTCCATGTCTCTCGATCTCGTCAATTACTAGAAGTCCGAGTCTCATAATGTCCTCTTCCACTTTCTTACGTAGGCTCTTCTTGGGTCTATTTGTGAGTTCCCTATTTGTGTCTATCTTTAGCGTAAACCCTTCATCCTGCCGTTGCACGTTTCCATACCACCGTAGAAGTTGAGGTGACACAATCGACTTTCGTGCGGAAGGTCATCGGTTCGAACCCCACGCTGTGCTACTCCCCTCGAATGACACAGGCATTTTTTTCCGTCTAGTATTCGAGGGTATAAAGATATCTATTCTTTCAAAAAAAAAAAAAGGGGGGGGGACGTGCCGGTGTGCTCCGATCGTCTCACTTCAGGTGTGTCAATGGATCCAGTAGGCCGGTAAGTTTGCTGGTGTGCAACAGCTCACTCACTTAAAGAGGAGAGAAAAAGAAATAAACTAAATCTCCACCTTTACTTTCCCACTATATTGACGTTGGAATGGCGAAGGGGTCCTGAACTACGAGGCTCAGCAACGATAACGACAACGCCCACCGTTGTCGTGCTTCCCGGGCTTTACTACTGGTACTACTTTATTTGTTCTACAAGTTGTTCGGATATTATCCAATCTAATGACACCCAGCATACACATCTCCGCGACATGAAGCAGTTGTTCCTCATTTTTCTTTAGAGGCCAATAATCGGCTCCATGTAATAGAGTGGACCTGATCACTCTCTTGTGGATCTTGCTCTTAAGCTTTAGTTGTAGCCTTCTGTCGCAAATAGCCCTCGTCTGCATCGTTTCTCTCCATTTGTTCCAGACTATTTTCATTATGTTATTTACATCCTGGAGCACCTCCCCATCTGTTGTAATAAATGATCCAAGATATTTGAATAAACGTGTCCTTAGTAGGTTTCGAATTGAAGTTTGGTCGTTCCAATGTCCGTGTCTTGTGTGCTTAGCATGTGCTCAGTCTTAGCTTTGCTTATTTTTTATTAATTTTCCTCCAAATATTCGTACATACTTGTCATGTAAATAAATAATAAAAAATACTTTTGTGTGAATATTGATCTATTATTATTAGTGATGTACGGGGTGGGGTACTCGGAAATTACCCAGAACCCGGCAATATTTTCAGTAACCGCAAATAACCCGGATCCAGCTATATGATCGATCCGCAAATGACCCGGATCCGGCTATATGATCGATCCGCAAATGACCCGGATCCGACTATATGATCGATCCGCAAATGGCCCGGATCCGGCTATATGATCGATCCGCAAATGGCCCGGATCCGGTATGATCGATCCGCAAATGGCCCGGATCCGGCTATATGATCGATCCGCAAATGACCCGGATCGGTGCGTTTCATGTTCCAGACCGATTTTGTTTGGCTTTCATTTGTCAGTTCATATTTGACAGTCGTAGAAAGTGGTCAATAACAATTTATTATGGAGCATCTAACTCCGCAACAACTGTTGAAGTTAATAAAACATTTTATTTAAATAATTGTTGAATTGTGAATACGCGAAGAAGATTACGTGTTTTTTTTTTGGTTTAAATCACGTGCCAAGCAAGTCAACCATTCAGCGTGTAATTAATAATTTTGAAAATTTGTATACACTGGGAAAGTCTCGGTGACAACGTAGCCAACGTACGCCAGAAAAGATTGATGCAGTGAGGCAGAGTGTTGGTGAACGTCCGTGCACCTCTTATCGACGCAGTGCACAAGAATTGGGAATGTCTCCATCATGTTTGTTAAAAATTGTCAAAAATATTTCTATTTTTATTCGCATAAAGCTCAATTGACATAAGAGCTACAGGAAAATGTCCATAAACGGCGGCGAGATTGGAGTGCTCGGGTTTTACAGGTCGATAAAGGTGACCACCATTTTTAGCAAAAAACCACCATGAGTGACGATGCGCATTTCGACTTGGCTGGCTTTATTATAGTTCGAAAATTCTAGGATGAGTACTGTGACCGCTCACAAATTGGCCCCAATACAACCTTGTAACGATGTTCAGTAATTTTAATTATTTTATCAACTTTAATATAAGCCTCAATTCTAATAAATATCAAGTTATTTAGGTAAATACATTACATAAGGTTGTATTGGGGCAAATTTGTGAGCTGTCACAGGACTCATCCTAGAATTTCCGAACTATAATAAACAGAATAGCCGCTATTGGGCACTGAAAATCCTCAATTGATACACCAACGACCATTACACTCTCGTAGAGTGACTGTATGGTGCGCCATTTGGGCCGGCGGCATCATTGGGTCATATTTCTTTGAGGATGCTAGAGACAATGCTGTAACAGTTACCGGTGATCGCCGTCGTGACAAGTTGGTAAACTTTCTTGTGCCCGAATTGAATCCGAAATGGCCTACAGCACATTTGGTTCCAACAGGACGATGCCACATCACACATAGCTCGTGCTACGATGCAAATTTTGCGAGAAACTTTTCCCGGGCGAATCATGTCAAAAAGTGGTGATATCAGCTTAAGGGAGGTAAAGAGATAGTAATCTGAAGGTGCTAGGTCAGGGGAAAGCGCGGGATGGTTTAGGACATCCCATTTAAACGAGGCGAGCAGTTCCTTCGTGGCGTTGGCCGTGTGTGGTCTAGCATTGTCGTGCAGCAGGCAGACTCCCTTTGTCAGCATGCCTTTCCTCTTGTTCTGAATCGCCCTCCGCAATTTTTTTAGGGTCTCACAGTATCTTACAGAGTTGATGGTCTCCCCTTGAGGCATATATTCAATTAAAATTATGCCTTGACAGTCCCAAAACAATTTCGTCTATTTCGTCAGTCACAATTGAAGGTCTTCCGCTCCTCTGATCATCATGCACAGACGTACGACCGTTTTTAAACTCGCGACACCACTTGTACACACTCGTACGATTCATAGCTTTATCACCATATGCAGTTTTCACCTCATTATAAACCTCAACCGGAGGTTTTCCCTTCCAAACGAGATAACGGATGACGCCACGTATTTCGCACTTGGCGGGAGATTGGATTTACATTTTTCACGAAACGTGTTGTCGCGTCGACACTTCTCAACGTACTGACCTCGAACCGGTCTCGTTGCGGAGGGGAAGGGTCAGGCTACACGGAAGTGTAGCCAACATGTCGAAAATAAAATCCATCCGGTCGTGAGAGCCTCAGTACACTTACTTTCTGGATACGCCTCGTATATTAAAATAATAAACAAATTCTTAGTTTTCTGTACACAGTCCTCACACACAATGTGTCTGTCCTCTTAAGTCAGATCACAGAGTTTGTGTAGCTTTCACATGTCTCCACAAAACGCAGTTCACATAAGTCTGTATCATAACCCTGACTGACAAAAACGTTCGAATCGACGGCTACAGAAGACAACGCCCGATAAAATTTTGTTTTCCTGATACTCGATACATTTTTTACCCGCTCCCGGCATATTTTAAATATAGTATTTGGCACATCAGCAGTTAATATGATTGTCGGAATCGTCCGTTATCCAAATGCCCCCCCAACATCAAAAGTGGATGTTGATAATGATGCAATCAAATTTATTATCTTTAGACATAATGAATATTTTGTTTTTCGTTACAATAATATATCAGCAATATCGAAAAATTAAACTACAATATAATTAAAAAACACGCGCATCCCTACCGATAAACTAATTTCGATATTTTTACATATTATGTAAGGTTTCTTCTAGGGATATTGGGATACTATCTTCTAAGCATGAGAAGGAATGTGAGGGTCTCTTCTTGTATATTTAACTTGCTGACTGTATCAGCATCTATTGTAACTATGTTGAAATATACGTGGTTTTATGTTCCTGATAAATATGCGACATACAGAAATGTTGATTTATGACTGGCAATCAATAAAACTAATTTACCAAGAGCAACGACTTCCGTGACTTGGTGGTAAGATACTTGTCTGCCGATCCGGAGGTTGCGGGTTCGATCCCCGCTGGAACCCAATTTTTTAAAATAGAAATCCAGTCTGGTTAACACTTAGGGCCTATAAAAACATCTTTTTGGTTGGTTGGAAGAGATTGCCACATGGCAATAAACTCGCCTGGTTTTAAAAAAAAAGCTGTTCCTTTGCTTCGTGTGCTGTCCCTTTTGAATATAGTGTCGTATATTGACATCTTCAAAATTTTTTTTATTTTTATTTATTTATTTTACACGTGACAAGAAATATACATAATTTGCGAAAAAACAACAGGTAATTTAATTCGAACACACAATTTTAATGGATCTGGCTTGGTTGCCTTTCTTGTCCCCAGTAAACTAGGCGTTTGCCTGTATCTCACTGAGTACATATATCATGAAAAAATAAATCGATACTTCTTTCCGATTTTGGATTATATAAAACCCCGTTGCACATTCTCATCAACCTGACAAACAGTAACACTCAATTACATATTCATACATCATGCGAAATCAAACTCCTCAGACTTCATCACTTCAAACATACCAAAACATTCATCCCACAATATACCGCACACAAACATAAAACAAACAAAAAAAAATACAATATAAAAATATTAATATAAAACAACAAAAAACACCACACTCAAGAGCTCACACAAACCTCTTCCACAAGTCATTCCTCTTGTGCAAGTCCAAGTACTCAAACTCCTGTCGCAATAACAACCACGCTCCGATCGACTGCCTAAATTGTTTTCCTCCTTTTACCTTTATTGAATTCGGAACTCCATTGTACGAGTATGTCATGGGAGCTAAATAGGCAAATTGCCTTTGGGCAAAAGATGTTTTAACCCTAGGGATGGTGAACATTTGGTGTCTCTGCTGAGTCTGCATCTTCCCTTCCTCTCGATGATAGTGCCAGATAATGGATTTGAGATATGGACATTTCAGAAAATGTTTTTAAATAAAGCATATAGAGCAGAGGTACTTACTTAACAAGCCGATCGCAGCACATTTTAAAAAGATCTTATAGAAGAAATTTCAACTCAAAGCTAAACTGTACAGCACCCGTACAAAGATTGTAGAATAGGGGGATGGCTGCCGTTCAATCCTCAGAGATTCTAACGTGACTTCTAAAAGTCTATGTGAAGAGAAGAAATTCCTCTTTGACAGGCAGAACTTCGTTGATAAATTAATAAACAGTATAAGTTTCACACGAGAATTTTGACAGTTTCATTTTGATTTCGAATATTAAATAATAAATATTAAATAATTGAATATTTAATATTAAATATTAAACAATAAATAATAAATATTAAATAATAAATATAAAAAAAGTATATAAAACAGACGAAATAACGGGAGCGCCCCCTGCAGCGACACACAAACTAAATAATTCTCATTGGCAGTTATGTCACATTGCATTTTCGACGTTTCGTAATTAATATTTAATAATTAAATATTAAATAATAAATATTGAATATCTATATAAATAAAAATGTAAATGTTCGTTAATTAAAAATCTCCAATCTCTGAACATTTTTTTACGGATTGCTTTGAAATTTTGACAGTTTCATTTTGATTTCGAATATTAAATAATTTAATCTTAAATAATTAAATAATAAATCTAAAAAAGCATATAAAACAGATGAAATAATGGGAGCATCCTGTTGAACGTGACGGCAACATACGCAATATAGATTTCGGTTTATTTTCATTTTGATTTCGAATATTAAATAATTAAATATTTGATAATAAATATTGAATATCTATATAAATAAAAATGTAAATGTTCGTTAATGGAAAATCTCTAATCTCCGAAAGTTCTTCACCGATTGCTTTGAAATTTTGACAAAAGGTTGCATTCGTATACAAGCATGTTTATATAATATATATTATTTTTATATACAGTTGTATATAAAACAGACGAAATAATGGGAGCGCTCCCCTGCAGCGACACACCCAAACTTAACAATTCTCATTGACAGATATGTCACATTGCATTTTCGACGTTTCGGATTCTTTCATTTCGTTTTTAGCTGTTTTTTTATTTTTCTTAAATATTAAATAATAAATATTAAATTTTCAAATACGTGCATTGAAAAATAGCACCATCTGTTTGGACGTAAAAGCAACACAACTAAAAGTACCAAATTTTTATCCGCCATAGTTATATCGTGAAATGCATTAAAATTTACCTGTATCGATTTCGATTTATTTTATCGATTGATTTGCGTTTGAAGTGAAATATTTCGTTAATATTTTTTTAGTTCGTGTATTTTTTTTTAATGTTTCGCAATTTTATATGTTTTTGTTATAACTTTCTTTCTTCTTTTTCAGTGTAATCGATCTGCTATATACGAGTACTTCAGAAAGTCTAGGATGAGTCGTGCGGCGTCTAAAACGTCATGTCACAAAGGGATGGGGTAAAATCGTTTTTTTTTACAAATCGAATAGTTTTTTTATAAATCGAACAATTGTTTTTCTCTAAACTGACGTTTTAATTCCTAATTTTCATTATACTGTCTTCCTAATGTATTGTATGATTTGTAACTATCTTTAATTAGGCCAAGATCCACAATGAATTAATACTAATTACGAACACTTCATTTTAGGTATAAAAAAATAGAAAGTCCTATTATCGAATACCCCATCCCTAGCCAATGCGGACTAAGGTAGTGACTTTTGACAAACGTCACCAAATATTATTTGATTTTTACAAACTGACACATTTTTGCTAATTTGTAACAAGATGTATTAATTTGTTATTATAGTTAATTTTTTTGTAATTAAGAATCACGATTGGCTGCGTGAACGAGCTATTCTTGCCGCAGAGCGACGTGCAGCCAGACTTGAGGATTCACGGTTGCGATCACGGCGATCACGGCGATCGCGTTCTGCAGCTTCAGACCTACTTCGTTCTCAACAGAATGAACGCGGCAAGCCGAGAGTGGCTGAAAGACGTCAAAAATATTGTATACCCACAAGCTTTGTGAAATTAAACATATTAGAAACGTGTGCTTTCTCTTTTCTTTCTTTTCCATTTAACCAGACTGAGCCACAGCAACGCGTGGCCGGGTACAGCTAGTTTAAAATAAAACTCAATCTATAAAATACATTATTAATTTTGCATGGTAAAAACAGAGGAAAACAAATCATAATACTTGTGATATATTAACTGAGAAAGCATGCCAGTTTATGTTATAACTTATAACCTATTCAAAATGACATATAAAGGATGTCCCGTATTGAGTGAATCATATTTAGCTTAAAATCGAATATAGCAGAGATGGCCAACAGGTCGAACGCAAAGCAATTTTTAGTCGATTGCAGCCGCTATCGTAACTTATTATACAATATGGCGTTGTTGTCAAATCTCATTTTTTGCATGCACTAGTCAATGCAGTCAATTAGTTATCCTTTTTTTAAATGTAGATATGTCTACTCCAAATAAATGTATGTATAGTATTTGTTATTTAACATGTATGTATGATATAAGTTTTTTTTTAATGATTTTTTTAGCGAAGTTAATTTCGCTCATACTTGTTAATAAACTTTTAGTTATCCTTTTTAAATATGTGTGTCAATGTGTTAAATCTTGCGAATTTGATAGGTAAATCGCAACTATTTTTTACATACAAAGTCGATCGCGACTATTTTTTAATGTTATTTTTTAAAATATTTTACAGCTGCTATGTAAAAAAATACATTGTAACCGCAAAATATTTAAAAAAATAACTGTGATTTAGAATCGTTGATAATTTTCCAAAATGTTATTTCAAACTGAAAATATATAAAAAAGAATAAATTTTAATGGAAGATTGGTACTTTTTCACAATTACATTTCTTTAATTTTCTTACTGACAACACTCAACACTTTTAACGAATAATTTCAGTTTGAATGTTTCATATTCGGATAACGCATATTACTGTTTTGTTTTAATTTTTGAAAGCGGTTTATTGTATTTTTTTAGAATATTTATTGGGCAATTTGACTCAGTTGTTAACTTATTTTACAACCCATATCGATTATGATATAACGTCTACATCACTTAAGGAGGATTTGAAAAATCATTAATTATCTGTTAGTTTCGAAACTAAAATGGAGGAACATTTTGATGTTTCTCCGACTGCACCGCCTAAAGCTCGCAGAAGATCATCTATTTTCGAGAAACGATTGTCAACAGCATGTAAGTATTAATGAAATAGATTATTATGCCATATAACGCGTGTCAACGCCAAAATATATTTCACAAGCTAGAAAACGAGATTAGTTTTCAAGAGGAAACCGTTCTTTATTGCTCATTAGAATAGTTCATATTTGTGTTTGTTTTTGTTTTTAAGTTGAAAATACATCTTCGATATTTTTCCAACAAAATTATGCCAAATTTGTTTTTATGTGAATTGTATTATTTGATTTTATTAAAAGACAAATGCGTAAAACTTGATTGAAATGTTAACTTAAAAAATCGATCTGAACTATTCTCATAAAAATATTGTTGGCATCTCTACCGAATGTTTGACTGAAGGAAATTTGCCGATTTGTCTTATAATGGAAAAGTCAAAATATGTAATTTTTTGAAAATATCTTGTAACATGTGTTTGTTATGTGTGTGATCGACGATTTTCTTCGCATATCTGATTTCAACAAATACGGTAAGTCGATATAATATTATCCCCACACGTGCATTCAATATCTGCGATAACTGACATGTATCCTAAAACATTTTACAAATATTTTAATTGTAACATGTGCGAATTTTGTCGCAACAAGGAAACATGGATCATACATAGTCCGGCCATATACCCTGTCACTCGTTATTTAAGTTATAATTAAATAACTACAATTTGGAATTTCAAAAAGATAATTTATTTACACTAACAAATACTAGTAGAAACATTTAAAAAAATATTCGAAATGACCATATTTGTCTTTTACGCAGCCATTTTTATCAAGAGGGTCACTCATATATGGCGACATGCATAGTTTCTAATGGACAAGTGTCCACAGCTCTCTTCAATGCACATTTTAATGACTATGTTGGGATATCTTTTAGCATACACCTCAAATACTGACAACAATGTGTAGTAAAGGGAATTGAGATCTGGACTGCCAGAAGGCCACTCTCGGAAGCACTAATAAACACTGGAACATTGTTTTCTTACCATTACTGTGTTGTTCTCACTTTGTGGGCCAGTGCGGAGTCTTGTTGGAATATCCATGGACTTCTATTGAATAAAGTCCTGTTCAGGGCTATCACAAAACCTTCCAGAACCGTCTTTTGGTAAAGTTTGGCCCAAGTTTTTATACCTAGTTCACAGAAATGTAGTTTTGATGCGTCTTCATAGGACACTCCTCACTAAACCATGACTAATTCATTTAATTAAAAAAATTAAAATATTTGAAGTCTCGGATGCTCTTCAAGGAATCGTAAAATAGTACCGAAATAGAAGGAATGAGGAAGAAGAAGCTGATAAAATCGGAAAGTTTTTGACAATCAAAAATATGAATGAAGCCTTCATGCATCTTGACAAATTTGTGACTATCATGGAAGAATGTGATCCCAATGGAGAATGTATATCTCAAGTACGTAGGGCGATTGAGAAAGACACAGCAAGTTATTTTAACATACTTGATCAAGAAAAGAAAATCAAGGGTGGTATTCAATTAACTCTTTACAATTTTATGAAAAAAACACCTGAAAGCACTTAACCTTTCCCTTACGGTGCTAAAATTGAAACGCGCGCTCCGGTGTTGGGTAGTGAGTATGCGATAAAAAATTAGCGATTTTAAATCGGAAAAATAAGAACATTCATAGATAATCCCTTCAATTAATTATAATTGAAGTTAAAAATTATAATAATTGAGATTTATTGACTGAAAACATTAAAAAACCATCTGGCAACGCTCACGGAACGGGCGTAGGTCTAATCTATTTGCAAGCCCAGAAGTTACTGCGGCGCGGAGCGGTAGTGGCTTACCCCGGCGTGGCTTACGCTTGCGACGATTGAGACAATTGAGCTCCTCGCAATTCAGTGGAGTATGCAAGAGTGAGATGCGAATATAGTGTCGCACTTCCCGCATACTCTTCACTTATCGTCAAGACACAAGGTCGAGGCACTCACAGCGTTTAAATGCAAATTTGTTTCCGATCTTCACAAAATACCCACGATGTAGTTGATAAATTCTGATTATTATTAATATTATTTTTTAAATCAATGCGTAAATATATTATGGAGGAATACCTAAAATCTTAACCTTGTATTTATAATATTTATAGAGATATTGATGGTTATTAGAAGCAACGTGTAGAAGATACCCAACACAGGGAAGGAAAGGTTAAACACGCCTCGTTAACTTAATTATGTATATTGATAAATAAATATTTTTAATATATTGATAAATAAATATTATTATTGATAAATAAATATTTAAAAATAGATTTTTTGATGTTTTTTTTACATCCCTCTACTTTCGAACATTCAACATTTTCAGGAACCAATCATGTGCGAAAGTCGAGGGTCGCCTGTTTATGTTAAGTCTTAAAATTTAAACTCAAATATCTTGTTTTCAGTTTTACCACCGAACATCAACGATGCGCTTAATGTGGATGATGATAAGATACAGGAGGAGCGTAGGCAGAAAAATCTACAATTGTAAGTTTTTTCAATTGAACAATAAATATATGGGATCTATTGGTCTGTAAGCTGAGCTTGCATTTTTGAGAGCTTAACTTACATAGCTGAGAGCTTAACGTACATTGCTGAAAACTGAACTTGCATTGCTGAGAGCTGAACTTACATTTATCAGAATTAAGTATTTCAAATGAACCATGGATCTATTGAACTGTACGCTGAACATGTATTGATCAAAATTAGGTATTTCAATTTAACCAAGGATCCATTGGGCTGTACGCTGAATTTACATTGATCAAATTCAATCGATCTAATGGACTGAGGAGCATCTTTTACTCATTGATCCTACAAAGTCTCCTCAGCTTCTCAGTAAATTCAACACTGACTTACTTCCTCCGATATTACTAGATGACTATCATATCATAAGGTAAAACAGTCAAAAACCTATAAGTGTTAATAGTTAACACTCTCGTGTCAATTCTGAGATTTTGGATGATTTTCAGATATACAGAAGAGTTACAGAGGGAGCAGAGTGCCTGGAAGGAATATTACTTGGAGAAAAAGTCGCAGTATACGGAGGGTAGGAAGTGAGTTACTCGTTATTATTTCTTGATTGTTGAATACTAAACTAGAAAGTAGCAGATACAAGAACGTAAATGTAGTCAACTTTTTAAAATTTACAAAAAATATAGAAAATCATGTATTTTGAAACATTCGTGGCGTACAAATATATTTGCAAAACAAATGCATTAAGCAGCTTATATTCCATATACACTACCGCTCATAAGTCTTCATCACCCCTTAATAATTTAGTTATTTGTGTAATTATGCAATATTACGATGAAAAATTAATATATTAAAATAATTATAACCGTTTTGCATTGTATTTAACAGAAATCACGTGTGTATGGATCGAGATTAGAATTTGGAAGGCCTTTTGTTCAAAAACCGGCTTTTTACAAAACAGTCACAGTTCGGTATTGTTTGTCATTGAGAAGTCCAAGCAAGCTAATCCCTTTATTGTGTCAGGTTTACAGGGAGTAGGGATAACAATTCACCGTTACATGAATTCTTTGTCTAATTTACTTTTAGCTTTCAGTCTTAAAATATCCTTGATAAAGTGCACTGTGTTCATTTCAAAATTTTCAAAAATCTCGTATCAAAATGATCAAAACTCGAAAATATTATACCGAAATCTGATTAATGATGGTGGCTTTATCCAATATGGGTAAAAATGTTAGTGAAATTGCCAGAGAAATGAAGATTCTTAGGAGAACAGTTGGCTGATTTTTTTAAAGTAAGCTTTTTGTGGATGAAAACCGATCAGGAAAGCCAAAAGTCCTGTTGGATTGCCGCCAAAACAACCCCGAACCATAACAGAGCCTCCTCCGTGTTTCACTGAAGGCACAACACATTGTTCTGATGCCCTCTCCCCTTTAATAAACACAGTCTATCACCGTAAATCAGATAAGTCAGACATCTTCTCACAAAGGCTTAACATAGGTCTTATAGACTAAGATGAACATTTGTAGCGTGACGTACGCTATCAGACACCCAACTTGCTTTATAATGTAAAAAAGTGTGTTAACTCCTTTTACTATAATAGCGATTTAGGAACAATAAATTTCCTTTGATGTTAACATCTTAAATACAGTAGAGCGCCATTATTTGTGAGTTTGATTAACCGTGTTTCTCAGCAGTACAATTTTATTTAGTAATCCTGAAAAAAAAAAAAAAAAAAGTTATTTTTTAACGAATGTCCACATTTTGAAAATCACAAAACAAGGACCTAAACTGTTATAAAATCTATGATTTACATCACAGTTTCCTAAACTTTTTCGCCCCGTAGACCACTTGCCGATTTTTTTGTTTTCCGTAGACCCCTGCCTGCCTAATATTGAATTTTGCTGAACTTATTAACTTCAAATGTATTTTTGACAGCTGACACAGTGCTGTTCACCTTGATAAGGTTTTTTGTAGAGTGGACAATTGTAAAAACAGAAAAACATGTACAATTTTTATTCATACCTTTATTGAAAACAGAAAAGGCAAGTGAATATTTGGCTTTGGAACTAAACAAATCAAAACCTAGTCAAATTCTTCCATAAAATTAATCCACAAATAATACTGTTAACGAGAGGGATGGACCTGATGCTCTGATAGCAATGGTTCAATATTTGGCTTCAAATTAGTGAGGTATAGTCTTAAATCTCCACCTTCTGTGATTTGCATTCAATTTCTTTATATAAGTATTTTCTATGTCTAATATAAGTATTATGTGCACACAATCTGTGTTAGGTGTAATAAGACATTTATGTAATGCCTAAATATGGACCCTTGGAGTCCATATAGACCACTTTGGGAATCTTTGGTGTAGATGATTGGTCTATTTTCCAGCCTATAACGCTTAATGTCTCTCAAAAACGAAAGTCTTTTGAATCGGATCTCTGTTTTTTCCATTAATAGCTTCCTATTATCTTCGGTTTTAGTCCACTTGAACCCCATTTTCTTTAATATTGTTTTTTAAGTGGAGTTAACCCCCTACTTAAATTGATGTCTTCAACAAATTTTTTATGTATTTTTTGTAATGAGGGTAATTCTTTACAAGTAGTATGAAAATTGTAAACCGTCCGAATAACGCATTTATCCAAACTATCGACGTTTATTTTAGTTAAACAGCGATGTTTTTTTTTTGGGGGATCGTAGCACACCATTCTTATTTTTTTGGGGGATCGTAATGCACCATTCTTATTTTTGGGGGACCGTAACACATCATTCTTATTTTTTTTTGTTATCTATGCGTTTAATTGAATTAATAGACACTCCGGTTACTTTTGAAATTAAACAATGCAATGGTTTTTTTTTTCAGCGTGAGATGGCCTAAAATTTTCTAACATCTTTCGATTGTTTTTTTCAAATATATTATATCTTTCGATTGTTTTTTCAAATGAAAACCATGTCCAACTTTTGAACAATTTTTTTAAAAATTTAAATTTAATACTTTCGGGTGATAATGTAGCTGAGAGCAAAGACGGACGTGTGATCAACTTGAATCCCAAACGCATACTGATTAATACGAATGACCAATGACAGAATGAGCTTCCATAGACTAATGCATTATACGTACTATAGAAACAATTTTGAATGTATGTGTAAAGGTCTTTATATTTTGCTAGAACTCGAGATATTATGTTGCTATCAATTAACGTATATTTATTTATTCAAAGCTTGTTTGTGTACTCATCTTGCATAAAAATATTTTCTAGCACTTATAGCAACTCTTAAAAAGTTTCAACTAAATAAAAACTTAATTAAGATTAATTATATTTATAAATTATTCAGAGTTCGATTTTCCCTCAATTATCACGGATAATCGGCGTTCTACTGTACTTTTGTACCGTAAAAATTACGTTTTAATTATTATTTTTTCCTCATCAGGCAATTAGATGAAGAGACATTGGACGAAGCAACACTAGAGTCCTTATACAAGCTGTTGAAGAAAGAAGACGCAGAGTTCCTGTCCACCAAGCCAGACTTCAGCAAGATCTGCAGAGAGTGGTCCGAGCTCTGCAGAGACACCCACACCACCGTACAACTGGTGGACCGGCTGGCGATGAATGCGCGGAGGATGGCAGACCACATACAGGAGAAGATGAAGCGGGAGATACTCGAGAGAAGTCTTTGTACCAACTAAATTACTTCTGTTATATAACGACGGTATAGAATTAAAATATTTAATGTAAAAATTATTTCGGTGTTTATACTAAATTGTTGTGGCTCGTATTGCAAACTTTCTGAGAACGTGGTAACTCTCATCTTTAGGGTATTTTAACCCTTATCATGGCATTGTAACACAGGTGTTACACAAATTTAGGGATTTAAAAAAAAATCCAGAAACTGTAACGTAATTTCAAATATGGCAACACATTCAAATACTATACATGCACTATTGTGTGCAGTGGTATCATCTGGTGATAAATATTGACAATACTACAAACCTTTCAAACGACATCGGGTCAACATGTCTGGACAGCGTGGGTCCCTTTTGAAAATCGGGGTAAATAATCTAAATATCTTATTAATCACTAGATGTAGAGAAAAATTCTTCAAACCATTTTATTTGTTGATAATTCAGCTATGTAAATGTTGTTCTTGTTTTAAATTATAGAATCATTTTGTAACCCTTTTTGTGTTTTATAAAAATTGATGGTTTGTCAATGTAACGTGGGTGTTACATATAAAAAAAAAGCTATAAGGAAAAGTTGTAATTTTTTATTCCTCGATTTTCCTTCATAACTTAAACCATTTAACAAGGAATCACCAAAGAAAAACGTTAATATTTTATTGAACTTTGCCAAGATAAGGGTTAACTGCAAATACCTAAAATGTGACTTTTGTTAGTAATGCCACATTCTTTTCGCTTGATCTTTTGTATGATTATGTTATTTTATTCTTGAAACATGTTTCAAAATGAATGATGAAAGAATATCTAAGTGAATATACAAGTCAGAAGGGCAAGGTGTGCGTGGAATAGGTAGACCGAGGAAAAGGTGGCTGGGTCAAGTGATTCAGATTTTGAGGGAAGGTAAAGTGAGAAGCAGGGTTTTTTTTTAATAAAAAAAAGGTGCTGTAACTCACTTCTTGTCAAGCTTTTTACTTAAGAAAATTATATTCAAATATTATTTAAATGAAATTTAAAGCACCTTTTCCTATGCCACGAAGCGCATAAAAAATTAAACAAATTTTATCATATTTTTTATTTATTTTAGACATCTCAAATCTAAAGTTAAACAAATACAAATATACAACTGAAGACTAAATGTAAAATAAAATTGTAAAAACATCGTACGAGTATACTTGAATAAAAGTTTATGGTGATTTCCTAAGTTTTGTCCAATTCTCGTCTGACAAATCGTCTCTGTTCCTTTTCTTAGTGTTAGTGTCTATGGCCGAATGTCTTCCTCTGAGTAACCACAGATCAACGTATTTTGATAGATTGAAAAGTGTCAAAGGTGGTCCGACGAGTTTGATGAACAAAAGTGCCGAAACTGCTTTGGTCTTCAACGAAGCTATTATTGGGGTAATAATTAGATTAATTTGCGAAAAAAACCCAGCGTTCACATTCATTTGAAAAAATATGAATAGAATTCAGAGCGTTTATCAAATGCAACAGTTTTTCAGGATATGTCTTTTCGAAAATGTATTCGTGAAATGCACGAATCATTTCTCGTTCATTTAGTTGTCTGATTGTCATGTTTCTAATTTCCATCTCCAAATATCAACCGATATCAATATTTTTGGTCAAGCACTCGAGCCCAAAGTGTAAACTCAACATCTTTGCTATCTAGGCATCCTTTTTTTCAATTGACTCTTTCAACGTAAAATAAAATATTTTCGAGTCAATAGGATTATTTTTTTAAACTTTTCAGTGAAGTGAAACTCCACGAAAAACTCAGATTGCATGCAACAGCAGCTGCAGTAGATTTATAATAGGTTCCAATATTCTGTTTTCTTTCTTCAAAAACTTGAACTAGTGCATTTATTTTTCGATTTGCAATGTAAAGGTTCACATTGTGATCTTGTAGGTCCGAACTTAGTTCTGACAATTCTTGGAGAGTGTCGCACAGCAATGCTAGATCCAATAAGAAGGCTGTAAATGTTATTTTTTTCCTCAAGCCATCGTAAGTACACTTATTATTTTTATCTCTTGTACGATCATTCATCGCTTCTTCAAAATGACACAAGAGATTCAAAATTATTCCACACAGCCGAAACTGAACGAAAACTAGATGCCACCCATCGAGCACTTAAAACTCTTCCAATTTTCAGCACCTTTTAGGGACTTGTGTTTCACATAGAAGGATGAGGTTGTTTGAATAAAAGTCGTCGAGATCGAGATAAGTAAAGAGAGAAAGTTTATTGAAAGCGTCTGTATTTATAATGTATAGAACGGCGCAGAACATGTCGCCGTCTCGCTTCGCCGGACACATGGTTATTGTCACGTGTTCCATATACATTTCATACTACGGTCTGCAGGAGAGGCAAGAGATATGTCGGCGTCTCGCTCTTGCTGTTCGCTACTAGTGAGTTCAATGATCGCGCGGCGACCTTCGCCCAGTGCTGTCTCGCATTCCTTACAGTGCGAGTTCAATGACTGAGCGGCCAAAGATCGCCTCAGTGGGTTCAGTGACCGCACGCACGGTCGCTACAACCTCAACGCCTAGTCATTCTGCACATAAATACAACTCTATTATTTTTCAGCGACGCATGGTATACGAGGGTTGCTACTTAAGTTTTGAGACCGACAAGTAAAAACAAATATTTATCATCGAAAATGGCTTTATTGTTTTTCAAAATACTCTCCATGAAGATCAATACACTTAAGCATGCGTTTGAACCAATTTTCGAAGCACATTTACCACTCCGAATGAGGTAACTTCAAAACATGCGTTTTGAACGCATCAACCGCTTCTTCCCTATTGAGATAATTTGGATCTGTAAAGAGCTTTCTTTCTTTCTATATTTTAATACTGATTGAATATATTGTCAATTTTATTGAACAATACAGATATAATGGGCATAAACAACGTAAGTCCATTTTATCTGTATTTTTTCCGTGGATTGTCCTTACCTTTATTATTTCTTTGTTTCTTAATTTAGGTTTTTTTTAAATAGGTTATTAAAAAAATGCTTGAAATAAGTGTATTTTATTGAAATATACATTATACTTATTTATTGAAGTATACATTATATTTATTTATTGAAATAAACATTATGCAATTGTGGAGGTTAATAAGAATCTCATAGAGCTTCAGGAATTCTTCATGAGCATTAAGCTGAATCAAGATCAGCAAGTTTTTGTTTCCGGAGCAGTACAGAGCGCCTTGGCGGCTGTCGGCGAGATGGGAGTTCGTTTGGCCGAGGTGGAGGGTCGCATCGGAAGCCTGAAAGCTGAAAATGATCCTCTTAGTCATCGACTGCATAGCGCTGAGAAGGAGGTCACATCTGTGATGAACAAAGTCGCAGAAGTCCTTGAATCAGCGGTGAAAATAATCAACCGCACCAATGCCACGCCAAACCGTTCTTATGCAGCGGTAACCAGGGTGTCGAATGACAATGATCGCGTCGTAAAGGTGACGCAACCAGCTGTCTACATATGGTCTAAGGACAACGACATTAACACGTTCCGCGCCGCGTAGGTCACCGGTGACCTACCATGTTTTTGACCAGGGCGCCACATAGGTCACTGGTGACCTACGTGTTTTTTTTTTTTATAAACAGTCCCAGTGCGCCAGCGGACACATTTACTACGAATTTTAACATTGAATGTGACCTATACGGCGCCCCTGAATATAATGCACATAAAAACTTCCAAAATTTTCTTTGAAAATGCAATTATTTTGAATAAACCTCCAGGTGTACATGAGCAAGCTATATAATTAAAAATTAAGTTTAATGAATAAATGATGTAAGGAATATGAATTAAGAGGGTACAATATCATCCAAAGAGAGCATTCATAATAGCAAAACATTGGATGTTACCCTTACGGTGAATGAAAAGCTTTTGATACGGCCCTGAGGCGGCCCGGCCCGGCCCATTGACAATGATACCCTTGTATATGTTTATTGAATAGAACTATAACTAGTACATGCATATATAAACGGAATTACATATAAAATGAAACTAAGCGCAAATTTTTTTATAGTATATTCAAAAATAATAATCAGTAGGCACAAAATATCGAATTAGCATAATCAATTTACAATATCAGAAAAACATACAAGATTACAACTTATAAAATTACAAGTCCAAAAACATATAAATTACAACCTAAAAAATTACAAATACAAAAAAAAAATACAACTACATGTTCTTATTTCTATGATCTGTATTGAAGCAGGATAAACAATAGTGGGGTTGATCATCACACCCACCACAATATGTGACTACATGTTTTGTTCTATTTCTTGCGAACTTAGTACCAAATTTCGCATTTAATTTATAGCACCTTACGCAATAACGTCGAACTTTTCGCACTAGACCATCTTTTTTCAAAAGCTCATGACGTGTCCTTTGTCGCATGGTTGATGTTGATGGTTCGCTTCCTCTGCAGCTGGTCAGGTGTAAAGTGACTTCCTTGCGAAACTCAAAAATGCTATTTTTTTTATTTGTGACCTGGTTGTATATGATCCTTGCATTTACAACTGAGGTATTTAGTAGAAGTTCTATTGCTAATTTCCTGTACCATTTCACAGTTTTCCGCAACGGGCTGCAATATGCAGTCATCTGATCTGATAGGTCTACTCCAGCTTTTGCTTTATTATATTCCTTAATCATCCTCGGTTTATGTATCATATTTCCTCTCCTATTTCTAAAGTGTACATAGTCTATCGTATGCTTTGTAGAAAGCATTGTCACGTCTCTCATGTCTCTCCATTTTAAAATCGTCACACCTCTTCTATTCTGTTTGGCAGCAATTTCTCCGCGATTCAACTTTTGGCCGGTTACTTCTTTCGGTAATCCTCGCCGATTTATTTGAATTGTTCCTAACAGATGGGTTTTCTCAGCCAAAAGTTTTTTCGCCAGATCTAGACTAGTGTACCAATTGTCAGTACACACAGTATGACCTTTACGTAAAAGTGGATTGGATAAGGTCATCACAACATGTGTTGGTACCGATCCCTGAATCCAATACCTCTTTCCAGTATATACCTGCAAACTATACGTATATCCGGAACTTGTGCATAGTTTAAAAAATTTTAGGCCGTATCTATGTCGCTTCGATTTCATGTATTGGCGAAACGATATCCTTCCTCGAAAGGGAATCATACTCTTGTCAATGCAAATATTTTCTTCAGGATCGAAATATTTTTTAAAATTCTCGTTTAGTGCATCGACGACATATCTCACTTTAGCTAGACGATCTTCGGGGTCAGCAGTCATATTGTCGGTGTAAGAGATTCCAGGGATAACATAATGAATGGGACCATCCATTTGTCTTACTCTGGAAATTTATGAGGGTGCATTGTCTATACAACATTGTGACCCTTTTTTTTGGAGCTATTGTCTCAGTAATCAAGAGATTATTATGTTATGGCGTAACACTATAGCATATTACATAAATAAATAAAAAATATAATAAGTAATAAATTAGGCATGCTACAATTTGTTTGGACTACAAAAGTTTATGTTGTATATACATGTATTACCGTACGACGCCGCGTAGGTCACCGGTGACCTACGCTCACAATATCACCTAAAATCAGTTTATTTTTAAAAATAAATAATTATTTATGAAGCCTATATATGTATACATAATATAAACTATAATTTGTTTAGTGGCGCAGGTACTCATTTTCTCAAAATGTACTGCGGCACGCAACGTGTTAAATCATTGGATGAGATGAAAACTTATCTGAAGGCTCATATTAAACCCGCTGAATTGGGAGTAAAAGTCACGGGCCTTTGTGGAATCCGGCAGCGAGGCGAGTAAACACGTCAACGGCGACTGATGCAGCAAAGCTGATTGACGCGATCTCGAACATAGGAGCCATGTTCGCAAGACTACCGACAAAGAAGGATCCTCGAGTAATAATCTTCAATGTGCCTAGAGAAATGACACACGAGGAGATGACTCAAGCAGTTCTTGACTCCTTACCAACATTAAGTGACTCTAATTTGGGAACCAAAATCAGATTGAGTCATTTATCGGGTCCTCGGGGTGGGCCTACATGCCATCGTGTACTTCAGGTGCCAGCTGTGGTAAGACAAAATCTTATCGGTCAGCAGAGGATATTCTGCAATTGGTACGTGTGCCGTGTGAAGGATTTGACCAGAAGAACTGTTTGTAGCAATTGTCATTTGTTCGGCCACTCCCACGAACATTGCAAAGAAGCGAAAAACTGCGGACACTGTGGAAAGGAGGGACATACTGATGAATCCTGCCCTTCAAAATCTAACCCACCAAAATGTGCCGCATATTTGCGTTTGAAAAAACCACATGAACACCTTAATGGTTCAACTGAATGCCCAGCGTATCAATTTGCGATCAGTCGTCATATGGCATCCATTAGTTATGACTGCATGAAAGCAGTCAAATGCATAGTAATGGTAAAATGTATCTCTCTGGTTTGAGAGGTGCCTCGCGTAGGGCGAGAGATAAGTTCACTGTCGCGCAGTGGAATGTTCGGTCTCTCAATACTGCAATTGATGAGCTACTACTTGTGCTCTCCCGCGATGATATAGACGTGCTCTGTCTTAATGAAACCTGGTTGTCGCCAGCGTCTGATATTGCTGGCTTTATGATACCAGGTTACTCCTTTCTTCAAACCCCTAGGCACACTAGTTGTGGTGTGGGTTTCTTCATAAAAGAGCATTTAAACGCGACAATATTATTAGCATCATGCGATCGTGATGTGGAGTACTCCTGGATGAAACTTAAAATAAATGGTATAACTATAGTCATCGGCACAATCTACGGGGAATGTTGAAACAATACCTACAGTAAGCATTTTGTAATCTTTGCAACTTTTTTTCGGTTTTCTTTAAAAGGCACGGTCCATAGATTATTATTATTATTATCCTAAGCTCGACAGCCCTGGGTGGGCCTTGGCTGAATCCAGGAGCTTCCTCCATTCTTGTCTGTTTGATGCCCTTATTCTCCAATTTCTCACTGGCAACACCGATGCATCCGTGTTGACACTGTCCATCCATCGCATTTTGGGCCTTCCTGGTCTTCTATGTCCCTGTGTTACTGAGAGCGTGAGGCGTTTTGTAGGGTTGTCGTCGTCCATTCTGATTATGTGACCAGCCCATCTCAAGCGCCCTACTCTGACGGATCTGATCACATCGGGCTCCTTATAGATATCGGTCCATAGATGCAATCACCATACTCGACTATTGGGATAATAAGCGCGTCGATTATTCTACGTCTAGCCTCAATCGACAGGTTTTGGCGGATGCGATAAATATTTTTAAGCGTGCGAAAAAGCCCATTGTAATTTAGTTCTAACGTGAGCCTCGAATCTTAACTCATATTCCATATACACACCTAAATTACGCACCACACTCTCTGTAGGCACAGTCGTGTTACGCATCTTTATTTCCAAAGGGTCGTTCAACTTTTAGACTTGCTGTCTTGTACCCATAACAATGATAACCGATTTCGAAGGGTTTAAGAGAAGCGCATGCCTCTTAGACCATATCATCAGCCGCTCGAGATCATCATTTATGTGTTGAGTGGCAGACTAAACCTCATCACTTCCAAATGAATAATAAAGTTGAGTATCGTCCGCATACATGTGGTAGCTACAGTTCCTTATCACATCTGGAAGATCAGATGTATATAGGCTTAAGAGTAGGGGACTCAGTATTGACCCTTGGGGCCATCCATTTTTAAGGCTCGTGGGGTGGGACAACACCCGTAGTTCAGCCTGGTTTCTAGTGGTAACTCGTCGACTACTACCAGTTAGGAAACTTTTTAGCCACTGGCATGCACTCTCTGAGAACCCCAAAAAGGATAGTTTAGAGACCAGGAGATCTGTATTGACAGTATCAAAAGCTCTTGAATAATCTAGCAGAAGCAGAGCAGTAACCTTTCCCTTATCTGATTCCCGTAATATGTCATCCACCACACAGCTCAGTGCTGTCGTTGTGCTATATTTAGGCATGAAGCCAGATTGATACTCGAGCAATAGGTCATTGGATAGAAGATAATCTGATATCTGAAGAAACACCAATCTCTCCAAAATCTTTGATATGACTGGGAGAATACTTATTGGGCGTAGATCCTTAAATTCAACTACGTTTTGTTTCTTTGGAATTGGGACGACTAGGGCAGACTTCCATACATATGGAAATATTTTCTCCTTAAGAGATGTATTAAAAATTCCCGCAAGTATGTTAAGGCGTAATGTATTGACATTTCGCCATAGGTATGATTGTTTCAAACATGCGTTAATTTCGTCCGCATATGTAGCGAGTGGAATGACCATCAATGTTTGTCTAAAATCACCGGACAGCAGCAGTAGAGCGCCACCGAAAAGTCTGGTATTATCGTTGAGATCTTTCAGCGTTCTATCGAGAGCTTCAAGTGAATGCTTGTGGGCCATAATGTATTCATCCCAGATTATAATTTAGCATTTTTGCAAAACTTTAGCCATGCCGAAATGCTTTTTTATGTTGCACATTGCATCTGGATTTGTGTGAACGTTCAATGGCAACTTGAGTGCTGAATGTGCAGTCCGTCCTCCATCAAGCAAAGTCGCTCCAATGCCTGATGAAGCAATTGCCAACGCAATATGATTTTTTGATCGAATGCGCGCAAGTATCAGTGAGATGAGGAATGTTTTGCCAGTGCCGCCTGGTGCGTCCAAAAAAAATAATCCGCCTTGTGCTGCAATTGACAAATTAATTCGATCGTATACGTTCTTTTGTCCAGCAGTGAGTAGTTGCTCATTATTTATAACAAAAGTAGTCAAAGAGGCCGCATCGAACGGTTGTTCGCGCTGAACATCGCTGTTAATGATGTCTGTTGCTGGCCGGTTAGGCGATGGCATACCGAAATGAATGAGTGGCATATTCGAAATGAGAATGCAAATATCCTCAATCTTTATTAACGCCTTGTTATATATTTCCGCCGAAAAATCGATATTGGCATCGTGATCAGCGGTCCGAATGCGATGCAGAATATCGTCGCTCATAGAATCTTTATATTTGTCCCAGAGAACAGAAGCTTGCGACGGAAAACGTGTCATCAACAATATTGCGAATAATTGGCGAATTTGATGAGGAGAGGAACTCAGTACTGCATCTGCAAGTGTTAAATCCCAATCGTTGTCATCTTCCAGCAAATGCAATTCGCGACACGCATCGTGGTACGTGTCGTACAAAATACCATTGACTGTTCGCAAGTATTGGAAGGACGTCAGTCCAGAAACGTTGACCAACAACAAACGCAAGAAGAAGCATTCGCGTTGTTTTGGATGGACTGTGTATAATCGGCCTAATGTATTTCCCATAAATACGCCATTGTATCCTTGGACTGGAACGCCTCTCTTTCCTGCGTCCCACTTTTCTTACTGTTTGTTCCACGTGAAAAATCTTGGCGCATCAGTATACATTAATGTCTTTGCGAATTGACCGTAAATACCTGGTCGGTTGCATAGTTCGAAAAACTCAGTGTGGTTTTTGGGGCAGTTAATGCTCGTTGTAGAGAAGTCTCTTCTGTGAAAAAAACACACTGTCCATTATCAAGGTGCACGTCCAAATGTATAACAGCAGGGTCTCTTTGGTGTATGGAAAAACTCAAAATGCGCCAAACTGGTTCATTGCTGCTAATGTGTCGGCCCATTTGATAACGTGTTATTTCATCATAATAATATAATTTCCATTTTGAACAGCAAATACAGCCATGTCGCTGCCCTTATGAACAAATACAGCCATGTCGCTGCCCTTATGAACAAATACAGCCATGTCGCTGCCCTTATGAACAAATACAGCCATGTCGCTGCCCTTATGAACAAATACAGCCATGTCGCTGCCCTTATGAACAAATACAGCCATGTCGCTGCCCTTATGAACAAATACAGCCATGTCGCTGCCCTTATGAACAAATACAGCCATGTCGCTGCCCTTATGAACAAATACAGCCATGTCGCTGCCCTTATGAACAAATACAGCCATGTCGCTGCCCTTATGAACAAATACAGCCATGTCGCTGCCCTTATGAACAAATACAGCCATGTCGCTGCCCTTATGAACAAATACAGCCATGTCGCTGCCCTTATGAACATATTTGCAAATGTATTTGATTGACTTCACCAAACTTCAGAACTCAACATTTATGTGTGCTTTGTAGGTTTTGCACAGCAATGGCGAATACGGAACCACCCAGCGATTGTCAATGTCAACCTTTTCACCGTTTGACATGCGCAATTGATATGATTGGCCACCATTGTCTGTGTCTCTACGATGATACAATGGATAACCATTGATATTAGTGATAGTATCGTTTATACACTCTTTTGGGAAACGTTTCGTACATTTTCCATTGTCCATGCACGGCGCCGTCGTGTTTAGAGCACCGCATGGACCATGGATCATGTTAGCGGTAACAATGTCAAACCACTCTTGATCGATATTCCGATCGGGAATTTCTGCTGAAATAATTTTATCAATTTCTTCTGGCCGTACTTTGTCGACCAACCAAATCAAAATATGTGCATGTGGCAAACCTCGTTTTTGCCATTCAACAGAATACAGCCAGCAACGTGTTTCGCCGAATACAGAGTGATGTGTAATCAAATCAAATCATCAACGATTTTAATTTTTGTTTGAAGACACGTGCAGTAATATCATGGCGGTGCATTGCTGTGTGACCTAGCCAAAACAAAATTTTAATTTCATCCCAGTTTGGATTGCACGTAAATGTTACGAACAAATCTGGTCGGCCGTACGCGCGCACGAAAGTCATGGCGTCTTGAAAGTATTGCATATGACGCGGACTACCAATATATGATGATGGAAAACTATATGGGGTACCGATGTCGTTGATATTAGTTGTTCCATCTACGTTACCGATAATAGCATCACGCAAATGAATTTTCTCCTCAGAACGCAGCTTCGCTTGATTGTACTTGATGTACCGTAATCGCTCGCTTTCAATTTTCGCATACATATCAACGATGTATTGATGAAACAGCTGGCGGCATCGGAGAATGTTGCTGTCTTCATTGGCACGAATCATCAACCGATATGCGTAGAAGTTCATCGCGCTCACTTTCTTGTTGGTTTCTGCACCTGCAAAGTAAAAATATAAATAAAAGAAAAAGAAATTAATCGTACGGAAAAAGAAAAAAGTAAATAATGTGTAGATTGTACCTGTCGCTGGATTTCTTCGTTTGATGTTGAAATGATATCCATCTTCTCCTTCCCAAAATATCAATGAATATTGCAAAGCGTCGTAACAACGATGACTGTCTTGAATTGTCTGCACCTTGTTATCTCTGATCCGTATATCTCGACGTTCATATGCGTCGCCAACCATAACAACTGCAACTTCATTAACGGTTGGTGCATTGTATCGGCCCGCGTGCTCTCCAGATGGTACTTTGTCTGCTTTGATGACGATCATGTAGTTGTCGTTTTGCAGCCTGTTTGGAACGTTATTGAACAACTGGACCGACTGGTTGTGATTTCGCAAAAACGGTTCCAAAGTCGCCACAATTTCTCGCTCCTTCATCTGCTCGATGTGGTTGTATTGGCAGCGTGTGTTTATTTGTTGCTCGCCCATGAAGTACATTTTGCAAGAGTTTTGGATCGGCATCAGGCATTGAGATTAACCCTACAATGCCCAATTTTTTTTATTTCAAAAATAAAAATATGCTTATGCAGTAAATATGTACTGGAACATGAAAAATACAGTAAAACATTTTTTTTTTGTTTTTACAATATATATTTATATTGAAAAAAAAGAGTATGGTTCATATATGAATCACTGCTCATTTGTAATGTTAATTCTTCTCCCTGGCTCCATCCCAACTCACTGTCTGCGAAGACTGTTGGGGTCAGCTCTCCTCGTCCTCAGATTGTATGCTCTTCTGTCCCGGACTACGTCCCCCAGGCCGTGCCTCTGCATCAGGTTATCTTTTTGTACCACCCATGAATTCTTTGGTCTTTCTCTGGTTGTTATTTGAGGAAGATCCATGGAGATTGCCTCGTTCACAATGTGATCGGGTGCTCTGCGTCCAACGTGCCTATACCATCTCAATCGCCTCTCCTCCATCTTGCTGTTGATGTCTGTAACACCTAAGCTTCCACAAATGCGTGAGTTTTTTATTTTGTCTCTTAGGGACACACCAGATGACCATCTTAGCATGCGAATTTCAGCAGTTTGTAGTTGCCAAGAGTAAGAGTTATACATCGTCCAACATTCGGAGCCATAGAGAAGTGCGGGTCTGACAATCGTTTGGTTTACTTTTCCTTTTAACTTTACTGGCATTTTCGGATCACATAGAACTCCCGTCATTGATCTAAACTTCATCCACCCCACACTAATTCTATGTGTTACATCTGCTGCACATCCTCCATCGCTATGGATGACTGACCCAAGATACTTTAAGGAGACACAATTTGGTAATGTTTCTCCATCCATTTGCATTACGGGAGTGACAGCATTTGTGTTCTCGAATGGTAGGTACAGGTACTCTTTTTTCTTTCTGCTCAGTCTCAATCCATTGTCCTCCAAGATTCTTCTCCACCTTTCCAGACTATTTTGCAGGTCTTCATGTTTTTCACTTATTAATACGATATCGTCTGCAAATAGTAGGATCTTTAGGAGACTGTTCATTTCCTGGTTAGTTAAATAGTCCATGACTAAGATGAACAGTAGCGGACTGAGTACCGATCCTTGATGTACCCCCACCTTTACAGGAAATTCTGGTGAAGTTCCCGAAGTGCATCTCACTTGCGTTGTCACGTTATCATACATGTCCTGGATGGCAAGTACATACTCTTCTGGTACACTATGTGCTCTAAGTGCTGCCCAAATTAGGCTTCTAGGGACCCTGTCAAATGCCTTTTCAAGATCGATGAAGACCATATGAAGGTCTTTCTTGGCATCACGGTGTTTTTCGACAAGGAGTCTTAACGGTTTGAATGGCGTCTACTGTTGATTTTCCCGATACGAAGTCACACTGGTTGTCATGTATTTCCACCAAATTCCTGATTCTCGAGTTTATAATTCGCTCATAGATTTTCATAGTGTGGGATATTAGCTTGATGCCTCTATAGTTGTCGCATTTCCTGGAGTCTCCTTTGTTTTTGTAGAAGGGAAGGAGAAAGCTTCTTCGGAATTCATCAGGCATGGGGGCTCCGGCCAATATTTTATTAAAGAGCTTACACAGCCAATTCTGTCCCCATTCACCACATTCTTTCCAAAATTCAGTTGGTATATTGTCTGGTCTTACTGCTTTTTCTGTTTTCATTTGACATATGGCCAACCCTACTTCTGCAGGAGTAATTTCTACAATTTGCCCAAAGATTTGTTGTTCTGAAGGATATGAGGTTCTCGGAAATTCTTCATTCAGTAGTTCTGAGTAGTAGTCTTTCCATCTTGCACATATTTTACTTTCTTCAGTGATTAAATTGCCTTCATTATCCTCCATGTACTTAGGGGTTCTGATCGATTTAGCCCTCTCTTTTCTTTGTGCCGCAATTTTATATATTTTCTGAGCTTGTTGTGTTTCCAGTTCTTCGTATATGTCTTTCATCGCCTCATGTTGGGCAGAGGCTACTAGTTTCTTTGCTTTTCTTTTGGCTTCCCTATATAATAGAAGGAGGCCTTCTTTCTCTGTTTCATTATCACAGTTAGACCAGTTCTTAAAAGCGATCTTTTTCTCCTTAATACCCCTTTGTACATCATCCGACCACCACCAGGACTCTTTCTTAGTTTTTAGTTTACCTTTTGAAACTCCAAGGTGTTGCTTTGCATATCTGTGACAATGCCTCCCACATTTCATTTGGGTTAAGTACGTTGGAATTTCGCACATTTTCAATCATCCAACTTTTCATTTTAGATTTTAGTTGTTTGCCTTTTTCATTTGAGATGTTGAACCATTTAATTTTTGGTATCGGTTTTAGTTGGTCTTTGGGCAACGTACGCTTTGGCACAAGTTTTTTTTATTTTTTTTTATTATTAAACAAAGTAAATTATTGTACAATTATTTGTCAAGGTTATACCTATATACACATTTATTACTTAACTAATCTTAATTATATGTTATAATTTATGAACTTACTTAATCTTATTTTCCTACATATCATTTTATTTTATTTATTCAATCTTAATATATGAGATCTTAGAAATAATTAACACCTACATATTACTTAGATAACAATTCTTACACTACTTATTTAGCAAAAACAAGTCCACTCGTTCAGGCTACTTGTATTCCATCACATTCACTCAGACCTTGGTCGTCCCAGCTAATACTGTAGGTGGACTAGTCAGGCAACAGATAATGCTTCGGGAGCTTGTGCTTATAACGGAAGGGTAGGTCGGATTTACTCTCGTAAGCCCCCAGGGCAGCGACTAAGGAAATGCTGTGATTTTGTTGACTTTTATAGAACTTCACGGTCCAAGCGAGGATGTGGTGTTGTAGGGTTTCTTCTCGCTGTTCAGCGTGAAGTCGGGTAAGGTTTGTTCTGGGATGGGTGTTAAAAGATATCTTGAATGCCTTGTTCTGCACTCTCTGGAGTTTCAGGTGGTCCGTGTTGCTCACACTACACCAAACGGGTGCAGCATAGGTCAAGATAGGACGAATAAGGGTTTTATAGAGGAGGAGCTTATTTTTGAGTGAAAGGAAGCTGCGTCAATGAAATATCGAACTGATAGCCCCTATGCACTTGTGACCCTTCTGTCTGATGGTATTCAAATGGGTCAAGGTGCAGGCCGAGGTATTTAACCACGTCCTGCCACTCGACCAGGCAACCACCGATGAATAAGGGCATCGACGGCACTCTTTCCTTGATTTTTCGAGAGAACATGATGGCCTCAGTTTTGGCGTCATTGATTTTGAGCCTCCAGTCCTGGTAGTATTTCTCAAGGATCTCAAGAGCAATCTGAAGACGGCGACCAGCTCGATCCACCTTGAGTGACGATGCGTAGCATGCCGCATCGTCAGCAAAGAGTGTGAGCTTACAGTTTGGGGGAGTAGGAATGTCGTGTGTGTAAATGTTAAATAGACATGGTCCAAGTATACTGCCTTGGGAGACACCCATAGGGATGGGCCTGGCGGATGATGTAGAATGATGAGTGGTGACTGTGAAACTTCTTTTTTTTAGAATATTGTGAAATCTTGGATTCTGTACAATTTGGGATTAAAAAAAAAATTTTGTGACAGTTTTTGGAATTTTTAAAGGTGAAAAAGTGAAATTCGTTTTTGGGACTTTCTTCACGCGAATATAATAAAATACATAAATTTTATAGTCAAAATAGATTAAACATGACTGGGTTCAGTAGGTGCGATTAAAAAAAAAATTTTTAGGTGTTATTCAGAACTCTGGCACTGAATAGACGAAACTCGAAAGGTGTCGTGACTTTGCTCTGGATTTGCGCCTTCCCGAGATCGAGGACCCCCCATTTTTCTTCAATAATTATGTAGGAAATTTTTCTCCGAATCGATTGATACCTCATGTAATCGGATTGGGTTTTAAACAGCGGGCCCGTGAATTTTTTTTCCGGGATAGGATAATAATTCTTGGGCACCCGCCAGTGTGTCGCCATATTGTGTCGCCATCCATTAAACGTCTGACGCGGTGTCGCCCAAATATTTCGCTGAAAAAATTAAAATTCCTTTATCGAGGCGGATGGTCGACCATAGGCGCTCGAGAACAATCTAGAATAGTTGGTCGCCGGATCTGCATCTTAGAAGAGGGAAGAGGAAAGAAGAGAGGAGGGAAGGAGAAGAATTCCAGTTATCTCGTCAACGGGCTTCGCAGACAAAAACGGACAAAAAATTTCCCCCCTTTTAAGAACCCCGCTCCCCCTGGACAGGCCTTCCGCGTGAACGGAAAAAATATAATTTTTTCTTCTTTTTCTTTTTAAAATTTTTAAAAGTTTAATATCTCGTAAACGGGGCTTCGTAGCCGAAAACGGACAAAAAATTTCCCCCCTTTTAATCACCCCGCTCCCTCTGGACATGGAACGGGAAAATATAATTTTTCAATTTTTTCTATTGTATTAATTGGTTTATTTTTATTGTCTATTTAAATTGTGTTAACTTGTGTTTATTATATTAATTGTATTATTCTATTTAACTTGTGTTTATTGTATTTAAATTGTGTTATTAATAACCCGCTCCCCCTGGACATGCCTTCCGTGTGAACGGGAAAAATTATATTTTTTCTATTGTATTAATTGGTTTATTTTAATTGTCTATTTAACTTGTGTTAACTTGCGTTTATTGTATTAATTATGTATTGATTGGTTTATTTTATTAATTTGGTGTATTAATTCTGTGTATTAATTTTTAATTTTTATTTTGTGTATTAATTTGTGTATAAATTTTTCATTAATTAATTTTGGTTTGTGTTAATTAATTTGGTTTGAGTTAGTTGATTAATTTTAATTGATTAATTTTAATTAATTTAATTGATTTTAATTTGTGTATTAATTTTTAATTGTGTGTATTGATTTTGTGTATTAATCTTGTGTATTAATTGGTTTATTTTTATTGTCTATTTATTTTAGTGTCTCGTAAACGGGGCTTCGCAGCCGATAACGGACAAAAAATTTCCCCCTTTTGATAACCCTGCCTGGTGACGACGCTGGTGTCGGGTGCCGGGGGCTTGGCTTTGTTGTTTCCCTCTAGGTCTGAACGATCGCAACATGCCTCAAGAGGTGAGGACTCCCGTATCCGGGGACCCCTTCGCGCGCTCGACCGCGACGCCTAGGTCTCCACAAAGTCAGCGCATGATCAGGGTCAATAGTAGCCCTGAGTTGGAGACCAAAACGGTCAACAGGGTGAATAAGATCAGTGTCAAGGTTAGGGCCATGGAGCTGTGCGACAGTATCCTCCGGAGGACCAAGTCCCAGGACATTATTAGCGCTATAAGGGAAATCAAAGACATAGTTGGGGGTCTGGTTGAGGTTCAGAGTGGGGAGAGTGTGAACATTGGTGTGGCTCATGGGGAGGAGGGTGTCGCGGGGGCCATCAAGAGCTTGAGTGAGAAGGTGGACAATATAAAAAACGAAATAACTCTTCTTAAGGACGAAACAAGAGCCCGTAGATCGCGGACGCAGCCGGAGCTCACTTATGTAAGTGCAGTTGGAGGCTCTAGGGCAGCGGGTGGTATCCCGAGAACTGAGATGACAAGACAGAAGCCACCCGAGCGCAGTTATGCGCTCGTTGTTTCCAGTGACAACAGGGAGGACACCTCGGCCAGTATCAAGAAGGCGATCTTCGAGGGAATTAAACCGAAGCTGAAAGAGATGAGGATAGGTATCAACGGGATCACAGCTGTCTCGCAGAACCGGGTACTGATCACGTGCCCGGTCAAGGAACATGCGGAGAAGCTGAAAACCGTCGTAGATCGCGTGCAGGGCCTCAGGTCTCAGGAGGGTAAAGGTAAAAGGCCGGTCATGATTTTCAAAGGCGTCGGCAAGGAAACCCCGGATGATGAATTCGTCGAGTGCATGATCATGCAAAATGATGGAATTCACCGATCTCTTGAGGGTAAGCCCGAAGAGGCAATACAAATATTGAGGTCCATGAAGGGGAGAAACGAATTCCTTAGAAACATCGTGGTTGCGGTGACCCCGGACATTAGAAGGGCGCTTCTCGAGGCTGGTCGGGCTAACATTGGCTTTATGCGGGTGCATGTTGAGGATGCTTCGCCGGTGGTCCAGTGCTACAGATGCCTTGGCTTTGGGCACACGACTGGACGTTGTGCGAAGTGACAGTGATTAACTACTGTCGCGTCCACCTGGAGAAATACAAGAACTTTGGCACAAGTAGTTCAAGCAACACTAAGCGATGCTGGGTTGCCAGGGGCTCTCCAGGGATGACTTTGCAGTCTCTACACATTTTCCTCATTTCTTTGCTACACAGCCAATAATCTAGTTGTGTTGCTGCATTTCCGCTTTTGTAAGTTATAAGGTGTTCAAACTTTTTACGGAAATATGTGTTAGCAATCGTTAAGCCATATGCCTCTGCGAAGTTCAGCAGCTCGTCCCCCTGTTGGTTACGCGTCCCATACCCAAACCCACCGTGGATTGCTTCGTGACCGGTATTTGATATTCCTACGTGCCCATTCATGTCCGCGCCCATAAGAATAGTTTCATTTTCGGGTATGTTTTGAATTAATTGTTCCAGCTTTTCCCAGAATGAATTTCTTTCTTCCGCGTCGCATCCCGTTTGTGTAGCATACGCACAAATGATATTGTATATGGCGTAACAAACTACGAGTTTTATCATAATGATCCTATCATTCACTGCTACAATCTTGATCACATTGTCATGGAACTTTTGGTGTAATACTATAGCCACACCATTCCTGGAGTTATTTTCCCCATAGAAATATAATTTATATTCATTATTCTGTATTATTTGGAATGAATTATATGATATAAATGAAATGAAATGATATTAATTATAGTAAATGACATAAACTGATGATTAAATGATAATTAATATTTATTAATTAAATTATGAATTTGGTAATAAAATGATAATTAACCCTTACCACTCCATTATTTTTTGATATTGTTTGTCAGCCAACTCTAATTTAAATAATGTGAAAATATTAATCTATTGATAGGTAGTTAAAAAAATCGTTAAAAATTCATTTGTAATGATTTATTCTTCAAATAAAAAACAATTTACAAAAAACATTATGGACTACTTATAGTTTTGCATAGTATGGTACTTTTTAAAACAATCTACAGGATGGAGACCAGGTTTTCTGGAACAGGTCTCACAAAACCACACGGTTTCCCGTCTTCCCCCGGGAATCTTTCTGTTACTGCACACAGTACAGTCTTTAGAACCTTTGTCCAGTTTCGCAATGAAGTGGGGCTTGTACTCTAATCGCTCCTCTGCATCTAGCGTATTATTCAGGGCTGTGGAGTCGAAAAAAAAAAACACGACTCCGATTCCTATATTTACCAACAACACGACTCCGACTCCACAACTCCGACTCAAAAAATCTCAATTTTATCAGGTTGTTTCCTACCTTTGCATATAGCCATTTTTTTCATGTTATACGGATAAAAATAAAACAAGATCAAACTTTAATAATTATTTATTAGAATTTATTCTTACAAACAACATTGCTTCTATTAAATCTGTATTCGTAGAGGCTCTCAAATCAGAATTGAGAATTTTAAGAGCGGAAAATAACCGCTCTACGGATACTTGGGTTGGGGGTAATGCTGTAACGATCAATGCTGAATCTTTTACGATTTCTAGATACCGCTGTATTGCCATTTCAACATTTAACTTATAAGTTCGGTCAATTTTTTCCATTATTTTCAATGCATCATAAAATTCAATTTTAAATTTTGAAATAGAGTCTCCTTCATCTATATTGGGACTGTGATTCAAACGAGGACGTTTTAGTTTATCTTGTTCATTGAGATATTTTTCTAAATCGTCTTCAGATTCAGCAGTGTCGGATGAAGATGATGATACTTGGTGTACGCTGCCTGCTGTCGTCTCTTTTTCTAGTCGAAGGCCTTTCATACGAACGGTTAATTCAAACAGAGCGTTTTTAGCTCTATTTATTTGTTCTTCCGTCAATATGGATCGAACCATGGGGTTAACATAGATCCCAGCCAACAGAATTTTCTTTCGACGTGAGAAAGAAGGAGACAAACACATTTTCGTAGACTTGATGCATTAAATGGATCTCGGTGATTCACCATATCGGCGCGACTTGCGCCTGCAAGTTTAATATTCGTGCACAATACACATTCATTATAATAATTTAAAAAAAAATGTATTTTAAATTTTAACGAAAAAGTAGTCGGAGTCGCTCGTTTTTTACGACTCCTACTCCGACTCCGGCCCAAACACCGCGACTCCGACTCCAACTCCGACTCCACAGCCCTGGTATTATTACTCTATCCCCTTTTTCTGGATTCCCGACCAACCCTACTTTATCTCCTACTAATTGAGTAATAGGCTCCATTCTATCACCTTTTGTGAGAAATTGCCTTCAACTGTTTTGTCACGCGATCTTGATTGTATATTATGAAACTGTTTATTACGCAGATATCCAAGAGCCAAAAAAACATTTTTGTCCACCATTTCAAAGTTTTTTTTTCGAATGGATAGCTGCTGGCATAGTGATCAGCTCTATCGACTGCTCCCATTTTTGCTGTATAATCCACTATGGCAACTGGTTTTGTAATTTCCTCAATCGTTCCTCGCGCTCCGGCTTTCACCATTATGGAATGAAGATAGCATGTGGACAGTCCTCTTGTCTTTCCAGGCCAGTGCAGTAATATTGTTTTTTACAAATGTTTTGACTTGATGCTTTGCTATTTTCAGTTTATTCTTTTTTAACTGATCTGGCATATTCTTCCTATTTGGAATAATTGTTCCATTTATATGAACATTTAATTTCTGAAGTTCTTCAGCCAGTTTTACACTTGTGTAGAATCGATCGGTGAAGACGTGGAATCCAGTAGTATTGGTGGCAAGAAGCATTTTGTTTACTAATGTAAGTACGATTCGAGCTGTAAATGGCAAATCTGGTCTGATTAGCGCGGTTGTGGTTTCTTTCCCAAAATGTGGTTCAAAAGCAGTAACATATCAGGGTTCACTGTCGGCAAGGACGTAGACTCTTATGCCAAATTTTTGTGGTTTCATAGGGTTATACATCTTGAATATTACCTTACCCTTGAAACCTATTGTAGACTCATCTACGGCAACATTTCTCGATGGTAGAAACACTTCGCGACGTTTACTGTCAATGTAATTGACAAGGTTTTGGATTTTATGGCCTCTTGTTCTTGGCGTGTTTCCATCAGGTGGAGGACTAACGTGAAGTCCCCAAAATATTTGAAAAAACCTTGTGCGTGACATTATGTCTGGAAAAAATGAGTTGGAGTTGATCCACTCGCGAGAGAGAAAAAGTCCTGTTCGGTCTTGTTAAGGTGCAGTCCCATGTTCAGAATCATTCCTAAACACGCCTTGAATTCATCCATGGTAACTTCTCGCCAAGAATTCCAAATTGAGTTTACAGGCAAAGGCCTTTTCTTGTTGATTATTTCCATCGCATGTCTGTTACTTTCCGACACAATTTGAGACATCAAATCCTCTGTGAAAAATAATTGGAAGAATCCTAAAGCAGTGTTTGATCTATGATTGTCTGGTACGAGTATTCTAATTCCGGAAGTCGTAGGAGAGTATGTGTATCGGACGTATGCTGTCACCCTTGTAGGTGTGTATGTGGTACAAGGGAAATGATAAACATTTAATCTGCTATATATATAAAGAAATATTAAGAGGTAAATAAATATAGATCAAATCAGGAAAATAAATGTAATGCTATCAATCTATGAAGTATCTATATATAAAATGTATGTAATACCTCAAAATATTCCTTCAGAAAAAGAAGGAATATTTTATGTTTGTTTGGATCCGGACGCAAACGCGACCGTAATGTGCCTTATGAGCGGTGGTCGCCACAGTACATCCCTGACCAGACGTCCTAAGCGGGCCGAAAATCCCGAAAATTGCGGGACGCGAGGGCTTACTGTGGCCGGTTGACCGTTCATAAGAGGCCCCAATTTTGCCAAAATTACATTCTCTTCACTCGACTGATCCTGTGTTTTACTTCTTCAACCCTTCAAGATCTACAGAGGAATCTCTAGTCTACAACTGTCTTCGCTTCATCTTTTCGTTTCGCCGGAACTATCGTCACGAATCCGCCACTGGAACCGCTCTGGGCCGCGTTCTGAATAGCCAGAAACAAGCTCCGCCCACAAGTTCAGAGGCGCATCGACGGAAAGAATATTTCGCCGAAAATTAATTTAATTAATTTTTTGGTGATTGACGCTTTCGACACCGCGACCTGGATTTTTCGCGCACTGCAGCAACCATCCGCCTATTCTACAGTCTTTGTACCTGTCTGGTACAAAGTGGTCCTTCGAGCCGGATCTGCTGCGTCCTCGAGAATCATCGACGTCACAAGCGAAGCTTCATCATCGTCATCTCAAGATAGATATAATCTTTTAGATATCATCGGCACCTTCTGAAGTTATCATCATCATCTTGAGAATCGACCAACGTGGAGCATCGTCATCAGTTGCGGGGACCATCGTCATCATCAGCTGCTGTAGACTATCGTCATCATCAGCTGCTGTGGACTATCGTCATCATCAGCTGCTGTGGACTATCGTCATCATCAGCTGCTGTGGACTATCGTCATCATCAGCTGCTGTGGACTATCGTCATCATCAGCTGCTGTGGACTATCGTCATCATCAGCTGCTGTGGACTATCGTCATCATCAGCTGCTGAGGACTATCGTCATCATCAGCTGCTGTGGACTATCGTCATCATCAGCTGCTGTGGACTATCATCATCATCAGTTGCTGTGGACTATCGTCATCACCAGCTGTTGTGGACTAGCAGCATCACCAGTTGTGGTGGAGCATCGTCATCGGCTGCTGTGGTGGACTATCAGCATCAGCTGTCGTGCATCATCTTCAGTCGCTGACGTGACAATCATCGCGTCAGCGACTGAAAATGATGATGCGTCAGCGACTGAAAATGATCACTGACGCGATCATGCCTTCCTTACGTTCCGGCAAGGTGCCCGCCAGGGAAGCGGGAGTGGATAGCGAACGAAGTTCAGAAGCCGACTCAGTGGCGTCTTCACGCGCTGAGACGGAGGACACGGTCAGGAGGCTACGGAAGGAGGTCCGCGACCAGAAACGGAAGTTCGCCGCATTCAGGAGAGAGGTGCGACGAGGGGCTGCGACGGCTGAAGCCATTCCGGGACCATCAGCGGAACACATCCCTGATGACATTCCGACAACCGACCCCAGGCGACTCACCGAGGAGTGGGTAGACCGACAGCAGGACCCCATGGCGCAGAGAGCAGCGATGATGAAAGAGCTCATCCGATCCTCACAGGGGAATGGAAGCCCGAAGGCACCAGCCAGTGAAGATGGTGCGAGGATGACCGCCCTCATCGCGCGCCAGACTGGAGCCAAGGACCTGCCTGTTTTCTCTGGGGAACCCCTCGAGTGGCCTACCTTCAAGGCGCAGTATGACCAGTCCACAGAGTTGTGTGGACTAGCCGAAGCTGAGAACCTTCTCCGGCTGCAGCGTGCCCTGAAGGGACGCGCACGAGAAGTGGTGTCCGCTCTGTTGGTGGAACCAAGGAACGTGCGGGAAATAATCCGCACCTTGGAGATGCGCTTTGGTCACCCGGAGGTGATCGTGGCCACGATGCTGGACAGAGTGCGGCGACTGCCACGCCTAACGGACGGTAACTCCATGGAAGCCATCGTGGAGTACGCCATCGCAATACGCAACGTTGTCGCTACGGTCCATGGTGTGGAAGGAGAGTACCTCACGTCACCGCAACTCCTAACAGAGATGGTGGCCAAGTTACCCTTAAGCATCCAATTCGTGAGTCCAGTCACGGGTCGGACGACCAACAAGTGCGCGCTGTGTGAGGGAGTTCACACACTGACGGCGTGTCCAGTGTACCGGGGCAAGGACGTTAAAGAGCGCTGGGAATGCGTGAGGACCACAGAACTCTGCTACAACTGCCTGGAGTCCACGCATCGAGCCCCCAAGTGCAGGAAACAGAGATGCGGCGTCGGCAGTTGCAAGCGGGCGCATCACCGTACGCTGCATCACGAATCCGCGGGAGCCGGCCCAACCCCAAAACACACGGTGGCCCACATGTGCATGGTAAACCAGTCACCAGTACTGATGAAGGTAGTACCAGTGACTGATAGGGCCAAAGGGGTACGTGAATGTGCACGCTCTGCTGGACGAAGGGGCTTCAGTGACCCTGATAGACGTGACTGTTGCCAACAAGGTAGGAGCTGAGGGTCCAGTTTGCGCCCTACGGATTCACCCCGCAAACCAGATGTGCTCGGTGGACAGGACGTCACGCCATATCAGGGTCCAAGTGTGCGGTAGGGGAGATGTGTACACCGTGTCTGGGTACACCATGAGGAGGTTGGATCTCCCTCCGCAGCTGGTGGGAGCCTCTGAAGCCGACGGAAGGCGCTTGGAGGAGGTCAAGCCCCTGGTTCTAATAGGGCAGGACAATGTGCACCTGATAGTGTCACGGGAGGTGCTTGAGGGAAGCGAGGGTCGCGTGACCTCACGCACTGCACTAGGGTGGATTACCCATGGGGGATACGCTTCACCAGCCGAACCAGCTACGGTGGCATTGAGCCACGCAGTTGAGGAGGACTCGCGCCTGAGTGAGATGCTCAGGATGAACTTCGCTGTCGATGCCTTGGGAGTCACCTCGACAGCCCGGGTGAACAAGGATCTACAACGAGCGGAAGGGCTCATGAAGGCGACAACTCGTCCTTTGCCCACCGGACACTGGGAGACAGGCCTCCTATGGAAGGAAGACCATGCGTGGTTGCCAGACAACAGGTAGTGCGCCGAGAACCGGCTGATAAGCCTAGAGAGGAAGTTGTGACGCGACTCGAAACTCTCAGTGACTTATCACGCCAAAATGAGGGACATCATTGCAAAGGGGTACGCACGCGAGGTGTCCAGAGAAGAAATGGCAGTACCGTCAGCGCGACGGTGGTACCTGCCACACTTTGCGGTAGTAAACCCACACAAGCCGGGGAAAGTGCGAGTGGTCTTTGACGTAGCAAGCCGCTGCCGAGGCACGTCATTGAATGACCACTTGCTAACCGGCCCTGATCTGCTGACCTCCCTGATGGGGAACATCATCCGTTTTCGTGAGGGGAAAATTGCGATTGCGGCGGACATCAATGAGATGTTCCTCTGCATCAAAGTCAGAGAGACTGACCAAGTCTCACAATGGTTCCTGTGGAGGCCCTCGGAACACGGGGACGTCAGAACGTACGTGTTCACCTCCATGATGCTAGGTGCCAAGTGCTCGCCCAGCAGCGCGCAGTACGTCCGAAACCAGGTGGCCGACGCCAGCAGGAGAGAATTTCCGGACGCGGCCGCAGCCGTCACCCGGAAGTTTTATATGGACGATTACCTGGACGCAGTCAACAGACCCGCGGACGCCGTGACCTTGGTTAAGGAGGTCACCACTGTCCTGCAGAGGGGTGGGATCGAGCTGACCAATTGGGCGTCAAATGAACCCCGGGTAATCGCTGCAATACTGCCAGAGAAACGGGCCGGGGGAAACGTGGAGCTGCTCGGTGGAGGCGCACAAACAGAGAGAATTTTGGGAGTCACCTGGGATCCCAAAGCAGACCAGTTCATCTTCACGTTGGCAGACCTGAAGGAAGGAGGTTCTCAGCCTACCAAGCGGCAGCTGCTGAGCATCGCAATGCGGATCTTTGACCCGATGGGGTTCATATCTTGCCTGACAATTAGGACGACGATATTGCTCCAGACGGTGTGGCGCTCAGCAGTAGGGTGGGACGAGAACCTGACGGAGGAGATGAACGAGAAATGGCAGGAGTGCCTACGGCTGCTGAAAGGGGCAGACGCCCGCATACCAAGGTGCTGCCTGCAGAGTAAGAGCAGCCAGGTGACACTGCATGTGTTTTGCGATGCCTCCGAACTGGCATGCTGCGCAGTAGCTTACTTGGTGGAAAGCCGAGGCGGTACCGGGCTCGGGTCATTCCTGGCGAGCAAATGCAGGGTGGCTCCGCTGAAGCCACTCTCAATACCACGGCTAGAGTTGCAAGCAGCCCTGATAGCTGCAAGACTGGCAGCCACCATCAAAAGAGAGTGCACAGCGAACATAAAACAGGTCGTGTACTGGACGGATTCCATGACCGTGCTGTGTTGGATCCGGACCGATCCCCGAACATACTCGGCCTTTGTCGCCAACAGATTGGGGGAAATCGACGATCTGTCCGCGGCACGGGACTGGAGGTGGGTGCCCTCAAAATTGAACCCGGCCGACATGGGGACACGGGACGGAGAGCCACCAGACCTGTCATCAGCGGGGACCTGGTTCCAGGGTCCAGCCTTCAAATGCGGGGCCGGAAGACGGCTGGCCCGTGGAGAGGTCTCGGCCGGACCACGACACCTTGGAAGTCCGAGCAAGATACGTGGGTGTAACCAGCACCACCGACGCGGCGCTGTCGCGGCTGGAACGGTTCTCGAGCTGGAATCGATTGATACGAACCACCGCATGGGTGCGGTGGGGATGCGAGGGCTTACTGTGGCCGACTAACCGTTCATAAGAAGGGGCGTTTTTGGTTGAAATATACTCTCCATTCGACTACTCTACTGTGATTTACTCTACAAACCTACTTCGACCTAGAAAGAGGAATCTCTGCTCATCAAATCATCTTCGCCCCTGGAACCGCCGGATCGAGCCCTCAACCTCGAACAGTAGGCCCCGCTCCTAGTACAGTGTCGTACCGTGAAAGGAATCTTCTCACCACCGCTTCACTTATCAGCGATCGACGTTTTGGAACCGCAACCTGAATTTTCCGAGCACTGCGCAGCAACCACCGTACCTACGCTACAGTTCTTTGTACCCTGTACGATAAAAAGTGGTCCTTCTTGCCGGGTCTGCTGCGATTCATGGAGAATTGCATTAACATCATCAGCTGCTGACGCGATCATCTGCTGCTGCCATCGGATCATCTGCTGAAGCATTATGCCTTCTCTACGTTCTGGCAAAACTCTCGCTAAGGAATCGAGAGTTGAGAGTTGAGAGTCACTTGGTCAATCGGTTAGTCAAGGGTAACGAAGTTACCCTTGACTGACCGATTCATGTGGTTCGGATAACAAATCGGAAAACCACAGAGCTACAGTGACCAAGCTAGCTGCCTGGTTAATGGAGCTATGCAACGTGATCCCCTACGCCGGAGGACTGGACCCACAGCTGTTTTCGAGACTGCAGAAACCCCGACGGGATGGCCATGTGATGCTGCAGTCGGCGGAGAGGCTCGAGAACAAGTGTGCGCTGTGTGAGGAAGTTCACACACTGACGGCATGTCGAGTATACCGGGGCAAGGACGTTAAGGAGTGTTGGGAGTGCGTCAGGACCACAGGACTCTGCTTCAACTGCCTAGAGTCCACGCATCGAACCCCCAAGTGCAAGAGGCAGAGATGCGGCGTCGGCAGTTGCAAGCGGACGCATCACCGTACACTGCATAACGAGTCCTCGGGAGCCGGCCCAACCTCGAAAAACATAGTGGCCAACATCTGCACTGTGGACCAGTCACCAGTACTAATGAAGGTCGTACCAGTGACTATGACAGGGCCAAAGGGGCACGTGAATGTGCACGCTCTGCTGGACGAAGGGGCTTCAGTGAACCTGATAGACGCGACTGTAGCCAGTAAAGTAGGATCTAAGGGTCCCGTTTGCGGCCTGCGGATTCACCGCAAACCGGATGTGCTCAGTGGACAGGACGTCACGTCATATCAGGTGTGCGGGAAGGGGGACGTGTACACCGTGTCTGGGTACACTATGAAAAGGCTGGATCTCCCTCGGCAGCTAGTGGAAGCCTCTCAAGCCAGCAGAAAGCGCACGGAGGAGGTCAAGACCCTAATCCTGATTGGGCAGGACAATGTGCACCTAATAGTGTCACGGGAAGTGCTCGAGGGAAGCAAGGGTCGCATTACCTCGCGCACTGCACTAGGGTGGATAACCCATGGGGGAAACAATTCACCCGCCGAAGCAACTACTCTGGCGTTGAGTAACGTAGTAGAGGAGGACTCGCGCCTGAGTGAGATGCTCAGGATGAACTCACACTAAAAATCCAGCAACAGGATTTAGTTTTTCAAAAGTTGAACTAATGTGGTATCTTGGTATTTGTACTTTAACATCAGTTGTATATATGCCTAATGTGAGGGTATATTAGAGTCAAGTCATTGGAATTGATATGGTTCGAAATGCTATGAACCAAAAAAGTTTTGAAAACATCCGTTCTAATTTACATTTTAGTGATAATTCTGTAGTTACAAACGATAAACTTATAAGTTAACTTACCAGTTATAGATTCACTCTCATCAAATTTTGTGTCAGTTCCTATGGAAGAATTGCTCTCAGTCGATGAGCAAATTTGTTCGACAAAAGCTCGGCATCATTTGAAGCTAATTGTTCTGAGCTTCTACCCGAACGGACGTTTAGTGCTGCGTGCTCCGTCCAACTTGTCGAAAATTGACGAAAAAGTTAAATGGGCGAATAAAACTATTTAATATCAATATATCTATAATGACTCGATCAAGTGCCGCAATTATCGAGGAATTAACCGGAGTTGTATCGGAATTGAGAGGAGAATTAAAGTCTCCCATTTGCAAAATATCTAATCTAGAAAATTGTGTAATTGGTCAAACTGAGTTACTCAAAACTCAAGACAATACAATAGCATCTTTGTGCGCGAAGATAGTAGCCCTTGAGGCAAAAGTGTCAGTGAGTACGAAGGGAAGCTAAACCATTGGAGTTGGGGAACCTATTTTCGAGCCAAGGGTGAGTTATAAACCTAACCACATACCCGAATCCAAAGCCGCGACCCCAAAAATACATAACGGAAAAAGAACCAAACCCACGAAAACGTCAGAAGCAACTCCAACTGAAGTTGCAAAAAACAAAGAACGTCCAAAAACCTACTCAGAGGTTACAAGGCAAAACCAAAACCCAACAACCTCTTCTCACCAAGATTCTGACGATTCAACACCAAAAGGCTCGAGTGACTGGAAACGTAAGCCCTAAAGGTCAGTAGTAACTACCGGTTCAAAAATAAATACTGATCTAAAGGCTGTAAAAAGGACAGTCTTCCTACATGTTTGGAGATTTGTCCCAGAGACAACCACGGACGATATTTTGACATATGTGAGGTCTATCGAGAAAGAAGACTTTCAAATTGAAAAACTCCCTACGAAAAAACAATACGCATCATTTAAAATTGGAGTACCCGAGCAGCTAGCTGAAAAATTCAACGACCCTGCTAGTTGGCCAGTTGGGATAGCTGTCTCCAAATTCAACGACCCTGCTAGTTGGCCAGTTGGGATAGCTGTCTCCAAATTCAACGACCCTGCTAGTTGGCCAGTTGGGATAGCTGTCTCCAAATTCAACGACCCTGCTAGTTGGCCAGTTGGGATAGCTGTCTCCAAATTCAACGACCCTGCTAGTTGGCCAGTTGGGATAGCTGTCTCCAAATTTATATTTTTAAAAGCTAAAAAGCCAAGTCTAGGAAATGAGCAAAACAGGAAAAATTAGAATTTTGTATCAAAACGTAAGAGGTCTCAATACCAAACTTCAGAGACAAATTCAGACAATACGTTATTACAAAATGCGGACATAATAGCGCTCAGGGAATCCTGGTTGTGTCCGTCTGTTCAAAATGGAGAATTATTCGAAACAAATGAATACCATGTGTTCCGGAGTGACGCGGGTGAGAGCGGGCGCGGGGTGTTGCTGGCTGTAAACCAAAGGATTCCCTGCGAACGCATTGATCAATTGATCTTCTGCCGTTCTATTTAACCGACGGGTGTGGACTATTTGTGAATTCCGTGTACGTCGACCAATATTTCCTCCTCGTCCACGAAGACGTGGCACTGTTCTGTAATAAACACACAACACATAAATATAAATAACTTAGATTTGAATTTTATGGATGTTATAATTTGTTGAACAAACTGACATGTTGTTTATTTTCGATGAGCCATTGAACACTCCGTAAATTATATAGAATCATCGACACAAATAAGCACTTAAAACAAATATTTGCAGGTTAGATTGATTGTCATTGAATGCACATGTATATAATTTAAATTTATTGAAGATCATGTAAGATATTCACTTCAACACTGCACCTTACACATTTGCACAATGTATGTGTTTAAGTACACTTCATTTATGATTTAAAACGTTATTTTAATATGTTTTGTCAATGAATAATACACTTAATATTCACGTAATTGTGATACGTGGAATATCGAAACACAGCGAACAGAAATTGAAATGTCAAAACAACGCCAAGCTACGACTATTGGATGCGTACTGTTGGAAGGTCCTTAAGGACCTTGTACCCGATTCCCTGACTAAATATTTTCACACCGCAATAAAATACGAACGAGCGATCGTATCGCTTTGAAAATAGTTTTAATCGTTTCAGCATGTTTTTGTTTTTGGAATACACGAAGCATCACGTTTCTAGAACATACAAAGAAAAAGTTGTGAGCAAATAAAAATCGAACAAGTCCCCAGGAACCTTGTCACTAATCGGAGGGTTCAGTTTTGGGTTCAAACTTTTGACAATAAATTTAAAAGTATATAGATAAAATATGTTTTTATGAATAATTAGTATTCTATAAATAATAATAAACTTACCAGTTTTCACATCTAAGACGTTTTAGATGCAAAGAATCCAGCAGGCAATTTTGAAACACGTCAAAACACTGTAAAGTAGTTCGCGCAATGGCCGGTGGCAGAAAGTGCATGCCACTTTTATTGGTTTTTGTCATGACGCACGTGCGACAAGTTTCAACTTGAATAAAAGTGGTCGCTATATATTGACCACTGTGCCCATACGTAATGAAATAAGTACAAAAAGATAATTTTCGATAGAAATTAACTATGAAAATGACCTTTAATTGTGGTGGCATAAATATTTAATTGTGGTGGCATAAATATTTAATTGTGGTGGCATAAATATTTGCCACATTCCTATAAAGGTTTAACTGTATAAATAATTAGTCTCGGTAACCAGTGTTGTGTTTATATTTTAAATTTACGAATATTATACGGATGTTTTCATTGTAAAATAAATATTTTAAAATGTAATTTTCCATGTTTTCATATTGATCTTCTTTTGTACACTTCATCAGGAAACAATTATGTAGGAAAGTGAAGGACTGCCTGTATTAGGGGTTTTTAAATTTTTTTTTATTAAAAAATGTACCGGACAGGGCACAAAGAACTGTATCGTAGGCACGCTGGTTGCCGCGTCGCGCTCAAATAATCGAGGTCGCGAATTCCCAAGCGATGATCCAGTAGAAGAAGAAGAAGGTAGCAGGGAGAGATTCCTCTCAGGCAGTCGAAGTAGGTAGCGGGTCTCAAAGTAAAACGCAGTATAGTCGGTAGTACTGAGAAGTAAGTATGAAGTATATTTCGCAATCAGGGGGCCCTCTATATTAATGGTCAGTCGGCCATCCCAAGCGCTCATTACCTGCGAAATACAACAACTTTCGGGGTCCTGAGCGCCGCTTAGGCCGACCGGGCCCAGACCTACTCCGACGGATCGCCACGCAAGTCACTTATTTCCAGTGCGGTCGCGAACGCGATCGGAGTCAAACAAACATACATTTTACATATAATGTTCAATATAGCAAATACAAGGATTAAGAACATATACAAATATAAAACACTACAATTCACGTACGAATATCAGGGTTCATATAAATGTCAATCCACCCTACAAGGAATTTCAATGTCTTTATTATTATACCACATACACACACAAGGGTGACGGCACACGTTTGATACAAACAAAGTTATGTATGTTCCAAATGTTTTTGAAGGCTATACCTATATACACATTTATTACTTAACTAATCTTAATTATATGTTATCATTTATGAACTTACTTCATCTTATTTTCCTACATATCGATTTATTTCTATTTTTTATAATTTTAATATATGATTTCTTAGAAATAATTAACACCTACATACTACTTATAACTAGATAATAATTCTTACAACTAATTATTTAGCAAGAACAAGTCAACTCTTCATTCAGGCTACTTGTATTCCATCACATTCACTCAGACCTTGGTCGTCCCAGCTAATACTGAAGGTGGACTAGTCAGGCAACAGATAATGCTTCGGGAGCGTCTACTTATAACGGAAGGGTAGGTCGGATTTTCTCTCGTAAGCCCCCAGGGCAGCGATTAAGGGATTGCTGTGATTTTGTTGACTTTTATAGAACTTCATGGTCCAAGCGAGGATGTGGTGTTGTAGGGCTTCTTCTCGCTGTTCAGCGTGAAGTCAGGTAAGGTTTATTCTGGGATGGGTGTTGACAGAGATTTTGAATGCCTTGTTCTGCACTCGGAGTTTCAGTTGATATTTAGGTCATGTTTACTCATCGAATCTAGGTAAACTGATTGGAAATTTGCAAAGTTTTCTGCAATCTTTTGGGAGTCTTCGATTATACTGTCTCCCAATTTCATAGATTTGAAGCTAGTTTTGTTCGAAATAAACTGCAGAGATATAAATGGTTGTATTGTTTATCCGGCACCTCACACAGATGTCTTGGTCCTTTGAAATTTCTAATTCAAATATGCGTTCACAGGGAATCCGCTGGTTTACAGCCAGCAACACCCCGTGCTCGCCCGAGTCACTCCGGAACACATGGTGTGCACTCGTCTCGAATAGTTCTCCATTTTGAACAGACGGACACAACCAGGATTCCATGAGCGCTATTATGTCCGCATTTTGTAATAGCGTATTGTCTCGGAATTCTTGAAGTTTGGTATTGAGACCTCTTACGTTTTGATACAAAATTCTAATTTTTCCCGTTTTGCTCATTTCCTAGACTTGGCTTTTTAGTTTTTAAAAATATAAATTTTGAGACAGCTATCCCAACTGGCCAACTAGCAGGGTCGTTGAATTTTTCAGCTAGCTGCTGTTTTTTTTAGGGAGTTTTTCGATTTGGAACTCTTCTTTCTCAATAGACCTCAAATATGTCAAAATAATGTTCGTTGTTGTCTCTGGGACAAATCTCCGAACATGTAGAAAAGACTGCCCTTTTTACAGCCTTCAGATCGGTATTCCTTTTGGAATATAGTCTGGATATGTATTGTTGATGGTGAGGGCAACCACCATAGTTGGCAGGATGAGCACCCTCGCAGTTACAGCAGGCCGCAAGGATGTTCCGATCTTTCTTGGAGCAATCAGTTGTGGCATGCGCCATCAGGCACTTCACGCATCGGACTGTGGTTACAGTTCACCGATGCGTGGCTGAAGTTTTGGCAGCGGTAGCACTGGGTGCCTACCCTGCCGTCATTCTTGTATTTCTTCAGGTGGACGCAACAGTGGTTTATCACGTCACTTCAGTCCAAAGGGCCTCTATGTTTGTGGCGTTTGGGAAAAGTACCGGATAGAGCGGAGCACCCTTGGTCTTCATCCTGAAAACCCGGAGGGGCTTGTACCCTTGGGCTGCCAGGTCATCCGCGATATCGTTTACTGGGAGCTCTGGGAGGCCCCTGATTATGGTTCGGTTGCTGCGCTCTTCTTCCGTGAACGTGTGGAAGGGCGCTTGGGTCTCTTTCCAGCCACAATTGCTTTATGGTCCTCCAGCGTTAAGCAGTTGATAGCTGCACAGTATCTGCCTCTGTATGAGAGCGTAATTCCCGCCTTTGTGAGAGATTTGACCAGAGCTATTATCTGGCCATGGGTTTTGTCCCCTAGAGTGATAATTACCGGAATCTTGGAGGTATTCCTCTTTATGGCCGCTCGGAAATCAGGTGTTCCTAGGGCGTCTCCGACCTCCAGGAGTGCCTCGAATCGGTTTTGGTCGGCAGGGGTTGAGCCGGGACTGGGGTTTTTTGTTTTACTCCATTGTGTGGAGTGATCCACGTGCTAGAGTTGCTGGTGTTGCAGCTAGAACAGGACTCACCTTGGCAGAGAGGTGGGAATTCTTCCTCGTAATGGTGGCTGGCTTCTAGCTTGGCGTCCATGCTACGGCTAGTGTTGGATCCCGAGGATTTCCAGACTTTTATCCTAAGAAGCTCCATGTATGTTTACAATTAAAAATGAATAATTAAAAACACTACAAACGACATTGTTACAGAAGTGAATTTTAATTAAGTGACGAGATAGCGCGGTAACGAAGAGATAACGATGTTGACATGACCGCGAGACAAAATGTGTTGAAAAGACAACATAGACGAGAATGACGGCGTCTGAAATACAAATCGACACATCTGTTGAGCTAGACTCTGCTAGGCGACTAAGCTGGTGTGGGGTGTGTAGACGGTGCGTGTCCCAAAGTGCAGAGCTATGAGTTGAATGGGTCGAGTTTGGTGATTCTGCGAATTAGGGCAGTGGTCCCCAACCTTTTTGTCGCCGCGGACCGGTCAACGGGTACACATTGAATGTAGTTTTTTTTTTTAATTTAATAACAATATATTTGTACAATATATAATAATAAAATTTACAACTGTGGTACATAAGTTATAGTGACAAATAATAGTAGAGAAAACACAAGGTTTGTGGGGAAAATGAAGAAAAAATTTATAATAACAATGAAGGATTATTCAGTTTCAGATAATTTTTTAATTTTCTTTTGGATTTATGGGTATTTTCAATATTTTTAAGGTTCAACGGAAGGTTGAAAGTATTTTTTTCCAAGATAGAGAAAATAATTTTGAGAATGCTTAGGGTTTAATATCGGGATTTTAATGTTATTCTGATATCTTGCAGATATATTCACTTGAAAGTTATTTATCTATTTTCTTTAAAAGTTTTGATGTTGAAGTTTTATATGTTTTGATTTAATATTTTTAATTGAATCGTGTTTAATCATGCCTTCAAAATAAAATACAGTTACCCCTTAAAAATGAATAAAAACAGATTTAATATTTTAACTATATGCTAAATCAATGAGAACCCTGAGCTTGCTTCATTGAAACGAGATGGTTCCATCTGGGGGTAATACGAGTAGGAGATTGTGACACCCGAAGTGTCTTGCTTGTGTCCAGTTTATTTCTTTGTTTTGTTTTGGTTGCTGTCACTGCAGAAAACCCCGCTTCACATAGATAGGATGTCGGAAATGGTAATAGGGATTTTAGTGCTGTGGTGGCAATCTCAGGGTATTCCGCCATGACTTTAATCCAGAACACCGGCAGAGTTGTTGTCTCGAACATAGTTTTAAGGCTGCCGTCATTTGCAATATCCAGCAGTTGATCTTCTTCTTTCGCAGGCATGCTATATTCGCGTGGTTTATTGATAAATGGGTCCCGGATCCATTCCTTGCCAGTTCGTGGGTCTTTTGTGGTTGGGAAGTAGCGCTCAAACTCTTTTAAAAGTAAAGACAGGTGATCTTGCACCAACTGGGAGAATGAATGCTCTGGCTCAGTCTCGCCTAAAATCCCCGCCAATGTCTGAAACATGTCCAAAATGCCTCTGTTCACGCGTCGTTTCCACAACTCCAGTTTGGCTTTAAATGCAGCTACTTTGTCTGCCAACTTGAAAACAGTTGTCATTTTACCCTGAAGGGACAGATTAAGTTCATTGAGCAGGCTGAATACGTCACACAGGTAAGCCAGTTTTGCAACCCATGCCTTGTCGTTGAAATGTGCTGCCAGCGGTGACTTCTTTTCTGCGAGAAATCTTTGCAATGGCTCTCGTAATTCAAATACTCTGGTTAGCGATTTCCCTCTGGATAACCATCTTATTTCTGTGTGTAAGAGAAGGCATTTGTGCTCTGCGTCCATCTCCTCACAAAGTTGCTCAAACAGGCGCGAGTTAAGGGCGTGTGCTTTGATGTGGTTAATAACTTTAACGACATCATTCAATACGCTGTTGAATTCCGGTGAAATTTTTCGGCTTGCAAGCATTTCCCTATGAATGATACAATGCGTAGATTCACTCTCAGGTGCAACCTCCTTAATCCGAGCAGCTAAACCAGACAGTCGTCCGGTCATGGCAGCAGCTCCGTCTGTGCATATGCCAACACAAAAGGACCATTTTAGTTTTCCTGATATATAACCATCCAGTGCCTTGAACAGTTCTGCTCCTGTGGTGTTGGTTGGCAAAGATAGTGCACATAACACATCCTCATGCACATCCTCCTCATATAGATATCGCACATAAACAAGTAGTATTGCCTTGTTGTCGATATCTGTAGATTCGTCGACCTGGAGTGCGTACCACAGTGATGTATTAATCCTCTTCAACAATTGTGTCTCAATGTCTTCGGCTATTTCCTCAATGCGCCTAGTCACAGTGCTAGCCGACAAAGGCACATGTGCTATCTTTTCCACAGCAGCCTCTCCTAGAAGTTCACGGCAAATATCTTTAGTGGAGGGCAAGATCAATTCTTCACCGATATTGAATGGCTTTTTAGCCTTAGCAATACGGTTTGCCACCAAATATGATGCCCTCAATGCATTATCATTTATTGATGTGGTGGCCCTCATAAATTTCTTCTGTCCTTCGTATTCCCGTTTCATTCTTTCAAAATACTCCAGAGGCTTGTCTTTTAATCCAGGGTGCTTGGTTTTTAAGTGGCGAAGCAGTTTTGAAGGTTTCATTGCCTCATTAGAGAGCTTGTCGCCGCAAACTAAGCAGAGCGGGATTGGTGTGTGGGAATCACCTGTCCCGATAAATCCATATTTCATGTAGGACTCCTGGTATTTTCTCTTAAATGGGATATATCTCTTTGATGCTGAAGGCGCTTCTTCAGACTCTTCACTGGGCCTTTTCTTTTTCCCGAGGAATCTTTCTAACGACGTCTGTTTCGTATTCATTTTTACTATTTTGTGGGCTAAATTTGAGCAAACAGTATATACACGTACACTAAGCACTGTTAAACATGAGGAAGTATCGGTAAAGAGAGAGAAGAACGACACACACCTTCTCTCCACCAAAGCTACAGCGTCACTGATAAAAAAGGTTATTTTTTGACGTGCCGTAAAAGAGGTTGCCATACTTTACGGCTTGCCTATGGGCTATGGGTAATCCCGCTTCTCCTTTGTTTGCGAAATATTTATGGATTCTATTGAAAACAAACTTGTGGACTGCGGACTTTCATTATTATCTAATGTTTTTGTTTGGATTAGATATGTTGATAATATTTTCATTATTTGGTCAGGTAGCAACAGACAATTAAAGAATTTTCTTACATTCATTAACAACCTTCATCTGAATTTAAAATTTACATTAGAACATAACGATAATGATAGCTTAAACTTTTTAGGCCTAATAAAAGTCAGTAAAGTTAACAATTTCTAATATTTAAGAAATTAAAAATATAACAAAAAATGAAGTTTTTATATTGTCTCTGCCAGACCAGACTCCCGGTACATTATTATTTAGACACATATTGAAATGGAAGAGCCACGTCCCGTACAGCTCGTACCTATAAGGAAGCTTCCAACAGTTAAGTATATATCCCGATTTTCACTTTTTTAAGTATTGATAAGATCTGAAATCTCGATCGATAGACGTCTCGACTCGATCTTCGATCGACAGAGGACGACTTTTGACATCTTATGTATATATAAAGTATATAAAATATATAGTATTTGCCTTGTTTAAGTTACGGCAAGACCGCCTTCGGAATCAAGGATGACTCCGCATGCGGCATGCATATGGTAGTGTGGTGTTGTTTTATTTCGAAGGTATTGTCGGAAGGTCGGTGGTAACTTAGCGTGAAGGGGTTTTCAACGGAATAATTATTTTAAGCAATAATTAAGTTTTATTGGGTATGTTCGATTTTTCAAAAGTAATTTTGATTTTTAAGCAGGCCCTTGCGCAGCCCAGTACCAATTGGCCCACGGCCCGGTACCGGGCCGCGGCCCATAGGTTGGGGACCACGGAATTAGGGCACTACCCTACCCAAAACAATAACACTTCACAACGAAAGTATATCGGCACTGTATTAGATATTTACGATATGAAAGTTTTTAAAAACAAAATCGATTTTTTACCTTATTAACGTATTGACAGAGAAATAATATTGATATGGTTGAAATACACTTGTAAAATGCTATAGTCAAGTAATAAAATATCTAAATAATATGATAAAATGAACAGGGATAATTCAATTTAAGAGCGGAGGCAAAAGAACCCCTTTGGTGTGATATGATGAACTGATTTTTTAAATACGAGGTGGTTTGTAAAATATGATAATACTTTTTTAATGTATTATAACTTTTTCTGTAAATAATATATGTAACAAACATGGGAATTGTATTTTACTTGAAATAAATATATGTATATAACATTGGTATTGTATTTTACTTGAAATAAATATATGTACATAACATTGGTATTGTATTTTACTTGAAATAAATATATGTACATAACATAAAATAATTTGTTTTTTTACCAACCTTTTGTCAAGTATCCATGATTGTATTTTAGATAATGGATGTGAGAGGAAGATAAGATCAAGGAAAGTATGGTTGGATCGAGTGAATGATATTCTGAAAGAAGGGAATGTAGAAAATTAGAGAAATGGTAGAAGTTGTATAGATGTAGAAGAGGCTAAGGATGTGTGTGGAGAGAGGAAAGTATGACACTGCCCCGATAAAGAGATTATATTTATGTGCTATTATAGTATAGCTTAACTTAATAATAACATTAGTTCTAAGCTTGTATCAGGTCTGTAAATATGAAACCGGATTTTTTTTATAGAAAATACACATTTATTGTATGGAAATGGTAAAAAATATTTTATTCAAAGTATTGCCCATCGCTAGCTACACATTTTTCCCATCTCTCTGGCAATTTGTGGATGCCACGTCAAAAAAACTGTTGCTCTTTTGAGGCAAACCAATCGTCGAGCCATTTCCGTAAGAAGTGAAGCGCTGCTCAGCAAGTGCGTGTCCCATCGATGCAAATAAGTAGTAATCGGATGGAGCCAAGTCTGGTGAGTAAGCCGCATGCGATAGTATTTGCCAACTAAATGCCTCAATCGTTTTCTTGACTGGTTTTGCTGTGTGCGATGGTCACTTTGTGTTGCCTCTTTTGATATTCTGGTCGTTTTTTACGCAATGCTTGGTTCAAATCCATAATTTGTTGTCGGTAACGTTCAGTATTAACGGTTTCACCAGATTTTAGCAGCTCATAATAGATAACACCCTTCTGATCCCACCAAACAAAGCATTGTCATTGTCTTCCGTCCATAGCGATTTGGCCTTACAGTCGATGTCGCTGGTTTGCTCGGAGTTACCCATGACGCTTAGTGCTGAGCATGAATGTTTTTAAGCGTCTCACGCAGTAGGTCCTTATATCTCTTGCGCTAACCACCGTGCTTCCTTCTGCCCTACGTCAATTCGCCATAGAGGATATTTCTTGGAAGACTGCACTCGAGCATACGAGCCACATGTCTAGACTGCAGATTAAGTTGAGCATTTTCTGTTCCCACATAATTAGGAAACCAAATTGATAAGGAAAGATAATATTGTATACCACCAGGGGCTCTTTTCATAAATGCATTATTTTATTTAAAAAAAATTAAAATAGTGCGACATCTTCAGAGCGTTCTGATTAATTACAACTGTAATATTAACAATAAAATATTAATAATGTGAAGATAAGCGAGCGCCGCCTACCTATGGTCATACATACCCACCTTTAGCAATCTGCTATCTGGTAAGTAATATTTAGCGAAACACAGTTTTAAATCCCTTGGTAAGGTCAAATAAAATTGTTCAACTTGCTCTCTTGATGTCTAAAGTGGTGGCCACGCTATTTATTAAATTAAGTTGAGCAGTTTCTGCTCCCACATTTTTTGGAAACCAAATTGATAAGGAGAGATATTATATACCAGCGGTTCTAAACATTTTCATAAATGCGTGCCACAAAAATCAAAATTTATAAATGTCAGTACCACCAACCAAAATGTAGATCGCTCTGGATGGGGACTTATTTTGTCCCCCATAACAGTGTGGGTGGAAGTGGTGGCGGGATCGAGCTGAACTGAACTTCCTTATGTCTCTTGAACTGCTCACCGTCCTTTATTCTGCCTTCAGTCAGCTCACCAGAGGATATTTCTTGGGAGTATGTACTCAGAGCGTACGAACCGCGTATCCACCGATGCAAGTGACCACACGACACCAGAATCTTGTGCTACGACAGTTTTTCTCTTCTCTAAACTTCATAATTTGATGCTCTATGATACCATTGAATCTTCATTATTTGCCTGAGGTGCTGATATTTTTAGAGTGCCCTAATATGTTGTCTGAAGAGAACCCATGATTCCGATGCTTTGAGAAACTGAAGAAGAATATACACTTACTCATACCACTATTTGGTAAATTTTTACAGGACACTATGAAATGAAAAAGTTTGATAACCCCTGATATAACCTTTTAACCTCTAAGGGAGTGAGATATTGTAAGTAAAATAAAAAATTGATTTTGTAAGTAATATAAAAAATGTAATTGCGGCTGCCATATACAAAATAATTGAATAGATAAAAACATTTGAGCCATGTCCGTTTTATGGATAAATTCATATTCAGGAATAAAAACATCGGACGTACCGTGTACGTCTATACTCTCTTGAGGTAATACAATAAGATAACCCCATACAATGTGGTGTTATGTATCCTCAATCGGCGGCCATCTAGCAGCTATTATTCAGACTGAGGAAGCAGGTACCCCAGGTTAACAGCTATTATTCAAACTGAGGAAGCAGGTACCCCAGGTTAACAGCTATTATACAGACTGAGAGGAAGCAGGTACCCCAGGTTAACAGCAATTATTCAGACTGAGGAAGCAGGTACCCCAGGTTAACAGCTATTATTCAGACTGAGGAAGCAGGTACCCCAGGTTAACAGCTATTATTCAAACTGAGGAAGCAGGTACTCTAGGTTAACAGCTATTATTCAGACTGAGGAAGCAGGTACCCCAGGTTAACAGCTATTATTCAGACTGAGGAAGCAGGTACTCTAGGTTAACAGCTATTATTCAGACTGAGGAAGCAGGTACCCCAGGTTAACAGCTATTATTCAGACTGAGGAAGCAGGTACCCCAGGTTAACAGCTATTATTCAAACTGAGGAAGCAGGTACTCTAGGTTAACAGCTATTATTCAGACTGAGGAAGCAGGTACCCCAGGTTAACAGCTATTATTCAGACTGAGGAAGCAGGTACTCTAGGTTAACAGCTATTATTCAGACTGAGGAAGCAGGTACCCCAGGTTAACAGCTATTATTCAGACTGAGGAAGCAGGTACTCTAGGTTAACAGCAATTATTCAGACTGAGGAAGCAGGTACCCCAGGTTAACAGCTATTATTCAGACTGAGGAAGCAGGTACCCCAGGTTAACAGCTATTATTCAAACTGAGGAAGCAGGTACTCTAGGTTAACAGCTATTATTCAGACTGAGGAAGCAGGTACCCCAGGTTAACAGCTATTATTCAGACTGAGGAAGCAGATACTCTAGGTTAACAGCTATTATTCAGACTGAGGAAGCAGGTACCCCAGGTTAACAGCTATTATTCAGACTGAGGAAGCAGGTAAAATTAGCTCGCCGTACGGCCATACTCGTTTAGAGGTTAATAATCAAAATGGGATTAAGGGTTAAATAAAAACAAAACAATTATGTGAATAAAGAATCTTTCTTTGCGAAAATTTCTTAAATTTACGTTTTGCTACATTGAAAAAATCTTAAATGCGTTATTATACAAAATGGTAACTTATCTATTTGGAAAATCTGCAATTCAGTGAAAAAAGGCTTACAACTTGGTTATTCGAATATAACTTTGTTTACTTAAATGCCAGTTTCCTTTTGTTATGTGTTTGTTATACTTTAAAAGTATTATGTATGCCATTTTTCACCATTTGCGTATTCTCTCGTTTTGTTTCTAATTAGAATTTTTTTTATTGAAATCTACGTGTTTTAATACACTCATTCACTCCTTGTCACAGCCAAATTGTATTAAAATTTTAAAAAATACATTATAAGCTGTTATAAATGTCTTAACGCCATATTAGCCTGAATAAAACTTATTCGCTGCTTTTGAGAAACTAAAAGCCGCAAACAATCTACAGCCCCAGAGCTATCTATAGCGATACAAAGATATAAAATGGAACCTTCGCTAATACTGACGAGTAAATACAAAAACTTTACGAGTTAGATTGACTTGTGTGTTTTCAAGTACAGTAGAGCGCCGATTATACGCGATGATTGGGAAACACTCGAGCCCGGATAATTAAAAAACACGGTTAATCTAAATAAAGCTTTTATCGAGTTAAAGCGTTCAAATGCTAGATAAATTTTGCTACACAAAATGAGTACACGAACAAGCTTTCTCAATGTTTTGACAGATACAACTACTAAATGCCGGTATCATACTGCGGCAATTACATTGAAAAGCCCTAGATCTACATATTTTAGTATCGTTGTGGACGCAGAGTAACACCGTCAACTTTCTAGCGTTACTCAATTGGTATAACGTTAACCATAGATTTTATTACAGTTTAGGTCCTTGTTTTGTAATTTTCAAAATGTAGATGTTCGTTGGTAGGAGTGGGAGTCTTTTGTAGAAGACAAAAGAGAAAATGGCCAGATCTAGTGAGAAATTTTGAAACAAGGAAAGGTAAGTAATTAATTTTATTAATTTAATTTAATCTTAGACCATATTAAATTTCAATTTATTTATTAGTAAGTGAAACAGAGGATGTGTGAATGTGGAGGAGGCAAAGGAAGTATGGTATGATAGGAAAGCCTGGCACTCAGTCTTCTCTACCTACCCCAATAGAAAAATGGAAGGAATTTTTTTATTATGCTTGAAAAATTTCCCTTGTCCGTTAGTTAAAAAGATTTTTCTGATTTATTGCGGTGTGAGGTTAACTTGAAAAATGGGCAACGTTGTGACGTTTTGCGGTCTAAGGTAAACTTGAAAAATGGGCAACGTTGTGACGTTTTGCGGTCTAAGGTAAACTTGAAAAATGGGCAACGTTGTGACGTTTTGCGGTCTAAGGTAAACTTGAAAAATGGGCAACGTTGTGACGTTTTGAAATCATTTATTTGATTCGGCAATCTTACAAAGCAGAAGAACATGGTAATAAATCTAAAAATCTTTTGAAGTACATAAAAAGCCTTATTTTTTGAGATACTGAAAGAATATTGAGTTGAATTCGGGCTAATATGGGTCAAGTTTGAATCGGAAAGAAAAAACAAAAAAAAGATAAGATTTAAAAAATAAATTATATTATCAATTGTAAGCTGAATCTAGTTACAAAAATATTGATTAATTTACACACAAACAAATATAATACATGCAAAAAAAAATTCCACAAAATGGCATTTTTAGTTGGAAGTATTGAATCGTAACTAAATACTAAATTTGTAAAAATATGATGTGTACGAGATTCGAATCCATTATTTAAAAAAAAATAAAATAGATGACCTCTGTGGCCTAGTCGGTAAGAGACCTGGCTCCGAACTTGGGGGTTGCGGGTTTGATTCCCGTTGAAATCCAGAAGCTTTTTAAAAAAAGATTCCTGTCTGGTTTTTGTGTAAGGCCTCTTCAACATATTTATGGTTGTTTGGAAGAGATTGCCACATGGCAATTAGACTGCTAGGTCGTACTGTATACAACAAAAGTGTAATACAATAAGATAACCCCATACAATGTGGTGTTATGTATCCTCAATCGGCGGCCATCTAGCAGCTATTATTCAGACTGAGGAAGCAGGTACCCCAGGTTAACAGCTATTATTCAAACTGAGGAAGCAGGTACCCCAGGTTAACAGCTATTATTCAGACTGAGGAAGCAGGTACCCCAGGTTAACAGCTATTATTCAGACTGAGGAAGCAGGTACCCCAGGTTAACAGCTATTATTCAAACTGAGGAAGCAGGTACCCCAGGTTAACAGCTATTATTCAGACTGAGGAAGCAGGTACCCCAGGTTAACAGCTATTATTCAGACTGAGGAAGCAGGTACCCCAGGTTAACAGCTATTATTCAAACTGAGGAAGCAGGTACCCCAGGTTAACAGCTATTATACAGACTGAGGAAGCAGGTACCCCAGGTTAACAGCTATTATTCAGACTGAGGAAGCAGGTACCCCAGGTTTAATTCCTGGTGGATTCACTTCCAGACTGATTTTACTCTTAGACCATATTAAATTTCAATTTATTTATTTTCCCAAATAAAATAATTTGATAAATTCTTATAGCGTAAATAAAATAAATCTGCCAAGTGAAAGGTTGCAACAGATTCGAGGTTGGAACTTAGGTTTGGATCTGTCAAGATGTGCATTTGCTGAAATGAAGCAGCTTGCACACAATAAACCAGTATATGCGCAGGTGTCTTACATCAAAAGGATGTCATACATGTTTCTACAAATATCTCGTAACAGGCCAAATTTGTGTAGAATTTTTTCGCATATACGAGTATATGTTTGTATGTTTTAATACCTAGTATACCTCGTATTGTTGTTTATTGTGCTTGAGTTAAACGATAGGAAAAAAGTAATGTTATTTTAGAGCTATTATATAATTTACATACTTCAACACAAAACCGTATTTCATCACCAGAAAAGCGGACAAAAAATCATTCAATATTTAAATACAGGAATACCCTGATTATAGTAATTTTTGACAATATTTTGTTATTTTTGACAAAATTATGATCAAGAATCAAATCATGACAAAAATAAACATTTTTAGAAGATTCACAGAAAACGCTACCAAACAAGAACACTGTAATAATCATGAACCCAAATACAATGGAACCACGGTTCTTGATTCTCGAACATGCATTTTCAATGACAATGCCATGTCTCACTTCAGAAAACTTAAAACGCAGACAAAAGGAAACCTCATTGGACAGGTTTTTAGTGAGACAGAAAAGAGAAAGAACTCCAGAAGGACAGTCATCTCACATTTTTATGCAAGGCGACTCCCTTTCCAAACAATCACATCTCTCCTCTCCACCTTTCACTTACACCATCAGTTCTCCTCAATACAGTAAAGTGTAGTTAAATTTTAATTTATTTAATCTGTTTATTGTGTTGCTGCACTGTGTATTTTTGAGGGTCTGGAATGGATTAATCCAATTTTACTTTACTTCTTGTGGGTAATATTTATTTGGTTTACAAACAATCTGCTAGAACAGATTAAGTACGAAAAAACCGAGGTTCCACTGTATATATAAAAAAAACATGTGATTATAATTTTTATATCTTATTTAGATTACAAATTTCAATAATAAAAGTTGGTCATAAGCAATTAATAATAATTACAAAAAAAAAATGTTTTTTCTCTATTTTTAAGCAAAATATTTCAAGAGACTACAAAATAAAATGCAATTTTTGTTCAAATTTATTTTTTGTTTCATATATTTAACACATTCAGTGCTGAATACATCTATAGGTGTTCATATAAACTTGTTTGCTAAGTGCTCAAAACACCCATCAACGTTCTATTAAAAAAAATATATGGTATGTAATTTGTTTTATCACTCTACCGGTTTCAAGGCTTTCACCTCATCATCAGGGAGTACAAACAAAACTTATAGTATGAATAACAGATGTTGGATTTCAACATAGAAATGGGTTACAACCAGACAATACCTCGTAAGATTTAATAGTTTTAATTTTTTTTTATACATAAAACAGTGTTCATACCAGAATTTTCATTATTACTGATGTTATAGACAGCCAAAACATTTTAAACATTAAAAATACCATTAGAGACATTGACAAGTACTTAAATTTCATAGTTACATTTTATATACATTAGACCAGGGCTGTCCAACCTTTTTGGACACATCAACAATTTTTTTTAAAGGGCGACTTCGCGATCTACCAGAGTACATGAAAAAATTCAAAATTAAAATGTATTAAATTTACAAATAAATCAGACTAGTAGATGTAATGGAAGAAAAATTAAAAGATCTACTTAAAAGCATGTCGCGATCAATTGGTAGATCGCGATCGACTTGTTGGACACCCCTGCCTTAGATCCTTGCTACATCCGTGTCTGGTCTGGTAACCTTTCAGCGCTGCTGAATTTGCAGATATGAAGAAGTACTCAATCTAATGGTCACAGCCATTACCTTCCAATACTTACACTCAACTTGTTTTATCTCTTGTAATATTTCACTAAAAGTGGGTTTGATTTTAGAATTAAAGCGCCCTTTGAGCAAAGTCTGCTCTATAAAGTGCGCTATATAAATCGTCATTTTATTTTAAATATTGACAAGTTATGCGTATAATTAGTGACTAGTTTAATATTTTTTTCTTTAAGCATAAATTATTTTCTTAAATTGGATATGTGCATGGGAATACCATTGCCTTATGTATGACTGCGCGAGCTGCCCAGAATGGTCGTACGACACTAATGGGGAGTATACGTACATTTATCAATGCTCTCCTTATACCTGTTGTCACATTTTTTAGCACAGCCATACAAAATAAATTATTCAGCAATGATGTGTTAAAAAAAAACAATGGCGCGAAAATACTGTAGTGTTTATTATCAGCAAAACTCTCTGTTCACTATTGGCATAGATTCAATCTGAACTGTAATAACTAATTTAATTCTGTAATAATACATTTTATATATGTACAATTCATGGATTCGTAAATCTAAAATGCTGTTTCAATTTGAAAAGATATCATCGAAAAGCTCACATTTAAAATAAGCAATGAATTAATATAAAATAAATAGTTTAAATCGAATTACTTAACTAAGTTGACATTTAAAAAAAAAACACACATATATGACACAATGTTGACGTCTTAAAAAAAAAATTTAAATTCAACTTTAAGCGAGCATTTTTCTTTATAGAACTATATAACATAAATTTTTGGCAAAAATATTACTTACACGCTAATCATTTCCGTCATCTGTTTATAAAAATAAAAACGTTATATTAACCTACAAGAGTTGAAAGAGTTATCTACGCAAAGGAAGAGTATAAAATTAAAACTCTGTCAATATCGTCAAATTGGCGTGTAAAAATACTCTCATTACGCTAAAAAAAAATTGAAGAATTCATCATATAGCAAAAATAGTACACAATCAACCACCGGAATCTAGAGACTTACCGAGGGTTGAATGGCGTGACCTACGTACAAACTTTATTCAATGGCGCGAATTTGTGGGGAATAGAGGAACCTAGAGAGTTTGTATGGTATGTGGTTCATCAGGCTATTCATCTGAGTATGGTTCATTGGGCTGTACATCTGAGTATGGTTCAATATAACATGGTTCATCAGGCATCAAAGAGCTGTGTTATATTTAATTGAATTTGTGGGGAATAGAGGAACCTAGAGAGTTTGTATGGTATGTGGTTCATCAGGCTATACATCTGAGTATGGTTCAATATAACATGGTTCATCAGGCATCAAAGAGCTGTGTTATATTTAATTGAATTTGTGGGGAATAGAGGAACCTAGAGAGTTTGTATGGTATGTGGTTCATCAGGCTATATATCTGAGTATGGTTCATTGGGCTGTACATCTGAGTATGGTTCAATATAACATGGTTCATCAGGCATCAAAGAGCTGTGTTATATTTAATTGAATTTGTGGGGAATAGAGGAACCTAGAGAGTTTGTATGGTATGTGGTTCATCAGGCTATACATCTGAATATGGTTCATTGGGCTGTACATCTGAGTATGGTTCAATATAACATGGTTCATCAGGCATCAAAGAGCTGTGTTATATTTAATTGAATTTGACAGTATTTTTACTGATTCTTCTATTTGGGTAGTTTTTTTCTCAGATGATAAATGAATTATGAGGGTATATAAAATACAGGTCACTAAAATATTTTTACTTGAACTGCAGAGCATCAAACTCTGTTGAAATGGAAGGCCACAACAGTATTTTAGTACTAACTTTGATGTATCGAAGTGAAATGTGAACGTAGAAAATTAAAAGAAACAGAAAAACGTCCATAGAAATGGGCACACTGAGAAAAATGCATAAGGTAACAATGCATGACAGAATACGAAATAAAGAAATTAAAGATGAATTCGATAGATAGCCTGATGAATTAAGTAGATTAAAGAACACTGAGGCGATTTGGCCGTGTAGAGCGAAAGAATAAAGAAAGACTGACAAAACAAATATACAGTGCAAATGTGAGTGGAAAGCATGGCCGAGGAATACCACAGAAATGATAGTTGGACCAAGTGAGTAATATTTTGAAAGAAGGAAATGTTAAAGTCTGTGTAATTGTAGAACAGCTGTCCGTGGATGTAGAGAAGGGGAAAATATGTTGCAATAAGAAAAGTCTGGCGCCATGTCCTCTCAATCTACTGTGGCAGGGAAACGGCTTGATGGTACGGATGCACATTTTAAATTAATTTAGATTGTTTAAAAAAAAAATGACTGAATGATGAAACAATGAATTCTTAAAACTTTCTACTGATAATTTATTCTTGGAATTGGTCATTATTCAATACAGTTGATTTATATAAATAAAAGTTTAAATTTGAATAAACCAATAATGGATTCTTCAATTTGATTTCACTTGATAATTTGTTCATTCAAATCATTATTATTATTAACATTAATATACAATATCTTATAGAAAAAGTATGCTGATATTTTTAGAAGCACACAGAGACCAAACACATTTCAATGGAACCCCCATTTCACCATTTCTAGTCAATCTATAAGTAATTTTAACATTCATAGTCAAATCTACAAGTAATTTCACCATTCATGGTCAAATCTATAAGTAATTTCACCATTCATAGACAAATTTACTTGTAATTTCACCATTCATAGATAAATTTATAAGTGATATGACAGTAAAATTTGTTAGTGTTTTTATACAACACAAACTGTGGGATTTATTATCACGTGAGTATCTCTTCCAACCAACTAAAAAGATGTTAAAAAGGCCTTAAGTGCAAACCACGTTTTAATTCAGATAGTGTTAATCTAAAGCAAAATATTTTGTTCAGTACTATTTGGAATCAAGCCTGGATGGGACCAGATAGTGTTAATCTAAAGCAAAATATTTTGTTCAGTACTATTTGGAATCAAGCCTGGATGGGACCACATAGCGTTGATTTAAAGCTAAATATAAAAAAAAATCTCACTTTGAATGATGTAAGAAAATTTAAAATTAACATTTGATTTTTTACACATAATTGACTTAAATATGGTGAGACGGGGGCCATTGGTATAATATCAATAATATCAAGAACATACAGCTAATTATTTAGCTTTTATTCACAGAGGAACTATGTGTGAGACTTGATTTTTCTTTTTTATAAAGTAACATTTTTATATCTAAAAAATAATTTTAATTTTGAGGCTAATAAACTTAATTGTTATCGCTATTTGTTAAGAAATCTATTTATTAAAGCTATTTTAAAAAGTAATGATAATAATTGGCGAAATCGTACAATTTTCAGTTTATTTACAGATTTTTTACACATTAAGAAAACCAAAACCACAACTATGTCCATAAGATTTCATTATACAGTAGAGCCTCGATTATCAGGACTAAATGGGGGGCGAAGGAGGTCCGGATAACGAAAAATGTAGATAATCGAGAGGAGAAAAAGAAATTTAATACCTAAGTATTTATGTATAATTTTTATGGAAAATATTATACATTTTCAAATAATAAAACAAACTTAATATTACTAATTAATTTGGTATTTATATTGTAGAACTCTGAAAGTATTCTGAAAGAAGGAAATGTATGTAGACAGATAAATCGTAGAAGTTATATGGGAAGGTGTATGGATGTAGAAGAGGCTAAGGTGTATATCGCGATAGAAAAGTATGGCGCTCTGTCCTCTCTGCTTATCCTGACACGGAAATAGCATGATGGTATGTATGTATGATTTATTTGAATATTATAATCGGGACTTTAATGATTCGTTTGAATATCATTAATAGGTGTACAATTTATTTAAATATCATAAATACGAGTTGTATGAGGTGTGTATCACGATAGGAAAGTGTTGCCCTCTCTCCTCTCTGCCTAACCCGACAGGGGCACGGTGTGATGGTATGTATGTATGTGCGATTTAGCATTTAAAATGTGGAAAAAATCTAAACAAATTAAAGTGACAGGCCTATTTCGCTTTACAAAAACATTTTCAAACTGTACTCAATACGTTGCTTACCAAATTTATATTGGAAAATAGTTTACAATCTTAACCTAAAAACCTTTTTTGGTTGACACATCACTGAAACCCCTTTTTGGTTAACCATCACTGAAACCCCTTTTTGGTTAACACATCACTGAAACCCCTTTTTGGTTAACACATCACTGAAACCCCTTTTTGGCTAAATTGATCTATTTCATCTTGTTTTACAACTAAAGTTGGGTGAAGATAGTATTACAGTTTTATGAGGGCTGGTCGTTAAAAAGCTGATGGTATCAACACGTCAGAATGGTCGGCTCCTATTAAGTTCTTATGTAAGTTTTAATCTACAGATTGTAAAATGTTTTGCTATTTAAGCTTGCTGAAACTGTGTATTGAGTACAGTTTGAAAATAAATCAATTAAACTTGTCACATCAATTAATGTTTACTGTGTAGAATTTTTTCACATCCCAGTGTTAAATCATTCTGTTCAAAAATTGAGCGCAAGAGATATAAAGAAGTACTGCAGGACACCTTCAAAAACATAGATTCTCAGCACAACTACGGACTAACAGCAGCAGATGTAGACAAACAGTTGGTAGTTATCTGGTGCCCAATGGAGGAAGATCCAGACAAGCAGAAGACGCTGTATAGTGATATTGTGATATTATATATAACACAACGTGATATTGCATATCACAAGATATAGTTGACGTGGCCAGGGCCACGGCCACACCGGAGTTTACCGACTCATGCAAATTATTGTAGCTCATTACGCTTTATCTTTAAAGGTTGTTTCGTGTATTTAATAAATACACATGCACAGTTTACAGTTATTTCTCCCTCTTGAAATATTTAGTATGAGAATGTTGTTTTTTTATGTTGGAATAATAAACAATTGTCAGTGTGGACTCGATCAAAAAGAGAGGAAAGAGCCATCTACCATTCAAATTTGTAACAATAAACTGAGATTTGTTCGAAAAAATCTTGTTTTTTTTTTAAATATATACACATTACATGAGTTAATATTTACAATAATATCATTGTGATAATTGTTGATTACATTTTAATTTTTGTCTTGTGATATTTAATGTGAGCGATATGGTGCGAGAGATTGGTGAGAATTAAGAAGAATAAAAGTGCAATTAGATATTGTTTGAAAAAAATTGAGCGATAAGTATGGGTGTAAAGTTTTTTTGAGAAATTATGTTTTTTTGAGAAATTATATATGAAATTCACATGTGATTTGAGGGTGATCTGTTATCAGGAAAGTAGATTCGTATTTCTTGCATAGATGTCGTTAAGACAAGTTTTTCATAGCCATCTTCATTCCAAACGTGCTGAATGTATATTATTATGAAAGATTTAGCACATTTTTTGGGCATTGTTTACCAATTTATTCAGCCTTTTTTTTTTCAGCATCATTTTGAAGATGGTAGAAAAAAGGTTGTGTATTTGGGTGCATGTGATATAAACCAAAAAAAAGATATGTACAGTGTACGGTGACGATGCAGTAAGTAATAGTGCGTCAAATGTGGTATAAAAAATTCAGTTATGGTGATGCGACACTCGAAGGTGGTATTTACTCTGGAAAGCCGATTACCACTGATGATGACCAAATCAAGACTGACCAGGATTCTATGACACAAAAATTTGCTTAGATATTGCAAATATCAAAAACTACCGTCCACAAACATTTTGTGAAGTATAGTTACGTGAATCGCTACAATTTGACCTAAAAATATGAAATTACACTCTGGACAACCTATCAACTTGGTGTGTAATAGCAATGAGCAACCCACAGTCAAGGAAGTGGTGTCATCCAACCAGTTCTTGCAAACTAATCGAATCGGCACAAGAGATGTAAATGATGAGGGCACAATCCTTCCAGGATAGTGTGATAAGAAGGAATTAGAACAACACTTGGTCAAGCCACGATAAATTTTTAACACATTCAAAAGCAATGCTTAGATGTCTTCGCGCATTCAAAATATGAATTTAAAGAAGTATATTAAAATTCAGCTGGATGGACAGTAGTTAATAGTCTTTCAATCATCATACAATGATATCAAGGACATCCTTATATTAGGTGTTAACATAAGTTGTGTCCGTTTTTTTTTCAATTTAAAAATAAGCACCAAAAGTAAAACAAAATGGTAAAGGTTTATACGTCATTCGAAAGAAAATTTTCTGCTCTACAAGATATTGTGTTTGCTTTAACGTTACATATATTATTTTATTTGATTAAAAGCCTGCAAAATGGAATGTCAAGTAGACGAAAGTGAGCATTTTCGACACCTTCTGTTCGCGTTCATTCGAAGGAATAAAAGCTGCCAAAGCTGCTCGCGATATCATTTGTCGAATGTTGATTTTTGTTGTTTTCACTCAAAACATGTGGAAACATATTTGCGAAATGTACGGTGAAGATGCTATGAATTAAAGGATAGCTCGTCAATGGTTTTTGCATTTCAAAGACGGTAATATCGACCTGAAAGACATGGAGCGTTTCGGACGACCACTGGACTTCGATGAGGACCGCTTAAACCATATTATTCATGAAGATCCCCTTCAAACATTTTTCATCACCAATTTTTTTTTCATCACCATTTTCAAACCATTTTTCATCACCAGTAATGATGCGGTAAAGGAACCTTTGCTTGTGGCCATACGCAGCTCGATGACGCGCGAGCCAATCAGCAGAAATTGTCGAACGTTGATTTTTGTTTTCACTCAAAACATGTGAAACCTAAGCGCCAAAATTCTGGACTTTTCCTATTGATTTAAGATGGCGGTATACAGTCATGTGACTACAATTCATCTGGTCAGCCAATTCGACGGTGGTTTGAAGGAGATCTTCATGAATAATATGGTTTAAGCGGTCCTCATCGAAGTCCACTGAAGGTGTCGAAAATGCTCACTTTTGTCTACTTGACATTTCATTTTGAAGGCTTGTAATCAAATAAAATAATATATGTAACATAAAAGCAAACACAATATCTTATAGAGCAGAAAATTTTCTTTTGAATGACGTATAACATTTACCATTTTGTTTTACTTTTGGTGATCATTCTTAAATTGAAAAAAAACGGACACAACTTATGTTAACACCTAATATAATATAATGTCAGATGTAAATTCAGCAAAAATATGAGAATTGAATCAATTCATACAACTATTTATAAAATATTCACTATAAAATTCATTTGATTTAGACTTTGTTTTAAAAAAAATCAGTCATACTCTGTTTGCCAGTAATAACGCTCTGTTCACTACGTTGCAGATATTTTCTGTTTCCAAATAAGTCATAAGATGTAACCCTCGGTTTTTGTCCAGTTACTTTAATAACTGGATTTATACCTCACAATATAACCAGGTGGGTAATGTACTTTATTTCAAATATAACTGACACATTCAAAGCCTCCAAATCTACAAATATAATATATATGCATTTTTGTCAATTTAACCTTAATTATAAGATAAAGAATAAAATACAGTTTAATTTATTTGTAAAATAATACTGACGAAAACAAATTTATATATATAGGGTGTCCTATAACTCGATATCAAGCCGGTATCGAGGAAAAGGCCAGCTTATGACGGCTCAGAGTTAAAATATAATTCTGGCAAAAGCCTTATACTTTTCGAGTTACAGGCATTTTTTTTTAAATTGTGAAAGTAGCTACCCTGTGCCAAATGTTTATATGCTGTGACTACAAATTGCCATATTTTATGATTTTAATGGTTGTATCGCAATCCTAGATAGCCCTGCTATTAGCCGGAGTCCGATATAAAACAAAAAGCAATCTCACAGCATATAAACATTTGGCGCAATGTAGCTACTATCACAATTTAAAAAAAAAATGCCTATAACTCGAAAAGTATAAGGCTTTTGCAAGAATTATTTTTTTAGCTCTGAACCATCATAAGCTGGCCTTTTCTTCGATACTGGCTTGACATCGAGTTACGGGACACCCTGTATATATAAAACATATTAACTGCATAATATTTAATTGTCCAAAGAGTCGACAAAATAGACTAACAATTTTGTCAATACTTCAAATCTTAAAAGTTGAGATGCTTCCTAAAGACTCGTATACTGTCAGTCTGCCTACCTGTCGTGCAGAAGTCTATTCCAAGCTTCACGTCCCAGCCTCATCAAATTTGAGATGCTTCCTAAAGACTCGTATACTGTCAGTCTGCCTACCTGTCATGCAGAAGTCTATTCCAAGTTTCACGTCTCAGTCTCATCAAAGTTGAGACGCTTCCTAAAGACTCGTATACTGTCAGTCTGCCTACCTGTCGTGCAGAAGTCTATTCCAAGCTTCACGTCCCAGCCTCATCAAAGTTGAGATGCTTCCTAAAGACTCATTTTCAGTCAGTCTGCCTACCTGTCGTGCAGAAGTCTATTCCAAGCTTCACGTCCCAGCCTCATCAAAGTTGAGATGCTTCCTAAAGACTCATATACTGTCAGTCTGCCTACCTGACGTGCAGAAGTCTATTCCAAGCTTCACGTCCCAGCCTCATCAAAGTTGAGATGCTTCCTAAAGACTCGTATACTGTCAGTCTGCCTACCTGACGTGCAGAAGTCTATTCCAAGCTTCACGTCCCAGCCTCATCAAAGTTGAGATGCTTCCTAAAGACTCGTATACTGTCAGTCTGCCTACCTGACGTGCAGAAGTCTATTCCAAGCTCCACGTCCCAGCCTCATCAAAGTTGAGATGCTTCCTAAAGACTCGTATGCTGTCAGTCTGCCTACCTGTCGTGCAGAAGTCTATTCCAAGCTTCACGTCCCAGCCTCATCAAAGTTGAGATGCTTCCAAAAGACTCGTATACCGTCAGTTTGCCTACCTGTCGTGCAGAAGTCTATTCCAAGCTTCACGTCCCAGCCTCATCAAAGGATTGCAATCTACATTGAATAAACACCATCTCAAAATGATGACTTCTTCATCTTACTTAACATGTCAACCTTAAGTTCATTCATCCCATATCGCTTCCTTTCATATTGTCATACATTGTCACTCCATGTAATCTTCTCAATGCACGGATTTCCACAGCATTTATTCAACTCATCTCAGCCTGTTATGTTGTTTATAGTTAAGGCATTAACGTTGTGGAGGTTTAAAGACATTGTAATTTATTTTTATCAAACACTGTTTATTTCACTTTTTTGTGACCGTATAACCCTACCGGTTTCAAGGCTTTCACCTCATCTTCAGGGGAGTGCAAACAAGACAACGAGGGCAACAAGTCTTGTTTGCGCTCCCCTGAAGATGAGGTGAAAGCCTTGAAACCGGTAGGGTTATACCGTCACAAAAAAGTGGAATAAACAGTGTTTGATAAAAATAAATTACAATCATCTGTCTTTTTTCACATCCACGTTTCACTGCCATACATCAAGTTGACCCCAAAATACTATTGTGGACTGTTTTATCTTAGCAGATTTTTATACTATCCGGTTCGAGTATATATGTTTTAGTGTCTTAGATTGACATAGTTTCCTATCACTTATAATATCTTTAATTTCTTGAGGATATACGGTAATGTCATTTTTATCTTTCGTGGTTTTTTCCAAATTTCAAAACGGACCATAAATGATAAACATGCCTCGTATGTACGTGTATACTTCAAAGTAGTAACTTTTGAAAATTTTGCATTTGTATGTTTAACCCTTTTAATCCCACGGGGCAGATTATCGGCCCCAACTGGTGTATGCGAAAAATCCCACGGGGCCGATCATCTGTCTCAAAGTTTTCATACAAGTTTTTATGTTGAATAAAAAAAAAAAATTTTTTTTATGAAAAATGAATATTACTTATTATTTTACACTCTACAGGGAGGTCTCCACAAAAAAATTAGGGTTTAACCTTTCCTTCCCTGTGTTGGGTATCTTCTACACGTTGCTTCTAATAACCATCAATATCTCTATAAATATAATAAATACAAGGTTAAGATTTTAGGTATTCCTCCATAATATATTTACGCATTGATTTAAAAAATAATATTAATAATAATCAGAATTTATCGACTACATCGAGGTGTTTTGTAAAGATCTAAAACAAATTCGCATTTAAACGCTGCGAGTGCCTCGTCTTGACGATAGGTGAATAGTATGCGGGAAGCGCGACACTATATTCGCATCTCACTCTTGCATACTCCACTGAATTGCGAGGAGCTCAATTGTCTCAACGTCGCAAGCATAAGCGTAAGCGCCGGGGTATGCGACTGACGTTCCGCGCCACAGTAGCTTCTAGGCTTGCAAATAGGTTACACGTACGCCCGTTCCGTGAGCGTTGCCAGATGGTTTTTTAATGTTTTCAGCAAATAAATCTCAATTATTATAATTTTTAACTTCAATTATAATTAATTAAGGGGATTATCTATGAATGTTCTTATTTTTCCGATTTAAAATCGCTAATTTTTTATTGCGCACTCACTACCCAACACCGGAGCACGCATTTCAATTTTAACACTGTAAGGGAAAGGTTAAAACTAAATACTAACCGAGATAAAAAATAAAATATAAACTACTGATTTTTTTGCCAAGTACTGCTTGGGATTTTGTGCACATTTTATGCAAAATATGCTGGGATTAAAAGGGTTTAAATTGGCTCAAAGACAGAATAAGCAAGGAGAGAAGAATTTCCTCGTTTCTCTATAATATATAAAATGTCACCGTATCAAGAATTTGGGGTGAAGTTTCCGTATTCATTTTATTACAAAATAAATTTCGATATTAAAAAATAAACTAATGATTCCTTTTGATTAATGTTTGTGATGATGATTACACATTTATGATGATGATTACACATTTGTGATGATGATTACACATTTGTGATGTAGAAAATGAGCGACACATTGGTATAAATATATTATTAAGATCTTAATACAATAACTTCATTCAGAGAGATCATTTGAGTGAACTGGACCAATTGATATGTTGTATATAAATACAGGATACTTAAATATATACAATAGTATAATACCAAAATATTTGTACAGGTTTTTTATGTTAAATATAATTAAAATTAAACTACGGCGCATAAAATATTGATAAGTCTGACCAATTGATTGATATTTAGAATTGTAAAAAATATATTATACTTTAGGGACTTGTGTTTCAACAGTGTAAGTTCAATGAACGAGCGGCCAAGGGTCGCCTCAGTGGGTTCAGTGACCGCACACACGGTCGCTACAATACTAATAAAAGACATTTTTTTGTTTATTTATTTAACACCCTCATAAAAATACTGAATCTGGCAGTTTTATAGCTTGAAAGAATATTTTCCCAGCCAATCAGCTTTTGTTTTTACAAAACAAACAAATTATTGTATTGTATTACAGTTTGGTTGTATATAATACAACCTGGCAGTTTTATTGTATCTCTTACGACCAACCAAAAAGATGTTAAAGAGGCCATGAGTGAAAACTAGACTGGAATACTTTTTAAAATAATCTGGGTTCCAACGGGAATCGAACCTGCAACGGACTAGGCCGTGGAGGATGATTCTGCCGAATCGGAGGGACAGTCCAATTTTCCCATGAATACTGAGGATAGTTTAGATTGTTCACGGTCGTCGTTCCCGGGCTCGCAGTCGAGGATCCCCTCGCCACTCCAACGTCAGTCTTGAACCACTCTCCCACGTCGATCATCTGATCTTCTGTGAGAGAACAGCTCGATCCTGGATGTGCACTCCCTCCCGCAAATGCCACAAACATATGGACCCTGCTGACCCGTCTGGCCATGTTGACGCATGTTCGCAGCGCGCAGACTGTTTCTCACACGTCTATTCACTGAGACACCATCAGCCCGAGAGCATACGGCTCTCCACCCTTCATGGTCCCGAGCTATACGCTCCCAGTCCTGAGGCGCCCCGCACAAAGTAAAGTAAGCGACTCTCGCAGACTGTCCTTATAGCGCTTCCTCTGCCCACCAACTCTTCGCTTGCCCACCACTTCCCCGTACAAGACGCGTTTTGGCAGTCTGTGATCTCCCATGCGTATCACATGCCCGGTCCACCGCAATTTCATCTTTACAACCATATCCTCTATAGGAAAGTTGAAGCGTTGCAGGACCAAAACATTTGTGACATGATCACTCCATTGGATCCAAAGAATTCCGTGAAGGAAGCGCTGGTGGAACATTTAAGTTCACATTGTTCACCACTTCAAAAGGGGTGACAGAATTATATATAATTGAAAAGATAAAATCTTGGAATTGCCATATTTGATACATACTGCAAGGTCTGTGTACATGAAGTCTGACTGATAAAACCAGGTCAAGAATTTAGACAGCAAAGATGAGATATCTCCTAGTGTAGTATGGAAGTCATTCGGAGATAAAATAAGAAATAAAGAACAGCTAGGAACCCTGAGCTAAGAACCCTTTCTTACAAACATACAGAAATATCAAAATACTAAAAAATGCAAGGATAATAACAACAAATGCAAATTGAACAAGATCATCGAAGGCCAGGAAATGAAGATTTGAAAGAAAGTTGTTGAAAAACACGCTATGTCACTGAAGGGAGATGTAATGTTTTTTAATTTGCTTTTTTGAAGCATGTCAACTAAGGTGCATGCCTTATATACGCTGAAAGCTGGTTTCAGAGCCTAACAGCATGAGCAGTGAAAGACAGTGTAAAAAATTAAGAGTGATGAACTAGAAAAGCTAAAAGGTGCTTTCCGCTGGATCGCAACGCAAGACCGTGATCGGAAAGTTGCTGAACATTTTCAACGAGATATGACAGAGTGGTGGGACAATTAAGGATGTTATATAAAAGTGATGATACATGAGCATTTCAACACTGTATCACATTCAACCAGTTGAGGAATGTGTGATATGATCGTATATCCATTCTATATTTGTTGAAGTTTGCCAAGCTTGTGCTTTATAATATCCAGATAACACATGTCCGCACAGTCAATAATCGGTAAAAGAGATTCCACAAGTAAAGTTTTGGTTTAAGTGGGTAAATTTTAAGAGTGTATCTTTGTAACATTTTAAGAGTGTGAAAGGAAAAAATCAGTCTATGGCGTACCTCATTTCATTACTCTTTGGATTCAATCATTGAATTAATTATATTATTTACGAAAAAAAATAGTACTTAACAACATAACTGAACATTTTTTAATACAATAAAATATTTCCCATATGATTTAACCGGTTAAAGTCTTGACTAGCTGACGTAGTGACCAAGTAGTCAAATAAGAAGTCAAAAGCTGAATAATTTCAAACCACATTAAAACGGACGTATACTATCAGCAGAGCTAGGACGAGGTATTTTGGCACCTGGAAAAAAAGGATTTGAAAAGACACTGGTTCAATTGCTGTAATATTTCCCCATTCAGTGATTACTTTTTGTTTTAAAACTAAACCATTCCTCGCCTCCCACGCTTAAAAAATAATTAGACATACGGTCACTTGACAGCACAATATAAATCAATGGACGAAAATTAAAATGTCAAATATTTATAAAACTACTATTTTCAAGCTTTCAGGGCAACAAAATCATCTAGAAATTAATCAAAATTAATTTTGTTTGAAATCAAACGTTCAATAGAGAGAAAAGCCATACCTGGCAAACTATTTTGTCCAAGATTAGAAAGATCTAAAATACCCGTGATGTCAGAGTCGTCTTTGCTAACAGGCAAACCTAGACATTTGCCTAGAGGCGCCAAGGCAAAGGGGGAACCGAAAGATTCATAAATAGATTGTAAAAATATGAACAAGAATGATTTAGATCAGGGGTCTCCAAATTACGACCTGCAGGCCAACACCAGCCCGCGAGCACCACCAATCCGGCCCGCGGTAGCAGGACAGATATGCCCTGTATCCGGCCCGTCATAGTTTATTTTGATTACATTGTAAAATTTACAATGTAAGTAAATCATAAAAAATAATAATCAGATGTTTTTATTTAACGACCAATTAAGAAACACAATAACTGACATACATCGACTATCTCCGCCGCAATGAAATGTCCTTGACACTTACCCGTAAGTACCAACCGAAATTGCGAATGGAGCGGAGTCTACCCCCGCACCCTGCGCCATAGATATCTCACTTGCCGGCTAGTCCCGATACGAAAATTTGCGCGTAATTCAAAACTACAATATGTTGATATGATGAGCTAACTAGGTCTTGGCCCTTGGGACTTAGTAGAAGAGTCAGTGTGGCCCTTAGGCTAAAAAGTTTGGAGACCCCTGACTTAGATGAACGGTTTATGGAAGAATGCGTTCACTTCAGTTCATATTTTAAATCTAATGACTGTTCAATGCTACAGTTTAGCAAACTAATAATTTACAAAAAAATACGAATGAAGTTTTTCATTATTGAAACGATTAAAAACATATTTAAGATCCACGCTAAAACAAAAAAGACTAACCGTAACTAACTTAACCGTATTCTAAATAGAATCAGACATAAAAGAATATGAACTACAATGACATTGTAGGTGCATTTGCGGAGAAGAAAGCAAGACGTAAACTGTAATAATTTGTTGTGTAACATGAAATACATCACCATGTAAAGCCATCATCCGAAACGAAAAGGGTAAGCAATTTTTCAATTACGTAAAGTTGCAAACTGTTTACATGCGCCGTCTATATAAATGCGGCACTGATTATTGTCACGGGCATTGACAAAAAAATATATGGAGTGCAATATTAATATTGAGATATGATTTTTAATAATTTTTTTTAAACTATTGATTTTGGCACCCTTCAAATATCGCACCTGGGATTAGTGCCCTGGTTGCCCGATCCTTGTCCCAGCTCTGACTTTCAAGTAATAACATTTATCTATGATATTTTCGCTCTGCTAAGATTTCCTTATAAAAGTTAACAATAACTGGAAATAAATTTTTTTAAATCAGTAAATTAAAAACACTGCAATTGTTTTTCTTATATGTAATTAATCATAAAGATATTAATTAATCTCGGATAAAGACAATTTTTCGAACAATGAAATCTTAAGTCAGAGCGATAATCTCAATTCAGATTAATTTTGTAAAAAGATATCATCGGATTTCGGGGACAAATCGTGCAAAAAGTGCAAAATTTTGAAAAATGAGATATTTAGATAATTATCATCAAATGGTCAATGTGTAAACATTTGTATTTGATATTTTAACTGGAAATATTATTTTCACACTATCGAAAAATATGTAAGTGTCAAGATGCACTTATATATATTTTTTAAATTTTAATTACGCTTTTTGATTTTTAAAATGAAATATTAAATGCACTCCTCTACCGAACTGGACATACCATATAACTGTCCTAAGGCAGATAAACTACACAAAACAAAAAATTAAAGAAACATATTGTATTATACAGTGTGTCCTGTAACTCGATGTCAAGCCGGTATCGAGGAAGAGGCCAGCTTCTGACGGTTCAGAGTTAAAAAAAAAATTTTGCAAAAGCCTTATACTTTTCGAGTTATAGGCATTTTTTTTTAATTGTGAAAGTAACTACCCTTCGCCACAAATGTTAATATGCTGTGACTACAAATTGCCATATTTTATGATTTTCATGGTTGTATCGCAATCCTAGATAGCCCTGCTATTAGTCGGAGTCCGATATAAAACTAAAAAATAACTGCACGTTCGAAAAAAAAATTGTTTTTGTCCGATCATAAAAATTTATATTTTTTATCAGCCAACTTTAACTCATCATACTGTAAAAATAATGTACTACGCTAACCTGGCAAGTTACATCAAAAGATGGCCTGTTTAGTCACGATTTCAAAATGGTACAGTGCATACCTAGTATTTTTACAGTATGATGAGTTAAAGTTAGCTGATAAAAAATATTAATTTTTATGATCGGACAAAATTTTTTTTTTTTTCGAACGTGACGGTTTTTTTGTTTTATATCGGACTCCGACTAATAACAGGGTTATATAGGATTGCGATACAACCATTAAAATCATAAAATATGGCAATTTGTAGTCACAGCATATAAACATTTGGCGCAGGGTAGCTACTTTCACAATTTTCAAAAAAATGCCTATAACTCGAAAAGTATAAGGCTTTTGCAAGAATTTTTTTATAACTCTGAACCGTCATAAGCTGACCTTTTCCTCGATACCGGCTTGACATCGAGTTACAGGACACCCTGTATATAGAAAAGTCACATATAACAGCAAGAAAGATTATTTAAATCAGATATATCCCATCATAATCACATTACAGCAACAAAGAACATTTAAATTAGAAATATTCTTTATAGCATACGAGTATATTGGCATATCAATTCTAATTTGTTAGTTTCAACTTTTAAATTTTCAACAGTAAAATGCTAGTTATCAATTTGTGCCACAAACCTGACGATATTTTTGACAACATGTCAAATTAAAGAAATATCCATAATGTAAATAAGAAATGCCCCACTGCTAGACTCTGCAATATCTCGAAATAAACTGACAAATCAAAGCAATATCTTTAAAATGTCAGTAAAAAAATTGAATGCACAATCATTGTTGTTGCGATGATCAATTTAATATACATTTTAAAAAAATATCAACAATGCAGTCCACCGTATTGAAGATTTCATATCATCGCCGATATTGCTGGAACACGTAACTCGATTTTTTGGTATAAGTAACTTTCTTTATTTTTTGTCATCTCTTGTATCATTAACACATTTTTGCATTAACACATATATTTATTTTCAACGCGGAACGCATTTCTTCATAACTGCAATACCAAGTAATGTTTTTATTTTATTATATTATTGCAGAAAAATAGTTTTTTGTCTCCCCTGTAAAATTTGGGCAATTCTTGATACGTGTTCCTGCAATATCGGCGACGATATGTTCCTTTCTTGCACAACTCTGGCTTTCCTCAAGGATTGCTTTTGGGACCAAACTCTCTCTTCCTCTCTCTCTCTTGCTATGGGTATATGACCTATTCCAGGGCCATGGGATAGTCTTGAGGCAGTGCTGAGAGCACTTCTTTGCAGACCTCGTTGTAGACCTCAAGCATAGCTTCCCGGGTCTTCCTTATGAGCTCCGGAATGTCTTCTTCTGTCAAGCCTTTGGTTTCGATCGGGTCCAGGCAGGTTATTATTACACGACCTGAAAACATCAATTTATTATACTATATTATACTATAAATACTATATAACAAGTCATAAGTTTCCTTATACCCACGAGTACAAAACAGAAGAAATTACTTGACATTTGAGAGGAGTACCACTGTTTAGAATAGTAATAGGACAGAGTGAACCAGAACGGATGTGTGTCAGGATTGCACGAAGCGAAGATCTGTTCTCTCTGACTACCCCAATAAGAACATGATGGTGATGATGATATTTGCTAGGAAACGCCATGTTGCATAACACCAGCAACACTACCAAAAAGTCCGACTCTAGTGTCCACGTTGCGAACCCTGGACAATGTGACCGGTAAAGGTCATAGCAGATAGTTGAGGGCGATGGCGAGTCTTCGGCGCCATAAAACCAGAACCCACCAGCTAAGAAAAGAAAACCCCTACAGAAAAACCCTTGATCTCCAGTAGGGGGTTGGGCGAGAGGCCAATCCCCTCTCCTCTTAAAAAAGTCAAGATTACAAAACCAGACGGTGAGCCTCAGTAGGAGGCGAGGATTGATGAAGGCCAAGGCCCAATATGAGCTGTAGAGCCATCGAAGAAGAAGAATGGTGATGAAGAAGGTGATGCTTTAAATTCAATAATTCAAACTATTTTTCATAAATATTAGATGTTTAATTGTACTTATCGGCATTTCGATCCAATTATAACAGACCAAATTATAAGCTGAGTTATACACCTTTGTAATAGTACTCTTGTGCGACCTTTTCCACTTAATTAAGATATTTTTGTTCGAACTACAATCAATTAATTTACTTTTAAAAAAGCAACCATTGGCCATCGCGTAAAGTACATATTGAAGTCGTTTAGATCTTGAAATGGTAAGTTGTTTGTGTTATTTTTACACTTAAGCTGGTTCAGCTTTTAACAATTGATAGATCATTATCATACGAGTGACTTCATTCTGGTGTGTTGAGTGTTTCTCTTATTCTGGTCAGGTAAGCGAAAGATGGATATGCTATTTGCTCGCATTATCACTATGTATGATCTGACGACAGCTGCACATGATAAACATGTGACAAGTGTTGAGCTAGCACAGGATGGCGGCATAAGCGGTCAGACCAAGGTGCGATGGGCTAAACATAAGGGTCGCAAAATGAGCAAAATACATTCTCATTTAAAATGTCATACTGTGTTTTTATTTCTACAAAGTTCTATCAGTCAACAAGGAATCTCTTCACCCAATTCATGACCAAGATTTATTGAAGTCACACCGAGGATTGAGCGGCAACCATCCCTATTCTACAGTCTTTGTATCAGTGCTGTACTCTGATCAATTATATCTCGTTGAAGTTATTTCCACTGGTGTCTTGATAATATAAATTACCTTTGCCGAAGAAGTGCTTATCCCTGTTGATGAAGTAGTAGGGAGAGTAGACAACAGGCAGCAGAGGAACCTGCGCCGCCACGGCCATCTTGAAGGCGCCGCGTCGGAAAGAGAGCAGCCCACGCCGCCTGTTGCGTGTGCCCTCGGGAAACAGCCAGATCTTGGTCTGCAACATAAGCATAACATACACAGTCTGCAATACAGAACACACAAGTATATTTGAAAGAGCTCAATACAGTTTAGAAACTTGTCTTAGGTATAATTTATAAATAGTATTCGCCAGAATATCACAACAATATTTAGAAATAGCTACTAGTACTAACTTTGTGCTCTTCTTTATTAATATAAATAACCTAGTATAAACGAAACATTAAGGACAATACTTAGCCTCTGGAGTTGAGTAACCCTGCATCAACATGTGGAAGGTTTCGATTCTGCAAAGCAACTTGCATCTCGTTCTACAAATGAGCCCATGTGTTTTCTATATCTCAAGATCTATCCATAAAATTCTCAAAATATCTAATTCTTGTTCTATGTAAGCGTTGTTCCACTAAGTTCTTTACCACTATAAAATAAGTCTTTGACAATTACGTAAGTCTACTTGGTAAAATTTGGTAATATTTTGTGATATACATACATATATTGAACTTAAAAAGTATGCACATTAATATTAAATAATTTTACACAATGACTTTATAATTTATGATTACTACTGCTTTTTGTATCTCCTGTATATGTTAATTTAAGACAGTTTTATATTTTTTTGTCAATAATTTTAAGAACTTGTACAAATATAAAAGACACTGTTGTGTCGTTAATTAAATAAATAAAATTAAATTTTAAAATAAGTGAAAAACTACGCTATTTCTTTGTTCCACGGGCTGTCCCATTTGAATAGAGCCTCAGATATTGACATCTTCAACATTCTAGAAAAAGTTTTTAAAGAAAGCATTTTAAGCTTTAGTTATAGTAGCTGTTTCCGCTGAACAATTATTTCCTATTTATTAATTTTTATTTCTTGTTACTGAATATAATTATATTAAGTTTAACCTCTATGTGATTTATAAAAGATTTATAAAATAAAGAAATAAATCGATAAATAATCTAGGAGGGGCATTAACTTAACTAAGCTTTTGAGTTGAAATTCTGTTTTACAGTTTCAATAATAAATGCAAGTATTCATTTTTCATAAAAATTGACATGAAACAAATTAATTCGCATCGCCTTTTTTTTATGCAGAAGACAATGGCTTGACTTCACGGTTGACGAGAGGGCATTCGTCACCAGTTTTGTGTCATGCACTTGCTGCACCAAACCCTGACACACATTGCTCTCAAAGCCTTCTCAAGTCAACACATTTTACATGATCATAAAAATCTAATATCTATAAAAAAAGTTAAACCTCTTTTTAACGAGCTTCGTAATTTTCTTTACTTCATTAATGTTTATTTATCGGTGTTAAAATTAAAACCAAAAAAAAATTTTTCATATTTATTTATGGTAATATTATATTGAAGAAAACTCTTCATAGGTGAAGGGGAAAAAAGTACACTGTTAATTACAACGTTCACTCTGTAAATTAATATGAATTTTGAAGAATGCAGATTTTAAATCTATATTTCTCCTGTGATAAAAAATGTTTTTATGTATTGGGTGTTAACATAAGTTGTGTCCGTTTTTTTACAAATTTAAAAATGAGCACCAAAAGTAAAACAAAATGGTAAAGGTTTATACATCATTCAAAAGAAAATTTTCTGCTCTACAAAATATTGTGTTTGCTTTTATGTTACACATATTATTTTATTTGATTACAAGCCTTCAAAATGGAATGTCAAGTAGACGAAAGTGAGCATTTTCGACACCTCCTTCCATTCGCGTTCAATTGTGGGAATAAAGCTGCTCACGATATTTGCGAAGTATACGGTGAAGATGCTATGAATGAAAGACAGCTCGTTGATGGTTTTAAATCTATATTTCTCCTGTGATAAAAAATGTTTTTATGTGTTGGGTGCTAACATAAGTAGTGTCCGTTTTTTTACAAATTTAAAAATGAGCACCAAAAGTATAACAAAATGGGAAAGGTTTATACGTCATTCAAAAGAAAATTTTCTGCTCTACAAGATGTTGTGTTTGCTTTTACGTTACATATATTATTTTATTTGATTACAAGCCTTCAAAATGGAATTTCAAGTAGACGAAAGTGAGCATTTTCGACACCTCCTTCCGTTCACGTTTAATTGAGGGAATAAAGCTGCCAAAGCTGCTCGCGATATTTGCGAAGTGTGAAGATGCTATGAATGAAAGGACAGCTCGTCGATGGTTTTTGCGTTTCAAAGACGGTAATTTCGACCTGAAAGACATGGAGCGTTCCCGACGACCAGTGGACTTCGATGAGGACCATTAAGCCATATTATTCATGAAAATCCCCTTCAAACCACCGTAGAATTGGCTGAGCAGATGAATTGTAGTCACATGACTGTATACTGCTATCTTAAATCAATGGGAAAAGTCCAGGAGTTTAACACTTGGTTTCCACATGTTTTGAGTGAAAATAATAAAAATCAACATTCGACAAATGATATCGCGAGCAGCTATGGCAGCTTTATTCCCTCGATTGAACGCGAACAGAAGGAGGTGTCGAAAATGCTCACTTTCGTCTACTTGACATTCCATTTTGAAGGCTTGTAATCAAATAAAATAATATATGTAACGTAAAAACAAACACAATATCTTGCAGAGCAGAAAATTTTCTTTCAAATAACGCATAACCTTTACCATTTTGTTTTTCTTTTGGTGCTAATTTTTAAATTTGAAAAAAAACGGACACAACTTATCTTAACACCTAATAATATGTATTTTAATTCAATTTTTACATTTAGTTCGATCCCACCACCACCCATGCCGTTATGGAGGACAAAATAAGTCCCCATCCAGTGTGATCTACACTAGAAGATTCAAATCTTTTTATGAGTACGACGTCACTTAATGACAAAGAAGGAACTGCCCAAAGGAGCTCTTTTTCCGGTGGCGACACAAGTTTGTTTATATATTATATTAATTTAAGTTATTAATATAAATCAATTTATTTTCATTCTATTGTGTACATGGTTATACAAGGGACATCTACAGTATGTTTTTCCAACCAACCAGTTTATCCTGGATATGTCAAACTCTTTCAATCCATGGCAGACTTTATAAAGAAAATATTAGAATTATAACAATAAGCTATTTTGTGTCGCTTTTGAAGTTCTATAAAAATTTATGATAAGCAGCATATATAGTACAAGGTCTGTAAATATGAAACTGGAATTCGCTCATAGATGGCTCTAGTTGTCAATGTAGTGACTGTCAAACCGCGTCATTGGCGCCTTTTTCTTGTGTTTACATTTGTCAGACTTAACTCACAACAATACAAGTACATATGTTTTCATAGCGTTGAACATGTCTGTTTTTGTGCCTGAAAACTACGATTTGCGGACAGCATTGATTTTCTGTTACCATTTGAAGAAAACTGCTGCAGAATCGCATCAAATGCTTATCGAAGCTTACGGTGAGCTTGCTCTTGGTAAACCACAGTGCTTTGAGTGGTTTAAAAAGTTCAAAAGTGGCGATTTTGACGTGAGAAACGAAAAACGTGGAAGACCACCGAGAAAGTTTGAAGACGCCGAATTGCAAGCATTGTTGGATGAGGATGACGCTCAAACGCAACAACTCGTGGATCAATTAAATGTGACACGTGAAGTCGTCTCCATACGTTTGAAAGCCATGAGAAAGATCCAGAAGGTGGGAAAATGGGTTCCACATGAACTGAATGAAAGACAGCAGGAAAACAGTAAAACCACTTGCGAAATGCTGCTCGCCAGGTACAAAAGAAAATCATTTCACCTCTCAAAAAAAAATCCGGTTTCATATTTACAGGCCTGATAGCATATAAACTATTGAAAAATAGAGTGGATATTAACCATGCAGAGGGTAGCCAATGTCTCTTATCCCCTCATGAAGACCTCACAATAATAACATACCAGATCTTCAACAATGCCTAGGTTGTATATGTGACTTGCAACAGGGCAGTGAATAATATGCCTTCTGTTATGCTCAACCTGGGCGCATTACATACTCTAGGATTAAAATATAAAATAAAGAAGACTGTCCTCACCTTGTGCTTGACCATGAGCTCTGAGGTGACTTCCAGCTGTCTGTATGACTCCTTGGGATTGTGCCGGTCGATGAAGACCACCCCGGCCAGGTATGCAGCAAGTCCGAATGGCCATACATAGAATACCTCCTTCTTGGCGATGCTCGCGCACTTGTCCATCACGTGCCAGATGTTGAACATGCCTAAAAAACCAAATTGGATATAAAACCAATTTCTTCATTGCTTCTCGTCTCCCACGTACAATCTACAAGGTAATAAGGCCTAGCAATCTAAAGAAGGCACTAGAGTTTTACATAAAAAAAATCATTTTAAAGATTGATGAAGCGATGGGAAACAGTCAATGGAGCACTAAAACAGAACATTATCAAAGTCTGCTAAGATGATAGTCCACAACAGTCAATGGAGCACTAAAACAGAACATTATCAAAGTCTGCTAAGATGATAGTCCACAACAGTCAATGGAGCACTAAAACAGAACATTATCAAAGTCTGCTAAGATGATAGTCCACAACAGTCAATGGAGCACTAAAACAGAACAGTATCAAAGTCTGTGAATTTACTCCTTGCCCACTGATATAAGCACATTTATTATATTTTCCATTTGATATGGTTTTAATCCAAAAACATCAAATAAAAAAGAAACAAAATAAATAGACAAAAGTCTAAAAATAATAAAAGAATCAATGAGTAGTCATTGCTCCCTGTGATGTGTCAGTTATGCTTATAATGATGGTGGTAAATTATTTCTTATCACGGTAAACAAGAAAGGAATGGGAGCAACCAAAGCACATTTATGATGGACTGGTGAGGCATTTCTCATCACGGTAAATAATAAAGAAATGTAGCAAGTACTAAGTGAGCACTGACCGAGTACATTGATGATGGACTGATGGTTAGTCATGATGATGGACTGGTGAGGTATTTCTCATCACAGTAAATAATAAAGAAATGGGAGCAAGTACTAAGTGAGCACTGACTGAGTACATTGATGATGGACTGATGGTTAGTCATGATGATGGACTGGTGAGGTATTTCTCATCACGGTAAATAATAAAGAAATGTAGCAAGTACTAAGTGAGCACTGACCGAGTAAATTGATGATGGACTGATGGTTAGTCATGATGATGGACTGGTGAGGTATTTCTCATCACGGTAAATAATAAAGAAATGGGAGCAAGTACTAAGTGAACACTGACTGAGTACATTGATGATGGACTGATGGTTAGTCATGATGATGGACTGGTGAGGTATTTCTCATCACGGTAAATAATAAAGAAATGGGAGCAAGTACTAAGTGAGCACTGACTGAGTACATTGATGATGGACTGATGGTTAGTCATGATGATGGACTGGTGAGGTATTTCTCATCACGCTAAATAATAAAGAAATGGGAGCAAGTACTAAGTGAACACTGACCGAGTACATTGATGATGGACTGATGGTTAGCCATGATGATGGACTGGTGAGGTATTTCTCATCACGGTAAATAATAAAGAAATGGGAGCAAGTAATAAGTGAGCACTGACTGAGTACATTGATGATGGACTGATGGTTAGTCATGATGATGGACTGGTGAGGTATTTCTCATCACGGTAAATAATAAAGAAATGGGAGCAAGTACTAAGTGAGCACTGACTGAGTACATTGATGATGGACTGATGGTTAGTCATGATGATGGACTGGTGAGGTATTTCTCATCACGCTAAATAATAAAGAAATGGGAGCAAGTACTAAGTGAACACTGACCGAGTACATTGATGATGGACTGATGGTTAGCCATGATGATGGACTGGTGAGGTATTTCTCATCACGCTAAATAATAAAGAAATGGGAGCAAGTACTAAGTGAACACTGACCGAGTACATTGATGATGGACTGATGGTTAGCCATGATGATGGACTGGTGAGGTATTTCTCATCACGGTAAATAATAAAGAAATGGGAGCAAGTAATAAGTGAGCACTGACTGAGTACATTGATGATGGACTGATGGTTAGTCATGATGATGGACTGGTGAGGTATTTCTCATCACGGTAAATAATAAAGAAATGGGAGCAAGTACTAAGTGAACACTGACCGAGTATATTGATGATGGACTGATGGTTAGCCATGATGATGGACTGGTGAGGTATTTCTCATCACGGTAAATAATAAAGAAATGGGAGCAAGTAATAAGTGAGCACTGATCGAGTACATTGATGATGGACTGATGGTTAGTCATGATGATGGACTGGTGAGGTATTTCTTATCACGGCAAAAAAGAAAGGAATGGGAGCAAACACTGACCATCACATTGATGATTGACTGATGACTGGCCACAGTAATGGCCTGGTGAGGTATTTCTTATCACGGTAAACAAGAAAGCAAGTACTAAGTGAGCACCGACCGATCACATTGATGATGGACTGATGGTTAGCCAGGATGATGGACTGATGAGGTATTTCTTATCATGGTAAACAAGAAAATAATGATACAAGTACTGACCAAGCACATCAATGATGGACTGATGGTTGGCCACGATAATCGCTCCGCGGTCCTCAGCAAGCACGTGCTCCCGCCGCAGCTCCCACTCAAGCCCGATCAGCTTGGTGATGTGCTTCAAGATGCCTGCCACGTACCTGGAATTAAAATTCATAAATGCATTACAGAACCTCGTACAACGGAAACACAAAAATGTGTGTCAAGATAGGAAAAGAAGCGCTCTGTCCTCTCTGCATACCCTCATATGGAAATCACATGATAGTATTTATAATTATCGTGACCACACAAGGGACACGGCGTGTTGATATGTATGTATGTCAGGCGGTTACAGGATGTCTATAAAATAATGAATTTGGATGAAAAATTTACATTATCACTAAAATCAAAGTTTAGAAAATGAATGTGGCCATGAAAAGTATACACAAATAGTCATGTACCCCAACAATGTAGCAGAGAAGCCCTTCAGTGCCCCAGGGGCAGGTGGGGCTCATTACCAATCTAGGGCAGGGCAGTATTATGCCAACTAATATGACTGCAACACGTGGAGAGTTAATATTTCTACTATATTATTTTATTTCCTTTCTGAGTATCAGCCACAATGCCCCTTCGATAAACAATATTTTTATTTTATTTATTTACATAACAAGTGATTGTGTGAAAATGTAATTTATAAAAAAAAAACAACACAAACAACAAAATAAAAAACAGGTAATTTAAAGTGGACACTTAATTTATATGAATCTGAGTTTGTTGCTTTTCGTTTGACGTGTCCCCAGTAAACTAGGTTTTTGTTGCTTTTCGTTTGACGTGTCCCCAGTAAACTAGGTTTTTGTTGCTTTTCGTTTGACGTGTCCCCAGTAAACTAGGTTTTTGTTGCTTTTCGTTTGACGTGTCCCCAGTAAACTAGGTTTTTACCTGTATCTTACTGAGTACATATAAACATGGAGAAATAAGTTGATGCTTTTTACTGATTATCGATAAATTATTTAATACAAGTGTCACAAACTCAAACACAAACTTATCAACGTGATAAGTTGTGAGGCTTAATTATGTGTACGTACCGCACAAGTCAATCTTTGGTGTACTTTATTGTTTCAGATAAATCAAAATCCAATCTCACATTTTTTTTATTTATTTATTTTACACATGACAAGAAATATACATAATTTGCAAAAAAAAACAACATGTAATTTAATTTAAGCATACAATTTTAATGGATCTGGGTTTGTTGTATTTCGTTTGTCGTGTCCCCAGTAAACTAGGCTTTTGCCTGTATCTCACTGAGGACATAAAGCATGAAAAAATAAATCGATACTAATTTAAGATTTTTGATTATATAAAATCCCGTTGCACATTTTCATCAACCCGACAAACAGTGACACTCAATTACATGCGACAAACAGTGACACTCAATTACAAATATATCATGCGAAATTAAACTCCTCACACTTCATCACTCCAGACAGACCAAAACATTCATCCCACATATATGTTAAAAACACAAATATAAAAGAACAAAAAACACCACACTCAAGAGCTCACAGAAACCTTTTCCACAAGTCACTCCCCTTGCAAGCCCAAATACTCAAACTCCTGTCGCAATAGCAGCCACGCTCCGATCGACTGCCTAAATGGTTTTCCTCCCTTTACCTTTATTGAATTCGGCACCCCATTGTACGTCATGGGAGCTTAATAGGCATATTGCCTTTGGGCAAAAGATGTTTTAGCTCTAGGGATGGTGAACATTTGATCAGTTGCCATGTGTGTCATGTGTCTCTGCTGAGTCTGCATCTCCCCTTCCTCTCGATGGTAGTGCCAGAGAATGAATTTGAGATGTAAATTGGCTATGTTCAGTACCCGATACTCCCTGAAAAGCTCTGCTGTGGGATACCAGGCAAGAAGTGTATTAATTATTTTTATAATCAGTTTGTCAATGTCCTGCATACAATCATCAAAAACATACTACATTTAAGAGTTCACAGAATTTTTAACTACAAGGTAACCCTCCTGTTAGCTCAAGACTCAAGAGCAAATTGTATTGTACAAAAATGTACCTGTAAGAAAATCACTTTGGAATGAAGTTGCGCAGGAAGTTAAGAAAGATGGTAAGTTGTAATGAAATTGGTTAGTTTTGAGAGTGGCATCGTTTGTTGACTCAACCCCGCTCCCAAATGTCAAATGAATTTGTGCGAAGCACTTTGGTGTGGCCATGCATGAAATCACCTAGTCTATTAGTCACGTATCACCTTGCGAAGCGCTTTGGTGTGGCCTCAGTCTATAGCACTCAAAAAATATCAAGAGGCACCTCGGACACATAATGAAGATTCGGTGGTATCATGAATATCAAATGATGACGTTTTGAGCAAACTAACGTATCATCGAGATTCTGGTGTCGAGTGCTCGCTTCCATCGGTCAGGATACGCGGTTCGTACGCTCCGAGTACAGACTCCCAAGAAATATCCTCTTTGGTGAGCTGACTGAAGGCAGAATAAAGGACATTGGGCAGTGCAAGAGACATAAGGAAGTTCAGTTCAGCTCGATCCCACCACCACCTCCACCCACGCTGTTATGGGGGACAAAATAAGTCCCCATCCAGCGCGATCTACATTTTGGTTGGTGGTACTGAAATTTATAAATTCTGATTTTTGTGGCACGCATTTATGAAAAGGTTTAGAACCGCTGGTATATAATATCTCTCCTTATCAATTTGGTTCCCAAAAAATGTGGGAGCAGAAACTGCTCAACTTAATTTAATAAATAGCGTGACCACCACTTTAGACATCAAGAGAGCAAGTTAAACAATTTTATTTGGCCTTACCAAGGGATTTAAAACTGTGTTTCGCTAAATATTACTTACCAGATAGCAGATTGCTAAAGGTGGGTATGTATGACCATAACCATAGGTAGGCGCTCGCTTATCTTCACATTATTAATATTTTATTGTTAATATTACAGTTGTAATTAATCAGAACGCTCTGAAGATGTCGCACTATTTAATTTTTTTTTTAATAAAATAATTCACGCACTGCAATAATTCAAATCTTTTATTTTTATCCACGCTTGACGTGATGTTAAATAAATAATAGTTGCGAGTAAAGATTTTATAATTTTGATATTCAGCTGTAAGTTGATATGTCGGGGCGGTATTGTTGTGTTTAATACTGTATTTTAATTGGTATAAATTGTGTTTATAAGAGTAGTAAATCCCGTGAATATTTAACACACTTTATAACAGTTTATAAACGTTATAAAAAAGTCTAGAATCGCGCATAATAAGGGTTAATTGTCTAATAATAATATAGTGTAGATGAATAGCCTACATTAAGAGGCCTAGCCTGAAAGGGTTGAGTTCACACTGAAAGTGCATTCTACATGACTAAATTTGTTAGAGATTTAGTATACCGAGATCGACTGGATATCAGACCATGAATCGCCGCCATGTTAAAGCAAACCTTAAAAATCGGCCATGTTATCTTGATGGCGCATTCTGTGTGCTTGGCTCTATCGTATGGAAAACGCTTTCTTTTAAGTGTGGGAGGAGGGGGGTTGAGAACATTGAAATGATGTCCAAGAACCTATTTAAGATGATAGACAAAATTTGAGAGAAACAGAGTTTTTGTCATTACTGGTTTTGTGATTTAGATAGCGCTGGAAGAAGACATGCCTTTTGGGAGGCCTTATAAAATGTATCATTATATAAACATTATAATCATACACTACACTCCACCTAAAGACGAATGTATTAATTACTATTACATATTGGAAGATGTAAAATGGTTCATTTGTAGTTCATCCACCCATGGTAAGTTTTATTGCAGTTTTCTTATCAAATATGTTATTCTAAAAATATGTAGATACGGGTAAGTTCTTAATCTAATGGCCGCAGTCACCACCTTCCTATCATTACACTGAACTTACATTTTTTTAAATCTGTCAGTAATAGTGGGTTCGAATCATCCTGACTTACGACGTTCTTGAGGAGAGTCTGCTCTCTAAACGGTGTAATAAACATTTCCCTTTTATTATTATTATTATTATTAATGAAGGATGCAAAGCCTCCGAAACGTCGGTCGTCGTTTAAGCTAAATCAACACGGCAATAACTCCAAAAAAAAAAACAGTTTAAACTATAGAAACACTGCAAGTCTTCGAAGATGTTTGTATTCTGATATCGCATTTGTTTTTATCTTAGTAACATAAAAGAAAAAAATACTCACAAGCAATTCTTGACATTCTTCGGGTTGAGGGCAAACAGAGGTATGCAGACGACAGCCAGACACGAGGTGAGGAAGTAGAAGATGAAGAACTTCGACTGGAACTTCACCATGTTGTCCTCCTTGGACAGCAGCTGCTTGATGATATACGCGAACAGCATGATGGGCACCGAGTACAGCACCAGCCCCCAGGAAATCATTTTAGAGCCGTTATTCGTGTCACTGGATTAAAAACACTCGATGTCACTGGTGTTGAAAACCGATTTTTAACATAAGAACCACTGATGTTCAACAGCGATTTTTAACAACCGGCTGTGTTATATAAAAAGTCACTGTTGTTCGACACCGGTTTTTAAAAACGCCTAATACTATATTTGTTAACTAAATTATGACACTTATACTTTTTACCACAATTGTCAGATATTGAAAGTCTTGTTAAATGTTCAACACTGAAAATTGAATTGATTAATTAGCATATCATATTTGCTACTTTCCACAACCAATATTTATTTATACGGTCAAAAGATTTTGATACAAAGATTTAAAAACAACAACATATAGAATTTAACATTGCCATGTAAGCAGTGTTATACAATAGGAAAAACCAGTTCAAGTCGAACAACACAACAAAGCAAATTCATACAACTCTATCAATTCATCCCGGCAAGAAAAACTGATTCATTTCGACTTTTGTGTGAAAATATGAAAATCCATACAATGTCCATATTGACTATCCAATCTGTGCAGCCTTGTTATGCAAGAATTGTACAAATAGCTAGTTGCCACCACTTCACTATGGAACAAACCATTTAGCCGAGTGGGCCTACAAGGAACGTGTAGTATGACAAGATAAGTTAGTTCCGGACTATTAAAATGCGAGTAGATAATCTTAAACAGTGCTGTGAGGTCAAACATATTTCTTATATCTGATAAGTTTTTAACAATATACCATACCAGCTCAGTTAATGGGATATGTAATTTGAAGTTTACGAATTGTAAAAACCTGCGCTATATGCGTTCAATTTTATTTATTTAACACTTTTATTGCAAATACAATCTGGCGGTCTTATTGCCAGGCAGCAATCTCTTCCAACCAACCAGACAAAAGTAAATGAAACAAGTTACGTGGTCGCGTAAATCATTCAAATGACTAACCATCCCTACGAAATCCATAAACATATACGTGAGCACATGCCCACGAACCCCACAAAGACGGACAGTCAGCCGAACATTATTTTCCATATAAAGTGAGATATCAACAATCAAAAGGAAAGGAAGGGATACAGGAGAGGAAAGGAAAAGAAAAATCAGGAATGAAACACGTTATTTTACTGACTAGAAATTAAGAGGTTTTTCAGTCGCTTCTTAAAGCATGCCAAGGACGGAGCGAGTCTTATATTGGTTTGTAACTGATTCCAGAGTCTCACTGCATGGACAGTAAAGGACGACGTAAAGAAAGAGGAGCGGTGAACTGGTAAGGCCAATAAACAGTCTCTGTTTGAGCGTAGCACTAATCCATGATTGGAAAGACGCTGAAAATTATCGGCGAGATAAGAGGGTGCGGCGGGACAGTTAAGGATATTATACAATAGAGACAGTATGTGAATTTGGCGTCTATTTCTAATATTCAACCAGTTCAATGCCTTCTGGTATGATGTTATATGATCGTACTTACGTAGGTTGAAAATGAATCTTAGGCACACATTTTGAAGACGCTGTAATTTGTCCAGCTGTTCCTCTGTAACATTCAAGTAACATACGTCCGCATCGTCCAGAATCCATTTTATCAACGTGGATATCACATGAAAGGACAAAATACGCCTAGTTTAAAAATAAGTCTCTCGTCTTCGTAATATTCATGTATGGCGCGGAGACTTGGACTCTGAGAGAAAGCGAGAGACGTAGAATAGATGCATTTGAAATGCGGCGCTGGAGAAGGATGTTACGAATTCAATGAGCATCAAGGCGAACTAACACCTCCATTCTCGAAGAACTGAGAATCATCGAAAGTGTAAGGCACCGGTACAAAGGACTGTAGAAATAGGGGGATGGCTGCTGCTCAATGCTCGGAGATTTCAGCTCCCTTGATGCTTTCCGGTGAAAATAGTAGGGTGAAGAGATTCCTCTTTACCAGGTAGTAGATGATCGCAAGTAAAAGGCAGTAGACTGGAGTGAACTGAGAATATATTTTTTACTTTTGGTGCTCCTTATGTGCGGCCAATCGCTCATCGCAAGCGCCTGTTTTCGCCCATGCATGCTGTCATAGCTTGCGAAATATCACAATTCTCGCAAGTTTTCGCGTGCATGGGCCGGCCGATTTTGTATACTGTCTCGCGCGATGGCCGCGCATAAGGAACATTTCAGTTACGGTCGTGACACAGCACGGACTTCATCAAACATAAAATACATACAAAATACCAAATAACATCAAAATATAAACAAACAGGAAAACAAATACATAATATGTTTTGGGTGACGCAAACGTCCGATACAGAAAGATTGTCGACAGTATGTCTTCGGCGAGTCCTTCGATTATTTGGGCATATTGCTTGTGGCCAAGGAGACACTTTGGAGAGGCTTGTGGTCACTGGATGCGTGGAAGAACAACGCACAAGAGGAAGAGTCCCAATGCATTGGACTGATCAAGTGAGAGGCGAAACATGACTACCCTTAACAACTACCTTGATTGGTTGATCTTTGGTTAGTTCCCCAAACTACATGAAAAAGGGATCTAGATCAAAATCAGGATATATGAAAATACTGACAAGTCAAAATCCCGCCACATGACATATCTCACAGAGATATCTACTCGTATCTGGCTGGTTCCACAACGACCTGAAAAAGTGATCTAGGTCATACTTCCAACAATCAAAATCCAGATATATCAAAACTCCGCCATGTCAAAAGCAAAAAAATCCTATAAAGATTCGGAGGTATATGGTTGATTCCACAAACTACCTGAAAAAGGGATGTAGGTTCTAACAATCAAAATCCGGACATATCAAAATTCCGACAAGTCAAAATACCGCCATGTCAAAATACCCACAAATATCCGAAAGTATATCGTTGGTTCCACAAAGTGCCTGAAAAATAGACCTACGTCATAATCCCAACAATCAAAATCCAGATATGTCAACATTTCGACAAGTCAAAATCCCAACAAAGAAACGGATACATATACTCGTACATATGGTTGGTTCCACTACGAGTAGTACGTAGATTTTATATGAAACACGCGACAGACAAGCGGATTGATCACTGCTATCGAAATGTTTGTTTTAGTTGATAACTTTTTCTAACTTACTACTTGAGTTCTAAGATAAGACGGCAAAAATAGACTTTTCTGGGCCCATGTGTTCTGAATTCCCACGACAATACAATATTCTTTCTGGGATGAGGATGTTAGGTATATTGTACCTATATTAGTGACCATATATAATAACTATATATAAACAGACTTAAATACAATTATTTCTTGCTTAGAACTATACATTTATTCAAATAAAAAAACATTAATATGTAATAAGATGTACGAGGTTTGATAAAAAAAAGAACGAGATATTCATTTTTATCATAAATTATTAATTTCATAATTTATATTAACTAGTTGCAACCCGTGAAATATTCACGGAAGTAAAACAAATTCTACATTTATGAAAATATATAATCATAAATGTAGAATTTGTTTATATACGAGTATATATCATTTATACATCGTCCCCTTTTACACCGGTTCAAAAATTGTTAGCTAGGTATTTAAAATTCGTTCAGTATAGTTTCATTTATCACGGACCCACCGAGATTCAAATTTCGAATTACTTTCGGAGAGAATCCAAGTATTCCTCTCTCGCTCTCTTGTATTCAAAATTCAATTCTCGTATTCTTTCTTTGGCGACAGCCGTCGTAAGGGTTTTGGCATATTTATACTATGATATTGTCCCCTTCAAAGTAGTCCCCATATGATAAAATACACTTTTGCCAACGTTTTTTTTTCCAATCGGCCAAACATTTGTGATAGCCTTTTTAGTTCACCCAGCGATTTTGCCTTTATCTCCTCTATGGTAGCCAAACGTTGTTATTTCAATGTACTCTTCATCTTCGGAATCAGGAAAAAGTCGCAGAGGGTTATATCAGGTGAATACGGTGGCTGCGGCATTACGATGGAGCGATTTAGCCGAAATTTCACGAATAACTAGTGAAGTGTGAGCCGATGCATTATCGTGGTAAAAAATCCAGGAGCTGTTTACCCACAATTCTGATCGTTTTCTTCGGATTGCCACACGTAAACGGCGTAAACCTCAAAAAAATCTTTGTCCAGTCATTTTTAAAATGAAAAAAACAATCGCAAATGTGCCAAAATGCGTTGTACATACTTGTCTGTTAAACACAAACTGACGATTCAATATGGCTGAAAATTGAAATGTATATCACAGTCAGTGTCGCCAACGTAAGGAAAAAAAGACGGACTCAATAAAATTAAACAGACCGCGAACAACCCTTGTATGCACATAGAAGAGGTAAAGGACGTGTGTCGAGATAGGAAAATACCCCGAAAACCTAAAAGGCGTGATAGTGTGTATGTACGCATGTAATAATACTAAATTACGAAATGAAAATGGATCTTGCACAGTGGTTAAAATAAAATTTAATGGAGATGGTTCAGTAACGTTAAAGGAATGAATGCTAAAAGATACACAAAAATAATCTATATAAGTAGTATAAAAGGTACGAAAACTTTGGGAAGATCTAGAAAAACATGGCACAACCAAATTAAACAAATTTCGAAAGAAAGAAGAGTGAAAAGGCTTCATATAATAGGAAAATATGCATGGCAAGGTTTATGGGCGTGGCAGAAGCGCAAGGTGCGTGCCAGTATAGAATGAAGTTGGGGTCTGTTCTCTCTACCTTCCCAAATTGAGATATGACATAATGATGATAATGAAGCGAAAGACGTATGTCGTGATAGAGTTATTAACACCATGGACCTCGGGTGCGCTATGTCCCAATCCACCGGCAAAGTAGACGCTTCCGAAGGTTGTGCGGACGTGGCAAAAGTGAGATCTGTGTGCCAGAATATAATGAAATGGTGCTGCTTACCCCGATAGGGACATGGTGTGATGTTTTTATTTTCAAAATTAACGGAATTACGAGTATCTATTGAATATTTATAATGATTTGTTTTTGCCGTTTCAAGATTCTTGGTTGTCGCGATTTTGACTTTTCGGGATTTTTGACTTATTGGGATTTTCATTTGTTGGAATTTTGACTCATTGGGATTTTCATTTGTTGGAATTTTGACTTGTTGGGATTTTCATTTGTTGGAATTTTGACTTATTGGGATTTTCATTTGTTGTAATTTTGACTTGTTGGGATTTTCATTTGTTGGAATTTTGACTTGTTGGGATTTTGATTCGGAGTTTTCCTGTCGATATTTTGATACTCTGATTTAAAACATACGAGTATGTTAAAAATAAAACAAAACAATCACCCTTCACGCCGTCACTCCTACCTTCACGTCGTCACTCCTACCTACTCGTACAATTGTTCAAATTGACGTAAAAATAAATATTAATACTGTTTATAAATATAAGCACTAGCGTTAAAAAAATTACGTAAACACTATCATTGGCCGATCACAACGGAATGACACGTTTTTTTTTTGTTGATCACAACAAATATATACGAGTATTATGATTTTAGAATCGAGATAATTTAGATACACTCGCGTTCATACGCCTTCTCAACTCAACTTTAGATAACTGATATCGCCGAGCGATGCGGCTGAATATTATCGAACACAATCAATTTTTTTTATCGCTAATTATAATTAATGATCTTACTTATCAGATTTTTCTCTGTTATTACCAAGAAATGCGTTTGCGAAATTATTTATTATTTTAAATACTGTTTTGGGAAAAAAATATTGTTATTTCTGGACTAGAATGCTTGATTTTTTTTTTAGATAATACTGGGCGGTGTTTCGTTCACTCGACGAGATTCACAGCATCTGAAACAAAGAAAAAGGAAATTTTCAGTAAAAAAAAATTACTTAAAATGCCAGTACATAAAGAAAAAGAAAACTGCCAATAAACAAATAAAATGTTAATTGCCAGTAAACAAAGAAAACGGACACTGTAAGTAAACAAATAAAAAGGAAACTGTCAGTAAACAAAGATAAAGTAAACTATATATTGTTTATAGTTAAGGCATTAACATTGTGGGGTTTAACCTGTACACCGCGTTAAAAATCAAATTCCACGAATCCAGTGCGCGGCACAATTTCCGCGTTTTTTAATTTCTAAGTTTAAACGCGTGTTTTGTTTAGAACCACTGATATTTGATTACAACACCAAGTAAACATGACATTCAAGTAATTTTTGTGATAATAAATAATAGTCATTACTCTTAAGGAGACTCATTAAATAAAGGAGATAAACTAAACATTACGTAAAATACACAAAGGAATGCTACAGATCAAATCACAGGCGTTTGTGCTTCCCGCGAGGAACACGTTAAAGAAATTGTAATTAGTTTTATCAAACATTGTTTATTCCACTTTTTGTAACGGTATAACCCTTACCGGTTTCAAGACTTTCACCTCATCTTCAGGGGAGCACAAACAAGACTCAGTCTCAAGCCTTGAAACCGGTAGGGTTATACCGTTACAAAAAGTGGAATAAACAGTGTTTGATAAAACAAATTGCAATTAAGTAAACTGTCAATAAACAAAGGAAACTGCCAGTAAACAAACAAAAAGGAATTTTTCAATAAACAAATAAAAGGAAACTGTCGGTAAACAAAGATAAAGGAAACTGTCAATAAACAAATTAAAAGGAAACTGTCAGTAAAGTAAGAAAAAGCCAAAAGTATAATTTCAAAATAAATAAAGAAAAATAAAATTACCAGTTACACATTTCGCATTGTTCCTATTGAAGTAGGAATAGAGTTGTTTTTTAACTACAATAATATTTTATGGTTGTAATTAATAACCATGGTTATTAGCAGGTGTCTCGGTAATTGTATTTTTTTATAATTTAACCACATAACTAATACGGTTGGGCATGTAGAAGAAATGAATGAAGAAAGATTAACAAAACAAATATAGTGGTTGGGAGGATGGTTGAATCAAGTGAATGCAAAGTTTGAAAGAAGAAACAAAGGAGCAAAAAAATGGGCCTAGTCAATGAAGACAACGTCTTCAATTATATAATACAACTAAAATAATGATTCTATTGTTTACAACGAAAGTTTTAGTACAGTAAAACCCACCAAGCTGTACTTTATACAATGAAGCTTTTAGTACAGTAAAACCCACCAGGTTGTAATGTATAAAACGAAAGTTTTAGCACAGTGAAACCCACAAGGTTATGCTGAAAGTACAGTAAAGAAAGTTTTTTAGATCAGTTAAATCCGCCAGGTTGTTTTGTTTAACACTTTCTATGTAAACAGTACAACCTGGCGCCCTGATTGCCATGTGGCATTATCTTGCAACCAACCAGAAAGACGCCTTATGTGAAGATCAGACTGAAATCCTTTTTTTTTTAAATCTGTTCTCCAACGGGAATCGAACCTGAAACTTCCGGGTTGGAAGACAGACCTCTTAAAAGCTAGGCTACAGAAGGTCGTCACTGTGTTGTACTGAAAGCACGATGGATGTTGTGTTGAACACGTGGTGTTGAAATTACAGTACAACCTACAAGATTGCAATGTACAAAACGAAAGTTTTAGAACAGTACCACCTACTGGATTGTAGTACGCCAAAATCCACCAGGCAGAATTGTATACAACACAAAAAAAACTAGTACAGTTAAACCCACCGGGTTGTAGTACACCAAACCTACCAGATGTATTTGCATGAGGACTTTTCTGCCAATATACGAGTATAATAGTTGGATCGATGGAAAAGTTGGATCATACTCGTACGAGTATACTGGCTGGCTTATCAGTCGCACTCCTGTTTCAAACATTCATAACAAACCAATGTTGGATCACATACTGGCTGGCTCATCAGTCGCACTCCTGTTTCAAACATTCATAACAAACCAATGTTGGATCACATACTGGCTGGCTCATCAGTCGCGCGCTCCTGTTTCAAACATTCATAACAAACCAATGGCATGCTTTAAAAAGGGATTGAAAAAACTCGTAATTTTTAGTCAGTAAAATAATGTGTTTTATTACTGATTTTTCTTTCCGCTGTCCCTTCATTTTACTTTGATTGATGATATCTCATTTTTACTTTTGCTACGAGTATATTTTTCATAAATTTCATTAAGATGAATAATCAGTTCAGTTCAATCCCATCTCCACCCACGCTGTTAATGGGGGCAAAATAAGTCCCTATCCAGCGCGATCTACACTAGAAGATCTAAATCTTCTTTATCTTTTTTTATGAGCGCAATGTCACGAAGAAGTGACGAAGAAAGAACTGCCCAAAAGGACTCCTCCGGTAGTGACACACCTAAATGTGAAAAGAATAGTAGTGACGACTGACTCATGGTCCGACATCACGGGAAAAGGGAAATGACTCGCAGTGCAGTTTTTTTTTTTCCTTCTTATAAAGTGGCTTGGAGTGGTTTGACGTCCAAGCTCGTAATAGCCTGGAGTTCAAACAGCCCAGGAAGTTGCCAGTACTTTTACAGAAAATTTCAAATGCAACAAAATGATCCTTTGACGCCACTAGATCCCAACAGGTTGTGCTGAAAGTACAACAAACCCCACCATGTTGTACTGTATAGAACGAAAGCTTTGTACGATACAAAATTTACAATAAATTATTACGCGCCACCATCGATTCGATAGTGTCCATATTACGAGAGGAGATATGACACCAATTCACCTCGATCCCGTCAGACAATACAGCTGTAATTGCATTAACTGAAATGACTACAGACAACAAACCCATGACGCATCCTTCCTGCGCCCGCACACTAGATACCGGCCAATAAAGTATACGAGTAGATTGTCCACTAGGTCAGTGCTTGTCAAACTTTTTCATATTACGCCTTTCATTAACTCTTTATGCCAGGCAGCAAACATACGGAGCTTTGACAGTGTTTGATCCCTGAACTGTGCCGTCAGTCTCAGCAGAATTTTGGCCGGTTTTACGTCCTCACGAACGAAAAACTTGATAATTATGCGTTGCGCAATCGACGGGTGCACCTCTTTCTCAGACATCGTGTGCCATACTAATAAAAGAATCTGCCGAGGCCGGCCGACCGCTTTCCCCACTCCTAATATATCCCCACCCAACACTCCTCGAGGCGGCCGCGCGCTCCGTTTAAAATTACGCGCTCTAAAACAAAAGTCTCGTTTATATTTGATCCACCCTCGTATGTTATATAAATAAAAATTACAGTAGAATTTGTAAAAAAAATAAAACGAATTCACAATAAAACACAATAACGTTTTCTCTGTTCTCTCTGCCTACTCTGGAAGGGACAAGGCGCGAGGATATGTATTTATATATAGGTATGTTTAAAATGCAAATTCGCAGAATTTGCTCCCAAGTTTTATTTTGAAAGGCGCCATCTGCGTTTATCATAATATAAATAGGCCAAAACCCGTACGGTTGTCGCCAAAGAAAGAATACGAGAATTGAATTTTGAATACAAGAGAGCGACAGAGGAATACTTCGAAACGGATTGAAATTATACTGAACGAACCAGTGTAAAAGGGGACGATGCCAGTTTATTTTGAATTGTAATTAATTAAATAATTCATTTATTTCCTATTATATTGAACCTTATAATTACTTGTGTTTACTACTTCGAAACAGATTGAAATTATACTGAACGAACCGGTGTAAAAGAGGACGATGTCAATTTATTTTGAATTGTAATTCATTAAATAATTCATTTATTCCCTATTATATTGAACCTTATAATTACTTGTGTTTATTTATCTTATGCTCTTTTTTTGAATGCGGCTTAATTATATGTGGCTTTTTCAAGATGTCGGGAACACGAAAACATTAAAGTCAATATATCTGAAACAAGTCTTCAAGGAAAACTTTATCAACGATTTAAATTGAACAACAGTAATGTTTATATACAAAACATCGTGTATAAAGAGATTTTTGAGAATTAAATAATTCATCAATCAAGATGATGTACCTTTTTTATTTTAAACTTTAAACATTAATGAACCCAAAAAACTTTAAGCTGATCTTGCTCCATTCGGTATTTCAAAAATGTATAATTTGTTTTACTTCCGTGAATATTTCACGGGTTGCAACTAGTTATTTATTACTATAGTTCGGAAATTCTAGGATGAGTCCTGTGACAGCTCACAAATTTGCCCCAATACAACCTTATGTAATGTATTTACCTAAATAACTTGCTATTTATTAGAATTGAGGCTTATATTAAAGTTGATAAAATGATTAAAATTACTGAACATCGTTAAAAGGTTGTATTGGGGCAAATTTGTGAGCTGTCACAGGACTCATCCTAGAATTTACGAACTATAGTAATGATAAAAACACTGTTTCGCATTAGTAGGTACATTGTTGCAAAAGGAATTATAATTACTATTGCTGATTTACCGATTGACGAATATTGTTGTTGCCACCGTATCTAAAATTCTGAAAAATTTCGGTCATTAAATTCCCCTTCGAGAGAAGTATCTGGTCTAATTTCAATCAATTCTTCTCATGCGCAATATGCTCATTTGAACAACATGAGTTACATATATTATGTCGTATTTTTTCTAATAAATAGAAAAATAATTTATAAATATTAATACGTTAGATCTTATTTTTCAAAATACTAAAATATTTCGCGGTTCTCTAGCGGAAGTTCCACTGGCCCTAGTATGAGAAACACTGCACTAGATTTTACACGCTACGGCAAAGAAGCAACCGTCAAATGTATAGCGCGATATAAAACAATCTGCAACGGGGCATTGACCCCAAGTCCCCGTGCTCCTTCGTAATAATAAAAGGGCAATCAGTATAACACTGTTTAGAGAGCAGACTCTCCAGTCGCTATCTAAATTAGTACAGGTACAACGCTGTTTAGAGAGCAGGCTCTCCAGTCGCTATCTAAATTAATACAGGTACAGCGCTGTTGACAGAGTAGACTCTCCAGTCGCAATCTAAATTAGTACAGGTACAGCGCTGTTTAGAGAGCAGACTTTCCAGTCGTAATCTAAATTAGTATATGTACAGCGCTGTTTAGAGAGCAGACACTCCAGTCGTAATCTAAATTAGTACAGGTACAGCACTGTTTAGAGAGCAGACTCTCCAGTCACAATCTAAATTAGTCTAAAAACTGAGTCAGTTTAAAAAATAAACCTACGATCAACTTATTAAAAAAAACTTAAATACAAATTAGAACCATCTAAAAAAAACCAAATCAGTCTCAAAACTGAATAAAACTTAATCGAAATCAGCATAAAAACTTAATCACAATTAGCCTAAAAACTGAATAGAAATGAGCATAAAAACTGAAACAAAATCAGTCTAAAAACTTAATCAAAATTAGGCTAAAAACTGAATCAAAATCAAGCTAAAAAATTAATAAAAATCCCTACAATTGAATCGAAGTCAGTATAAAAACTAAATCAAAATCAGACTAAAAACTGAGTCAAAATCAGTCTATAAACCTAATCGAAATCAGGTTAAAAACTGAATCTAAATAAATCTAAAAATCTGAATCAAAATCATCTATAAACTTACCAAATCAAAAACATCATATAACGAAGAACGAATGATGTCATCTTATTGGCATGTGATAATAATATGAGACGAGGAATCGAATCGTTGATTTGTTTTAGTAATCAGCTGTTTAGTTTGGTATGAACAGGTAATAAATAATTCTTAGTTTAATCATCAGTATCCGGCGTTCCATTGTATGCAGGTGGAATGCCACGCCATTGTCTGATGGAATGTGGCAGATAAAGAAGTATGGTATACGTGATATTGTGCGTACATACATACATACCAACACGTAATCTCCCTGTCGGGGTATGCAGAGAGGACAGTGCGCCAGACTTCCCTATCTCAACACACATTCTTACCCTCTTCTACAAACATACACCTTCAACGAGCTCTCTAAATTTCTACGTATCATTCTTTCAGAATATTTTATTTTTATTTATTTATTATTACACATGACAAGAAATATACATAATTTGTCAAAAAACAATAGGTAATTTGATTTGTACATAAAAATTTAATGGATCTGGGTTTGTTGCCTTTCATTTGTCGTATCCCCAGTAAATTAGGCTTTTGCCTGTATCTCACTGAGGATATTTAGCATGAAAAAATAAATCGATACTTATTTCCGATTTTTGATTACACAGAAACAAAACCCCGTTGCACGTTCTCATCAACCTGACAAACAGTGAGACTCAATTACAACTGGAAACATCATGCGAAATTAAACTCCTCACACATCATCACTCCAGGAAGACCAAAAATGTTCATCCCATAATATACCGCACACAATCATAAGAATAAAAACAAAAATATACAGAAACACAAATACAAAACAACAAGAAGAAACCCACACAAATCTTTTTCACGCGTCATTCATCCTGAAAGCCCATATAATTCACCTGATCCAACCATACTTTTCTTGGTCTTCCCCTCACACGCTTTCCACTCACATTTGAATTATATATCTGTTAGTTTTTCTTCATTCATTCATTCCACATGCCCAAACTATCTCCGGGTTTTATTCTTCATCTTACTCAATAAATCTTTTTTAATTTAAAATTTTATACAATGTAACACATCGATCAATAAGCCCCGGGACTAACTACTAAAACAACATTTGTTTGCCAAAATTCTTCTTTATTCATCAACATAGTCTCCTTCAAGAGCGATACATTCATTCCAACGCTTTCCTAAATTTTCGAGCAGAGCCCGGATAACACTTTTCAAGCCATCGCTGAGTTTGAACGGTATTTTTTCCCAATTAAAAAGCAATGTTTTATCAACACACGAAATTCGGTTTTTTCCATTGTTTTGAAAATAGCAAAAGTAGCGTCACTAAAACCACTGTGTAACTCAACGACACAATGTCGGAATGCCATGAAAGTTTGACACGTAACTTTTAAAGGTTGGTACTAACTGAGAATGGTATGGATTTGTTATTAGAGGCGCCATCTGTTGGTTAGTCCCGGGACTTAATGATCGGTGTGTTACGGTGGTATTTTATCGAAACTAAAAATGATAACAAAAGTTATACTCAAATCAGAATTTTTATTCTGAGTTACTTAATTTAAATTAAGTCTTAACATTATAAACAACCAAGTTAAGTTCAATAATATTCTTCTGCTAAATATGTCACCCGTTCAAAAGCCATCCTTTTGACACCTACATACTCCCCTGCCCTTATTAGCCATTACTCCCCTCCCCCTCTCCTGAACATATTACAAACAGAAAGATTATCATTAAATACAGAAATATATTTTTTTAAATTCTTTTTAAGAGTAGTAGATATGTATTGTACCATTTTGAAATCCTGACTCAACAGGCCATCTTTTGATGTAACTTGCCAGGTTAGCGTAGTACATTATTTTTACAATATGATGAGTTCAAGTTAGCTGATAAAAAATATTCATTTTTATGATCGGACAAAAACAATTTTTTTATCGAACGTGCAGGTTTTTTTCAGTTTTATATCTGACTCCGACTAATAGCAGGGCTATCTAGAATTGCGATACAACTATTAAAATCATAAAATATGGCAATTTGTAGTCACAGCATATAAAAAATTGGCGCAGAGTAGCTACATTTACGATTTTCAAAAAAAATCCTGTAACTCGATAAGTACGAGGCTGACCGACATAAGCTGGCATTTTCCTCGATACCTGCTTGACACTGAGTTACGGGATACCCTGTATGTTTTTTTTTTCAGAAATAACACCTGTTTAAATTAAGTTTAGTTTAACGTGTTCCTCGCGGGAAGCACAAACGCCTGTGATCTGACGACAATCCAAGTTTCAAATCTCCTTAAGAGTAATGACTTTTATTTAATATAAAAAAAATTACTTGAATGTCATGTTTACTTGGTGTTTGAATCAAATATCAGTGGTTCTAAACAAAATACGCGGTTAAACTTAGAAATTTAAAAACGCTGAAATTGTGCCGCGCACAGGATTCGAGGAATTTGATTTTTAACGCGGTGTCCAAGTTAAAAACTACAATTTTCTGTTAAATAAAAAGACTTAAATGTTGAACATGAGGAAGTTCGCCCACGTCTAAAACGGCAAGTCGAAACAATTCCCGGCCTTTCGCTTTTATAGTTTTGGATATTAAATTTTCCGCGAATAATGTTTATTTTATGGTGGTTGACCGAAACAACGAAATACCATTTATATTTATATCATACATCTATAGTATGATATAAGATTCGTTTATCGCACGTGGTTTTGTTTATTTTAGGCATTCAGTTGCTGATAACGGTTGGTATTGAATTAAGATAAGTTATATAAAACTAAATTAAGATAAGAATATGTATGGCAAAGAGTGCTATGTTGATGCTAAGCTGATCTAGAGAAACACGCACATCACTCGAGGAATGTTGATGCTAAGCTGATCTAGAGAAACACGCAGTGTGGTGGGATTAATCTCTAACTATCAAACTTAACAAATCAAAGCGTTTCAAGTAAATCATTGATCAATATGAACAAAAAGCGATAAATGTTTTATTATCAGCAAATAAATCCGTTTTTGCAAAACAATAAAACAATGGTAATTGCGAAATAATTGCCTTAATTAAACAATTGCGTCACCAGATCAACAATCGAGGAAGATTGTGAGGCGGTATCCAGGGTCCATGCAAGATATCCTGGCGCTCAGCTGGTGGGAAAGAGAAAGGATCGAATTTTTATATCTTAAGTTGTATATTTAGTCATTACGGAAAGTCTATAGATATCAGATATCCACTTCATTTTATCCTGACATACATATTTTATTACGTCCACATCCCCTTAGCACGCATCCCTTCTCATTTTATTACGTCCACATCACCTTAGCACGCATCCCTTCTCATTTTATTACATCCACATCACCTTAGCACGCATACCTTCTCATTTATTACGTCCACATCACCTTAGCACGCATACCTTCTCATTTTTAAGACTTTTCACGCTTTACTCTTCAAAATATGATTAATTTAGTCGGTGGTCATCATTTGATTATTGGAAGGGATATTTTTACAGTATTCTTCCATAACGAACTCATCTTGGGGCGCAAAACCTTTTGTCTTTCGAATCTCAGGACTGGCCTTGTGATAATCAATTGGCGAATACGCCTGCCCTGTCTGGAATAGATCGAGTCACGCTGGTGAGGATGATGTGGCCCTGAATGAGACATGCCGTCTAGTCTGATGATTGTCTTAAACCAGCCGCACTAAATAAGGTACACGATCTCGCCGGCATTATTTCCCCAAAAATCAGAAGGCACAGGAAGCAGTCCTGAGTGATCCAGCCAACTGGATGACCCCAGACAATATTTGCATAACCACTAGCTTCAAGTATCTAGGTTGAAATCCAGCCACAGATCAATGAAGACAATTTAGCCTCCGGAACAACCATCTACTATTTTGCTTGGATACACGAATGGAGAGGAACTTCAGCCCCCAGCAGGTGGATTTTGCCTGTAGAAGCATTGCCACTTTGCTGTAACTGCTCTGGACAACCAGGAAATCTCTTGACAACTTCTGAATAGAGATCGAAAAAGTTTCATTAATTCGTACAATAAGAACAAAATATGTATATACAAGTAAAACACCATTGCTTGCTGAAGTTGTCTCCTACCTCCCTCCACCCACAATCCCCAACCCGATTTTTGTATGTCGGCACAAGTTAGAACACAATTCAGACTTGTTTGTACCCCCCTGATGACGAGGTGAAAACCTTGAAACCGGTAGGGTTATACCGTTATATAAAGTGGAATAAACATTGTTCGAGTAACAAATTACAATATTATATTATAATTTGCATTACGGCAACTCCCTCTAAGCAATAAGAAAGATGTCTATGAGGCCTTAAGTGAAAACCATACTGAAATTATTTTTTTTAATCTGGTCCAAAAGGAATCGAACCCGCAACTTCCTAATCAGAAGGCCAACGTCTCACCAACTAGCCCACGGAGGTCGTCGATTATTTCTGGTTCATGTTTAACGTTGTCTCCTTTTATTATGCTATCAATAAAAATATATATCTTTGTTTCCATTTTCTGTATCCCCTTTTTTTCAAACATATTTGTTGGATATGTTAACATTTAGCAAATACTCCTTGGGCGAATATGCACCAAAAATAAAAAAATAATAAATGTCGGTTCAGATGTCTAAATTACAAAGTTTTTACAATGAGACAGGATCAAGACTTAATAAATCATCTAATTTTGAACCTGATAAATTCGGATAGCGGGAAAATAAATTGGGATAGTGAGAAAATAAAGTCTGATTGAGAAAAAATAAATATATAGAAAAGGTTTGGAATCCCTATAGATTCCGTGACGTGGAATTTTATTGATGTGGGGGCAAAACGCTATTATCTTGAATAATTGAGCGACGGGAGGGGAGTACGGGAGTCGAGGCTCCAGCGTCAGCAATCCTTGGCCCTGGCCCTGCCGCCCCTGGTAACCCCAAGTTATTGTGGTGTACATCCACATTAGAACATTTCATATACGAATACACGTCTTGTCAGCGTGCCGTGCCCTTGCTGTGTTTATTAAAAATGTATTATTACAAATTACAGGTTTTACAACGAATTATTTGTAAAACTGCTTCACAGTTTTTCGGCGATTGGATTTGCTACATTAAAATAATAATAATAATAAAAGATAAATTCATAAAGTTCAGTTCAGTTTGATCCCACCACCACCACCATCCACGCTGTTATGTGAGTTCCCATCCAACGCGATCTACACTACAGTTTGATCCCACCACCATCTACGCTGTTATGTAAATTCCCATCCAACGCGATCTACACTACAGTATGATCCCACCACCATCCACGCTGTTATGTAAGTTCCCATCCAACGCGATCTACACTACAGTTTGATCCCACCACCATCTACGCTGTTATGTAAATTCCCATCCAACGCGATCTACACTACAGTTTGATCCCACCACCATCTACGCTGTTATGTAAATTCCCATCCAACGCGATCTACACTACAGTTTGATCCCACCACCATCTACGCTGTTATGTAAATTCCCATCCAACGCGATCTACACTACAGTTTGATCCCACCACCATCTACGCTGTTATGTAAATTCCCATCCAACGCGATCTACACTACAGTTTGATCCCACCACCATCTACGCTGTTATGTAAATTCCCATCCAACGCGATCTACACTACAGTTTGATCCCACCACCATCTACGCTGTTATGTAAATTCCCATCCAACGCGATCTACACTACAGTTTGATCCCACCACCATCTACGCTGTTATGTAAATTCCCATCCAACGCGATCTACACTACAGTTTGATCCCACCACCATCTACGCTGTTATGTAAATTCCCATCCAACGCGATCTACACTACAGTTTGATCCCACCACCATCTACGCTGTTATGTAAATTCCCATCCAACGCGATCTACACTACAGTATGATCCCACCACCATCCACGCTGTTATGTAAGTTCCCATCCAACGCGATCTACACTACAGTTTGATCCCACAACCACCACCATCCACACCGTTATGTAAGTTCCCATCCAACGTGATCTACAGTAGAAGATCGAAATCTTCTTATTTTTTTTATAAGCGCGCGACGTCACATAGTGGCGAAGAAAGAACTGCCCAAAAGGACCCATTCTCCGGTGGCGACACACCTAAGTGTGAAAAGAAAAGTGGTGATGACTGACATATTTTCCGACATCACGGGCAAAGGAAAATGACTCGCAGTGCAGATTTTTCTTCTTCTTATAAAGTGGCTTAGTAACCTAGAGTTCAAACAGCCCAGCAAGTACTTTCACAGAAAATTTCAAATGCAGCAAAACTATCCTGTGACGCCACTATTGTAGATTGTCGAACGTTGATTTTTGAACGTTGAAATTGTCGAACGTTAATTTTTGTTGTTTTCACTCAAAACATGTGGAACCCATGCGCCGAACTTCTGGACTTTTCCCATTGATTTAAGATGGCGGTATACAGTCATGTGACTACAATTCATCTGCTCAGCCAATTCTAACGGTGGTTTGAAGGGGATCTTCATGAATAATATGGTTTAAGCGGTCCTCATCGAAGTCCACTGGTCGTCCAGAACGCTCCATGTTTTTCAGATCGAAATTACCGTCTTTGAAACGCAAAAACCATCGACGAGCTGTCCTTTCATTCATAGCATCTTCATCGTACACTTCTCAAATATTGCGATCAGCTTTGGCAGCTTTATTCCCTCGATTGAACGCGAACAGAAAGAGGTGTCGAAAATGCTCACTTTCGTCTACTTGACATTCCATTTTGAAGGATTGTAATCAAATAAAATAATATATGTAACGTAAAAGCAAACACAATATCTTGTAGAGCAGAAAATTTTCTTTCGAATGACGTATAACATTTAACATTTTGTTTTACTTTTGGTGCTCATTTTTAAATTGGAAATAAACGGACACAACTTATGTTAACACCCAATATATAAATTAAGCTAGAGTTGATGCAAGGAAAGAATTTAAATGTCTGTCTTCCACGGAGGAGGACAACCAACGATGTTGTCAAGTCGACAACTGTCATTGACACAAATCTTCGTCTGTAAAAACATAAGCCAAATTATTAAAAAAATATAATAAAAACGATAACACGTGTTTCATAAGTTATGCGTCCTATTGTCCAGTCCTGGCACGCAACGCAAGTCCCGTGAGGGGGGCTTGTCTATGGTTATAATTTAATCAACAGCCAATTTATAACTGAAATTGAATAGTAGCAATAGATAAATAATGTAACAATTGATATTCTGAGCCACCTGGTATTTTAATATTTAATATTTTCTTCCGAAATCAAAGGGTAAAACGACATTGCTTCAATATTCTCTGTTGTTTCCTGTTAAATTACAAGGAACCTTTTACAATTCATTAATAATAGTTTTATAAAGAACAAATTTTCCTCAAGGGTACTCAAACATGTCAATAGCAATTCGTTGACGACAGTTTCACGCTGTAGTTTATCAATCGTGAGAATGCAACAATTGGTGCACTTCTTATCTGGTTAGGAGTTAACAATGGAAACTACAGTAAAAAAACTATAATACGAGGTGTATCCAGAAAGTAAGTGTACTGAGGCTCTCACGACCGGATGGATTTTATTTTCGACATGTTGGCTATACTTCCGTGTAGCCTGACCCTTCCCCTCCGCAACGAGACCGGTTCGAGGTCAGTACGTTGAGTCGAGGTCGAGGTTCGAGGTCAGTACAAGTGTCGACGCGACAACACGTTTAGTGAAAAATGTCAACCCAATCTCCCGCCAAGTGCGAAATTTCGTAAAAAGGCAAGAGTTTTTGAGGCGCTGCAAACTTCATGGAGATGAATTTCTCCGCTCCATCGTTACTGGAGATGATACTTGGGTTGCACACTACACGCCTGAAACCAAAAGGCAGTCTCAACAGTGACGTCACACCTCTTCACCCTCCGCCAAAAAGTTCAAAACCACAATTTCAGCCAAGAAAATCATGGCATCCGTGTTTTGGGACTGTCAAGGCATAATTTTAATTGAATATATGCCTCAAGGGGAGACCAACTCAACTCTGCAAGATACTGTGAGACCCTAAAAAAATTGCGGAGGGCGATTCAGAACAAGAGGAGAGGCATGCTGACAAAGGGAGTCTACCTGCTGCATGACAATGCCAGACCACACACGGCCAACGCCACGAAGTAACTGCTCGCCTCGTTTAAATGGGATGTCCTGAACCATCCCGCGCATTCCCCTGACCTAGCACCTTCAGATTATTATCTCTTTACCTCCCTGAAGCTGTACATGGGTGGAAAAAGGTTTTCAACCGACGAGGAGCTAAAGGAGGAGGTGGAGAAATGGACGGAGGGGTTGGCGGGAAACTACTTCGAGGAAGGCATCAAAAAGTTGATACCCCGCTTCACCACCTACATTGAGAGGAATGGCGACTATGTCGAAAAATAGCTTACATATGTACTACGGTAACCACGTAATTTTTTTGTTTAAATAAAAAAAATTGTAACCTACAAAAATTCAGTACACTTACTTTCTGTATATACGAGGCATATACAGAAACTTTGCAAAGCAAAATTTGAAAATTAAGCTAAGGAAACAATAATGTTATACATATCATTATACTCGTGGTACAATATGCCTGCAGCCTTGCACAAAATATTGACGCACGGTGCTGAGATCATCGATTCTTCTTTGATTCATATTGGACAAATGTCTGAAGAGACAGCAGAGGGCAAAAATAAAGAAATTAGAAAAATTAGGCAACATCACACTTTAAAAACTTCGCGTGTTAGGACTAATTACGATTTATTTCAATATTTATTCATTTCTTCTGATCTGTAACATACTCGTATATGTCTTATTAGAAAAATACCCAAAAAAGTTAAACATGCGATTTTCCAATGTTATTAAAAAAAAGTAATTTTTGTATATTTTTTTCAAAGTTGTAAGTATTAAGTTTTTAACGTTTCTAAATTTGTCTGTAATTGTGGTGTATTTGATAAATTAAAATGTATTTGTGGTGTATTTGATAAATTAAAAACCTATTATTAAATTAAAAACCATTTGTTTATATTTCCTAAGCCTCTAGTTATTAAAATGTAAAATAAAAATGTCAAATGACATGAAAAATACAATAATTTTGCCCCTCTAGATTGGTCAATCCGAATACTGTGCGGCGGTTAGTAATACATATCGGGCTTAAGAAAGAGAATGTCGACCATAATCGGCTAACTTCGGCTTTGTAGAGCGTCGTCTCTGTCATTCATACACGTGTTCCGTCGCGATTTGGCAGTCGTCAAGCGTTCTAGGGACAGAGACGACGCTCTACAAAGCCGAAGTTAGCCGATTATGGTCGACATTCTCTTTCTTAAGCCCGATGTGTATTACTTACCGCCGGGTACTGTATATTTCTTTGTGTTATTCCAAGCCGAGTTAGGAGGTAGAAACACTTGTAGCTAGAATAAATGAAATTAGTGGAATGACAAAGTAATTTATCGTTAAATATTCTAATACGGATTTACACAAAGTTAAAGTTAAAACCTTCGATAAATAATGACTGTGTTTTGGTATATTCCCTTTGACAGAGGAATACGAGTAATGAAGAGTGATTGGACGTCTCTACCATGCAACGAATGACTAATGCGGATGTTAATGTGGTTAGAATAGTACTATATATCTGATAACACGGATTCGGAATTCGCAAAAACGTGTAAATGCAAAATCCGAATGTTTCCAAATATAGAAAGAGATAAAATACTTTTTATTAAGACACTGCCATTCAAACTTTTTCGTCTCACTGCGCCCTTCGTGTATATGGTAGATACATTTAATTATTCAGGGCGCACCAAAATATCATAGCAATTGTGTTACGGGTGACTCTATTGTTCACCACACTATTTATACAATCTTGGAAAACAGGTCTTTTATAGACAAATCTTTAAGTGAGTTAGCTGTTACACACCAGCAAACTATACATTATATTTTTAATGCTATTTTTTTAACAGTGAACCTTTTATTGTATTAACTGAATTCATTGTATTGACCGCTTATTTATTGTCATGATTTTTTTTATTAAATTTATACGTATAAGGATGTGGGCTGAAAAAACATCTGATGTTTTCGTAGCTCGGCTCGTCCTCTATTGGGGGGGTGCATCTCGTCTGGGGAGATGTAATGAGACGAGGTCAGGACTTTGATAGCTTCTCTTTAAATGTATTTTCTTCAACATTATCAAAAAATATATACGTAATTTTAGGATGTATGAGTGGCGAAGTGCCAAACCAGCCTATGCAACGAATATGTTGAAATGAGATCATGGAGCTCAAAGTCTATGGGTTATTATAAATCAAATGTTGTGTAATTAATGGTTTTTATTCATTGAACAGATACAGTCTAAAACTATTACAATAAAAATTTTAAAAAATGTATCTACTACCTTGATCAAACAGTTTTAGGTCAGGCCACCGTGTGGCGCTGTCAGTCACCCTATTGGAATTCTTTTTTTTTGTTAGGTTACCACATCTACCATTGACACTTCCCTTTAAATTTCAGCGTCATAGCTTGACATTTGTAAAAGTTACGCTGTACTGAGTACATCTACATTTGTGCGTGTTTTCGATTTTTTACAAGTTTGAAAATGGCATCAACTGTGCATCAACGAGTTTGCATTAAATTTTGTGTGAAAAACGGATTTAACGGTCCGCAGACCTTGGAAATGTTAGAGAAGTGTTTTTCGGTGGCACGAACGCTTCAGAAGTGGTCGTGAGTCGGTCGAGGATGACGAACGCAGTGGCAGTCGAAAACCGATGAAAACATCGATAAAATCAAATAAATGTTGGTCGAAAACCGCAAATTGACCACCAGAGAGCTGGCAGAGGACTTGAACATCGCTTATGGATCCGCTCAAGACATTTTGATTAATGATTTGGGCCTCAGACGTGTCGCTGCAAAACTGGTGCCGAAAGACCTCAATTTCATGCAAAAAAAAAGACCGCGTTGAAATCGCGAAAGACATGATTTCCATGAGTTTTTGACCAAAAACAACACGAATACTGTCCAGCAGCCTTCGAATTCACCTGATCTGGCTCCCTGCGACTTTTTCCTGTTCCACCAAACTAAAAAACCGCTTCGCGGAATGCGTTACAGCACCCGAGAGGATATCATGAAAAAATCGAAGACGGCTCTGATGGACATACCGAAAATTGAGTACCAGCGGTGTTTCGAGGATTGGATCAAGCGCTGGCGTAAATGCGTTGCAGTCGATGGGGAGTGCTTTGAAGGGAATCATATCGATTTTGATGAATAAACTTGTATAGTATTTTCGATTTTATGAATAAAATCCTAAAACTTTTTGATCAACGTAGTACGAGTATTATAATGTTATGACAAGATTATTTGATGATTAAAGTTTTTTTGTTCGAACGAAAATCGCTATGCCAAAAAAAATTATAGATGGCAGCAGTAGTACCATTAAGAATTTTGAAGTAAAGGCACTTCTGGCTTATAAAGAAACGTTATGTGACTCAAATTTTAACACTAACGCATTTTTGGTTTTGTTGGATAGGCTGGTTTGGCTCTACGCCATTCATATGTACTTGTATTTATGAACATATTGGAGCAGACCAGCACGATTTTTTTTAAATAATAGATATGACCGAAGTCGTAGGTATCCTTATACCCCCGAATACGAGGCGGAAAAAATGCCTGTGTCATTCGGCGATCTTTCGCACGGAAATCCACTGCGTAAACAAACGACCATACATATTTCTGTCGTTAACAAATTGCTATTGGCACAATTCAATTTTAAAAGGTTCCGTACCTTAGTCCGGGTTTCTTGAAGCCGGAGTGTGGAAACCAATTTGAGTCAATATATCGGGAGCATCGACGATATTGTGAAACATCAAATCGCATATAATCCTTTCAGATAAGTTATTTAACGAGTTATAGTCAAGCATCAACCGGAGCATGCCAGGTGGGCTGCCGAGACGAATGTTGATATATCAGAAACGTATTCTAAACCCTTATCAACACGTTCACTGCGTCGAACACGGCTCCCGTGTCCATACAAAATAGCCTTGAATGTTGAGTGCACTCATAAACGTCTCCCGATAAGGATTCGTCGCCGGTTTCATGTGTTTTGAAGACACGAAGGAATACACTTGTATATGATGTTTCAATAGAAAGTAGAATTTGATTTTTAACAAAGTTATGGGTTTTCAAAAATTCGCGAATTTTCAGCATGTCTGTATGACATTTTGTACGCAGTGAACGTGTTAAGGAATGAAACTACTTCTGCAACCTAGTTGGTAAGACGCTTGACTTCACCATTTTTAACCTTTCCCTTCCTGTGCTAAAAAATCCGCGCGTTCCGGTGCTGTGTATTCAATACACATGTAAAACTGAGCGATTTAAAATCGAAAAAATAAGAATATTCATAGCCAATCGCTTGAATTAATGAAATTTGAAGTCAAAAGTGATAATAATTTAAATTTATTGTAATTTATTTTTATCAAACACTGTTTATTCCACTTTTTTGTGACGGTATAACCCTACTGGTTTCAAGGCTTTCATCTCATCTTCAGAGGAGCACAAACAAGACGTCTTAGTCTTGTTTGCGCTACCCTGAAGATGAGGTGAAAGCCTTGAAATCGGTAGGGTTATACCGTTACAAAGAAGTGGAATAAACAGTGTTTGATAAAAATAAATTACAATGTCTTTAAACCTCCACAACGTTAATGCCTTAACTATAAACAATTAAATTTAATTGCTGAACACATGAAAAAACATTAGCCGACGTTCCCAAAACGGGCGAAGAGACCACATCAAATGGATGCACGCGAGCTACTGAAGCGAGCGAACTGAGATTCTAACATATTTCTTGCGTTCCCATATACCGAAGTAAAGTGAGACGTGAATAGCGTTGCTTCCTCACCCATAGCGGTTTTTTAGAATGAATATACCTACGTCACACACTGGCAAACGTTTGATTGCATTGGTGAATTTATTACCGATTTTCACATAATATCTCTGATGTGGCCGATAAGTGCTAATTATTATTAATATTATTTTTTCATTCAATGCGTAAATGTATTACGGAGGAATACCTAAAATCTGAACCCAGTATTTATTATATTTATAGAGATATTAAAGTTTTTAGAAGCAATGTGTACTAGTTACACATCACAGGGAAGGAAGGGTTAAAGAAGTTTATTTGACCGTTGAAATAACATAAAATAAACTGCTGGGTTTTGGCATTTATAAACGTATTTGTATAGTATTCCTTAGTTCGCCTTACTATTACCGGCTATTTCCGGATGTTTAAAGAACACTATCTGGAAAACAAGCATATGAACATCCAAAGCAAGGTGAGGATATACAAGACCTGTGTCCGCCCCATAATGACATACAGCATAGAGTCCAGAGCCGACACTGTCAAAACCAAAAATCTCCTTCGAACCAGCGAAATGAAGGTACTCAGGAGTATCGCTGGCAAAACCCTTCGTGATAGAGTACGAAACACAGAAATCCGAAGGACGTGCGAAGTTGAAGATATTGTCAGATGGGGACGACAGAGAAGGTTCTGGAACGAACACGTATCCAGAACGGCGGAACCAAGAGCCGTAAGAATGGCCAGGGACAGTATCCCCCAAGCAAGCAGACCTCCAGGACGACCTCCCAAAAGATGGAAAGACAGCTGGCAGTCGACGTCACAAGAGGCAAACAATGATGCAGGACCATAACAGGCCTAAAATAAGATGAAGAAGAAGAAGAAGTTCGCCTTACTGTGGCGCTGTATTGTGATTTAAAAATAAAATAAATCACAATATGTCGCCACATTGGCGCGGAAATGAGGCGTTACTTTCGTTTCGGCGATGTCACCGCAGGTGTATTCTGAATACTAATCACAGCGCCGACGTCACTGTCAGCCTGCTTTAGGATTGGGCCCATCACATTAGCGATGCAACACAAGTCCGTGCTCATTTAGACATTTTAAGGACACTCGATGTATCAAATGTGTGACCATCAATTTTTCCCTCTAAGCTGCGCGGCTACGCGGCCGCACAACTCATTCAACGTTGCCGCGCACTACACAGAATCTTCCATACATCATTCTTATAAAATAAATTAACATACATACCAGGTCTGTACCTATGAAACCGGATTTTTTTTATAGAAAATACACATTTATTGTATGAAAATGGTAAAAAATATTTTATTCAAAGTATTGCCCATCGCTAGCTACACATGTTTCCCATCTCTCTGGCAATTTGTGGATGCCACGCCAAAAAACCTCTTGCTCTCGCAGGCAAACCAATCATCGAGCCATTTTCGTAAGAAGTGAAGCGCTGCTCAGCAAGTGCGTGTCCCATCGATGCAAATAAGTAGTAATCGGATGAAGCCAAGTCTGGTGAGTAAGCCGCATGCGAAAGTATTTACCAACTTAACGCTTCAATCGTTTCCTTGACCGGTTTTGCTGTGTTTCTCACAAATTATTTGAAGAAAAACGTTTTTCGAATAATTTGAGATGTGTTAACTTGTTATCCATACATAAATATCATCACGCCGTATTCCTTACGGGTAGACAGAAAGAACAGATCTCCAAACTCTTTTATCCAACCACACAGCTTTCACTTTCTCCACATTCATACATCTCGTTATGCACAATCTTCGATTATTCACACTTATCACTTTACCTTTTTTCAAAATCTGATCTATTTGGTCAAGCTATGATTTCCTCGGTCTACCTCTCCGCGCACACCTTGCACTTCTGACTTCTTGTCGTCGTTACTGGGCCTCGTAATCGAGGATCCCCTCACAATTCCAACGTCAATTCAATTGGACAGCGTTTCTTGTGAGTAAGTTGTTGGACACCAGCAAACTCACCTGTCACACCGCTGAACTTGATCCGATGGTTTTTTATCTTTATTTTGAAATAATTAATATGACCGAAGTCATAGATGTTTCTTGTGAGTGGGTCGTTGGACACCAGCAAACTCACCGGTCACATCGCTGTACTGGATCCGGTGGATTTTTATTTTTAAATAATTAATATGACTGAAGTCATAGGTATTCTTATACCCCTAAATACTAGGCGGACAAAAATACTGTATTGTATACTCGCTTAGTCATTCTTTCATCATTAATTCTCTTAACTTGCACTTTATAACACTTTCGCTGTATACAGTACAACCTGGCGGGTATATTGCCACGTGACAATCTCTTTCAACCAACCAGAAAGAAGTTAAAGAGGCCTTAAGTGAAAACCAAACTGGAATCCTTTTTTTTTAAATCTGGGTTCCAGCGGGATGCATGCATAATTGATAACTTGTTATCAATTATGCATTATAGTATATACATCACAATTATGCATTATATTATACACATCACAATTATGCATTATATTATACACATCACAATTGTGCATTATATTAGACACATCACAATTGTGCATTATATTATACACATCACAATTATGCATTATATTATACACATCACAATTGGGCATTATATTATACACATCACAATTATGCATTATATTATACACATCACAATTGTGCATTATATTATACACATCACAATTATGCATTATATTATACACATCACAATTGTGCATTATATTATACACATCACAATTATGCATTATATTATACACATCACAATTGTGCATTATATTATACACATCACAATTATGCATTATATTATACACATCACAATTGTGCATTATATTATACACATCCCAATTATGCATTATATTATACACATCACAATTGTGCATTATATTATAAACATCACAATTATGAATTATATTATACACATCACAATTGTGCATTATATTATACACATCAAAATTATGCATTATATTATACACATCACAATTATGCATTATATTACACACATCACAATTATGCATTATATTATACACATCACAATTGTGCATTATATTATACACATCACAATTATGCATTATATTATACACATCACAATTATGCATTATATTATACACATCACAATTGTGCATTATATTATACACATCACAATTATGCATTATATTATACACATCACAATTGTGCATTATATTATACACATCACAATTATGCATTATATTATACACATCACAATTGTGCATTATATTATACACATCCCAATTATGCATTATATTATACACATCACAATTGTGCATTATATTATACACATCCCAATTATGCATTATATTATACACATCACAATTATGCATTATATTATACACATCACAATTATGCATTATATTATACACATCACAATTGTGCATTATATTATACACATCACAATTATGCATTATATTATACACATCACAATTATGCATTATATTACACACATCACAATTATGCATTATATTATACACATCACAATTATGCATTATATTATACACATCACAATTATGCATTATATTATACACATCACAATTGTGCATTATATTAGACACATCACAATTGTGCATTATATTATACACATCACAATTATGCATTATATTATACACATCACAATTGGGCATTATATTATACACATCACAATTATGCATTATATTATACACATCACAATTGTGCATTATATTATACACATCACAATTATGCATTATATTATACACATCACAATTGTGCATTATATTATACACATCACAATTATGCATTATATTATACACATCACAATTGTGCATTATATTATACACATCACAATTATGCATTATATTATACACATCACAATTGTGCATTATATTATACACATCCCAATTATGCATTATATTATACACATCACAATTGTGCATTATATTATAAACATCACAATTATGAATTATATTATACACATCACAATTGTGCATTATATTATACACATCAAAATTATGCATTATATTATACACATCACAATTATGCATTATATTACACACATCACAATTATGCATTATATTATACACATCACAATTGTGCATTATATTATACACATCACAATTATGCATTATATTATACACATCACAATTATGCATTATATTATACACATCACAATTGTGCATTATATTATACACATCACAATTATGCATTATATTATACACATCACAATTGTGCATTATATTATACACATCACAATTATGCATTATATTATACACATCACAATTGTGCATTATATTATACACATCCCAATTATGCATTATATTATACACATCACAATTGTGCATTATATTATACACATCCCAATTATGCATTATATTATACACATCACAATTATGCATTATATTATACACATCACAATTATTAATGATGTCGATTTTCAATTCATACTCGATTTTTAATTAAGATAATCCAAATGATCCTTTTGATATTTCAATATCCTTTAAAAATTACTCAATGACAGCTGTTTCGGCATACAATGTTTAATCCTCAACGTATTCGCCGATATGTAGAAGATACGAGTAGCGATATGGGAGAAATAATTCAACACGGTCAGACCATTCCACTTAAGCCACGATGACGTAAATACCAGTAGTTGTCCGGTACGTTAAACAAAAGTCTGTGAATCAACAAAGGGTTAGCTATTTTTCCCACTAGCAATTTGTATAATATGTGTGTTAACAGGTGCGTATATATTTTCTAAGGCTTTATGAGTAATATCCAAGCATAACCATTAAAAATGTAGGATAGAACCATGGGTAAAATACTCGTACATACACATTACAATACAATACAGGTGTCTAGAAATATTTTACAATAAATAAATTATTACAATAAAGGTGTCTACAGTTCGAAAAATCTAGGATGAGTCCTGTGACAGCTCACAAATTTGCCCCAGTACAACCTTGTAACGATGTTCAGTAATTTTAATTATTTTATTAACTTTAATATAAGCCTCAATTCTAATAAATAGCAAGTTATTTAGGTAAATACATTACATAAGATTGTATTGGGGCAAATTTGTGAGCTGTCACAGGACTCAACCTAGATTTTCCGAACTATAGTAATATATTTTGTTCTAATTACTAAAACATATTTAGTACAATAAACGTTTCTATAAATCTCTAATATAAAGAAATTATTACAATAAAGGTGTCTAGTAATACATTTTGTACTAATTACTAAAACATATTTAGTACAATAAACGTGTCTAGAAATCTCTAATATAAAGAAATTATTACGATAAAGGTGTTAAGAAATCTTTTATGTACTAATTACTTAAATATATTTAGTACAATAAATGTGTAGAAATCTCTTAGAATAAAGAAATTATTACAATAAAGGTGTCTAGTAATATATTTTGTACTAATTACTAAAACATATTTAGTAAAATAAACGTGTCTAGAAATCTCTAATATAAAGAAATTATTACGATAAAGGTGTTAAGAAATCTTTTATGTACTAATTACTTAAATATATTTAGTACAATAAATGTGTAGAAATCTCTTAGAATAAAGAAATTATTACAATAAAGGTGTCTAGTAATATATTTTGTACTAATTACTAAAACATATTTAGTAAAATAAACGTGTCTAGAAATCTCTAATATAAAGAAATTATTACGATAAAGGTGTTAAGAAATCTTTTTTGTACTAATTACTTAAATATATTTAGTACAATAAATGTGTAGAAATCTCTTAGAATAAAGAAATTATTACAATAAAGTGTCTATAAATCTCTTTTGGACTAATTACTAATATATATGGTATATTTATTACAATAAAGGTGTCTAGAAATGTCTTACAATAAAGTTATTACAAATAAAGGTATCTAAAAATCTCTGTTGGACTAATTACTAATATAACTTTTGTACTAATTACTAATGTATTATTACTGTTCGTGTGTTTTCCAAGAACAATTTATTATAAATAAATTTAATTCATTCCTACATTCTTGAGACGTTTTATCAGTATCTTTGTAATAGGAAACGAGAATGCTACAGTCACCATCGGAGTGTATTCACCACAAACTCATTTTACACGAAAATTTATTTTTAGTTTTAATATTACAAAATAGCAGCCTATCCACAATCGTGTATGGTGTATCGACAAATAAAAATATCGACATTTAAGAAAACGTGACGTTTTTTGGTCACGTAAATTATTTTACAGCGCGCCAAAAAAGCCTGGTTAAAACTTTGCCGCGCATAAATATTTTATTCCGTACAGGAATGGTAAAGCAGGTATCCGGATTTTGGCTTTCTCCTGAATTACACATACTATTTTCGGCATCAGTTATAGTTTGTAAATAAAAAAAATCTTTTGATTTTTCTAAGGTATGCTTTCGAAAACGAAGGTATATACGGCAGATATTCTTCGCCAACCTCGTTAGATGTCTCCTTCAGCCTTGCGAAACACAAGATTCCTTTTTTTTTTTTCTAACTCACACGTGACGTCGCTCATTGGTTACCAGTGCTGTTATTCACGTTTAAATCAACCATTTATATTTTGCTACAAAATATAGTTTAAATATTTAAAAAAAAAACGATTGATCGAATAAGATAGTTAAAAAAGGCCTTGCGAAACACAAGTTTCCTTTTTTCTAACTCACACGTGACGTCGCTCATTTGTTACCAGTGCTGTTATTCACGTTTAAATCAACCATTCATATTTTTCTACAAAATATAGTTTGCTACTAAAAAAAACGATTGATCGAATAAGATGGTTAAAAAAGGCCTTGCGAAACACAAGTTTCCTTTTTTTTTCTAACTCACACGTGACGCCGATCATTTGTTACCAGTGCTGTTATTCACGTTTAAATCAACCATTTATATTTTGCTACAAAATATAGTTTAAATATTTAAAAAAAACGATTGATCGAATAAGATAGTTAAAAAAAAGCTGCGAAAAGAGTTTCCCAAACTTTTTTGGCTCACGACTTCTTTCAAAATATTTTTATTCTCAGCGCCCTCCTCGTGAAAACATTATCTCTACGTCAACTATAGTTCGGAAATACTAGGATGAGTCCTGTGACAGCTCACAAATTTGCCCCAATACAACCTTATGCAATGTATTTACCTAAATAACTTGCTATTTATTAGAATTGAAGCTAATATTAAAGTTGATAAAATAATTAAAATTACTGAACATCGTTACAAGGTTGTATTGGGGCAAATTTGTGAGCTGTCACAGGACTCATCCTAGATTTTCCGAACTATAATAATAAAATTGTAATTGTCATTGTACGTGTAATATTTTAATTTCTAAAAGCTAGTTTGGAAAAAAAACAATTTTGAACTTAAATTCTAAACCTTTTTATTAAAATGAAATATCAAAAATAAAATTGCACATAAACACACTAGATTAGATCGCTGAATATTATTTGTAACTTATATTAATCAAATAAGTAAAACTATAAATAATCACTTAAGAGAATTAAATATCTGCGGCCAACATTTTGCGGTGTTTCACTTTCTGCTTCAAACGCTTGTGACCGCACTATTGCCACTGGTCCTCAACGCCCCCCTCCAACCCCCTGCCGTAAGGGTCAGCGCCCACAGGGGGGCGATAGCGGCAACTTGGAGAAATCATGTTCTAAAATTAATATTGCGGTAAAACGATGCATAGAGAAACGATCGATGTAATATATTGTGGCGTGTTTTAAACGGAAATAATTCGGGACTGGATGAAATAAACGACACTTGCAGGAAAACAGTTATTCGAGGAACGATTCATCGAAGTTTCACTGTATTAAAAACAATTAACACGCAGGTTTCAAATACCCTATTGAGATTTTTCAACAAATTTATTTCCAATAAAAAAATATTTTTAATGCATGTCACACAAGGTAAGTGACGGCACACGCAAATATTCTATATCCGACTTTATGTTATGTAATTAATTCTGAAAAATATTTAATGTAATCCAAATAAATTATGTTGTAATGGGTGCACTGATAAGAATACACGTGGAGTCTTCTCAGCACACTTCTTCTCCGTGCACCCATTGACAGAATACGGAATTAATGATGAGTGTCAATTTAAGACTGTTGTATTAAGTACAGTACCCGGTGGTAAGTAATACACGTCGTTTGAAGAGTGTCGTCTCTGTCGCACGATGCGCTAACAGTCCGTTCCGGTAACGACTGATAAATCGCGACGAAACACGTGTATGAATGACAGAGACACCGCTCTACAAACGATGTGTATTACGAGTACTTACCGCTGGGTACTGTAGAATGAAGAGCACTCTAAGATGGTTTGGCCATGTGGAACGAATGAATAAAGAAAGAGTAAGAAAACAAATATACAGTACAGATGTGAGTTGAGGGCGTGATAGAAGAAAACCCGAGGAAATATGTTTGGATTGGGAAGTGATTTATGTTTTGAAAGAAGTAAATGTATGTTAAAATGTGCCTAGTAAGGGGGTTTTCTATTCTAGAAATTTTAATTTTTTTGCGTATTTTTAAAGTTTAGACCTTTAAAAATATGTCCTCAAAAGGAAATTTTAAAATTCTCAATACTTACGAAGTTATAGCTATAAATGAGGCAACAATTCCGCCGCACCGGAATGACTGACAATAATCTCAAACTTTAAACGTACTCGTATTTTTCTCGAAACTACTTTTTTCGACATAAAATCTCAAGTTCTATCCAGCCGATTACCTTCAAATGTGGTATGAAACTTCGATAAATGATTTTATATCGTCCCTACCTTGGAAAATTTAAAAGGATTATTTGTACTATTTAAAAAAAAATTCAATATTTGAAAAAAATGAATTTTTTTCAGACAGCCGCCATTTTACGATTTTTTTTCTCTTTGGTACCAACGATAACAACATTATTTTTCATTAAGAAGCTGTGTATGATTTTTGTTTCAAATTTACTAAAGGGCTTCAATCATGTCGATCCGCTCAACCCCCCTTTTTTTACGACAAGATATGACAGGTGATAATATCTTGAATTTGAATTTTGTTTTTTCACGTTTTTTTTTGTACATTCTCAAATCATCAATAAACAAACTGTAGAAAATGTAAAGGAAAAATATTTTTAGTTTTTTTTTCATTAAGTCGGAAAAAACGCCCGAAATTCACGCCTCTAGAGTAGGATACCCCCTTAAGTCTTTCGTTTTCGCAATATTCACGTATGGCGCGGATATTCTGACTCTGAAAGCAAGTGAGAGATGTAGAATAGATGCATTTGATATGTGATGTTGGAGGAGGATGTTGCGAATTCGATTGGCAGCAAGGCGAACTAATGCCTCCATTCTCGAAGACATGAGAATCACCGGCATACTGTTGACAATATGCATTCGTCGAATCGTCCGATTCTTTGGGTACGTTGTTCGTGGCTAAGGAGACAGTTTGGAGAGGTTTTTGATTACCGGAAGCGTGGAAGGACGACACACAAGAGGAAGAATCACAATGCGTTGGACTGACCAAGTGAGAGATGCAACTGGGCTACCCTTAACAACTGTCCTTCGAGCCGCGGAGTGCATGGATGGATGGAGAGGAATCGTCAGAGGCTATCATGAGAGTCACGATGCTCAGTCATAAGCAACACGACAGAATGATGATGGTGGGTTGTAAGAGATTGCCATATGGTAATAAGTCCACCAGGTTGAATTGACAAAGATAGAGTAATGTATTACAATTAACCCAACGGCCCTGATGCCTGGGAGAAACCCCAAATAAGGTTATTTCTGGAATCTTTTCAAGAACATTTTTCTCTAACAGACTACGTAGATAAGATATAAGAGTTACAAACCAATATAAGGAAGGAATCAGTTACAAACCAATATAAGACTCGCTCCGCCCTTGGCATGCTTTAAGAAGCGACTGAAAAAACTCTTAATTTCTAGTCAGTAAAATAACATGTTTCATTCCTGATTTTTCTTTTCCTTTCCTCTCCACCATCCCTTCCTTTCCTTTTGATTGATGATATCTCACTTTATATGAAAAATAATGTTCGAGTGATTGTCCGTCTTTGTGGGGTTCGTGGGCATGTTCTCACGTATATGTTTATGGATTTCGTGGGGATGGATAGTCATCTGAATGATTTATGCGACCACGTAACTTGCTTCATTTACTTTTGTCTGGTTGGTTGGAAGAGACTGCCGCCTGGCAATAAGCCCACCAGATTGTATTGCAATAAAAGTGTTAAATAAATAAACAAGAGATAAGAGGTCGCACTTCCCTTGTTGTTCGTGCGATCCCGCGGTGTTGTTCCATTTACGTGTTAGAAATGTTGACTTACCGAATTTTTCAATGGCTGCTTCAAATACAGTTTTTGAGCCAAATACAAGCAAAATCACAGCAGCCCTTAGCTGTGCCCGCGTAACGGCACGGTCCTGATCGATACCGCACCATACCTAACAGCCTTCGAAGGGAAACCCGCAGTCTTCCAAATATAAGTCCTTGACCCGTTCGCGTGATGCAAAAATATATATTACGTTTTTCATAAATAGCTTCTTATGCCAACAATTCTTAGATAGACGACCTCGATGGCCAAGCGGTAGAACGTTTGGTATCTTCCTTGTGGTAATTTCGGGATCGATTCCAAGTCTCAGTATGGCAAAAAAGAGTTCGTCTGGCACGTTTGGTGTCTAGTTTGGTAAGACGCTTGTCAGTCTGGGGGGATTCAACTCAAAATGCTTTCGTAATAAACATTTTCGGAAATATTGACGATGTCAATAAACGAGGTTTTATTCAAAAGGGACAGCCCGTGATACAGAGGAAGAGCACTTGGCAGGTTAGTAAACGTAAAACTTTATCTTTGCCAATATAGTTGGATTAGGTGTAGCTCCCGCTAGCAATTTAAAAATATAAGAATAGGCCCTCCCATCCATCCTCACGCTAAGAAGGTAGTATCCTAACATACCGAGAAGGGGTTTTGTAGGATCATGCCACGGGTAGTAACCGGAATCCCATAAGAAGAGTTATTTCAAAAAAATATTTTGGACTTGCACCGCAATTTGAGAGTTACGAATCTCCCGCGGGCTACAAACCATTGCTCCACATTCTGATTTGGTACAAACCAGCACATTGCAGAGGGAACTGAGAAGCTCTCCCCTCACAAATTACTTACTCATATCACAAACCCTAGTTACCCTATAGCAGACTCACATAGTTTCTCAACATGACGACCATATGAGAGTCTATTTTTAAAATAATGATACGTTCTATGATGCGTTCTACTCTTTGAATCATACGACCGTTGAGGAAGTGAGGGATGAATGTGAACTTAAGCCTGATGTATTGAGTAGGATGAAGAGCATGGTTTGGGCATGTGGATTGAATGAATAAAGAAATAAAACAGATATAGAGGAAGACCGTCAGAAATGTAGAAAGTCAGAGAAACCGTAGAAGTTATATGTGAAGGTTCAACTCGCTCCGTCCTTGGTATGGTTTACCATAAGAAGCGACTGAAAAAACTCTTAATTTGTAGTCAGTAAAATAACGTGTTTCACTCCCGATTTTTATTTTCCTTTCCTCTCCACCATCCCTTCCTTTCCTTTTGATTGATATCTCACATTATATGAAAATGAATGTTCGGGTGATTGTCCGTCTTTGTGGGGTTCGTGGGCATATGCTCACGTATGTGTTTATGGATTTCGTGAGGATGGATAGTCATCTGAATGATTTATGCAACCATGCTTCATTTATTTTTGTCTGGTTGGTTGGAAGAGATTGCCGCCTGGCAATGAGCCCGCCAGACTGTATTTGCAATAAAAGTGTTAAATAAACAAATACAGTATAAATATGTATAAGAGGCTAAGGATGTATGTCGAGATAGGAAAGTCTGGTGCTATCTCCTATTTGCCTACCTCGACCGGGAAATAGCGTGATGGCATGCATTTTTCACCTGTGAAAGGAAGACTGTCAGAAATGTAGAACGTCATAGAAATCGTAAAAGTTGTATGAAAACGTTTATATCGTGTGTCGAGATAGGAAAGCATGACGTTATATCCTCTCTGCCAACTCGGATTGTGAAATGACGTACGTATTATTAAAGTAGTTTTAATCAAAAAGCGCAATTGTAATTTTTGATGTACTATTTGTCAAATATTTTTGTCTACATACCCATATATGTTTTTCATTTTTTATTGTGTGTTCAAGTTACGATATTTTGATTGTGTGTTCAAATTATGATATTTTGATTGTGTGTTCAAGTTATGATATTTTGATTGTGTGTTCGAATTATGGTATTTTGATTGTGTGTTCAAGTTATGATATTTTGATTGTGTGTTCAAGTTATGATATTTTGATTGTGTGTTCAAGTTATAATATTTTGATTGTGTGTTCAAATTATGATATTTTGATTGTGTGTTCAAGTTATGATATTTTGATTGTGTGTTCAAGTCATGATATTTTTAAACAGTGTTGTTGATTTTCATTTAATAGATACTTTTTTGTACATTTTATGTAAATGAAATTTTATTTTATTGTAAAAGTAGCGCCCGTTAAACAATAATCGATATATACACATAAATAATATATAAAAGCGCTAACTACAAGTATGGTATAACTCATTTTGCGTCACTTGTTTAAAATCATCTTTCATTCAACGGACCAGTTCGATAACATGATGTTTTACGAAAACGAAAAAATATTTTATGAAAAAAAAATTAAATAATCCGAGAATTCTGCAGTTTAGTTTATTTCCCATAAACTTTTCATTTACAGTATAACTATAGTATAATGGCTGATCAAAATAACATAATTAAAATCTATTGGCCTGATTAGTTTGAAAAGGTTGCCACCTCTTAATAATAAGTCCGCCTAAACGTAATAAAATTTATTGTATATCATAAGTTCTTTAGCAGTATTTTGCCGCGTGGTTTGATTTATGATTCCGACGTTTCGAAAACGTTGCAGTTTTCATCTTCAGAACTTGTTACGTAGTCAACTTCACCATAAGTAGATGCGCGTCGGATATTGATTGGTCTACATCAGTCTCAACAATAACAACAGCGTACGGATCCGTCCCGGTTCGCGACCGTAACGTGAACGCATGGTTTCGTCCCACAACTGGAGAACAAACGCACGAACTACACGAAGTTCGGAGTATTTTTATTAATTGTCTCTTCGATTTGATTTTGGAGTACCATGCTTATTTGAGGTGGATTCCATAGTCCTTGTTAATATTGTTTGGATATTTATACATTTCTATTGTATCTTTGATTTATCTGGCGTTATAACTCTGGTTTGTCGGCATCATAAGGTAAACCACGCGGCACACCACTCCGAAAGACCTTATACAACTGATACGAAAAAACTGCGAAAGCGTCAAAATGTATTTGTAATACAGCTTATTTTAGATACATTAACTTATTTTAATCAATCACATAGTTTACAAATAAATATTGGTATCGCATTGTATTACACTTTCGTAGTATACAGCACAACCTGGCGGGCGTATTGCCATGTGGCAATATCTTCCAGCCAACTAGAAATATGTTAAAGAGGCATTAAGTAAAAATCATACTTCAATCCATTAAAAAAAATCTGGGTTACAACGGGAATCGAACCCGCAACAACCAAGTTAGGAGACAAGCGTCTTACCAACTAGGCCACGGAGGTCGTCTAATCAAGTAGGCCACAATATTTATTTAAATTCAAGTAAATAATTTACTTATCTCTGAACAATTATATGACTCGAGGAAATAATTCAGTCTGAAGGTTAGCATTCATTATAAGCGAGCGGACGCCCAGGTTTGATCCCTGGCGGATTCACTTCCGGACTGGTTTTACTCTTAGACTATAATGTGAGTGAAAGTGCTTATGTTAGTCAAATTGCTTATGTGAGTGAAAGTGCTTATGTGAGTGAAAGTGCTTAATGAGTGGAAGTGCTAATGTGCGTGAAAGTGATGATGTGTGTGGAAGGCGTGGTTGATAAAGACCAAGTAAAGTATGGTTGGATTAAGTAAATGATATTTTTAAATGAAGCGTAGAATCTCAAAATAAATCGTAGTTGTGTGGATATGAATGCATTGATAATGTATGGTAGAAAACAGAAAGAAGTGGCAGAATAAAGAATGCATTGATAATGTATGGCAGAATACAGAATGAAGTGGCAGAATAAAGAATGCATTGATAATGTATGGCAGAATACAGAATGAAGTGGCAGAATAAGGAATGCATTGATAATGTATGGCAGAATACAGAATGAAGTAGCAGAATAAAGAATGCATTGATAATGTATGGCAGAATAAGGCACAATGATAATGTATGGCAGAATACAGAATGAAGTGGCAGAATAAGGAATTAAGTCGATACAATAATGAATATATTTCACTTATTGTGATTTTAAATGCAGTAAATAAAAATGCCGCACACACTAGACGTGTGCGTTTGCTGTGTTGCCTCTTCACGTGCTTTAGTATTCCATACATGTAACATGACGAACTGGTTTCAAAGGCTTGATTAATACGATCAAAGACAATATTGTTTCCTGGCCAAACTTTTAACATGTTCATATCATCAATTCAGAAGACGTGAGAGTGGGAAATTAAAAAAAATATGATTTGATCAAGTGAATGATATTTTGAAAGAAGGAAATGTAAAAAGTCAGAGAAATCCTAGGAGCAGTATGAGAAGGTGTATGGATATAGAATCGCGACACACATATTTCGCATGATGTATTAAGTAATATGAATAAGAGCATTGGGAGAAGGTTTGAACACGTGGAACGAATGAATGAAGAAATATTAACAAAACAAAGATATAGTGCAAATGTGAGGGGAAATCGTGAGAGCGGAATACTAAGGAGAGTACAGTTGGATCAAATTGATTATATTTTGAAAGCAGGAAACGTAGGAGTTGTGTGATAAGGTGTATGGATGTAGATAAGGCGAAGGATATGCGTTGAGATGCGTATCCCAACAGGAAAACTGCGTGATGATATGTACAAGTGCGACGACCTCCGTGACCTAGTTGGTAAGACGCCTGTCTCCCAACTCGGAGGTTACGGGTTCAAATCCCACTGAGACCCAGATGTTTTAAAAAGGATTCCAGTCTGGTTTTCACTTAAGGACACTTTAATATCTTTCTGGTTGGTAGGAAAAGATTACCACATAGCAATAAGCTGTACTGTACAACTGCTGTACTGTACACCAGGTTGTACTGTACAACTGAAGTGTAATACAATACAATACTACTATATAAAGGGGGTCCCAATAAGAGCGCCGGATTTAGTTTTTGCTCTCCGCTGGTTTGAGTTCTTGGGTCAGTTGGATCTTGTAGGCATGCAGATTCAGATCTTTCGCGAGAATTCGCTGTAAAGTGCTTCTTGAAACGTCTAATTCTTGTGAACGATGACGAATCGATGTCCCTATCTAGGTGTTTCAGTAACACTTACTCTCACTGCGGCTATATTTTCGAGTGAACGCCTGCTACGAGGACGCATGGGTGACTAAGTGTCCACAATCGAACCACTTTCCTCAATTTTTTTTTATTAATCTTCGAATTAATGACTCATTTGGACCATTATTTCAACGGGAAATGCCACGATGTTTACGAGCTGTTTCAGCAAAACTTTTCCCATTTTTATAACGAGTTTTAACAATAATAACGCGTTGATATTTCGTGTAGCGTTCCATATTTACTAATCGCAAGATTGACAGATGGCACATATGAATTTTTTCGAGCTGCCAACCTCATAAAAAAAATGGCGCGTAATTTAAATCCGGCGCTGTTATTAGGACACCTATATAAACATGAATATGTGAAAAAATCATCATGAGGTTTTTTTGGACAGGGAGTACTTTGGTCTCCCCTTATACCGAGCTGCCAGAGCGTATTGATATGAGTTTTATTTCGGGTTTTCCATCCCTATGACACTTCTCAGAGTGCTGGAAGTTTTCTTATGATATTCCGGTACACACATAGCCAGAATGTCAGACTCCCGATGGACATCCGAAATAATCCAATGGTACCCAAGAGGCACAAAGAGGCCCAGAAGAAGACCGTAGGTAACGTTGGATAGATGAAATCAGGAAGCATGGCAGCATCACATGGTATCAACGAGCAAAAAATCGAACTATTTGGAGTCAACTTGGGGAGACCTTCATCTGGATGAAGGTCTCCCCAAGTTGACTCACTACCAACTCGCAACCAGGGTCGATCCACTCCTGGGAGTGGATCGACCCTGGTTGACAATGAATGTGAAAAAAATATCGTTTATCAAATCAAAATCCTCACCCGATTAATGTTATAAAAATTCCGGCATTTTCGTGTGAAACAAACAAACATACTTTAGAAGCCACAATAAATTAAACAAAAACACAAATATACTATTTGCCCGCACAATATATATTATAATATTTTATGTTTATACAAGCGAAAGGGCAAACATGAAATAGTGCGCGAAAACTGCAATGCGATCACCGCTACCACACCGGAACGTCGTAGACGTCAACGCGCCCGGCCGTTCAAGACGTCACTGACGAACCGGAGTGTGTGAAATACACGGAGGTTGGCCTCTACACCAGAATGCTACGCTAAACTGCTACGGTAACATGGAGGGGGTAGAGCCACTAGCTCTAGCACATTCAATAAGACGTTAGATAGAGGAGAGTGATTCAGAAGGGAACGAAGACTAGCAGTAAAAACGAGATGCCACATTTCAATGGTTAACAAGATAATTAATTACCACGAACATTTTTATTTTATTTGATAAAACTGTTGTACCCCTTTCTTCAATAGTCGTCAAAACTTTTCTTGTTCCTTATAAGGAGTTTAGTTGATTCCCGGAACCGGAGGTTTTACTGATTAGAGTAACATAATTAAATACGAGTACATGATACTATATTTCCATATTATATACGTATAGAGGTGTTAACTACTTCTAAGAAATTAAAATTAAGTTAGTTCATAATTAACTACTTCTAAGAAATTAAAATTAAGTTAGTTCATAATTATATGTAATTACATAAATTACGAGGCATATCCAGAAAGTAAGTGTACTGAATTTTTGTAGGTTACAATTTTTTTAATTTAAACAAAAAAATTACGTGGTTACCGTAGTACATATGTAAGCTATTTTTCGACATAGTCGCCATTCCTCTCAATGCAGGTGGTGAAGCGGGGTATCAACTTTTTGATGCCTTCCTCGAAGTAGTTTCCCGCCAACCCCTCCGTCCACTTCTCCACCTCCTCCTTTACCTCCTTGTCGGTTGCAAACCTTTTTCCACCCATGTGCAGCTTCAGGGAGGTAAAGAGATAGTAATCTGAAGGTGCTAGGTCAGGGGAATGCGCGGGATGGTTCAGGACATCCCATTTAAACGAGGCGAGCAGTTCCTTCGTGGCGTTGGCCGTGTGTGGTCTGGCATTGTCGTGCAGCAGGCAGACTCCCTTTGTCAGCATGCCTCTTCTCTTATTCTGAATCGCCCTCCGTAATTTTTTTAGGGTCTCACAGTATCTTGCAGAGTTGATGGTCTCCCCTTGAGGCATTTATTCAATTAAAATTATGCCTTGACAGTCCCAAAACACAGATGCCATGATTTTCTTGGCTGAAATTGTGGTTGTGAACTTTTTGGCGGAGGGTGAAGAGGTGTGACGTGACCGTTTTTAAACTCGCGACACCACTTGTACACACTCGTACGATTCATAGCTTTATCACCATATGCAGTTTTCACCTCATTATAAACCTCAACTGGAGGTTTTTCCTTCCAAACGAGATAACGGATGACGTCGCGTATTTCGCACTTGGCGGGAGATTGGATTGACATTTTTCCCGAAACGTGTTGTCGCGTCGACACTTCTCAACGTACTGACCTCGAACCTGTCTCGTTGCGGAGGGGAAGGGTCAGACTACACGGAAGTGTAGCCAACATGTCGAAAATAAAATCCATCCGGTCGTGAGAACCTCAGTACACTTACTTTCTGGATACGCATAGTAGATTAGTTCTTTCGACATAAATTTGTGTACTACATATATAGCCTTTGGAAAATGTTTGATTTATAGAGAAAGAGCTTTATTAAATAACATTTTAAAATATGTTATGTATTAAATGGAGTGACAATGTATTACTCATATTTTTTTAACCTGGCGAGCTTATTGTCATGTGGTAATCTCTTCCAACCAACCAGAAAGATGTTTTTAATGGGCCCTAAGTGAAAACCAGACTGGAATCTCATTTAAAAATATCAGGGTCTCAGAGGGATTTGAACCCGCAATGTATGATAGAATACGGATACAGATGTGACCGAAGTCATATGTATCCTTGTACATCCGAATACCAGGCGAAATAAAAATCCTGTGACATTCGAGGGGAGTAGCACAGCGCGGAATTCGAACTGGGGGCTATTATTAAAATTGGTTTGATTGTTTATTATATCTAGACTTAATTTTATACTTTTTCTAATCTCGAGAATTTCCAAATTGTCAAGCTGCAATCCCCTCGGCTTATGTGTAGAATCCACAAACCACGATTTACCATATATCAAAGGAATGGTTATTTTCAATTAGGTGGTTGACGAACTCGGAAAAATTATTGTTATTTAGGCATCTTAAATGTTCCTTAACTCGTTTTTCGAAATTTCTTTTGATTTTGCCAACTCATTTATTTAGTTAAAAAATAGTTTTAATTTAGTATTTAGTATTAAGGTCGGGCTGTAAAATTGGGGCTTAGACGACGAAAAATTCTGGATGTTATCGGCGTCTTTTAAACCTTTTGACATTTCGTTTAAAAAAGAAACCTTTATATTATAAGTTAATAATAAAAGGGTCTCAATAGGATGATGTATAATAAGTCAACAGGATGCTGTATAATAAGTCAACAGGATGCTGTATAATAAGTCAACAGGATGCTGTGTAATAAGTCAACAGGATGCTGTACAATAAGTCATCAGGATGCTGTATAATAAGTCAACAAGATGCTGTATAATAAGTCAACAGGATGCTGTATAATAAGTCAACAGGATGCTGTATAGTAAGTCAACAGGATGCTGTATAATAAGTCAACAGGATGTTGTATAATAAGTCAACAGGATGTTGTATAATAAGTCAACAGGATGCTGTATAATAAGTCAACAGGATGCTGTATAATAAATCAACAGGATGCTGTATAATAAGTCAACAGGATGCTGTATAATAAGTCAGTATTATAGAAGCGTTGGAAGAAAGAAGAGTTTAAGAATCTATATGAGACAATCGGTTTAAGAATCTATATGAGTCATCAGGATGCTGTATAATAAGTCAACAGGATGCTGTATAATAAGTCAGTATTATAGAAGCGTTGGAAGAAAGAAGAGTTTAAGAATCTATATGAAACAATCAGCTTAATCCTGATAAGGATCTCCAGACATGGCGTACATACGCAGGGAAACATCTCACTGGATTTCAAGTAATTGAACTGAAGTGCCAGAAAAGGCGTTTCAGCTTAATTATCCGAAATGAGTAGCCAAGTAACAAGACTTGGGACACAATAAAATGGGTGTTAGGAATATTACTCGCCCACAATTCTTCGCGGTTACAATTATTATCTCAAAATTCTTCGTCACATATATTTATACGTCACTTTGATTGAACACGCGCTAGACACATCAGATACGGACATCGGAAAGATCAAAACCTACTAAGCACAAAATTATTCAAATATCTTGGCTCGATAATTACTACAGACGGGGAGAAGCTCCAAAACATAAAAAAGAAACAAAAAAATATTGCTGGAACAAATTGAAAAACGACAGGGGTTGTGTGCGACAGAAAGTAACCAATAAAGCTTAAGAATTAGGTCTACAATACGGTGATCAGATTAGTTTTTGATTACTGAAATATTTATTGAATATGACAATAACCCCCTTAAAAGCCATAACGCCCCCTAATAATTATGTATAACTCAATACGCCACGTAATAATTCTGCGAACCTCAACGTCCCCTCAATTCCAGGTGTCGATATTGCCCCCGTTGGGGAATCGCTAATAAAAACGGTTGTGTATGTCAATAGGCAAAGGCTCATTCAGTGGAATTGTCTGATAAAAATTGTTTCTTTTAACTGATGCGCTATCAGATTGTCAATACAGTTATCTATCGAAATACTATATTGTTATCAAGGGAATTAATCCTTGATTATTGAACTAATGCATGCAATAAATATCTTCAAGTCGTGAAATAAATAAATAAGTAAGAATAAACAAAATATTCCCACCCTAATATCCCTATTTTTCTTGACATTTATATTTTATTGTAATCTTTTCTAGTTTCTTTACGAATATTTTTATCATACACTACGTTAAAAATAGTCATGGATACCAATAATAATTATGGAACAAAATATGGTTGATTGGAAGAAATTGTTTTAAAGCAACATACCTAACAGATGTATTTGCATGACAGTGTTAAATAAATAAACAAGTTAGATCTGAAATCCCGGAGGACTTTTCTGCTATTATACTATGTTGGATCACATACTGGCTGGCTCATTAGTCGCGCTCCTGTTTCAAACATTCATAACAAACCAATGTTGGATCACATACTGGTTGGCTCATCAGTCGCGCTCCTGTTTCAAACATTCATAACAAACCAAAGTTGGATCACATACTGGCTGGCTCATCAATCGCCCGCTCTTGTTTCAAACATTCATAACAAACCAATGTTGGATCACACACTGGCTGGCTCATTAGTCGCGCTCCTGTTTCAAACATTCATAACAAACCAATGTTGGATCACATACTGGTTGGCTCATCAGTCGCGCTCCTGTTTCAAACATTCATAACAAACCAAAGTTGGATCACATACTGGCTGGCTCATCAGTCGCCCGCTCTTGTTTCAAACATTCATAACAAACCAATGTTGGATCACACACTGGCTGGCTCATTAGTCGCGCTCCTGTTTCAAATATTCATAACAAACCAATGTTGGATCACATACTGGCTGGCTCATCAGTCGCGCTCCTGTTTCAAACATTCATAACAAACCAAAGTTGGATCACATACTGGCTGGCTCATCAGTCGCCCGCTCTTGTTTCAAACATTCATAACAAACCAATGTTGGATCACACACTGGCTGGCTCATTAGTCGCGCTCCTGTTTCAAATATTCATAACAAACCAATGTTGGATCACATACTGGCTGGCTCATCAGTCGCGCTCCTGTTTCAAACATTCATAACAAACCAAAGTTGGATCACATACTGGCTGGCTCATCAGTCGCCCGCTCTTGTTTCAAACATTCATAACAAACCAATGTTGGATCACACACTGGCTGGCTCATTAGTCGCGCTCCTGTTTCAAATATTCATAACAAACCAATGTTGGATCACACACTGGCTGGCTCATTAGTCGCGCTCCTGTTTCAAACATTCATAACAAACCAATGTTGGATCACATACTGGTTGGCTCATCAGTCGCGCTCCTGTTTCAAACATTCATAACAAACCAAAGTTGGATCACATACTGGCTGGCTCATCAGTCGCCCGCTCTTGTTTCAAACATTCATAACAAACCAATGTTGGATCACACACTGGCTGGCTCATTAGTCGCGCTCCTGTTTCAAATATTCATAACAAACCAATGTTGGATCACATACTGGCTGGCTCATCAGTCGCGCTCCTGTTTTAAACATTCATAACAAACCAATGTTGGATCACATACTGGCTGGCTCATCAGTCGCCCGCTCTTGTTTCAAACATTCATAACAAACCAACGGCATGCTTTAAGAAGGGACTGAAAAATACTCGGAATTTCTAGTCAGTAATATAATGTGTTTCGTTCCTGATTTTTATTTCCTCCGTCCTTTCACCGTCCCTTCATTTTACTTTGATTGGCGATATCTCATTTTTACTTTTACTACGAGTATATACGAGTATATTTTTCATCAATTTCATAAAGATGAATAATCAATTCAGTTCTATCACAACACCACCCACGCTGTTATGGGGGGGGGGGGCAAAATAAGTCCCCATTCAGCGCAATCTACATTAGAAAATCAAAATCTTGATTCTTTTTTTTATGGGCGCGACGTCACGCAGTGACGAAGAAGAGCACATACTTAGACCACCACAAACACTTATCTATGGTGTTGAAACATGAGCACATACTTAGACCACCACAATGAACCCTTTTGAAATGCTGCGCTATCGAAGAATGCTGAGTCCCGTAGGTTTACGAGTCCACAATGATGACATGTTTAAACGGGTGAATAAAGATAAAGAAGTAATGCCCAAACATGCCTCAATCTCACGATAAGTCACATGACGATCTTGCAATATCAGTTCACGCACAGCATCGATGTGCGTGAACTGCTGTGCGTGAACAGCATCGATGTATTCCGGCACAACAACCGATTTTGGACGACCTTCACAAACTTCGTCCTGGAGCGAACTACGACCACGATTGAATTCGGAAAACCAGCGAAACACAGTGGCCCGGGATGGTGCTTTTCATCACCAAAAGTCGAAGCGAGTTGATCGGCACACTGTTGTTGAGTTAGTCCACGTCGAAAATCATAAAAAAATCTTCGCACGAAAATGTTCACGATTTAATTCTATTTTTGTCCGAGACGAATTTTTCAAGTCACTGTAAACAACACAAATAGCACTTGTATGACAAAACTTTCTTAGCACGTATACCATTAAAAACGTCAAACTTTACGATGCTGACGTCAGATTTGACTTATCTACACTGGTGTTGCCATATCTCAAAACTTAAGTAGCAGCACTCATATTATACATGATCAAAAATAGGAAGTTCGAATACTTTGGACATATAATGCGAGGATGAGATTCTTCAACAGATATTGCAGGAGAAAATTCAAATCAGAAGTGTGGGAAGAAGACGCAATTCCTGGTTGAAGAACTTATGGGAATGGTATGTGATACCATATAAATGTGATTGTGATACCATATAAATAATACCAGCTGCTGCCTAAATGGTCATGGTCAAGATAACCATGGTGAGCCAGACCTCCGAAAAGGAGAGGAACTAGAACGAAGAAAGCTCAACGAACAAACCATTATCAAATGTAAAAGTAAGTGACTTACCATTTATAGATATGTAACACATTGAAGGTCTTTTTTGGGTGGAAGAATAAGGAAATCAAATAACATAGCTCACCTGCAAAAAGGGAAAAAATAAACGTTAATACTTTAATATTATTTAAGATAAAAAGAATATGCCGGGTTTTGTTATAAGCAGCGGAGGCCGGTATCGAGGTGCGCTGGTGCGCTAAGCACCAACGCGCCTCGAGACGCTGAGCGAATATGAAATATCGCTGTCTCACGGTTTACTGTATGTCTCTGTCTGCCGTATATGAATTAGTGTTTCCGTCCGGTGCGTATTAGAGATCGCTCCGGTAGTATTGACAAACTTGGCCGGTCAATTTGAAAGGAATATTTTTTTTAATTTCACTTTAAATTTTCACCTAAATAAAAATACTCGTACTATTTATCAATATTCTTACACATATTTAATCTATACAAATATTTAACATTTTTGGAAGTCATGTTTGCGAATATATAATTTAATTATTGCGAATTATTTCTCCGGTTCAGCGCACCAACGCACCTCCAGACTAGCCCCCGCTGGTCATTTGAAAGAAAATGTTTTGCTCTACAATATGTTGTGTTTGCTTTTACGTTACATATATTATTTTGTTTCATCACAAGCCTTCAAAATGGAATGTCAAGTAGACGAAAGTGAGCATTTTCGACACATCCTTCTGTTCGCGTTCAATCGAGGGAATAAAGCTGCCAAAGCTGCTCGCGATATTCGCGAACTGTACGGTGAAGATGCTATGAATGAAAGGACACCTCGTCGATGGTTTTTGCGTTTCAAAGACGGTAATTTCGACCTGAAAGACATGGAGCGTTCCAGACGACCAGTAGACTTCGATGAAGACCGCCTAAACCATATTATTCATGAAGATCCCCTTAAACCATATTATTCATGGACCGCTTAAACCATATTATTTATGAAGAATCAGAAAATTTTCTTTCGAATGACGTATAACATTTACTATTTTGTTTTACTTATGGTGCTCATTTTTAAATTGAAAAAAAAACGGACACAACTTATGGTAACACCTAATAATACATACTGTGAAATGTACGGATTCGATTCAATTAACACTAATCGATTTAGCGTGGAAAACTAGTGACATCTATCGGTGTGATACGAAATCACGTTTTGAAAGTGATAAACAATAAAATATTGAAAGTAAATAGTCATAAAAATTTCCGTTCGATAACATAGATGGCAGAAAAAAAAGTTAAAAAATAAAGAGCCCCCAGACTAGCTTATATCGTTTTTTTCTTTCAAAATATCATTAACTTGATTCAACCATACTTTCCTTGGTCTTCCTCTCAAACGCTTTCTACTAACATTTGCACTTTATATTTATTTTGTTAATCTTTCTTCTTTCATTCGTGACCAACTGTGTATATTTTTCAATTATCTTTTGTAATAATTTAGACGTGACGTGTACTACTTATTATGCATTATTTTAAATGCATTTTTGATGTATTTAGTTTAGTGGTAGGTTTTGATGAATTGTTTGTTATAAACAATTTTTTTTCATTGTTAGTTAATTTTGTAATATTCTAAATGTTGTAATATTGTAAATGAAGGGTAAACCACATTTTTAAAAATTGTTTATAAGGTACGTACGTTGTACCGTCGATTAAAAATAAAATAAAAAATTACGTCAAAAAACAACTCGTGCAATTAGAGTCAACAATGGCCGAAATGCGACCAAAAATGCACAAGAAATTCATAATAATATACATTTAGCACTTTTGCAATCAAGTTAGCAACGAAATTGTCCGATTGATAATACGGAACACTTTATGAACAACCCAATAAATAAGTTTTGTTTTGTTATTGTCATCTTAAATTTGACAACAAAATATTCACAAAAATAAATTAAGTTTATCTAAACGAAGAAGTGCGTCATAAGAGAAGAGATAATTCACATACAAATAAATATAAATAATCAAGAGTAGCCAAGTGGGTATGACGCTTATCATTTAACACGAGGGTTACGGGTTCGATGCCAATTGAAACGCAATTTATTTTAAAAAGGATTCGAGTCGGATTATCCCCTAAGACCTTTTTAACATCATTCTGGTTCGTTGTATGTGATTGGTACGTGGCAATAATCTCGCCAAGTTGAACTGTACACAATGAAAGTGTAATAGAACCCGCAACCGTCCAACAGGAATCGAACCCGCAACCTCCCAACCCGCGGAGGTTGCGGGTTCGATTCCCGTCGGAACCCAGATTTTTTTTCAAAAAGGATTCCAGTCGGATTATCCCCTAAGACCTTTTTAACATCATTCTGGTTCGTTGGATGTGATTGGTACGTGGCAATAATCTCGCCAGGTTGAACTGTACACAATGAAAGTGTAATAGAACCCGCAACCGTCCAACAGGAATCGAACCCGCAACCTCCCAACCCGCGGAGGTTGCGGGTTCGATTCCCGTCGGAACCCAGATTTTTTTTCAAAAAGGATTCCAGTCGGATTATCCCCTAAGACCTTTTTAACATCATTCTGGTTCGTTGGATGTGATTGGTACGTGGCAATAATCTCGCCAGGTTGAACTGTATACAATGAAAGTGTAATAGAACCCGCAACCGTCCAACTGGAATCGAACCCGCAACCTCCCAACCCGCGGAGGTTGCGGGTTCGATTCCCGTCGGAACCCAGATTTTTTTTCAAAAAGGATTCCAGTCGGATTATCCCCTAAGACCTTTTTGACATCATTCTGGTTCGTTGGATGTGATTGGTACGTGGCAATAATCTCGCCAGGTTGAACTGTATACAATGAAAGTGTAATAGAACCCGCAACCGTCCAACGGGAATCGAACCCGCAACCTCCCAACCCGCGGAGGTTGCTGGTTCGATTCCCGTTGGAACCCAGATTTTTTTTCAAAAAGGATTCCAGTCGGACTATCCCCTAAGACCTTTTTAACATCATTCTGGTTCGTTGGATGTGATTGGTACGTGGCAATAATCTCGCCAGGTTGAACTGTATACAATGAAAGTGTAATAGAACCCGCAACCGTCCAACGGGAATCGAACCCGCAACCTCCCAACCCGCGGAGGTTGCGGGTTCGATTCCCGTCGGAACCCAGATTTTTTTTCAAAAAGGATTCCAGTCGGACTATCCCCTAAGACCTTTTTAACATCATTCTGGTTCGTTGGATGTGATTGGTACGTGGCAATAATCTCGCCAGGTTGAACTGTATACAATGAAAGTGTAATAGAACCCGCAACCGTCCAACGGGAATCGAACCCGCAACCTCCCAACCCGCGGAGGTTGCGGGTTCGATTCCCGTCGGAACCCAGATTTTTTTTCAAAAAGGATTCCAGTCGGATTATCCCCTAAGACCTTTTTGACATCATTCTGGTTCGTTGGATGTGATTGGTACGTGGCAATAATCTCGCCAGGTTGAACTGTATACAATGAAAGTGTAATAGAACCCGCAACCGTCCAACGGGAATCGAACCCGCAACCTCCCAACCCGCGGAGGTTGCGGGTTCGATTCCCGTCGGAACCCAGATTTTTTTTCAAAAAAGATTCCAGTCTGATTTTCACTTAAGGCCTAATTTAACATCTTTCTGGTAGGTTGGAAAATATTGCCACATAACAATAAGTCCGCCAGGTTGTACTGTATACAACGATAACAGTGTTATACAATATAATACTACAATACTGTTTCTCTGTTGGGATGGTAATGTATGATGAAATACGGGATGAATGTGACCTTAAGGCGAAGAAGTATTCAGTGAGGTGAAGAAGACCACTCTGTGATAGTTTGGGCACGTGGAACAAATGAATGAAGCAAGATTTACAAAACAATATACAGTGCAAATTTTAGTCAAGGGTGTGGTCGAGGAAGATCATGAAAAATGTGGGTGGATCAATGCATATTTTGAAACAAGGAATTGTGTAAATATAAATTCGGATAAATCGTATGAGTTATATGAAAAGGTGTAATATGGATGTACCGGACGTATGCGATACAGAAATGAGGAAATTTAATTTGTAAAATTGTTTTTAAAAATTATTATTGCATATTGTTGTATTTTAATGTATCATCTGTGTTTTACCATTGTTTGTAACTATATTATACCTGCACATATTGTAATAAAAAAATTCTTATGTGTGGCCTTCGCGAGTAATCTCTATAGATGATCGGACACCCCTTACGCGCGGACAGCGCGTGGTATGCGTGGCGTTTGCAAGCCGTGGCGAAATACACGGTCGAATCAAGTGGCTTAAGGGGGTATTCTACTATAGAGACGTGAATTTCGGGCGTTTTTTCCAGGGCTGTGGAGTCGGAGTCGGAGTTGGAGTCGGAGTCGCGGAGTCGCGGTGTTTGGGCCGGAGTCGGAGTCGGAGTAGGAGTCGTAAAAAACGAGCGACTCCGACTAATTTTTCGTTAAAATTTAAAATACATTTTTTTTTAAATTATTATAATGAATGTGTATTGTGCACGAATATTAAACTTGCAGGCGCAAGTCGCGCCGATATGGTGAATCACCGAGATCCATTTAATGCATAAAGTCTACGAAAATGTGTTTGTCTCCTTCTTTCCCACGTCGAAAGAAAATTCTGTTGGCTGGGATCTATGTTAACCCCATGGTTCGATCCATATTGACGGAAGAACAAATAAATAGAGCGAAAAACGCTCTGTTTGAATTAACCGTTCGTATGAAAGGCCTTCGACTAGAAAAAGAGACGACAGCAGGCAGCGTACACGAAGTATCATCATCTTCATCCGACACCGCTGAATCTGAAGACGATTTTGAAAAATATCTCAATGAACAAGATAAACTAAAACGTCCTCGTTTGAATCACAGTCCCAATATAGATGAAGGAGACTCTATTTCAAAATTTAAAATTGAATTTTATGATGCATTGAAAATAATGGAAAAAATTGACCGAACTTATAAGTAAAATGTTGAAATGGCAATACAGCGGTATCTAGAAATCGTAAAAGATTCAGCATTGATCGTTACAGCATTACCCCCAACCCAAGTATCCGTAGAGCGGTTATTTTCCGCTCTTAAAATTCTCAATTCTGATTTAAGAGCGTCTACGAATACAGATTTAATAGAAGCAATGTTGTTTGTAAGAATAAATTCTAATAAATAATTATTAAAGTTTGATCTTGTTTTATTTTTATCCCTATAACATGAAAAAAATGGCTATATGCAAAGGTAGGAAACAACCTGCTAAAATTGAGCTTTTTTGAGTTGGAGTTGTAGAGTCGGAGTTGTGGAGTCGGAGTCGTGGAGTCGGAGCTGTGGAGTCGGAGTCGTATTGTTGGTAAATATAGGAATCGGAGTCGGAGTCGTGTTTTTTTTAAAGCGACTCCACAGCCCTGGTTTTTTCAGACTAAATAAAAAAAAAAAACAAAAAATATTTTTCCTATACATTTTTTACAGTTTGTTTATTGATGATTTGACAATGTACAAAAAAAATAAAATTCAAGATGTTATCAGCTGTTATATCTTGTCGGAAAAAGGGGGTGAGCTGGTCGACATGATTGAAACCCTTTCGTAAATCTGAAACAAAAATCATACACAGTTTCTTAATAAGAAATAATGTCGTTATAGTTGGTACCAAATAAAAAAAATCGTAAAATGGCGGCTGTCTGTCTTTTTTAAACCTTTTTTTAAAAATAATAAAAAAAAACAGTTTTGAATTTTTCAAGGTAGGGACAATATCAAAACATTTATCCAAGTTTTATATCAAATTTGGATAGAACTTGAGATTTTATGTCGACCAGGTCGAAAAAAGTAGTTTCAAGAAAAACGCATTTAAAATTTTGAGATTATTGTCCGAGTCATACAGGTGTGGCGTAATTGCTGCCTCATTTATAGCTATAACTTCGTAAATATTGAGAATTTTTAAATTTCCTTTTAAGAACATATTCTTAAAGGTCTAAACGTTAATAATATGAAGAAAAAAAACAAAAAAAAACGATTTAGAATAGCCCTTAAGATAAGTGATGAGCTGTACCATAAAGAACGAAAAAATATATTCTCAACCACTGTAAGGTCTACTGTGTTTTTATTTCGACAAATTTCTACCTGCCAAAGAGGATGAGAAAAAAAACAACGTAATGATAAAAAAAAATCGTGTGTAATATACTCGTAGCAACCAAGGTTTGGGTGTGTCGCTCTGATAGGAGAGACGCGATAAGCGTATTTTTCTGTTTCATTTTATCAACAAATTTAATATTTATCTGTTTACACGAACAAGTCAATTTCATATTTATTATATACGCATTTAGTATATTTATTTTAAAATTAATTCAGGGGCTTTCAACTTATTGCGAAATACGAGTAACATGGACGAACGCTAAGTTCGTGATCATTTTATTCCCATTGCAATCAATTTTTTTTATTTATTTTATCTTACACATGACAAAAAATATACAAAATTTGTGGCAAAAATATACATAAACTTGGCAACATCCATGGTCGTCATTCTCTGTGAGGAGACAGAAATTAATTTTTCCCCTTGCATCAGGGTACGCCTCGGCTCCCCGTGGGAGTACCCAAGCTATCGGAACACCCAATTTTTCTCTTGGAGCCTTAATTGTCAACTCTTTAGTTTTAACTCTTGTCGCCTCGCCTTGTTGTAATTTTTGCGGTGATCTGGATCAGACCGCAGAGCACATTTTGTTGTACTGCGATGTTAATTGGGTCAATAATTTCCGAAGAGATCTCCACTCAGCCTTCCATTGGTTCATATTCGGACCGACTGGCTACACCGATCTAGTGTCGTCAAATGATAATTTTGCTGCATTTGAAATTACTGGCAACTTCTTTGGCTGTTTGAACTCCAGGCTTCAAGCCGTTTTATACTGCACTGCGAGTCATTCCACATATTTCGTGATGTCGTACTTTAAGTCTACCATTGCTACCATTTTACACTTAGGCGTGTCGTCAACGAAGGTTTCCCTTTGTGCAATTCCTTCTTCGTCACTATGTGACATCACCCGCCAAAAAAATCCGGTCATCTAATGTAGATCGCGCTGAATTTTTTATTTTTTTAAATTTATTTAATTCACACATGACAAGAAATATACATAATTCGTGAAAAAAACAACAGGTAATTTAATTTGAACACACAATTTTAATGGATCTGGGTTTGTTGCCTTTCAGCACGATAGCACGAAAAAATAAATTGATACTTCTTTCCGATTTTTTAATTTATAAAACCCCGTTGCACATTCTCATCAACCTGACAAACAGTGACACTTAATTACACATGTATACGTTACATCACGCGAAATCAAACTCCTCACACTTCATCACTCCAGACAGACCAAAAACATTCACTCCACAATATACCGCACATAATCATAAAAGTAAAAACAAAATATATAAAAACACAAATATAAAACAACAAAAAACCTCACCCTCAAGAGCTCACACAAACCTTTTCCACAAGACATTCCTCTTGCAAGCCCAAGTACACAAACTCCTGTCTCAATAGCAACCACGCTCCGATCGACTGCCTAAATCGCTTTTCTCCCTTTGCCTTTATTGAATTAGGCACCCCATTGTATGTCATGGGAGCTAAATAGGCATACTGCCTTTGGGCAAAAGATGTTTTAACTATAGGGATTATGAACATTTGATCAGTTGCCATGCGTGTCATGTGTCTCTGCTGAGTCTGCATCTTCCCATCCTCTCGATGGTAGTGCCAGATAATGGATTTCAGATGTAAATTGGCTATGTTCAGGACCCGATACTCCTTGAAAATTTTAATTTTAAGTTAAATTTTTCCATGGGAAGGCCATTACACATTTTGCCCACTTTCATTTACCATAAATAAATGTAGCCACCTTGTTTACGTGCCTGTGAATTTTTTTATAATGTTTTACTTTTAATTAAATAATAATTAAGGCAAGGGTAGTTATCTACTACTCGTATGTAAAATACGCACCCAAACACGTAGTGTAACCAACCACAGCCGTTTTCTAGTACAGCAGAGCGCCGATTATTCCAGGCTCCATTATATGAATTGGATTAACCGGATCTTGGTCATTTATCATATTAAAATTATTTTTAGCTACCTTGAAAAATATTTTTTTCTTAATTTCCGACGCACGTCTACGTTTTTATAATTACAAAGCAATTATGTAAACTGTTATAAAATCTATAGTTTACATTATACCAATTTACTAACGCTAGTGAGATGGCGTTGTTTCTTTGCGACCATACCAACATTGACGTTGAACCAAGAAATTTTTCCATACTAAGACGCATATGCTACGTTGAATATATTTAAGGGGTTCCGTTATGTTGTACTATATGCTCGTATAAAAGGGTAACGTGATTAAATTTAATTGGGAAACACTGCAGTGTATTACTGACAGAAAATATATGTCCAAACTTAGAGACAGAATCAAAAACGAAGTTGTTTTTATACACACGGAAAAGGGGTCAGAAGTTATCGTAACTAAAGTTTATTGGACCGTTTTCAAAATGTATTTTGTGAAGTTGGCGAGGGTCGAACGAGTCGTTCTGACGAGAATAAATTTAATACAACATTTAAGTGTTTCTGATAATAATAAAATGACAATTTATACAGCGTTGTTTAAAGAGCAGACTCTCCTCAAGGGCGCTCTAGCTCCGAATTCGAACCCGCTATTATTGACAGATTAAAAATAGTTAAGAGTAAGGATAGGAAGGTGAAGATGGCTTCAGCCATTAGATTAGAAACTTCCCCGCATCTGCACATGTTAAGAAGAACATATTTGGTAAAATAAACCGCAAAAACTTATCAAGAAAAGACGAAATACAAAAAAACTTTTGTAGATTTTAAGATATTGTAGTCTTTAGGTGAAGTTATGTGTTTGGCTTTAGGTGAAGTTATGTGTTGTGTTCATGTATCAAAAATTTTCAAGACTCTTAAAAAGGTTGTCGTATTTAAGTATTTAACATAGTAGTAGAATAAATAATAAAAAAAGTCAATTATAAATCAATCGCAATGCACACATATTTTAAATTTACAATTTAGCGCGATGCGCTAGCCCGCTTGCATCAAAAGTAAACACTGAACTATGTGTGCCCAAATAATAATTTGCAACGTCATCGACCGGGATTTCTAGTTGATGATACGTTCGCAAAGTCACGTGTTTTATTATTTGCCACATAGTAATAATAATATAAAAAAACAACTTATGGTATATAGTACCGTTTAGAGAGTTTAACTCTCCTCAAGGGATCTTCACTCAGTCTTTATCGGTTCACCTTTGGGCCGATTGGATACTGCGGGTCTAGTGGCATCAAAAGAAAATCAACGGCTAGTTCATCATCGCAGCATCACAGAACACGATCTGCGGATTCATCCAGACGGCCGCAAAAATCACAACAGGGCAAAGGGACAAGACTGAAGCAAAAGATCTTGCTATTAACCCTGTTCCTTCCTTGTGATGTGTAACTAGTACACATTGCTTCTAAAAACTTTAATATATCTATAAATATAATAAATACTGGGTTCAGATTATATAGTAGGTATTCCTCCGTAATACATTAACGCATTGAATGAAAAAAAAATATTAATAATAATTAGCACTTATCGGCCACATCAGAGATATTTTGTGAAAATCGGGAATAAATTCACCAATATAATCAAACGTGTGCCAGTGTGTAACGTAGGTATATTCATTCTAAAAAACCGCTATGGGTGAGGAAGCGAAGCTATTCACGTCTCACTCTACTTCGGTATATGGGAACGCAAGAAATAGAATCTCAGATCGCAGTTGTTTCTTCCTTCGTGGTATAACATACACAGTGTTAGTGTTCTGAGTCCCGTCTCAGCAGCTCGCGGGCATCCATACGAGGTGGTCTCTGCGCCCGTTCTGTGAACATCGGCCGATGTTTTTTCATGTTTTCAGCAATTAAATTTCAATTATTATCACTTTTGACTTCAAATTTAATTAATTTAAGCGATTGGCTATGAATATTCTTATTTTTCCGATTTTAAATCACTCATTTTTATATGTGTATTGAATACACAGCACCGGAACGCACGATTTTGTTAGCACCGGAATGGAAAAGTTAAAACTCCTACGACCAGAGACCGATTGGGCAGTCCAATAACTTGTTTGCACCCACGGGGAGCCGAGGCGCGTCCTAATGCAAAACAAATTAAATGTCTGTCATCCCACGGAAAAGCACGACCAACGATGTGGACCTCTAGGCAGGCTTTAATAATCTAGGGGGATGACTATTTTTGGAAAGTTAAAAACTGACCATTTTAAAATATAAGGAAAATATTATAGCAGTTTTACCTGTTGTCGAAATTATTTAGAAAAAAAATTATGAACTTATTCGAGGGGATAAGGCGTTTTCAAATAGATGCTCCAAGCTGCTGCATACAACGAAAGTGTAAGGCGTCGGACACACAGGTAGGAGCCTCGCTTGACGCTTAGAGCTATGTTGCGAGTTAGGCGACATATAGTATCCTAGCGAACCAACGTACTGCATACTATCGCAGTGGCCACACTGCACGCTTCGCGCCACGTTGCATGACGATTAGTCATCGAATGAATCTCCTAGCGAACAGACGTGTTGGTTAATTTACAAGATGGTGGAAGTTTTAATGACAGCTGTGTATAAAAGGGAGCCTTTGTGTAACCCATCGAACAAATTATAGAAAAATGTACCTGTAATAAAATTACTTTGGAATGAAGTTGCACAGAAAGTAAATAAATATGGTAAGTTGTAACGAAATTGGTTAGTTTTGAGAGTGACATCGTGTGTTGACTCAACCGCTCCCAACTTTCAAATGAATTTGTGCGTAGCACTTTGGTGCGGCCAGGCATGAAGTCACCTAGTATATGAGTCACGTAAAATCTAGCTTAGCGCCTAATGAAGCATTTTGGTGTGGCCTCGGCCTAATACAAGAATCAAGGCGTAGGATGAGCAGATTTGGGCACACCTGATGATAGAGACGAGTCAACAACATCTGATAAAATAATAGGAACATTACGTTGCGCACGGCTTGTCGTAAACGATAACTATATGTGACCTCGTATTCTAGAGATAAGAAGTGTCGTCGTCCGACCAGCGCAGCTCTTTTGAGGAATCGATCCAAGTTAGAAATCAAACTGAAGACGGGCATCTTACCAACTGGGCCATTAAGACGACCTCCGTGGCTTAGTAGATAAGAAGTCTGTCTTCTGACTCGAAGGTTTGATTCGCGTCTTCATTGACATGTTTTGAAAAGCGGCTGAAAATACTTAATTTCAAACGTAACTTGTCTCATTCCCGATTTTCCTTTATAATATTAATAAAAGGATAATTTATATAGCGCTGTTTCGAGATCAAGCTCTCCTCAAGGGCGCTTCAGCTGGGGACTCGAACCCACTTATTATTGACAAAGTAAAAATATATAGATGTGTATAAAAGTTGAGTCTAAGAATAGGAAGGTAGTGGCTGCGGCCATTAGATTGAGTACTTCCCCACATCTGTATATATTTAGAGAAATATATTTGGAAAGAAAACTAACGAGGGAAGACGATCTACAAAGAAACCTTTGTAGATCTTCCGACATGTGATAAGTACCACATTCGGCCTTATGTGTAGTGTAGTGTTTACACAAAATCAAAATTGTTGATAGGACCTCCCAAAAAGGGTTTTCCTCTCCTACACCCCTTACTTTATTCTTTAATTGATGGTATCTCACTTTTATCGTTGATGTTTATATTGAGGTACTAAAGCATATATAATCGAACAGGACAGTGTCAAAATCTGCTGAGATGATAGTCCACTACAGTGTTTTGGTGCCAACACTGATATATATGGGAGTGAAACGTGGACGTGGAATAAGAATGAGAGGAACCAAATAAATGCTGTAGAGATGCATGCATTGAGAGAATATATAGTGACAATGGTGACAGAATACAAAATGAAGTGATAAGGGATAAATGTAAACTTAAGGTTGATGTGATAAGTAAGATGAAGAAGAGCACGCTAAGATGGTTTGGACATATGGAACGAATGAATTAAGAAAGACTAACAAAACAGATATATAGTGCAAATGTGAGTGGAAGGTATGTAAGAGGAAGACCAAAGAAAGTATGGTCGGATCAAGTGGATGGTATTCTGAAAGGAGGAAACGTATAAAGCCAGAGAAATCGTACAAAATGTATGGATGTAGAAGAGGCTAACGATGTGTATCGAGATAGGAAAGTCTGGCGTTCTGTCCTCTCTGCCTACCCCAACAGGGAAATGGCGCAATGGTATGTATGTATTTATACTTTTCGTACAAATTAATAATAATCCGAATTATTTTTGGTTCATATAACCTCCTTTATTCACTTTTAACTGGTTGGTTAGAAGGGATTGCACACCCGGCAACAAGGCAGATTGTTATATAATGAAAAATTAAATAAATAAATAAAGCTACGGATTCGATTCCAATTCAACTAATTATTTTTTTTAAGTTTTCATTTCTAGTTTTTACTTCAAGCCTCTTAATACGTCAATCTGGTTGGTAGGAAAATTATCAACGTGTCAATATTGTTGTATAATAAGGTCATATCTTGTTTATTAACATTAAAATAAACTCCTAGGTTAACTTTCTTATCAACAGGATCCATAAACTATAAGTTTAGAAATATAACGCTCGAGATTAATTAAACTTATTTTTTCATAATTATTTTACTATGTTTTTCAAATAACTCGTTACTCTTAGAGATAAGATTTTATTTTCTTAAACTAAAATATATACAATATATAAAATATATCGTCGTTGTTCTGCGAAAAGCATTTATGATAAGTCCAAATATTGAGTTTTGGGATAAATGCAATTTAAGTTTCGGAAGGCGATGTAAAATCAAGTTTTTAATAAAATAAAATACAAACAGATGTTATTTAAAGACAGTTTATTTATTTATAAGAATTACTACAAAAAAAAGAGTAACTGAAAAACATATTAAGTACCTAAAAATTTAAAATACGGACACCTGTTTTGGACTTAATCCTTTTTTGGTGAAAATTTTCATAACAGCGAAACGATATAACTTTTGGAAATAAATGTTTTTTCCATGTTTATATATTTTTATTTTAAGTAAAATGTCATCAGTCATTTTAAGCAAAAATAGACTTAAATGATTTTCGCAGAACAACGACGATATACTAAAATGTATTATCTAACCAGATATAAATATAGTAACATATACGCTCCTACAATATCTTTGAAAAAAAATTCCAGACTATACGAATCGGGTTGGTTTCGTTTGTGTGAAAGGAAAAGGTATGTATATCCAGTTTTATGGTACCCTGTAGGTATTTGACCATTTAAAAAAACTATAGAATATTTTAAATTGTAAAAAAATTAACCCCAATTATAAAACAAAATTTTGTTTCGTAATTTCCCATATTTTTTTTAAGTTATCAATAGAGAAAATAATTTAGAATTTCTTACGACACATAAAATAAAATAAAACATAGAAATAAGCTTAGAAAAATGAATTTCAGCATAACAAATGGCGGAATATTAAAAACTGAAATAAGAAATATAGATAAAATTGATGATCTAAGATTTTTTTTAAACGGATTATTTTTGTACGTTATTTTTTTAGAATCTCCATGCGAGGAATACAGCCCCGTGCATTGGCCTGCTGTTTGTCTATGTGGTAGGAAATGAGTCGTCATAGTTGTGTATGAATCATTTATACTTTTGTAACACCTATATTTTGTATTAATGGGCACTTTGAATTCAAAATTTTATTCAAATACGTATTATTTTAATGGTCGAAATCGATAGTTCATTGTAATCAAATAAACAATTACAAAACAAACGAATTTTAATATTTTTCGAAAATTTGTTAAAAATTAACTACTTGTAATAAATCATCTGAAAAAAATATGTCCTCCGTAGGCACTACAAACTGTAAACCGAAAATCTAAAGGACGTAAATATTTTTATATTTAAACTGCGATCATTTCGTGTGGAATAACCCCGAAGAAAAAAATATACGAGCCTTCAACTTCTGTAAGTACAAAATAAGTTGATATTGTTCTAATACACGAATACCGACTCAATTATTGAATTCAACTTAATTTAAGTGGTTAAAAATCAAACTTGGATATATCATCTTGACAGTAAAATTAACGCTAAAACTTTCAAATTACTGTAGAATTGGTTTTTCAGCATTTATAAACATATTAAAGTAAAGCGTAGAAAACAATTCAGGAAATAAAATTGTACGCATTTAAGTATAGTTAAAAAGAAATAATTATAAAACGAGTGACTGTATGAACATACAATAATACGAGCCGATGATGCATTGAATTGGTTAATTGTACGTTCTAACGAAAACCGACCCTCAATCTTTTTAGGTTTTCTGTTAATAAAAATTACAAATGAACACGTATGAGATTTTCGATTTGGGTGATAAATGCCACAAGTAGAATAGTTTCAGATGACTAACGAATGAACATTTTTCTCCGAATGAGTCTGAGTTGACCATAGATACGATACGAGGTGACATTAATCTGTTGAGGAAAATTCCATAGAGAATTAATATAATTGAAGACCTATTATCCGGAAGAAAATGTGGCCTGTGTGAAATACAAAATGCTTAAATGGGCATCTCCAGTAGCAGCAACGTTAAATATCCTAATGTTTGAACTAGTACTGTTCCATATATTTCACTCGACACGGGTGATTGGCGTTCAATTCAATCGTAGATCACAAGTGCTGTATTCCATTCATTTTAAAGAGAACGAAAAAACTACTTGTTTATTTTATGACAACGATATTTTTCAATATGGTTAAATGTTGGAACAATTCTTAATAATAAAGAGGTAATCACTGGAGGCAAAATATAATATTCAAAAGGTGTCCGACCAAGTATTATGTGTTACGCCGTAAGAATTACTTGTTTTGAAAATACTTCAGCCCTTAATTTACTTATATTTCCTTTGACATGCATTCAACACCTGTGGAATCGCATTGGACATTCTTCCACAAAGGAAAATTTGAAAAATATTAAAGTTTCAAATTAAAACATATGCGAATGTGGTTTCGGCAAGCGAATGTTGTATCATATATTATTTGAATGCCCACTAAATGATGCGTATCCAATATTTTATGAAGATCTCCATTTGACGAATAAGCCTATGCCAACCAATATGAGAACGTTAAATACAATACAAACACGTCTCCCTTCGTTCGCACTGTTAATAAATTATTATTTCCAATGACATAAATATGTATATAACATTAATATTCTTATTTGATTAATGTGTTATTATTCCTAATTTTGATAGCGTGACTAACGCGAGCTTTCTGTTGTTGCCTTCTGGAACATATCCAGTATTCTCGATGAACGAACGGCTGGGAATACTACAATACGTTGGGCGAATGGGCATTTAAATAATTAATATTTTATATAGAACTTAGTTATTAGTTTTCGTCTACAAAATAAAATTATATTGCGTTTAAATATCTTGCCGGTGAGCCGTTAGAAAGTTTAGATTTATTCAAGGAGCATTAAAGTTTTGTCGCGTTTACTGTACCGGCTTGAAATATTTCAGTTCTTTGTTTTTTTTTCTCTGCCTTTTCGAACATAAGATATTTGACATTTTCTATCAAAAAGTGAAGTGTACAAAACGGCCATTAGTGTAATACTTGAAACGATTGTAATTTTGATAGGCATATCGCGACTTGAGTGGTGTCTTGAAAGGTAGCGATTTGATCATTGTCAAAAAATTGAGCCAAACTGCTAAAATAACGATATGAAAAGTACGACTGCGACTGTCCATTGTATGAAGTAATCCGTTTGTTTCGTTCCTGATAATAGGCTACACACTGCAAACGATAACCTGCCGAAGAGCCGGAGTAGGGGCAGATCATAGAGCTGTGTGCAGCGCAATTCATGCCGGCAGCAGAAAGTTTGCGTTACTCATTCCTTAGTACTGTAACAGGGTTGCCACTACTAAGCACAATTGCAATTTCAATTCATTTTGCAATATTTTTATGATGCAAAAATTTGTTCGTAAAATACGACTTTTCCAGAATAAATTATTGTATATAACACATATCTATATAGAGAATAAACCTCCACAATATATTCAAACATACTTTTTTATATCTTCAATATTAATACGTTTCAACAATATTATATTATTCGTAGTTCTAACTTTCCCTTGTTTCAAATTCTGATCAACATGGTCCATCTTTGGTTTACTTCTACTACATAATATCATGCGCTCCGGACTTGTCTATTCGTTTAGCCATTTTTTTTCTTTCGACGTTTCTACATACCCAAACCATTTCATTGTTCTTTATCTTTCACCGTGCATTATTTTCTGGTTTCTTCATTTTTCTCCTTTCATACATATGAAATAAAAAAAAAAAATCAATAATAGATTCGAACAGCATTTGTCTTGTTTGCGCTCCCCTGAAGATGAGGTGAAAGCCTTGAAACCGGTAGGGTTATACCATCACAAAAAACTGGAATAAACAGTGTTTGATAAAAATAAATTACAATAATAGATTCTTAGAAATTCCTACATACTTCTGTTAATTAAAATTGACCGATTCTTTTGAGTTCTTGTTCTTCAAGGCGATGTGAAAAATAATTGTTCGAACAGCATTTAGTCTTGTTTGCGCTCCCCTGAAGAAGAGGTGAAAGCCTTGAAACCGGTAGAGTTATACCGTCACAAAAAAGTGGAATAAACAGTGTTTGATAGAAATAAATTACAATAATAGATTCTTAGAAATTCCTACATACTTCTGTTAATTAAAATTGACCGATTCTTTTGAGTTCTTATTCTTCAGGGCGATGTGAAAAAAATAACTGCAATTGTGTTACAAACAATAATCGTATGTAACATTACTCGGAAAATAAAGTCTACGACGCCTCCAAAACATCACCCAACTTTCAAGATACGTAGTTGAAAAGAACAGAGTGGGGAGATTTTTTTACTGGCCGCCATCGGAAATAAAACCCGAAATATCCGATCGGATGTTATACTAAATCGTAAACATACATTGTAGAACTTCATTGAATCAAACCTTGACATTTATGATCAATCGGACCAAATCCTACAAGTGAGGCGTAAATCTCAATGTAAGAAACAAAAGGTAGAAAATATGAAGTAGATGTAAAATTACTCAATATGAACCAAATGTCTTGCTTAAATATTGGCGGTGCGACAATTGTCTGCAATCGATCAACAGTAAGAGAAACATTCTGGAAATAAATTAGATTATAAGTTCGAATCCCGCTGACAAAAATATCGTTTCGAGTGGAGACACAATTTTCCAATAAATATGTCAATTGTAGAGCATGTGCTCATGGTTTTTTTATTGTCCACAAAACATTTAAAATTAATATTTTAATAGAAACCTTACAATAGAGTGCGAGTAAATAACAACGTAAAAAAGCCTCCATTTTGTGGCTATCGATAACGACTTCACTAAGCAAATGTGAAGTAAGCCTGTGACGAAGAAGTCTCATCCCTTAATCACAAATTTCATATGACCGTCATAAATACTAAAACGCTCAGCCGAAACAATCACCTCTGAATTCAAATCCTTAAATTCCAAGTTATCACGTATTCAATTCGGCTCAATGTTACCTCTCTTGTTGACAGATCTTTTCGAGAAAAAAATTATCGAGCATTGTAATTTAATTTCTAGAATTGGTGGCAACCCTGATTATTGGTGCTGTGCAGTCAGAATTGGTGCCTTTGTAGAATACATACGATGGTTCGGCCGTGCGCAAAGAGATTTCTACCTATATAGCGGCGCGCCAGTCCAACACGACAGCAAAGTCGACTACAGTGACAAGTGACAGCTACATACAGCGCCTCTAGCGGGAACAGTGGTAAGCCCATCATTATCTATTTGCTTCCATATTTGAATTTTCAAATATACATATATTCAATTGTCAGTGAATTATTCTTTTAAATCATTATTTTGAATATTGTTTGTGATATTGAAATTAAAAATTAACTTCTTCTTTCTTGTTTTTCGTCGTTCCCTCATCAAGCGTTCTTCGACATTAAACAGCCATAAATAAATACAACAAATAAAATCAATGTTTGAATTTGTACTTAATCAATTAAATATTGTCACATATTAAATGACTGAATGTGTCTTGAATCAGTGTGAACTTCTCCATATTTTTTAAACTAATTGCTAAAGCCGAGATAGCTCTCTTCAAAAACAAATTGAATACTTCACGAACAGTGATTTGCGATGTGCCCAATTAAGACTAGAATCGCGGGCTAGAAACCGTTTATTCACCAGTTGTTCAAAAGCTTAGGAGCTGGCTAGTAGCAATAAAGACGCTACCTACAGGAATACTCACTAAACCTTGGTTCTACAAAAGAAACATGAATCGAATCTGTCATATGCAGGATAAGAAAAGGCCACTGTCCAATAAAAAGTCACCTTTATAAAATACATAAAGAAAGCCATATATGCACATGTGGAATATATGAGGAGACCCTCGACATTGTTTTCTTTGAGTGTGAATCGTTTACAATATTGACTCAATTGTAAATATCCCCCGTATGCATTATCTCTAGTCTCGTGTCCGTTCAACATGCCCCACCTACTTGCACTTGAATATATACGAGTATTAATTTATAGCCACATATCTGAATTTATTGTCCAAAACTCCTATTACAGATGTTTTTTTTACATATTGTCACACTGCCGCCTTTCCTCCAAACTGTTATCCTCTTTATATGATGGAATGCCTAATTAACTAATAACAATTAAGACTACATGTTGTTTCCTATCATTGTGGCCGTGAATCATTGTATTGAATTAAGATTTATTTCATTAAAGGTTTCGACTTTAGCTTTTTGGAACTCCATACTAGAATATTTAACAATAAATTACTTTGCTATCCTACTAATTACATTAATACCCGCTACACGGATTAATGTAATGTGTGGAACAAAAAAATTTATTGTTAAATATTCTAAGATTTATTTATTTATTCTTTTGTGTACATGGTTATATGTACCATACATGTACATCTGTCTGGTTTATTGCTATACAGCATATTTTACAACCTACCAGCTTATCTTGTATACATTAAGTTGTTTTAATCCATGATCAATTTTTCAAAAGAAATATTTATTTAATTTCAAGTTAAAAAAATAATTAATCTCTAAACAGTAATGGTAGAATTAGAGGGAAGGAATTTGTTCAAGTATAAGGAAAGAAAATTAGGATGAAAAAATATTTTGAGTGATGTAAGATTTTTCAATTCTCTCTTGGAACGCAAATAAGAATGGTGAACATCTGATAACTCTTATAAATTACTTCCACAGTCGCGCTGAGTGGATTGCATAAAATTGTCTGGAATTATTAAGTATTCTGCAGCACCCTTTGAAAGCAATCTAGATAGTGCGAATGCATAACCTTTTCAATCTTTTCGCGCAATAATACCAACTGTGATTATACAAAATTTAATATACTTTTTCTATTGTTTCAGAAAAAAAAAAACAATTTTGAATACTAAAATAAAAAAATCATCATGCCTTGCAATTGTGTAACGGCAGCTTGTAAATGTGCCGCAGGATGTAAATGCGGGGGCAATTGTAAATGCGATCAGAAGAACGAGGGAAAGTGCTCCTGCGTTTGTAAATGCGGAGACAAGTGTAAATGCGTGGCAGCCTGCAAATGCGCGGAAGGTTGTAAATGCGGAGGGAATTGTAAATGCGAAGAGAAAACCCCCGGGAAATGCTCATGCGTCTGCAAATGCGGGGACAAGTGCAAATGCGAAGGCAGTTGCAAATGCACTGAAGGTTGTAAATGCGGTGGAAACTGCAAATGCGAGGAGAAAACCCCAGGGAAATGCTGCTGCGTCTGTAAATGTGGGGATAAATGTAAATGCGTAGCAGCCTGCAAATGCGCCGAAGGTTGTAAATGCGGAGGAAACTGCAAATGTGAGGAGAAAACCCCAGGAAAATGCTGCTGCGTCTGCAAATGTGGGGATAAATGTAAATGCGCAGCAGCCTGCAAATGCGCCGAAGGTTGTAAATGCGGAGGGGATTGTAAATGCGAAGAGAAAACACCGGGAAAATGCGCATGCGTCTGCAAATGTGGAGACAAGTGCAAATGCGAAGGCAGTTGTAAATGCACTGAAGGTTGTAAATGCGGAGGAAACTGCAAATGCGAGGAGAAAACCCCAGGGAAATGCGCATGCGTCTGCAAATGCGGAAACAAGTGCAAATGCGAAAGCAGCTGCAAATGTGCTGAAGGGTGTAAATGCGGAGGAAACTGCAAATGCGAGGAGAAAACTCCAGGGAAATGCGTGTGCGTCTGCAAATGCGGAGACAAGTGCAAATGCGAAGGCAGCTGCAAATGCGCTGAAGGGTGTAAATGCGGAGGCAACTGCAAGTGTGAGGAAAAAACTCCAGGGAAATGCGTGTGCGTCTGCAAATGCGGAGACAAGTGCAAATGCGAAGGCAGCTGCAAATGCGCTGAAGGATGTAAATGCGGAGGCAACTGCAAGTGTGAGGAAAAAACTCCTGGGAAATGCGCATGCGTCTGCAAATGCGGAGACAAGTGCAAATGCGAAGGCAGCTGCAAATGCGCTGAAGGGTGTAAATGCGGAGGAAACTGCAAATGCGAGGAGAAAACTCCAGGGAAATGCGTGTGCGTCTGCAAATGCGGAGACAAGTGCAAATGCAAAGGCAGCTGCAAATGCGCCGAAGGATGTAAATGCGGAGGCAACTGCAAGTGTGAGGAAAAAACTCCTGGGAAATGCGTGTGCGTCTGCAAATGCGGAGACAAGTGCAAATGCGAAGGCAGCTGCAAATGCACCGAAGGATGTAAATGTGGAGGAAACTGCAAGTGTGAGGAAAAAACTCCTGGGAAATGCGTGTGCGTCTGCAAATGCGGAGACAAGTGCAAATGCGAAGGCAGCTGCAAATGCACCGAAGGATGTAAATGCAGAGGAAACTGCAAATGCGCAAAGAAGTCTCCTGGAAAATGCTATTGCGTGTGCATCTGTGATGACAAATGCGGTTCAGAAGGCACGTCCAAACAATGCAAAGACGAGGGACAAGCTTGCGGCAGGACATGCGGCACTAAGCCTCCCAAGGAAGCGGGAGCTTGCAGAAGACAATAGTCACGCTCTTTTCACATCCACATTGGCAATTGTAGACCAATATCTCTTATTGTTCAAATCATTTGTACTATGTTAGTTTAATATGTTTCACCCGTTTACGGTGTTAGTTTTAGACCTTTTATATGTTTTGGGGTTTCTTTATAAAAGCTCAGGATGCATTTATATTTTTATTTGTTATTATATGCATTTTTAGATTGATTCGATAACTCAAATTTACCAATAAATAAATATATAATTATTTTTTGTTTTTTTTTTTAATTGAAAAAATAAAAAATGACGACCTTAATGCCTAGATCAGATTCCCAAAGTGGTCTATATGGACCCCCAAGGGTCGATTTCGACTTGCAGGGGGTCTATGTCAGCGAGAAAAGAAAATGGGGTTGCACGAGATGTAAATGGGGGTCCACGTGAGCGGATCCCATCTAGGCAAATCATCACCAATATTTAGGCGTTCCGTAAATGTCTTATTACACCTAACACAGATTGCGTGTACATAATACTTATATTAGACATAGAAAATACTTATATAAATATAAAGAAATTGAATGCAAATCGCTGAACGTGGAGATTGAAGACTATTTCTCACTAATTTGAAGCCAAATATTGAACCATTGCTATCAGAGCATCACCTCCATCCCTCTCATTAACAGTATTATTTGTGTATTCATTTTATGTAACAATTTTACTAGGTTTTGATTTGTTCCATCCCAAAGCCAAATGTTTATCTTTTCAATAAAGGTATGAATAAAAATTGTTAATGTTTTTCTTTTTTTACAATTGTCCACTCTACAAAAAACCTTATCAAGGTGAACAGCACTGTGTCAGCTGTCAAAAACACATTTGAAGTTAATAAGTTTAAGAAAATTCAATATTAGGCAGACAGGGGTTCTACGGAAAACAAAAAAATCGGCAATTGGTCTACGGGGCGAAAAAGTTTAGGAAACTATGGCCTAGATGGTAAAATGCCTGTATACCAACCCAAGCCTTGTAGGCTCGATTCACAATTGAACCCACAAAAGTCTTTTTTTCACATTGTTTTCATGAAGTAAAACGTGGACGTAGAAAAAGAAACCAAACAAATAATGTAGAAATTCGTGTACTGAGAAGAATACATGGGGTGACAATGTATGACAGAAAACAAAAATAATTGATTAGAGATGAATGTGAACTTAAGGCTGATGTATTAAGTGAGAAGAAAAAGATGGTTTGAGTATGTAAATCGAATGAATGAAAAAACGACTAACAGACCAATTATACAGTGCAAATCTGAGTGAAAGGCATGATCGAGGAATACCAAGCAAAGTATGGTTGGATCAAGTGAATGATATTCCGAAAGAAACATAGAAAGTCAGAGAAAACGTACAAGTTGTATGGATATGGAAGCGGTGAAGGATGTGTGCCGAGATAGAAAAATTTGGCACTCTGTCCTCTTTGCCTACCCAAACAGCGAAATGGCGTGATGTATACATACCATCATGTCATTTCCCTGTCGAAGTAGGCAGAGAGGACAGTGTCAGACTTTCCTATCTCGACACACATTCTTCCACCTCTGTACAACTTCTATGATTTCAATGAATTTTTAAATTTCCTTCTTTCAGAATATCATCATTTTTAATCCATACATACATTACTTAGTCTTCCACTCACATATGCAATATACTCATATATATATCTGTTTTGGGTCTTTTTTCATTCATTCGTTCCCCATGCCCAAACCATTTCCGTGTGCTCTACTTTATCTTACTTAACACATCAACCTTAAATATGTATAAATTAATAAAACAAATTTATTCAAATGTTTGAAATTTTATTAAAGACAATTTTAAAAGATTCTACTTAAAACTAAGTAAATTTTTCAATATTAAAATTTTCTGATTACATAATTGTTAATACAATATATATATACACATAATATCTTATTATACAAAAAAAAATATCAATTTTTATTATCTAAACCAGGTAATAGAAAAGTTTTATTTCACAAAAGAAAAAAAATACATAAAAATTATAAATAAAAAAAAAACACAAGCCATAGAATTTTTTATCTGCATCTCTCTATCAAATGAATTTTGATAATTTAATATTACCACAATTTACCTAGTATAAAGATTGCACTAGTTATACTGCCTTCACTCACTCAATAGTGCATTATTATTTTTGTTTTACTTAATAAATCCAAAAAGTTATATATAAAAACCACAATCTCAGTAACAACCTTCGTTGCCTAGTCATAGTATAAATAGGCCAAAACCCATACGACGGCTGTCGCCAAAGAAAGAATACAAGAATTGAATTTCGAATACAAGAGAGCGAGAGAGGAATACTTGGATTCTCTCCGAAAGTAAATTCAAAATTTGAATCTCGGTGGGTCGGTGATACTGAAAGAATTTTAAATACCTAGCTAACAATTTTTGAACCGGTGTAAAAGGGGACGATGTACAATATTAATGATATATATAAACAAACTCTACATTTATGAATATATATTTTCATAAATGTAGAATTTGTTTTACTTCTGTGAATATTTGACGGTTTGCAACTAGTTGATAAGAAAACCACGATCTCGGTAACAACCTCCGTGGCCCAGTTAATAAGAAAGCCACTTAAGACTTAGTTTTACACTTACTTCAGAAATTCTAAGATGGGTCCTGCGACGTTTTAAACGCCATGTCTTAAAGGGATGGGGTAAAATAGTTTTTTTATAAATCGAAAAATTGTTTTTCGCTAAACTGACGTTTTAATTCATAATTTTCATTATAATGACTTTCTAATGTATTGTATGATTTGTATCTATCTTTAAATAGGCTAAGATCCACTATGAATCAATACTAATTACGAACATTTCATTTTAGGTATAAAAAAATCGAAAATCCAATTATCGTATACCCCATCCCTAGCCAATGCAGACTAACGTAGTGACTTTTGACAAACGTCACCAAATAATATTTTATTTTAACAAACTGCCACATTTTTGCTCATTTGTAACAAGATGTATTAATTTGTCATTATTGTTAGTTTTATGTAATGTATTTACCTAAATAACTTGCTATTTATTAGAATCGAGCCTTATATTAAAGTTGATAAAATAATTTAAATTACTGAACGTCGTTTACAAGGTTGTATCGGGGCAAATTTGTCAACTGTCATAGGACCCATCCTAGAATTTCTGAAGTATAATCTTGAGAATTTCTAAGTTATTCAGTTCCAACCCTCCCCCCGGCTCGTGTGCAAAATCTGCAAACCACGATCAAAATCGAATCAATGTTTTTTTTCCCGTTAAGTGGTTAGCGAACTCTGAAAAAGAGTCAACAAACACTACTTTTATACAAATAGAAAAATCAATACCGTCTAACTTGGAAAAAATAATAATTGATAATTTAATTCATCTTCACCTGACAATGAAAATGGAGGTCTTAGAAACCGGTTGTAAACTCACTAAAATAAAAGTGGTAAATACAAATAGAAAAAAATAATAAATGCTTCATTTATTTAATTAAAAATTCATACTTTGTCTTGACACAATGAACAATATGAGAGCTACTAAAAATGAAATTACAATAAATTCTGACAGTACAATAAATTCTGATAAAAAAAAAACTGAAAGATCCAAAACTCGCTGGCAATCTGAAATTGTGATTGTATTTGATTATTTAGTATTTGATTATTATATCAGTTGAAATTTATTAACAATTTACTGTCAATAACTCTTGAAAGACATATAATTTTATGCGATAAAAAATTGATAAAAAAACAACAAAACTTACAAATAATTCTATGACTTGCACAATAAAACTGTTATTTATACATTCAAGAAATATTTATATAAATATATCTATAAGAGTCATTGGTTTAGTTACGAGTATAAGTCTTAAATTGTCGTTAAGCGCACATCGTTATCATATAAGTTTTATACGTAAATTTAACTATTTTATTTTTCCAGTGACTTAAGCTAGAGTACAACAGGGCACATAAAAAAAAAGACATCGAACAACATCAAGTTTCTATAATTTTTTATTGATCGGCATTCCGAGTACCGCTGAAACGTTCACGGAGACAAGTGACAAGCATACACAATGAAATAAATTGTCACGAAACAAGTCTAACTAAAGGGAAATCAAGTTGTGAGCAATCTCGGCCAATGATGATAAATAGATGCAATAATATTTTTGTCAGGCTAATAGCTAACAAAATTACTAACGAGACATTTGCTACATTTAAAAATTAGCCGTGTTCATAGATAATTTATTACATTATCTAAGCTTGTTGTATGACTCAGTTGGCTAGTCAGTGGTGCTATCAATGGTGAAATTTAAGTTTCGTAAATTATTAAAAAAACTAGTTCCAAAAAAGAGATATATTGTTATAAATGTGTAGAAATTTCGCTTATTAAAAATCTGCAAACTTTATTAAATATCTAGAAACAAAAGAAAGGCTTCCAGAGAGAAGACGAGGAAATAGGTGGTAAAGGAGCTTTGCAGAGATAGACTACTCGTACAGCTAGAGAAGGTACAAATTGTTGGTGTGCAAGAGAGAGAAATGTGTGGCAGCCTCTCATTCAAGCATGGGCCTCTTGATCATAGGACAAACAGAAGAAAAAAAGGAGAAATATTAAGGATCATCCTGAAATGTATCGACTTTCGTATCTAATAATCCAAAACAAAAATTGAAGAACTTCGAGGTTCTAGAAACATTATCGTTTAAGAACCTGCCGCAGTCATTTGGACATACAATTGTACAGATATTCCATACAACTGTTAACAAAGTGAAGACATCTTCAAGCAATTTATAAGCTGATCTCGTTGTTTTTGAAGACAATAGCATTACGTACCAGTTAACGGACAACAATCTAACTGAGTGCTTATCATAAATTATAGCGATTTGGTCTATGTCATACATTTGAGCTTAACTGCTAACATAGCATTACGAAAACACACACTGAGAACTGAGGAATCCTCACTTTTGACAGATTTACAGATAGTCTTAAATAGCACAGAATGACACTACAACTCGAAATATATCTTATTTTTTGGAAGCATTGATTTTAAATTTACTATTTTAGTTATTGGATATTAATAAAGCACAAGACTGTTCAATAAAAATTCGATAAATTTGATAAAAAATGTTTTTTTTTTTTCAAATATATTGCCACGATAATAAAGAATATATTATTAATATAAATAATTGAGATTTACCCTTTGCTTTAACATCCCTATACGCCAATAACAAAAATTGATAAAAAGAATTCAAGCCTGGGAGTATCAAACTGTTAACTATAGTGATATTTTATCGAGACTTGAGTATGTTCAAATCTTTAAGCTACACAGTAAATTAAATAATCTATTGTCACATGATCTTGTATGTAACACTGGCGAATTGTGACTTTCAATAGAGGCAAGCAATAATAATTTTTGTTTTCAATTTCCCAGGGTCCCGAGGGTCTGGGATTTTCAACCAGTTTGTGATTACGGGCCATTCAAGATTTCGAAGAGACAAATGGGCACTAATTGTTTTTCAATGAAAATTTATACTTATTATTACCTATAAATAAATATAGGTTTATTGATAGCAATATAGTATGTACATATATAAATGCATTAAAAAAATGCGCATATTCGTATATCTGAAGATAAATATCAGACATACATTTAAAAGAGAAGCTATCAAACAGCCAGACCTTTGAAAGGTCCGGCCGTGAGGATATCAGATGTTTATCAGCCCACACCCTATAAATATTACTATGAAAAGCCTTATATTCTCCATTTTTAATAGCTTTTATTTAACTTTCGTGGACTGTATAATTGAATACGTGCCGCGAATAAGGTGGTAACTAACATTTTTTTCAAAATCCAGTTTTTTGTGAAATAATGTGCTATGTGGTTACGTCCTTCGTCCCCTCTATAAAAATATTCTCTATCTCTTTAGTTTATACTGATAAGCCAACGTTGCCGTTGGATTTTTGCGCGCGCTCAGTGGAATAACGTGGTTTCAAGTATCAACATGTCTGGAGAGGCGGCCGTCGTTCACTCTGCTAGTGTAGAAAATAAACTTAATTTCGGTAATAAAACGACAAGCAAGGGTTGCAGAATGGTCAGATAATATACGGAAGAAACTTAGAAACAGCGGACAATCCTATATAAGCAGAAAAGGCAAAGAAGTAACGAGTAAAATAAGATCAGATTAGGTTAGTGGAATAACGTGGCAACTTACACACATGATTGATTTTTCATATAAAAGTTGTAACAACACAACTTGTTTGTTTTATATAAGAGTTGTGGAATAACGTTGTAACTGCATTCGCGAACCACATTATTCCACATGTTCATAAGTGTTTTTCATGTTTTTTTTGTTTTGAATATAGTTTGCTCATTTTTAAATAAAGTGTGTGTATGAAAAAATATCGACACTTAACAAAAAAAGTGTTTTTCTTGAATACTGTAAAATACAAGTTTTGTTAGATACTAGGACCACATTATTCCACATGTTCATAAGTGTTTTTCATGTTTTTTTTGTTGTTTTGAATATAGTTTGCTAATTTTTAATTTTTAAATAAAGTGGTGTATGAAAAAATATCGACACTTAATAAAAAAAAGTGTTTTTCTTGATTACTGTAAAATACAAGTTTTGTTAGATACCACCTTATTCGCGGCACCTATTCAATTGTTAAAAATATTTCAAAATATTTATGACTGCAAATATCAGCAAAACTGACACTTCAAACATTAGTCAAAAAACATTATTGAACATACACAATGTTAGCATGAGAGATGTTTATGTATAAGTGCAACTGAAGCTTGCATTTTTCTATACTTACTATAAATATAAAAGCTTTTATCCCAAAAATTTTGTTTTTATTTATAATTATTATTTAATAATTTACAATGGGAGCTCTCAAAGCAATGCCACGAACATAAAGCGGTAAACATGGTGCAAATGTGCCCACATGAGCATTGAGTTGGCACCGCGTTGAGAACCACCACTTTAGGTGATATGATCTAACATAGAAGAGCGGAGTGCCAGTACCATGAGCATATTGTGAATTGAAGATATGTGCAGTTCACCGGTGATTCTAGTTTGGCTAATACCATATATTGGATCTTTGAAATTATTAACGTCTTTCTTAATGATTAAGGGCTTTGTAAATATTGTAACAAGCAAGTCGCTGACAGTGTCATACTCCCGAACTCTTCCAATAATAACAAAAACAATATTAAATAGCAACATTGAGACTTCAGAGATCGAATTATAACATTCTTAAATAATTTTGGTCAGATTAGATTATATTGTCGATAGACTTATAAACAAAAATGTCTCGTAAGAAAAACCCATATAAATTCATTCAACTTTACGCATTGACGTTTTCAAAATCACGCCAATGATAAAAAGAAAAATCAAGGCCTCTCATGCACAATTTTTGCAGCCTCTGACTTGTAAACTCGCTAAGTCATTCATTCTCTCCACATGTACAAACCACCATAACATAACGCTCCTTCCTCATCTTACTTAAAATATTCATGCATTCACTTAAGTTTCTGCACCGCAAGTTTAACTTTTATACGTCAAGGTGGGGACCAAAACAAAATTGTTTCATATTTACAGATAATATAAATTTAAATCTTTATATTTCCTGACAATATAAAAAGAGATAGAAGTAAACGAGGAAAAAATGCATAAAACTGCTAACAATCCCCTTCGACTGTATTACGACCATAACCTATGTGGGTTTATCTTACAAAAACAGAAATAAAACAAATTTATACATTAAAACCTACAATATTAGAGTATATAATGTAAAAATAATATCTCTTATAAATATTATTGTGCCGACCGCCACTCAGTTTCTGTAACAATGTATCTTGTGTTAAAACTGTGCACGTACATAATAAAAATGTTAATATCACCAGTCACCGAATCTAATATATTAATTGTATATAAACTGCACTTCAGTCAATGGATCAAAAGTCAAAACCTTTGGGCGGAGTCCAGCCTTCACTTTTTCTCATTCATCTTTGGATAGTACTGCGTCTTCATCGTCGTCTGAATTCACGCTCGTGTCCATATTGTCTCGAACCAAATCCGGATAGTGAGTCTTCAAATGAGACATTAACGAATCTTTCCGCGTGAACGTCGCCGAACATTCGAAGCAAGAGAATTCTTTACGTTCGTCGTGTATACGTTCGTGACGGACCAATTTATCTTTTCTACCAAATTTCTTATCACACCGTGAACATTCAAATGGCTTGAACCCTGTATGGACGACGGCGTGCCTGTCCAACTCTCGTTTTCTCGCAAAACTTTTATTGCACGTTTTGCAACGGAAACCTTTTATCCCTTCGTGGATTTGAGCGTGTTTTGTAAAAGCGTCGACGCTGGAAAATTTCAAAGCACAATGCGGACACTGTAGTAAATGTGAATTCCTCACCGTTGACTGTTTCGAATCCAGATCTATTTTTCCATTTTGTAGACTACTTTCATCATCTTCGTCTTCATCTTCCTCGTCGGGGGATTCTATTTCCTCTTTAAGGAGTTGTTGAGGATCAAATCCAAAGGCACTGTCGCCTGTTATATGGTCAGGCACACCTGGGTATTCCAATTCGTTCTGATTCTCATATCCTTCCTGATCCATGTCGTCATCTCGGATATTTTTATAAGGATCTACATTAACAACTATATTTTCTAGAGTTTCGTCTTTGTCGTTATCGTCCTCTTCTTTTATGTTATTGATCCGCGCGTGTCTGGCTTCGTGTTTAGCCAGTTTATCTCTACGGCCGAATGTTAACGGGCAGTGAGTACATTGAAAGGGTTTGGCTCCTGAATGTACCAAAGCGTGTCGGGCCAAATCTCCTTTGGAAATAAAAGAACGCGGACACTGTGGGCACACGTGAGGCCTGTGTCCAGAATGGATTCGAAGATGTTTACTCAAATTTGTGTTACGGGAGAAACTTTTGTGGCAAAAGTGGCATCTATAAGGTCTGACACCCGTATGTACAACAGAATGCTTTCGAAGGTCTGATCTTCGACCAAAAGCTTTATCGCATTGTGGACATGGGTAAGGGCGAGCGCACGCATGCACAGCACGTGCGTGGGTTGCCTGTCCGGCACGATCTGCAAACACAAGTCCGCATGATGCACATCCATAAGGTGATTTCTCATCATGTGCACTCCGTTCGTGCTGACGACATTGCGAGCTATCAGTAAAAGCTTGATCACAGTACTGACACATAAAGACAGCACCCGGTGGACCGGGAGGTGATGCTCGTTCTTCCTCTTCAACATCTGCTTCTACTTCTGCCTCTACTTCTTCCTCGCACGCGTCCGACGAATCATCTTCCCTACTAGGATCTACAACCATGACGACGCTGTCCTCGAGCAGGAAGCGCGGGGGCAGCGGAGCGGAGGGGGCTGGCGCTCCGGGCAGCTTGCGGGTGAGGCGGCGCAGCTTGGCGTCCGAGGCGGTGCAGCACGAGCGGAACTTAATACACTTCTCTGTCTTGTATAGACACCGGTGACAGATGCGTCCTGGCAAGCCATCGTTCGGCCGGATCTGGAAATGTTTCACACTTCTGTTTTAGGCCGGCTACACACACACACACACTTGATTGATACCACTGGAAGGTAACTCCCAATGGCAAGTCACACACCGTTAATTCTTACATTCTAATAATGCCACTGAGTGATGGGAAACACACGCACGTGCACTTATTTTATAGCGCCACAATTTCATTTGATATAAGTCAAGACACACAAGTAACTACTTGCGACTATCAACTAGTTATTCACAAAGGAACAGAATGAACTTCATTTTAAATAAAAAAGTATAAAAAAAAAACAGGTGACACTGAGTGAGTTTAGGTAATGCTTGTGGAAAAAAGGTTAAAAGGATTAATAGAGAATTGTTAACTTTTAAATGGGCATTATAAAATCCAAGCATAATACAAAAAATAACTAAAATCCACTTAGAAAATCAATCAATGAATTATTTCTAAATCATTTTGTATAATGAATTATTTCTAAATCATTTTGTATAATGAATTATTTCTAAATCATTTTTGTCAAAAAAAAAAATACATGAGGCGGAAGTATTTTATAATATTTTAAAATATGAGAGGTAATTTATGAAGCGACATTTAGAGAAACAATTTCAAAACCAAGTAATTAAAAATTTTAATATGACAAAACAATAATTAAAAAAAAACAAAAAACTATAAATGTTGCGTGTAAGAGTTTGTGTGCAATAAGTAAAAAAGCTTTTTATCGAATATATTTATCTAAACATAGCAATACGGGGAAATACCCAATCCGTCCACACCCATCATCTTCCTAAATAAGTTTATTATATTTTTTAAATATTTCAATAATAGTGGGTTTGGTTCCTGAGTTAGAGCACTATTGAGAGTTTGCTTACCAAATGGCACTATATAAATTGTCTTTTAATTATTATTAAAGATTATATGGATATAAATTAACAAAACAGTTCTAATTCACACTTGACCTGTTTTGAGATATTTGAGGAAACATAACATCATTCGTATGGGTTTGTATGGAATGAATTATTTTTGAGATTCTACTATGAAATACATAATTTACCTTGTAATTTGTTTTTATCAAACACTGTTAATTCCACTTTATGTAACGGTATAACCCTACCGGTTTCAAGGTGCACACCTTATCTTCAGGGGAGCACCTTTCAAGGCTTTCACCTCATTATAGGAAAGACAGGAAGATCTTTTGAAAAGAGATTCCGTGAACGCAAATCCGCCTTAACAAATCTTCTAATTTATTCTGAAATGGCTAATCATTGTCACCGTGAAAATCATACATTTTCTATCGATGATGCCAAATTCTTACACAATCAGTAGTAATGGAAATAAATTTGACAGATTAGAGGCCCTAGAAATTTCTAAGTCAGTGCATCGAGGTGAACATCTGGTAAACACATATATACCAAGAATCTCTCCGCTGTTCGCCGAGATCGTCCTATGCCTCCCCCAGCCGCCAGTCCCCAGCTCCAATGTTTACCGTTAGAAGTGTGTATGTCGGTGCTAGTTCGAACAGAATTTAGTCTTGTTTGTGCTCCCCTGAAGATGAGGTGAAAGCCTTAATACCGGTAGGGTTATACCGTTACAAAAAGTGGAATAAACAGTGTTTGATAAAAACAAATTACAATGTCTTTAAACCTCCACAATGTTAATGCTTTTACTATAAATAATATATAATTTACCTTGATTTTTTAAGACATGCAGGATTGATGTTACTTATTATATATTTTAAATAAACCAAAAAATAGGTTTTGGATTTTTTTTCCCTGTATACAGTAGACTCTCGTTTATCTGGGGTTGGATATGATCGGATAAATGCAGAAGATAATTCGCCAAGGTATGAAGTTTTAAATGAAGACATTGTGCAATACGGTACAGTACCCGGCGGTAAGTAATACACATAGGGCTTAAGAAAGAGACTGTCGGCCATAATCGGCTAACTTCGATTTTGTAGCGCGTCGTCTCTGTCATTCATACCACACCCTAGAACCCTTGACATTGACTGACAAATCGCGATGGAACACGTGTATGAATGACAGAGATGACGCTCTACAAAGCCGAAGTTAGCCGATTATGGTTGACAGTTTCTTTCTTAAGCCCGATGTGTATTACTCACCGCCGGGTACTGTACTACTAATGATCCTGCAGCAACTGATGACCCAGATTAAGAAGAAGGTATAAGACAGATACAAGAAAGAGTATACAGCATAGTGCTGCTTTAACTAATGATGAAAGCCTACTCAGTTATTTAGAGCAACAGGAATGTTGCGAAATCTGTGCGGCATCATTTGCCGAAGAGCGAACAGAGAGAAAAAATAAACTTGTTTACTGTTATATTTTAAATATGAAGGACATTTTTGAAGTTTTTTTTTTGATTAATTGTTTTTTTTATCCGAGCTAATTTTTCTCAGCCGGTGAATAGGTCAGGGACCTCCGACACTCCTCTCAGGCTACAAGGAAGAAACTCCCACTTTCCTTATAAAAACCGTGGCAATGCCGGTGGGAAAAAAATTATGTTACAAGAAAATGTAAGGCCAAAGGCCTGAACAAGGAGTGTCGGTGGAAATGCAGGATATAATAGGAGCCAGGTCTCCCTACATAATAAAAATTGGTTCATTGATTTCCATTGTAAAAATGATTTTTCCAAATAATTGTGTGTTTTTAAATTTTATTTTATGTTTCTATTGTGTTTTTTTAATTTTATTTTATGTTTCTATTGTGTTTTTTTTCTTCATATGTGAATAAAACAATTAAAAAATTATAATTGAATTTGAATTATTACTTCATTTTTGACTGCCTCCAGACAAGTTAATCAAAACATTTTTTTGAATCTCATATAAAAATATGAATTCAGCTTATTATTGTTGAGTAAGTAATTCTTTATTTTCTTCAAATCAGACTTATGTGTGATTTCTTATTAAATTTTTAAAGCATTATGTCATTTGACTAGAGAAATAGACAAAAACATGCTGGTTTGAGATATCAATTCCAGTTTTAACATGGCGGTTGTCAAACGGTTAATGCACGCATTTTTACAGCATTTATTCGACTCCTCTCAGCTTTTACCACATCCACGTTTCACCCCCATAGATCAAAATTGGCACCAAAATACTATTGTGAACTATTTTACCTTAGCAAATTTATATACTACCTGGTTAATATATAAAGGAAACAAAAAAATATTTTTTTTTTCTAGAAAATTTATCAAAACACTTAACTATTTTAACGTGTTCCTCGCGGGAAGCACAAACGCCTGTGATCTGATCTGTAGCATTCCTTTGTGTATTTTACGTAATGTTTAGTTTATCTCCTTTATTTAACGAGTCTCCTTAAGAGTAATGACTATTATTTATTATCAGAAAATTACTTGAATGTCATGTTTACTTGGTGGTGTAATCAAATATCAGTGGTTCTAAACAAAATACGCGTTTAAACTTAGAAATTAAAAAAACGCCGAAATTGTGCCGCGCACAGGATTCGTGGAATTTAATTTTTAACGCGGTGTACAGGTTAATCAATAGAAAATTCTTCAAAAATTATTGTGTATGGTGTGCTAGTGCCAACGTTGATGTATGGAAGAAAAACCTGAACATTGAAAGCGATTGATAAGAGGAAAATAAATATGGTAGAAATGAGTATAAAATATGATATTACAATGTTTGATAGAATGAGAAATGATAGGATAAAGGATAACTGTTCGAGAAGGATTTTGGATGTTGAATAATTTCTTTTGTAATAACTGTGGTATTAAAATAAAAAATCAAGTATAATTAATTGCCATACAACCCTATCAGTAATGTAAGGCCACTCTGGGCTCACTTATTTTTTAATTCACCCAAAGGAATTGGGAATAGAACGACGATAGGCATTTTGAGCACCGAGAAAAGTTTTTATGAACGCCTATAGGTATTTTCAGCACTGAACGTGTTAAGAAAGGAAACTTGAGATAGAATGAGTTACGAGAGACTTACATATATGTCTGAAATGAATGGAGAGCGAGGAAAGAGTGGAAGAGGATAGTTGAAGAAATATTAACTGAGGGATAGGTAAGACATATTGAAAAAACAAGAGAGCATTTGTGTCGACTCTTTTCAAACCCAGGTATGTCCACGCAAGTTCAAACCGAGCAAAACGTTATTTTGTCCCTGATCACTGAAAACTATATGTATAAAAATGATGTGTCTTTTTGAGAATTGCTTTATAGATGACATTGTGTTTTCAAATAAAAATTCAATTTGGACATACCCACTTTTGAAAAAACACCCATTGAAAATGCGTGTTTTTGATACAACACCGCATTGGCATACCCGAGTTTGATTGTTGTTCACAGTACGACTACGCTACGACTGATCGGCCATCTTGAATGATGGCGCTCCAGGATTGGTCTAAATAGACATGTCTGACTTTGATAAAAACAACCTCGTGGACATATCTGAGTTTGAAAAGAACTCTTATTTCAATCACAATTTTGCATTGATTTCACGAGGAGATATCTTATTTTGAAAAATGCAGATTTATCCAGGACTACATAAGCTACATTTTGGTATATTTATCTCAAAAATGTCATAATGTCGACATACCTGGGTTTGAAAAACGCCGACACATTTATGAGATGTATGAAAGCGAAAGAGGTAAGATATATGTGCATGAATAGAAAGATGTGGAGATCTATTCTCTCCGTCTATCCCAAAAGTGACATGGCGTATCATATACATAAAACATTACTCATTATTGTAGTCAATAGTAAAGTGGTAAGAATTGTTTATAAGCAATCTTGGCAGTCATGAATTTAATTATCAGAACAACGGTACATTTTTTTCCCCCTTAAATGTTAATATCTTAAATAACTGGAATAATTACATGATTCCATCATTTTAATATATTATTTTTATCAAAAGTTTCAGCTTTAACTTTGTGGTAATTAATATTAGAATTATTCTACTAATTACATCAACCACAGGCGGAATGATTCCTCAAATATCTCAAAACATATCAAGTGTGAGAATTGGAACCATTTTGTTTTTTTTTATGTTACATGTAAGCTTTAATAATAATTCAAGGATAATTCTGCGTAGCCTCGCTACTCGCCAGGTAGAAACATGTGTAGCTGCGGTAATTTTTTTTCTTTCTTTATTTGACTTTGTTTCTTTCAAACTTTTTGAAATTTCTGTAAAGTTTCAGCGTGCGTTTGTTTTTTTTTTTGTGTGTTTTAGAGTGGATTAATTTTCTGCGTAGTCGTATGTATATTTTTCATTATTTTCTAAGATTGTCTGTTTTTTATTTTTTTTATATGTTAGGGCCTTTAATTACCTGAGCCTTGACATGTTTCAAGTATATGTTTTATGTGTGGTTGGTGGTATTTATCAGGTCTGTAAATATGAAACCCGAATTTGCTCATAGATGGCTCTAGTTGTCAATATAGTGACTGTCAAACCGCGTCATTGGCGTCTTTTTCTTGTGTTTACATTTGTCAAAGACTTTAACTCACAACAATGCAAGTTTAATACAACTATATATGTTTTCATAGCGTTGAACATATATCAAAAGAGGAAACACAAAGTGATTTTGCTTCATGATAATGCACCATCGCACACAGCAAAACCGGTCAAGGAAACGATTGAGGCATTTAGTTGGTAAATACTTTCGCATGCGGCTTACTCACCAGAATTGGCTTCATCCGATTACTACTTATTTGCATCGATGGGACACGCACTTGCTGAGCAGCGCTTCACTTCTTACGAAAATGTACGAAAATGGCTCGATGATTGGTTTGCCTCAAAAGAGCAACAGTTTTTTTGGCGTGGCATCCACAAATTACCAGAGAGATGGGAAAAATGTGTAGCTAGCGATGGGCAATACTTTGAATAAAATATTTTTTACCATTTTCATACAATAAATGTGTATTTTCTATAAAAAAAATCCAGTTTCATATTTACAGACCTAGTATATGCATACTGCTTTCTGGTATTTTATTGTACACGATTAGTGTAAATGTTAATTAAAAAAATTGTGGCAAGTTGTATTTATTTATAGTAATTCGAAATTCTAATTTGAGTATTACTTAAGTAAACTTTTTTAATGGTCAATAAAAAATCGAATATTGTAATAAAATAAAAAATTTAAAAATTTGCGGAACAACAAAGTAATTCATTGTTAATTTTTTTTGTTTGTTTTTGTCTTGCGTAAATTCTTAAAATACTTGCGAAGTCATATTTAGCAGTTATATAAATCTGCGTAAAGCAGACATTTGCAAATTCAACCTGCCTGATCATCTTCCGATGCATTGCTTTGGTGCTCCGATTTGATTTGGAAAGAATGCGTATTAGCTAGTGTTGTATTAACGGAGACAACTGCCGCCAAGGATTACCAACCAAACGTGATCCTGTATGTATAAATTGTGACTTATTTTTCTGTGTGACTGTGACTTATTTTTCTATTTCAAGTAAATATACTCTCATTATTCTAAGTACTGTAGATGATTACAGTACAACTGTTGTGGACTTCCTATTACAATACAATATCCATACACTGTATTGTATTACACTTTCGTTGTATACAGTACATATACTTATCACCATCTCTACCCACCAAACAGGAAAACGTTAAAATGGCCTTAACCTTTTTAATCCCACGGGGCCGATTATCGGCCCCAACTGGTGTATGCGAAAAATCCCACGGGGCCGATCATCAACCTTATAGTTTTCATACAAATTTTTATGTTGAATGAAAAAAAATAAAGATATTTTTTTTTATGAAATTATCTATTATTTTACACTCTACAGGGAGGTCTCCACAAAAAAAATTAGGTTTTAAACTGAGATAAAAAATAAAATATGAACTACTGTTTTTTTGCCAAAAAATGTTTGGGATTTTTCACACATTTTATTCAAAATAAGCTGGGATTAATAAAAATCAGACTGGATATTTTGAAAAAAAATCTAGATATCAATGGGATTTGAACCCGTAACCCTCTGTGTCGGAAAACAGGTGTCTTACCAACTAGGCCACATAGAAGATAGGTTGAAGAAAGTGTAGAGTACATTTCTTTAATATACAGCGTTTAAATTACTATATTATAAGATTAGTTAAATAATGAACATTTAATTGAATTAATAAACTTTTCCCATAGAAATAAATGAATTGATAATGATAATATATATTTTCTATATCTCGAGATTGTTACAACACATTAGCAAAATTCTTCAAGGTGCAAACGTCAACATCAGCTATTCAATTGCAGTTATTCAGTAACTTACTATTCTTACAACTTAACAATGGTTAGACTTCAGATTGGGAATTCAATATGGACATTGTATAGATCCTTTTTATTACAAAATTATTTGACACTTAAATGTGAAAAAATCTACACAATAACATAAATCCAAGTGACAGATGTGTTTTGCTTTACAAAAGCATTGTCAAACTGTACTCAATACATTGCTTACCAAGCCTTATATAGCAAACTGTACTCAATAGATTGCTTACCAAGCCTTATATAGCAAACTGTACTTAATACATTGCTTACCAAGCCTTATATAGCAAACTGTACTCAATACATTGCTTACCAAGCCTTATATAGATAAATATTTTACAATCTATGGTGTAAATCTAACATAAAAATTGTTTAAATATGAGGCCTATCCAGACATGTTGGAAACCACAAGCCCTCATAAAACGACAATAATGAAGTATTGAAGTTTTATGAGGACTGGTTTTTAAAAAGCTGGTGGGGCACATGTCAGGATAGTCAACTCCTAACATATTAAAACAATTTCTATGTTCATTTTAAGCCTTGTCAAATATTTTGCTATATAAGCTTGGTAAGCAATGTATTGAGTACAGTTTGATGATACTTTAGCAAATCGAAACAGATTAATTTAAGTTATTGTGTAAAAAAATCACATTTAAGCGTCAAATCATTCTCAAATAAAATGGAGTTCTACAATATAAATACCAAATCAATTAATAAGTATAGGTCCTTTTTTAAGTCATACAAATGAGCTTTAACCCTATGCCAACCAATATGAGAACACTCGTTACAAACATCATTTGCAGAGTGTAAACAGTTTATAGTTTCTAATGAAATTGTGATATAAAATTATACACATACATTTTTATATCATGAGCACAGTAGCAAAATTCTTCAAGGTCCACACGTCAACATCAGCTATTCAATTGCTATACTATCGAGCCATCTCCCTGTCAGGGTAGGCAGACGACAGAGCACCATACTTTCCCAACTCGACACACATCCTTTGCCTTTTCCACATCCATAGACCTCATACAACCTTTATGATTTCTCTAACTTTCTACTTTTCCTTCTTTCATAATATTATTCACTTGATTCAACAATACTTTCCTTGGTCTTCCTCTTGTACGCCTTCCACTCCCGTCTGCACTTCACATCTGTTTTGTTAGTCTTTCTTCATTCATTCGTTCTAAATGCCCAAACCATCTTAGCGTGCTCTTCTTCATCTTACTTAACATATCAGTCTAAGTTCACATTCATCCCTTATCATTACATTCCACATTGTCATACATTGCCCCTCCACGTATTCTTCTTAATCTACAGCATTTATTTGGCTTCACTGCTATACATCAAAGTTGGCACCAAAATACTATAGTGGACAATCATCTTAGCAGATTTTGATACTGTGCGCTTCAACTACACATGTTTTAGTGTCCCATTGACTTTGTTTCCCAACACTACACACCGTTCGATATCACTCTTAACTCTTCCATCATCTGAGAATATACTACCCAAATAACAGAATTCCTAAACTTACTGCAATCTTTCATTTTTTACCCATATGTCGCATTTACTTTTCCTTTCAGACTTTTCTATCAATTATTTTGAATTTTACAACATTCATTTTCGGATCTTTTTCTTCGCATCTCTCATTTACTTACAAACTCTGCAATTCACCGAAATAAATAATATGGATATATAATTAGTTTTCTTAATTGTTATTGCATTAACATTATGGAGGTTTAAAGACATTGTAATTTGTTTTATCAAACACAGTTTATTCCACTTTTTGTAATGGTATAACCCTACCGGTTTCAAGGCTTTCACCTCATCTTCAGGGGAGCACAAACAAGACTTCAGAGGAGCACAAAGAAGTCTTATTTGTGCTCCTCTGAAGATGAGGTGAAAGCCTTGAAACTGGTAGGGTTATACCGTTACGAAAAGTGGAATAAAGTGTTTGATAAAACAAATTACTCTTAATTGATAAACGTGGTATTATTCTAAATATTGATAGCAAGATCTGAGTGATTGTGCTTCTGGAATATTTTGTATTATGAATTAATGTATTTAAAAAAAATTTGCCCTCTTCTTGGGAACACTAATTTGGGTGAACAGCCATTAAAAAAACTTAGATTCTAATGTTTGTTGGATCGTTCCGTTTTATAAAATTATTGTTATCATTTTTTGTTAATCTGTATCATAATTATTATTTTCGTGGTGTTTTAGATATTAAAAATTGTTTATTTTGAATAAATATTTGCTATAAACACATTTGGGTGCAAACACTTGAAACCGGCAATGTCAAAATTTACTAAAATAATAATCAAGAAACTCGAATCGTGATTTTAAAACAAATCAGTTAGTCCCCAATGGATGGTTATAATTTAATGACTAGAACTACGGAAAGTAAATTATTTTGAAAGAAACTAAGTTATTCTCTTCTAGTTTGAATGACGTTTTGTCAGCAGAGAAATCTTATATAAACACATTATTTTAATAGAAATAAAGCAAACTCTTAACGCAGAATACGGCAATAATAAAATCAGTATAAAATATTCCGACGTTTTGCCGGCTACCGCGATCGATAAAAGACGTCGCCCCGGATAACCTTAAAAAATCTATAACTGAAATACAAACAAATCGAGTAAATAAAACGAAAAACATACCTGAACCTCAGCGAGTTCGGCAATGCGCTCGTACAGTGGAGCTTCACCCTCGCTAGCGTACTCGAATATCGAACTCATTACTCCATTCTTCCTTAGGCAAAGACGACATATCGAGTGAAAATTTGAAACGATATAAGAATCCTCTTCCATAATTTAAAAAAAAATTCTTACACTAAATAACAATGTTTTTCTCGATTTTAATGAATGAAACGATTAGACAAAGGTTGATTTTATAATGAGACGCAATTGGGAGTGTACGATACGGCAGCCATTTGGAACAATGTGTGGGGCTGTGCCACTATTGGGCGGATTCCCTCGGCTGGGAGGGTGCGCGCAGACGGGGACCGCGCCGGGACGGGGGCAGGGAGGACTGGCGGGAGGGGAATGGGGCGCTGCCGCCCGAATTGCGATGTTCGAATTAACGAGTTAGTGAAATACTCTATCGGGAGTAATTGGAACTTCTGAAAATATAATTTACAAATTCTTAAAAAGAACTAAAGAATTATTTCGCATTATCTCTGAGAAATATCAAAAAAATCTAACAGGTGATATTCTATATTTTGCTTTATAAAACGACCCATTAATATCGAAATATAAAACGACCCATTAACCCTTTGAACTCCAGATTTTTTTTTGTATGACATACCAACAACTCCAGGGTATTTTTTTGAAATTTTACTATAAAATGATAGGTTTTAGAAATAATTTATTTAAAAAAAAATTAATAAGGTTTCATGCAATTTTTTTATTCAAACTATTAGATAAATGTTTAAATGAGTTTATTTTGATAAAAAAAATAACAATTCAACATTATTTTTTAGTTTTATAATCTTTCAAAGTATGATATCTGAGGAAACAATCCCCTAAATGCATCCTAGGTTTTCCAGGACAGGTGTCGCAAAACTCATATGTTTCATGTCGTTTGCCCATTTTGCCTCTATTTGAGCAGACCACACAGTCCTTCTTCTTTCCCTTCTGCAAAACATGAAGTTTACCATCTAGTCGTACATCAAAAGTAGAAGTTGATGGCCTACTTCGCAGCTCCCGAAAGTCTCCTACCAACTGATCAACTAAATTCTTGACAAATTTCAAATGAGTTAGTGGTTTTTCATTATTTTTCAATTTTATATTCTTGTAGAGGATGTATGCATTGATTGAGCAAATTTCCATTCCCCAGAAAAAAAGTTTTCTCCACCATTTTAATGACTTCCTGAGAAAACAATATGTGGAAGCATACTGGTCGGCACGGTCTACTCCACCCATAGATTTGGTGTAGTTTCGTACTACATTTGGTTTTTCTGTAACTAATTGAACACCTCCCTTCCCTGTTCTGGAAACAGACGACATGCCAGCAGAATCACCAGTACTCAGCATTGTAATTATTCTTTTATCCTTCCATGCCAAAAGCATTGTTTTTCTTTTTCTTACAGCCAAAACTTTTTTATTGCCAAACTTTGGTTTTTTTATGGTGATCGGAATGCCTTTTCTGTTGGTCTGTATCGTCCCAGTTAAATGACATTTCATCTTCAATAGTGCTTCAGCAAGTGGAAGACTTGTGTAGTACCTGTCTGTAAACAAGTGGTATCCTTGTGCATGGGGTACCTTCTCCAAAATTTTTCTGAACAAGTAGATGGGTATTCTCGAACTCACAGGCAAATCTGGGCTTGGTAAATTCTCTGTAGTAATACTACCGTAATAGGGAAGAATACTGTACACATATGATGTTTCAGAATCCGCCAAAACGTAAATGCGTATTCCCCATTTAGTAGGCTTCTTTGGATTGTAAGTGATGAAGCATATTCTTCCTTTGAATTTCACTACTGATTCGTCAACACAGATATTTTTGTTGGGTATGAAATAGTCAGCAAATTTTTTATTTATATATTCTAAAAAATTACTGACTTTCTGAATCCGTGTTCTTAAATCACTATGTCCAGTTTCTTGTGTATTCAAGTGTAACATCCAGAATATTTGATGAAATCGAGATCTCGTGAAAATATTTGCAAAGAATGGGACTCTGGAATTATCTCTAGTAGACCAATATTCTTGCATATTGGCAAGTGGCATTGTTCCCATATTTAAAATGACCCCAATGAATGCCCAAAATTCATCTTTTTGTACATCACGCCAATTTTGCCAAATAGAATTTGCAGTTAGAACTTTTGATTGAAGTTTGACTTTTGCATATGCATTTGTTTCCCGTATTATCTCCGTTACAATTTCTTCCGTGAAAAATAATTTGAAAAATTGACTTGGTTCTTTGATTGTTAAAGGAACATTTGGTCCGACATTCTGAGCTCCGATGTCAAAATTTATAATGTCAGGAGAATCCACCGTATTGGATATATCAATCCATTCATCGTCTTGTGAATCTTGAGCGCTTGTAGTACTTGAAGAACTATCTGATGATAGAAGAGGACCAACTCTGCGTTTTTTATGACCAATGTACTCTGATTCATCACTAGAGGTCTGAATATTGATGTTACTATCACAACTTTCATCACTATATACATTTAAAATAAATTCGTCTTCACTTTCACTCAGTTGCGATTTTTCCATTATTTTAGAGGGTAAAAAAAAAACTTGTGTAATCTCAACGGTGTAAAAGGGTGCGTACTGATTATTTTTCAACCGAAACACGTCTAAACAGTAGAACAGTTGTTGTGAAACTAATGTAACATGTTTATACCTGCTCCTGGGTGTCCCGAGATGTTTGTTTATGTAAACAATACAACCATAAAAAATGGCGACATATAGTCGCCTCTGGAGTTATTAAAATAATTACCATGGCGACTATATGTCGCCTCTGGAGTTATAAGGGTTAATATCATACAAATTAATATCGAACTTCTTAAAAGAGCAATTATCCAAAATTATTTAACATACATAAAATATTTCTTTGAAAAACAATTAAACATTTTAATAATACGATTGTAAAATTTTAAAAGTAAGCATCTAAATTTGGATTATTTCATTGTTTGAAATGCAATTTGTTTGAAAGAATCACGCATCCTTTTTCATATAAAAGAATACTCTTATCATCCCAAACTTTCTTTTCTGTTTTTGCCTTACTCATTCGCAAATTTTCCATACAGTTTACTCACTGCATTCAATAGCTCGCTATCACATTCTATTATCTTTTTTCTTCTATCTACTTTCAATATAACTATCACTATATTCTTCCAATCGTCCTGTGTACAATCAATACTAAATGCATAATAGAAGGTGTAATATAAAAACAACGAATTATCATTTTGTGTGTAAACAGAGTTTTCACAATATGATAAATATTTACTTTGAATGTGTACGGAACTAAATTTAAACATTTAAAAAATACGATTTTAAAATTTAAAAGTTAAGCGTCTAAATTTTAATAATTTCATTGTTATACATTGAATTTATAGAAACGCGATATGTTTGAAAAAATCAAAGGATACTCGTATCATCCCAAATTTTCTTCTGTCTTTTTCTCACGTATTCACAAATTTTTCACACAGTTTACTCACTACATTTAATAGTTCGCTAACTACCACATTCTGTTATATTTTCTCTTATATCTAATTTCAATAGAATAATCACTACATTCTTCCAATCGTCCGGTGTACAATCAATAACAAATACATAATATACAGTGTAATAAAAAATAGCGAGTAATCATTTTGTATGTAAACAGAGTTTTTACAGTATGATAAATATTTACTTTGAATGTGTACGAAACTAAATTTAACCTATTCATAATCTATATATATTTTTTTCCTATTATATTTTATTTATTTCTTGTTTTTATAAAAAGTATAATATTGTTACACCAATTCGATCAGGCGGTGAGAAACTCTTTTGCATATTAACACACTACACCTCATTTTACACATCTTAATTTGTGGTTCACTCGGCGCGTCCATAGAACAAACTTACAAGAGTTATTAGATGTGCACCTTGCTTAATCACGTTCAAAAGAGAATTGAAAAAATATTATATTACTTACTTAGAATATTTTTTATTCTAATTTCTTTAGTTTCTTTTCCTTATCCTTGAACGAATTCTTTTCTTCTAGTCTTACCATTACTTAAAGATATTAGTATTTTTTTTACTTGAATTACATTTTTTTGGTAAAAATCTGTCATGGAGTAAAATTATTTAACTATCCGATTAACTGGAAGTAATAACTCAATAGCAATAACATAAAACAATAAAATAAAGATAAAAAATAAGTAAAAGTTTTTCTTCTCTTTAAAAAAAAAACCTGTGTTAAAAATGTTTCCGATATTATTTGAATTTTGACAAAAAAAAATTTACTTACAAAAAAGAATAAATAAAATTTTATTTTAGAACTACTTTAAAAATATTTTATATCTTTATAAATAAACCAATTAATATATTTTTATTTTAAATAACGATTTTTTTAATCATGTAGTTTATGTATTTATAAAAGAATACTTTTATTATTCTTTTTTCAAATAAAAAAAAATGACTTGTAAAATATGGATTTACTCAGTTTTTCAGTTCGTTTCTAAATGTCAATTAAAAAACGAACTTAATTCACAATTTGACAGTTCGAGGCTATAGTTTTGTTGATAAACATTCGGTATATTTTACATTTAAACTTTTATTAGCTAAGCCAGTGAATACTCAATGTCATCAGTCTCGTTTATATTAAACACCAACGACAGAACCGGTTAGTTTTTCAATAAATGTGACACTTTTAAAATGAAACCATCAAATGTCAAGACGAAAGTTTTCATTGGCGATAATGATTCAAAAACTTCTTTTGCGTTCAGTGAAGCTTTACAGAATGCTGAAAATGGTAACGTTCTGTTTATATCTAAGACCCAAATTGCCGAATTACCGAAAAACGGATGTTTTTCTATGCCCCAAGATAAAAATATTTTAAAAAGAATAACATTTATTTATCCATTAAATTGGAACGAAATTATCAGCAAATGTTGTCTTCTTCATACGTGGAAAAATCTTCCGAAAGTTATTATTATTAATGGGTTAGAAGAATATTTTGATTTTGCTTTAGAAAATTATATTTCCAAGTCGGCACTTCTCTGTACAGCATTACTGGACGCGGCAGGATCCTGCGCACGTGTCATGGAAGCTAATTGCAATATTATTGTATCCATAGATAAGAAAACATTTCGTCAGCACCATAATGATATAATGATTTTAATGAAAATGTTTTTTTATGATGATATTGCTATTGAATAGCCTGTAACAAGCAATCAGAGATATATCCCTAAAAATCACAGTAATGGCGGAACTCACAATGTCACATTGAGATCCAGACCAATGTAACACTCATTTGGGACTTACAATGGACTGAAAGAGGGGAATCACTGGTGTACTTCTTTTTTCAAGATAGCATGTTTTCCGAGAGGCCAACATTTAAATAAGTCAGTGCAAATTTGAACATATTTTAATGACATATACATCAATACAAGATCTGAGTACACGCTGAGGGAGAGATCTCTTTAATTAGAGGCATCAGCAAGAAACATAGAGCTATTAAGTGATGACTAATAAAAGAATTCTTCCCCTGATATATGGTCCAATTTGTGACAGTAGCATGAGTAGACAAAGGTAAAATGAAGAGCTTCATATCTCTATGGTGAAGATAGTACAGCAAAAGAAATTAAAATTCGTCAATAGATCAAAAGCTAGGACATTGATATTGCATGCAGAACATTGAACTTCCAAAGAATCTGTCCAGTGGCCTAATAGGGCGTAGAAGAGTGGAGAGTCGAAGTTAACATGACTGGATGGTGTAACGGAGGATTATCACACTCCAGGGAGTTGACAACTAGAGGAGGAGAATAAACAGATGGTAAAAAAATCTACAAAGCCAAGATCCATTCTGAAGTGCTGATGATAATTGCGATTGAAACAAGTTTTTTTTTATATGTTATAAAAACATCCTTATGTGATAATGATAGACTGCTTCTTTCACCAGCGGGTTTCAGTTTGATTCCCAATGGTGACGAAACAAAAAAGTTAGGTTTTTCCATACAAATGTATTTTTATATATTTGTTTTTGTAAAATAATTGTAAAATAGCTACCATATTGTATTAATAAAATTAAAATGTAACACAACATAATGTATTATTATGATGTCCAGTTTCAATTTCCTCATAAAATTTGTTGTTTTTCCAAAGAGCAATGGAACATTATATGTTAGATATTTTTATTTATTTATTTGTAAGTAAACAGTACAATGTACCTCATAACAAAAATAAAAAAATTTAATGAGTTAGTAGTGAGTGCTCAACACATTCAGGCCTCGGCCACACAGGTAGGAGTCTCGCTTGATGTTTAGAGCTATGTTGCGAGTTAGGCGATATATCCTAGCAAACCAACGTACCGCATACTATCGCAGTGGCCACACTGTACGCTTCGCACCACGTTGCATGACGATAAGTCATCGAGTGAATCTCCTAGCGAACAGAGGTGTTTGTTAATTTACAAGATGGACGAAGTTTTAATGACAGCTGTCTATAAAAGGGAGCCTTTGTGCCCATCGAGCAAATTATGGAAAAATGTACCTGTAATAAAATCACTTTGGAATGAAGTTGCACAGAAAGTAAATAAATATAAGTTGTAATGAAATTGGTTAGTTTTGAGAGTGGCATCGTGTGTTGACTCTACCGCTCCCAACTGTCAAATGAATTTGTGCGTAGCACTTTGGTGTGCCTAGGCATGAAGTCACCTAGTATATGAGTCACGTAAAACCTAGCTTAGCACTTTGGTGTGGCCTCGGCCTAAGTTTGACAGATTAATACAAATATATGCAATAGTGTGAGTAACAGTACGTTTTTGTAAACGTACTGTTACTCACACTATTGCAAAATGAGTCTTTTGGCTGAATGATCTATAAGCAATACGTACTCTTCCTCGCTGCTTATTTTGACAGCTCAGTACACTATTATATTTTTTGAAGGAAGAATTAACAATTACTTATATTTTTAAAGAAATAAATTAATGAAATGATGAGTTATCAAACATTCACTAAAAAGACTGACATGTGAAGAGAAAGAATTACTAAGTGAGTAAACAAGTAAGAAATGCGAGGTGTGCGTGGAAGAGGTTGATGTGGCTGGATCTAGTGGGTCAAATTTTGAAATAAGATAAAGTGAGATGTATTAATACAAGATATGTATCATCATGGCATGTTCTTTAGGGGTAAGCAGAGAAAACAGATCTCCAAACTCTTCTATTGTGTCTCGTTATACACAATCTTCTATTATTCATACTTTTCACTTATCCTTTCAAAATCTGGTCCATTTGGTCCAGCCATGTTTTCCTCAGTTTACCTCTTCCACGCACATTCATTGCACTTCTGACTTGTATACTCACTTAGTCATTCTTCTCCCCATATGTCCAAACCATCTTAAAGCTCTTTTCTTCATCTTTCCTTAATCTGTTCACCGCGTTAAAAATCAAATTCCACAAATCCTGTGCGCGGCACAATTTCGGCGTTTTTTAATTTCTAAGTTTAAACGCGTATTTTGTTTAGAATCACTGATATTTGTTTACAACACCAAGTAAACATGACACATAAGTAATTTTCTGATAATAAATAATAATCATTACTCTTAAGGAGACTCACTAAATAAAGGAGATAAACTAAACATTACGTAAAATAAACAAAGGAATGCTACGATCAAAGCAATGATTCATTACACTCACCCAATCAAATGCATATAGCACTAGTAATGTTTATTTACGTAAGAGAGACTCATCGCAGGACTCGATTCCGCGCAACAGGTTGTTACATGTGACGCAATAGCTGGAAATATTGAGAAACCAAAAAAATTCGGCGCTCTGTTTATTCAACAATATCTCATAAACTAATATATTATTTGACAAGGTTTCCAGAGATGTCGCTAGAATAAAGATTATTTTAAATTTTAGTTCCATTTTCATTCCGGTTTTGTGTCATTCTTTTTAAGTATTTGTGATTTGAAACTTGGATTGTCGTCAGATCACAGGCATTTGTGCTTCCCGCGAGGAACACGTTAAAACATCCATTTCTGATGTTTTAATTCTGTCTTCTTTTGAACATAGATACTCCACAAAATTTCCCTAGTGCACGCATCTTCACTGTATTAATCTTATCTTTTGTCTGCCAAGTCCAAGATTTAGTTCCATAAATCAAGGTCGGCACCAACACACTATTATAACATTAAGTGCCCCGTTTACCTTGTTCCCTGTTGCTACACTTCTTTCAATATCCATTTCAACTCGCCCTTGACACGTAAATATACTGTCCAAGCAATTAATACAAGCTAGAGATTGAATATAAGAAATATGAAAGTATGAATAGCAGAAATAAATTATTTTAAATCACATCCATTATTCTATCATACATTGTTTCACCGCACATTTTAAGCAAAGCTAACATTTCTACCACATATATTTTGTTTTTAACCTGTTCACCGCGTTAAAAATCAAATTCCACGAATCCTGTGCGCGGCACAATTTCAGCGTTTTTTAATTTCTAAGTTTAAACACATATTTTGTTTAGAACCACTGATATTTGATTACAACACCAAGTAAACATGACACTTAAGTAATTTTCTGATAATAAATAATAGTCATTACTCTTAAGGAGACTCATTAAATAAAGGAGATAAACTTAACATTACGTAAAATAAACAAAGGAATGCTACGATCAAATCAATGCTTCATGACACTCACCCAATCAAATGCATATAGCACTAGTAATGTTTATTTACGTAAGAGAGACTTAGTAATGTTTATTTACGTAAGAGAGACTCATCGCAGGACTCGATCCGCGCGACAGGTCGTTAATGCTGGAAATATTGAGAAACCAAAAAAATTCGGCGCTCTGTTTATTCAACAATATCTCATAAACTAATATATTATTTGACAAGGTTTTCAGAGATGTCGCTAGAATAAAGATTATTTTAAATATTAGTTCAATTTTTATTCCGGTTTTGTCATTTTTTTTAAGTATTTGTGATTTGAAACTTGGATTGTCGTCAGATCACAGGCGTTTGTGCTCCCCGCGGGGAACACGTTAATGCTTTTGTTGCTACATCCATGCATTCCGTGCACATTTTAAAAGTGGTCTGGCCTATGATGCAATTGTAAACAGATAGCTTAGCTTCTCTAGTTTATTGCAGTTATAATTCAACTGCAAGGGCACGATATATTTTTCGTTTATTTTCTCGTACATTTATAATGCACATTTCATACACTCATCTTGTCTTATTAAAATTTGCAAAAGGAAGAGGAAAATATTCAAATAAACATTTTTTATAACAATGTATTTATTACTAAATCCTTAAAAAACAATTAAATATATTAAGATATATAATAATACTTTTACACAAACAAAACATAAAGACTCGCAGAAACACAAACAAATTTAATTCAATAGGGTTGCCAGATTTATTTTTTTAAATTAGGAACAATATTTTTATAACATGACAAGAGCCATTAGAAGCTGGTATGCTGAATATACATATATTCGGCAATCATCATACAATTTTTCTTTTGTTATAAAATTTCATTCTTTGGAATATTTGTCGCTAAAAGTGCATTTTCATTCGAACATTTTATTTCATGCACTAGTGAACTGTGCAATCATCGATATAGTAACCTTATAAACGTACTAGTAAACTTGACGACCTCCGTGCCCTAGTGGCAACAATCTTGACTTCCATCAGGTTCGATTCTCGATGGTACTCAAAAAAAAAAAACAAAAGGTTGCCAGTCTGGTAACAATACTCACACACACCAAGTCGTAGTGTTGCCAATATGTTCAATGATGAATCCAAAGTACAGTGCCTACTCCAGAGGTTCTAAAACCGAAGGTTTATTTACTGGAGTCGAAGACAACATTGTCTACAGGCCACGGGCATCAATTTGTCTAAAACACTAATTCGGATATATTGTAGGGTATTATAAAAAATAAAACTAGCGAACTGTGCAACTATTGATAAGTCGTGTGGTCTCAAAGGATAGTTTTGTGGCATTTGAAATTTTCTGTGAAAGTACTGTCAACTTGCTGGGCTGTTTGAACTCCAGGCCTAAACCTCTCCGTGCGTACCGCCCCAACCGTGGGGCCATGAAATACTGAGTCAGATAGCGTATGGCCCCGCGGTTGGGGCACAGTGATTATTTTTCGAATATTCCCAGATGATGTCAGGATTTGGACTACCAATGACATTTATTTATGATACCACACAATTAAATCATTTGTCAGCTAGTTACATGTTTTACCAACTGAACAATGTTTTAAAATTTTAAAAATATCTTACTACTCGAGAGGTTAAGTCACTTTATAAGAAGAAAAAATTGTGCTGCGAGTCATTTCCCTTTTTCCGTGACGTCGGAACTAAAGTCCATCATCGTTACTAGTCTTTTCACTCAGGTGTGTCGTCACCAGAGGAGTCCCTTTGGGCAGTTCTTTCTTCGTCACTATGTGACGTTGCGCTCATAAAAAAAATTAAGATTTCGAACTTCCAGTGTAGATTGTGCTGGATGGGGACTTATTTTGTCCCCCATAAAAGCGTAAAAGCGTGGGTGGAGGGGGGATTGAACTGAACTGATAAGATGTGTGCAACTGTCGACCCTCGATTAAGACTGAAGGTGTGGTGGTACGGTAATATAGATGACACCTATATCTATGGTATATTGTCTATGCTCAGCATAGACATAGAGACGCTCTTGTGAGTTAGTTGGCTGAAGTATATGTAAAATGTAGTTTTGTGCTTAGTATCCAAGATTAGTATAACGAGAAATATTAAAATTTTATTGAAGAGAATAAAATTATATTTAGACAATTGGTCATCTCTACTAATGCTATAAAGGAATATTAAAATTTCATGGGACAATCCTGTATATGTGGGATATCTGGCAATCCTAAATTAAACCAAATTAGAGACTAGTCTTTTGTTTCACTCTATCAATACATTCTCAATTAATCAAACTGATAAAAATTACATGAGTCAAAATGGACCTGTAACTTTCTATAAGTTTGTTTATTCATGTTTCTGTGAAAGTCCTCGAGTCTAAAATGGAAATCTACAATATTATTCACAGTTCAATAAAAAATAATTGTAAATGGAAGCAAAAAATGATCACAAACAGGGAAATATCAGAGTGTCATAACAGTTTAGGTTGCTGCTTGAGTGCCGTGATGTCGAGGATCCGAGATGGATTCTTGTACGCGGGCTTCAGGTATTGCGGAAGCGTCTGTTGCTCGAGATAGTTGCCTGGTCTCTCTGCGCTGTCGGTTGTTTGTTCATTGCCAACTGAAACAATAAATTTTAAACTAAAACGCGTGTAGGATAAAACTGAACTAAGGAAATATTGCTTTTTACTTTATTAATTTTTTACCATTAGAGACATAAACCTAAATAGCTCTACAAGAATTTGCGTAGACGGAGAACTCTCTAATGACATTCCAACACCAACCGGAGTAAGACAAGGAGATAGTTTAAGCCCATTTCTATTTAACTTGGTTATGGATAAAATTATAGAAGAAGTTGCCGACCTTAACCTGGGATACAAGATGGGCGACAATATGCTAAACATCATATGCTATGCTGACGATGCCACCATCATAGCCGAATCAGAGGAAGACCTGCAACAAATGCTACATTGATTCCACACTGTTTCCAAAAAATACAACATGTCTATCTCCATCAGCAAGACTAAATGCATGACTCTAGCCAGAGAGCAAGTTGGATGCAGTGTGGCGATCAACGACACACCAATTGAACAAGTTACAAAATTTAAATACTTGGGTGCTAGCTTAATGCGCAATAATGACCTCTATGGCGAAGTGCTTGAACAATCACAAAAGGCCGCAGCTATTTCCGAATGTTTAAAGAACACTATCTGGAAAAACAAGTATATGAACATCCAAAGCAAGGTGAGGATATACAAGACCTGTGTCCGCCCCATAATGATATACAGCATAGAGTCCAGAGCCAACACTGTCACAACCAAAAATCTCCTTCGAACCAGCGAAATGAAAGTACTCAAGAGAATCGCTGGCAAAACCCTTCGTGATAAAGTACGAAACACAGAAATCCGAAGGATGTGCGAAGTTGAAGATATTGTCAGATGGGGATGACAGAGAAGAAGGTTCTGGAATGAACATGTGTCCAAAATGGCGGAACCAAGAGCCGTAAGAATGGCCAGGGACAGTATCCCCCAAGCAAGCAGACCTCCAGGACGACTGCCCAAAAGATGGAAAGACAGCTGGCAGTCGACGTCACAAGAGGGAAACAATGATGCAGGACTATAACAGGCCAACAGGCCTAAAAGAAGAAGAAAAAGAAGAATTTTTTACCTAGTGTGATAGAAATACCATTAGTTTCAATTGACTAGCGTGGTTTGGACAGGTATACTGGGCAGAGAGAAGTTCCATCTTTATCCAAGTTCTGACGATCCTCCTGTTGACTTTCCTAACGGACTTGACTTTCCATTATTGTTATTTAATGTTTCCTAGAATCTGCCATGCCTGAACAATTAATATGTGAAATAAACTTACTTTCATTTTATTCTTATGATTATTATAATTTAAGCTGACAGCATTTTTAATTAACAAAATGTGTGTGTTCATTTCTCGATGTTTGAATATAAAATATTATTTTTAATATTTTTTTGCTAAAAAAATAGTCACAAGGTTTTGTAAATGCACTGGTACTCACACTATTGCAAAATGAGTCTTCTGGCTGAACAATCTATAGATAATTACCAGGCCATCAGAAATAATACATGACGGATATGACTTTTGAGTAGATCCCTAGAGTGGAACAATCATGGAATTGATGTCGGTTGACCTAGAGAAACTGTTGGAAATGAAATTATGAAAGCTAAAGCTAAAGATTTAAGATCATCCTTCTGATATTTGGTCCGCATCTAAATGTATTAATAATAAAACTTACCAGCGAGCAATTGATATCTTTGCATGTACTGCATAGTGGCAAACGACAGCTCATTCCTCACGTCACCAACCAGTTGATATTGGTTCCCACCAATATGGAGCAGTGGAGGCGTGGTCACCGGCGCCATTGCAGGAAGCATCGGACTGTCCCTCCTGGGCTGCTGGCGCAGCGGGGACGGCGTAGGTATGTTATACTTGCTGGCCAGCTGTCTCATATGCAAGCTCAGCTCTGAAGAGGGTTTGCTCAATGGATACTGGCTGGCCGGGAATAACATAGGCGTTGTGTCTAATGTTACTCTGTGGAGATGAAAAAATGTAATCATTAGTTAACACATCAATCAATAAGTCCCGGAACTAACCAACAGACAGTGCCTCTAATAACAAATCCATACAATTCTCAGTTAGTACCAGCCTTTAGAAGTTACGTGTCAAACTTTCATGACATTCCGACATTGTGTCATTGAGTTACAGTGATTTTAGTGACGCTACTTTTGCTATTTTCAAAACAATGGTAAAAACCGAATTGCGTGTGTTCATAAAAGATTACTTTTTAATGAGAAAAAATACCGTTCAAACTCAGCGATGGCTTGAAAAGTGTTATCCGGGCTCTGCTCCGTTGAAAACAACTATTTGTCGGTGATATGCTGATTTCAAACTCGGTCGTACATACACAAATTATGCTGAACGCTCTGGTCGTCCGAATGAGGCTGTTACACCAGAAAACATAAAAAAAACCTTCAAAATCGTGATGGAAAATCGCAAAGTAAAGTTGTGTGAGATAGCTGACATCCTGAAGATATCATATGGTAGTGTTTACACTATTTTGCATGAACATTTGGTCATGATAAAGCTTTTTTCGAAATGTGTGCCGCGTTTACTCACAATGGAACAGAAACAACAACGCATCGATGATTCAGAGCGCTGTTTGGCACTGTTGACGCGAAATAAACAGAAGTTTTTGCATCGGTATGTGACAATGGATGAAACTTGGATCGACCACTATACTCCGGAATCAAATCGGCAGTCAGCTGAGTGGAGATCAGCCGGTGAAAGTCAAGCAGCCCAAAAACTCAACAGTCGGCCGGGAAGGTTATGGCCTCCGTATTTTGGGATGCGCATGGTATAATATTCATCGATCACCTTGAAAAGGGAAAAACCATCAATAGCGAATATTACATAGCGTTATTGGAGCATTTGAAGGTAGAAATTGCAAAAAAACGGCCCCGTATGAAGAAGAAAAAAGTTTTCTTTCATCAGGACAATGCACCGTGTCACAAGTCGATGGTAACGATGGCCAAATTGCATGAGTTGAACTTCGAATTGCTTCCACACCCACCGTATTCTCCAGATTTGGCTCCCAGCGACTATTGGCTGTTCGCAGACTTCAAAAAGATGCTCCAGGGAAAGAGATTTGGCTTCAATGAAGAAGTGATTGCCGAAACTAACATCTATTTTGAAACCAAAGATAAATCGTTCTATACGGCGGGCATAGAAAAGTTAGGAAAGCGTTGGAATGAATGTATCGCTCTTGAAGGAGACTATGTTGATGAATAAAGAAGAATTTTGACAAACAAATGTTGTTTTAGTAGTTAGTCCTGGGACTTATTGATCAATGTGTTATACACGGTGTCCCAAAAAATGTATACACACTTTGAATGAAACACTTTGATTGGGTCAACCCATAGATATCTTTATACATTGATTTAAAGTGTATAAACAATAATAATGATTTTGACAAATTTGTTTAACAGTTAATGAGCGTCTGCATTGTCTCGCCCTATGTGCACTTCATAGTTTTTTGCGATAATAAATTTTTTCTCTTTAGTTTTTGAGTCAAGTAATTAAATTCATTTCAGCACCTAGAAAATGGTGATAAATATGAATTATCATTGTTCTAATTAATGGATTTTTACTGTACATTTACGTGGTTTTCATTAATACCCTGTTTTCTTACACATCTATATAGTTTACATTTACGCCGTTTTCCTGAAACCAATTGCCCGCGAAAATGACGGTTTACAGTAATATTTTTCTAGTAATGCTTATTACCAAGAAATAGGGGATATGGAATACTTTAGACAGACAGGTTAAACAACTTACATCAAAGTCTTGGTTTAATTGTACTGAAAAAGTCACGCAGGTTGATACAGTTGGGATTCAACAAATAGCAAAAAGAGTGTATAATTATACACCGGAATCAAGAAGATCAATTGGCTAAGGCTTCGAAGGTGTGACGAGGGAAACCTTAGACATCACCCAGTATAGAAAGCTTGCAAGAAAAAGACGAGCCTGGAAAAGAGTGGTTCATCAGAGCAAAGCCTTCACAATGTGACGATGATTACCTTTTAGTGGTAGCAATTTGATTCTGTATCAGGGCAAGTTGTCCTTTGTCAATGTTAGGCAATGGTGATTTTTGGTATCCTCTGTGTTCACGTTGCTCCGTGCTTGCATTGGGTGGACTTTGTAGTATGTTGTTCACTCGATTCTGAAATTAAAAGATTAATTTGTGAAATGCAGTGGTGGCTGGTTGTTATCAAAATGGTGGGACATTTGTTTTGTTATAGTTCGGAAATTCTAGGATGAGTCCTGTGACAGCTCACAAATTTGCCCCAATACAACCTTATGTAATGTATTTATTTAAATAACTTGCTATTTATTAGAATTGAGGCTTATATTAAAGTTGATAAGATAATTAAAATTACTGAACATCGTTACAAGGTTGTATTGGGGGCAAATTTGTGAGCTGTCACAGGACTCATCCTAGAATTTCCGAACTATAGTCTTTCTTCATTCATCGTTCCATGTGTCGTAACCATCTCAGACTGCTCTTCTCATCTTACTCAACACATCAGCATTAAGTTCACACTCATCCCTAATCACTTCATTCCGTATTCTGTCATATATTGTCACTCCGTGTATTCTTCTAAGTTCACACTTTACTAGTATCCTTATATACATAATTGCACTACAATACTGTTGTCTATCATCTTCGCAGATTTTGATACTGTCTGGTTCGTGTATATATGTTTTAGTGTCTCATTAATATTTCTATAAGGCTAAGACCACACCAAAGTGCTTCGCTAGGTGCTATGTGACTAATCTTTAACTAAGTACCATCTTTATTTACTTCCTGTGCAACTTTATTCCAAAGTGATTTTATTACAGGTACATTTTTGTATAATTTGCTCGATGGGTTCCACAAAGGCTCCCTTTTTATACACAGCTGTTATTAAAACTTCCGCCATCTTGTAAAATCACTTGGTGACACAATAAAATTAACCAACACGTCTGTTCGCTAGGAGACTCACTAGGTGACTAATCGTCATGTAGCGTGGCGCGAAGCATGCAGTGTGGCCATTGCGATAGTATGCGGTGCGTTGGTTCGCTAGGATATGTCGCCTAGCTCGCAGCGTAGCTCTAAGCACCAAGCGAGGCTCCTACCTGTGTGGCTGAGGCCTAAGTGATCACCTTAAGATATGGTACAATTTAGATAATTGCTTCTGCCGCTTTGTCTTGCTTCAAGTGTTGGGAATGTGGATGGCGTATGCAGCTTTGGGAGGCACTTGAAGACAGTGCATGTAACATATTTCTTCAGCATTTATTTGACTCCTTTTAATTTCGTTTCACGTCTTTCTTCATTAATTCATTCGGAGTGCTTTCTTGGTCACCAGTTTTAATTTCACATTCATCCCTGATCACTTCATTCAGTTTCTTGTCATATTTTGTCATCCCATGTATTCTTGAGTGCACGCATTTCTACACCATTTTTCGGTTTCTTTCAATATTTTTCCTCATCCACATTTCACTTCCATACTTTATGTTATTATTATAAAGTGTTTAAAAAGTTCATTTACTAAAATAGCAGGTAGGGATTCGATAGCTGTTTCGGAAGGACCAGTGCTCAGATAAAATATGAAAAAATGCAGACATGCTAGGTCCTTAAAAAAAATGTTCAAACTAGGTTTATAAAGTTTTACAAACATCATTATTTATTTATTTTACACATCACTCAATTGAGTGAAAATACAAAATTTACTCACCATTACTTTGTTGTAAAAAGTCCATCCTACATTGGGTTCGGAGCAGTCTTCTTCTGGGCTGAAATATTATTTTACTGTTTAGTCAATTATTAATACAGACAACTTTAAAGGTCTATTCGAAAAGATTAAAAACAATCCTATCGGTCATTGGTCATACTCGTTTAGACAGAGTTTAGTCATTGGTCATACTCGTTTAGACAGAGTTGAGTCATTGTTCATACTCGTTTAGACAGAGTTGAGTCATTGTTCATACTCGTTTAGACAGAGTTGAGTCGAATGACTCCTGAATCTTACATCTGGATTTTTTAAATTTATGTTTTGAAGATTTTTATTTTCATAAGGCTAAGGCCACACCAAAGTGCTTCGCTTAGTGCTAAGATAGGTGCTACGTGACTAACAGACTAGGTGACTTCAGGCTTGGCCACATCAAAGTGCTTCGCACAAATTCATTTGACATTTGGGAGTGCTTGAGTCAACAAACGATGCCACTCTCAAAACTAACCAGAAAGCTACTACTCTCAGAGAATTTAAGTTTAAAATTCCGAACATCTCAAATTCGAACTTGTTGGGTGCATAATGTTAATGTTATCTAGAAGTATGGAGTGGAGAGTTTCAACTTCTCGACAAATAATTGCGGAATAAAACTTCCTCCATCTTGTAAAATCACTTGGTGACCCAATAAAATTAACCAACACGTCTGTTCGCTAGGAGACTCACTAGGTGACTAATCATCATGTAGCATGACGTGAAGCATGCAGTGTGGCCATTGCGATATTATGGGGTGCGTTGGTTTGCTAGGATATGTCACCTAGCTCGCAGCGTAGCTCTAAGAACCAAGCAAGGCTCCTACCTGTATGGCTGAGGCCTAAGAGAAATTTTTCTTTATTTAATCTAAATGGTTAAGGGGGCAGATCGTTGACGGCAATAGTATAGGGGGAATTGTGGGTGTACTGTTGTCATAATTTGTTAGAAGGTTAATAAAGGGGTTAGTTAGGGTGGGTGGGTATTTTTAAGTAAAAACGCTTCAACTGATGGATGACGAACTTAGTTATCAGGAATACCTGCGTCACTGTGGATCAGTTTTGTACTAATCCACCGAACCAAGTATAGGTAAAGCGCAGTAAAATTTTAATTCATTCAATCTACTTATTGTGTTGCCAAAATGTGTATTTTTGGGAGTCAGGAACGGATTAATCCAATCTACATTACTTCTTATGGAGAAAATTGATTCAGTTTTCGAACAGTCTTCTGGAAAGGATTTAGTTCGAAAGCCGAGGTTCCACTATATGAGTGGGTCAGAACCAGACATGACTATCCCACATTTATCTTGTTTTGAGATAATTGACTTCAAAGTTGCAGATCTATTCAAAAATGGTTTGTTTTCTGTTGTTTTCAAAATGTAACGGTAGATGTCTGCACTAATGGTGAACTATAAACTCATAATCATGTTTGGTTCTGATAAAAATGGGTATAAAGATGTAGCGTATGTGCCTAACTCTAATTTTATATTTTTGTGGGATAGTCAAGTCTGATTCTGACCCACTCATATATGCTTTTGTTTGACATAAACTTTTTACTGATTAATATCATTGTTTTAACTCTGTATTTATATTATAATAAAAATAGAAGAAAAATCTCTGCATTTTAGAACTAATCACCCTATTTTATATTGAACACGCATTTTAGAACTAATCACCCTATTTTATATTGAACACGCATTTTAGAACTAATCACCCTATTTTATATTGAACACGCATTTTAGAACTAATCCCCCTATTTTATATTGAACACGCATTTTAGAACTAATCCCCCTATTTTATATTGAACACGCATTTTAGAACTACTCACCCTATTTTATATTGAACACGCATTTTAGAACTAATCACCCTATTTTATATTGAACACGCATTTTAGAACTAATCACCCTATTTTATATTGAACACGCATTTTAGAACTAATCACCCAATTTTATATTGAACACGCATTTTTGAATTAATCACCCTATTTTATATTGAATACGCATTTTAGAACTAATCACCCTATTTTTCGATCAGTGCGGAAGTTTTCAAGTACGCATCGACCGCAGAAATCAATGCAGATTGTTGTACAAGTCAACGTTTAGAACAAAAACTGAAAACTACTTACAAATTTGCATCAGTTTGAATTGCACCATCCACTGTAGCATTCTTTGCCAATCGATCAGCATTCTTCGACTCAATTCCACACTCCTTGTCAATAACAATAACATCAACATCTTGCTTTTTACTGTAATGTTCGATTCCATCAAGAAAATTCACCCGACATTGTTTTGCATTGCTGCTTGTCACATTTCCTTTACATACCCCTGGATCCTCTGGACTATTTACATTTCCTCGATCAGAGGGACTATTAAAAGCTCTGGCCAAATTATTTTGGTGCGACCCATTTTTTGGAGTATCAAAAACTTGTATCAAGTCTCCGTGATTTTCGTGCTGTTCAACACACTGTCTGTTTAGATTTGGTGTTTGAATACACTCGTCTCTATGTTCCACTGTATCGTTTTGTATACTACTAGTCAAATTTCGTTTGTTCACATAGTTCGAACTCATTACAAATTCAAAACTCGTCATAACACCTATGGATATATGTTCGATACAATTCACATTAACTCCATCTTTCGTTATGTTTTTTTCATTCATAGCACCATTCGTAATAAATTCTTGTTTTTTCGATGAACCTTGTTTATCAGAAAAATTTGCATTAGATTCATTTACCGTCAAAAGTTTATCAACTCTCTGCTGTAAAATTTGCAATTGTTGATTTTGCATTTTTATAATTTCGTACAGATCGGCCACTGTCGGTTCATTTTTACTTTTGACAACTAAATTATTCTCTTCAATATCTAAACTTTCAATTACTTTATCCGATTGCCGTTTAGAACGTAATTCTTTTAACTCGATACCTCTTCGTTTCGCTTCTAAACTATCTTCGATGGTTTCGGGAATTTTGTTTTCTTTTAATTGTTTGAACTGTAAGTTGGTGTTTTGTCTACTTTGCAATGGAACGGCCAGTCCAGCACAATGATAAGGTTTAGTATGATTATGATAACTTGAACAATCACAAGTACTATGACAGCATTGTTCTTCATTTTCTTTGCAAAACTGGAAACGTGGAGAGGAGATCGTCGATCGTGCTCCATCACAATAATCAAAATTATTTTTATTACAACCGAAATTCGAAGATTCCCTTTCTTTGCATCTCCTGATTGACAATCTTTCCTCTTGACAACCGTTGCTATGTTGAAAATCTACATTTTCTTTTCCTTTTGTATTTTGTCTTTTGTTTACAATTCTGTGGTTAAAATTAAAATTCTGGCTTTGAATATTAGGCATTAGAGTCTTTTCTGTTAATCTGCTACCGCAACATCTTGGGTCTGTTTCGCTGTCGGTTTTTTGATTAAAAAAGATATTTTTCGCATTTGCAACGGAGTCTTTCGTCGTGGTATCAGAAATCGGAGCAGAGTTGGGTAATGTAAAGAATCCCATACTTTGTCCGTATTCTGTTTTATCTCTATGAAACTCCTTTCTTGACTTTGCTGCTGTAGTAGCAAGAACTAAAATAATAATAAATGGTTAAAATATTACATCGATTCATTTAAAATAACATTGAGGGATATTGAATAACATGCACCAATAGAAAACTAAGTCAATGTGGCACTAAAACATATATAATCGAACCGGACAGTATCAAAAACTGCCAAGATGATAGTCAACGACAGTATTTTAGTACCAACTTTGATGTATGCGAGTGAAACGTGAATGTAAATCTTTTAGGAACCATTAAAAGGGTTACAAGAGTAATACTAAAATAAGAATTTTGAGTATCACAAAAATTATAAACATTTATAATCACATGCAAACAATATCAAAATGCAATACGTGCATGTATTCCACCCACCACACATAAAATACAAACTTGAGACAGGTCAAGGCTCAGGCAAACAAAGGCCCTAACATACAAAAAAAAAAGAATCAATAATCTAAGAAAATAATAACAAAAATATGCATACATATAATTGATCCACTCCAAAAAATCCATATCAAACTTCAACATATTTACAGATATCTCGAGAAGTTTGAGAGAAATAAAGTCAATGAAAGGGAGAAATGCCGTGGCATGGGATTTATGGTTCAGACAAACAAAACTGGTCTCTTTTAAAAGCATTAAGACTGTCACCAAATACGTCCGAAACTGCAGCATAGTCATTACCCAGTCGATGCAATCTGGGTACGAGAGAATAGGAGTAATAGTTCTACAACTTGCACGCAGGAATATATCCTGCAGTCTTGTAATTTTAGAAGGATCAATTCCAGTTATTTCGGACACTCAATTATCCCATTCACCATTTAAAAAAAACAGGATTAAATCAAACATCACTATACGATCAGGTGTTATTAAGTTCAGACGCGATAATAACATATTATTGTTTTTATTATCATTTTTAAGACCGAGTCTAAACCTGATATGATGCAAAACTCTGCGTTGCACTCTCTCCAGAGAGTTTGAGTGAACTGCTGTGCAGTACCCGGCGGTAAGTAATACACATTGAGCTTAACAAAGATACTATCTGCCATAATCGGCTAACTTCGGCTGTGTAGAGCGTCGTCTCTGTCATTCATACACGTGTTCCGTCGCGATTTGTCAGTCATTGTCAAGCGACAGAGACACTCAATTATCCCATTCACCATTTAAAAAAAACAGGATTAAATCAAACATCACTATATGATCAGGTGTTATTAAGTTCAGACGCAATAATAACATATTATTGTTTTTATTATCATTTTTAAGACCGAGTCTAAACCTGATATGATGCAAAACTCTGCGTTGCACTCTCTCCAGAGAGTTTGAGTGAACTGCTGTGCAGTACCCGGCGGTAAGTAATACACATTGAGCTTAACAAAGATACTATCTGCCATAATCGGCTAACTTCGGCTGTGTAGAGCGTCGTCTCTGTCATTCATACACGTGTTCCGTCGCGATTTGTCAGTCATTGTCAAGCGACAGAGACACTCAATTATCCCATTCACCATTTAAAAAAAACAGGATTAAATCAAACATCACTATATGATCAGGTGTTATTAAGTTCAGACGCAATAATAACATATTATTGTTTTTATTATCATTTTTAAGACCGAGTCTAAACCTGATATGATGCAAAACTCTGCGTTGCACTCTCTCCAGAGAGTTTGAGTGAACTGCTGTGCAGTACCCGGCGGTAAGTAATACACATTGAGCTTAACAAAGATACTATCTGCCATAATCGGCTAACTTCGGCTGTGTAGAGCGTCGTCTCTGTCATTCATACACGTGTTCCGTCGCGATTTGTCAGTCATTGTCAAGCGACAGAGACACTCAATTATCCCATTCACCATTTAAAAAAAACAGGATTAAATCAAACATCACTATATGATCAGGTGTTATTAAGTTCAGACGCAATAATAACATATTATTGTTTTTATTATCATTTTTAAGACCGAGTCTAAACCTGATATGATGCAAAACTCTGCGTTGCACTCTCTCCAGAGAGTTTGAGTGAACTGCTGTGCAGTACCCGGCGGTAAGTAATACACATTGAGCTTAACAAAGAGACTATCGGCCATAATCGGCTAACTTCGGCTGTGTAGAGCGTCGTCTCTGTCATTCATACACGTGTTCCGTCGCGATTTGTCAGTCATTGTCAAGCGACAGAGACGACGCTCTACAAATCCGAAGTTAGCCAATTATGGCCGACAGTCTCTTTCTTAAGCCCGATGTGAATTACTTACCGCCGAGTACTGTATGTATGTATGATTGATTACCTGGAGAAATATCCCTCAATTCTGTTTGCACTGAAGGAACATGTCTAGAGATTGGCATTTTTGCTGGGGAAAATGGATAAGGAGTATCGTTTTCACACATTTTCCTCTCCAATCTCATATCCTGAATCGTTCTAGGATATTTATCATCATATCTGTGACTGTTTAATGCATTGCCAGAGAAAATTTCTGACGAATCCAGGATGCTCAATTCCAAATCATCACTCGGCTTTGGTATTGAAAAGTCTCTCTCATTTATTTTAACTCCAGGATCGATTGGTCTAGGAGGAAAATAAGTACTGTCAGTTATTAAAGGTCTTGAAGGAACACTTTTATAATCACTAGACTTGGGCATAAAACATGATGGTTCTAAGTCACGTATATGCTTAAAATTGTCTATTTCACTTGATATTTTTTCACTTCTATTTATTTTTGTATCAACTGATTCGGAAGGAAAATACACGTCGGTCAAATAAGAACTTGTTGGAATGTTATTGGAATTATCCGATTTAGATAGAAAATAAGCCGTAGTGCCTAGAACGTTTTCTCGTGGCTTTAAATTTTGTATTTCAGCCAGCGGTCTGGGTTGTTGCGTGTCTAAATCCGATATTTTTGATGAATTGAAGCGCACATGTTTCTTTGGAAGATTCTCTTTAACACTGTAAGCCATTGTGCAAAAAAATATATTCACTAGGTTTTTTTAATCATTACATTTTAATTGACGAAAAGGTTAATTTTTTGGCAACAGACATCAAATATAAACTTGTCAAATCTCGATTGAGCGAAAAACGGTTTTTTCAAACCCGTCAAAACTTTTCTATTTTCATAGACATTTTTCCTACGATCTTGTCTCTGGAAACTAGGGATGAGATGTATTTTGATCGAACGTACTAAATTTGTTTTTCAAAATATTTTGATTTTTACGAGTTTACATTTTTTTAAATATTTTGTTAAAAATGGTTTAGAAACGAATAATTCTAAACTATAATCTAATTTTCATTGGATCTTGATTTCAAACCGCATTTTAGTAACAACTTTGATGTATGTGAATGAAACGTGGACGCTGAAAAATATTAAAAATAACTTAAAAATTGCTGTAGAAATGCGCGCACACAGAAAAATAGATGTGGGGTGGTAATAGTTTGACAGAATACTGAAAGATCATTAGGCATGAGTGTGAACTTTAGAGTATGTTGAGTAATATGAAAAGAGCACTCTGAGATGGTCTGATCTAGAATGAATGAACAAAGACCAGCAAAACCAATATATAATGCAAATGTGACTGGAAAGCGTAATAACGAAAGACCAAGAAAATATGGTTGGATACAGGGAATAATATTTAGAAATAAGGAAATGTAAGAAGTAAGAAAGTTATAGGAGCTGTATGAAAAAACGTATGGATGTGGAAGAGGTAAAATATGTGTATTAAGATAGGAAAGACAGGAGCCCTGCCTTCCGTGTTTTACCCAGCAGAAAAATGACGTAATAGTATGAATGTATGTTGATTCTAAATTTTAATAAAAAAATAACAATATATAAAAAATATGAAGAAATAAATAAACATATTTTATAAAATGAAATTTATTTGTAGTATTGTACTATATTAGGTAGTTGTATAAATTCTCAAAATTGCTTTAGAATAATCATAACCGTAACCAAAGCTCTTATGGTTTTACTAGTGGATTGGTGTTTTTTTATTTAATGTTTTACGTAAAACTGTTATCTTTTTTCAATGTTTAAATCATATATTGCATCTGAAATTGTTTTATGTTAATTTCATTATTTGATAATCATAATTTCTGAAAAGTACTTATTTCAAATATTTGTTTTTTGACATAAACATAAGTTAAAGATGCACATTTATTTTTTTCTTTTTATATATTAATATTATTTTTCACTTCAATCATTTTTATTATTTTTGGAACGATTTATACGAAGAAATTGTTTTAAAATTTTCTAGTTCTTTAAACAAGTTTCAATGCAAGTTCGCGAGCGACCGAATATTCATCTGATCTGTCAGAAGTTGTTTAAATGTCAAATTGACAACAGTGTTATTGGGCGTTTGTTAGTTGCGTTAATTTTTACTGTTGTTTATTATTAAAATGAGTCTTGTGACGTGTATTGCTCCTGTGAACATTGCTGTCATAAAATATTGGGGAAAACGAAACGAGTCATTAATAATACCTTTAAATGATTCGCTCAGTGCAACTCTCTCTACTGATGTTATGCACGCGAAAACGACAATTTTAGCCAGTGCCACGTTAAAAGAAAACAAACTCTGGTTGAACGGGACAGAAGAATCATTCTCAAATTCAAGATTATTGAATTGTTTGAAAGAGATAAGAAAACGCGCCGCTGAACAATCGAGCGTGAACTCTGATCTTTTAATGTGGAATTTGCATATTTGTTCCGAAAATAACTTTCCAACTGCAGCTGGTCTCGCTTCATCTGCCGCGGGATATGCATGTCTAGTCGCTACACTAGCTAAATTATACAAAATAGAAGGAGAAATAAGCAGTATAGCTAGATTGGGATCAGGTAGTGCTTGTAGAAGTGTTTTTGGAGGTTTTGTACAATGGCATGCTGGAGTAAAGGAAGATGGTTCTGATTCTATCGCTACAGAAGTTGTTCCGTCTGATCATTGGTCCGAGATGCGAATTTTAATTCTTGTCGTCAGCGATAAGAAAAAGAAAACCAGTTCTACTAACGGCATGAAAGATAGTGTCGCCACTTCGGATCTTTTGAAGCTGCGAGTTAAAAAATGTGTACCTGAACGTACTGCGGCTATTAAGGAGGCAATTTTGAAAAAGAATTTTGATAGGTTTGCAGAGATTACTATGAAGGATAGTAATCAATTTCACGCAATATGTTTGGATACATTTCCTCCGTGTGTTTATATGAATGATGTTTCTCATAGTATAGTTGATATGGTTCATAAGTATAATAAAGTTTGTGAAGGAAGTAAAATAGCTTATACATTTGACGCAGGTCCCAATGCTTGTCTTTATATGCTCGAAGACCAGGTGCCTTATGCTTTGACTTTGATAAATGAGATTTTTCCTTCTGATAAATGTGACAGTGTAGAATACATTAAAGGTATTTCAGTTGATCCAAAGCCATTATCACCTGAAGTCAGGAGTAAGATGGTCGTGGATAGTCAGGGGAAGAATTTATTGCAATATTTGATTCATACAAAAGTTGGAGAAGGGCCACAGCAAATCGTGGATGATGAAGGACATCTTTTGGATAAAGCTGGCGTTCCAAAATTCATGTGACAGTAACTTTTCAAGCATTGGAAATTTGATATTTATTGTGTTTGAATAAAAATACGATAAAAGTCCATTAAGGGGGTATTCTCATTTCATGGGTCAAAAAATACGATAAAAGTCCATTAAGGGGGTATTCTCATTTCATGGGTCGAAAAATACGATAAAAGCCCATTAAAGGGGTATTCTCATTTCATGGGTCGAAAAATACGATAAAAGTCCATTAAGGGGGTATTTTCATTTCATGGGTCGAAAAATCTACGATTTTTAAGATTTTTTTTTCAGTGAACGAATAATTTTTTTAAATTGTTATTTTTTTAGACATGTTTATCTTTTAAGAACATTTTCATAAAATTTCATGATAAAAAAAAATATATATTATTGTTGTTATTAAGTCGAAAGTAAGGCCGTCCGTTTATGGAGGGGGTCCATTATGCACGTAATTGTGGCTGTTGTACAAGTCTGAAAATTAAAAAAAAAACTGTTTTACTCAGAAAGCATGTGGCCATGGCCAGTACTAGAATAATTAAAAAAAAATAGCGGCTTGTTGAAATTAAAAATCCATATTTTTTGTCTTTAGAGGAGTGAAAAAAATGAATCGATTGAAATAATTCTAGTACCGGCTTACGAGAGAGGTATAACAAAGAGAATAAGTACTTATTCATTAAAATAGGTTAATTAGTTTGGAGTTATTATGGGGAATTGTTTAAAAAAAGTGATTTTTCAGGAAATGCGTTTAAAGTTTCAAGTGCGATTTTTACACGAATTAAAGTAAATATTTTCAACTTACTGTTACAGAAATTCCAAGGCCATATAAACTTGTTTAAAAATCCCGACAAACTAAATATCAATTCATCATTCTAAGAAATCCTGTTGGATGAGAATTGTTGGAAAATAAGGTTGCTGCCATAACAATAGACGATCCGAAAGCTGCGAAGCTCAGGTCATTTTTCGACCGGCGCGCTCGACTATAAACCCTCAAAACTTCGAATTTTCAATATTTTTGAACATTTCTTACTGGAAATGATTAAAAAATTAAATGAAAAAAAAAAATCGATTTAAAAAAAAACCCAAATGAGATTACTCCCTTAATTCGAAATTCAGGGGACCAAATTTAACAAAAACACTCGAATTACACGATCTTTAAAAAAACTTTTTGGATTTACGTGGCACTTCCTAACGGCTGGGAACATTGCAGTGGTTTTTTCTTAATATTATATAAAAATTATGTAAGTCAAGTAAAGTTTTGTCGACATATTTCCGCAATATTAAGACATATTAACCTCATACGTTTGGCCGTCTTCTTCTGCCTTATAGCCTACAGTCCCTCAGATGGTAGAGAAGTAAATGATAAAGAGCTAAGAAAGCTCATGAAGCCTCGCCACATCACGTCCTTGCGCCTTCTTCGCCGTCTTCTCCAGCATCGTCACCTCAACTCCACCGTCTTGACCATCGTCGCTTCACTGAGACCCCCGGGATGGGCGGGAGGACGCCTAACCTAAACTGCGCCACCAGGGCCGCAGACATGAGCGTTCGAACACCCTTGAAGATAGTCACCATGTCCAACTATGGTTGACAGGAATGAAATACGGAGAGTCAGCGAGCGTTAAAATTATTGATAAATTCAGACACAAAATACTTAATATACATGGATAAATAACACAAACAGACATATGACACAAGAGTGGAAAAAGTACTCCCTCAAATCACTGACAAAAAGATTTACGGTGCAATAAAATGCACATGTTTTAAAAATTCAATATAAGCCAAAGAAATCGTTTCATTCATTCATATTAACATATTTGGTAAAATAAATTAAAAATAATAGGCACTAGTTTACACTTAAGGCTTGTTTAATATCTTTCTGGTTGATTGGAAGAAATTAACACATGACAATAAACCTGCCAGTTTGTACTTTATACAACGAAAGTATTATACTAAATATCTCAAGATGTGAATATCACTTTCTCTTTAGCCGTTACTTTTAAAAAACATAATTGATTATTTTTAAGTTTTGATGTTATAAATTGTGTTGTTATCATTCTCTATGAAGCTGATTGCTACTTTGAATATTGTAATTGTAGATTTAGGAGTAAAATATGGACCATATCATGTAACAAAGTTTCAATATGGTAATATTTAAATAAGATTGAAGGCTTTTTACTGTTTTCATTTACCATTGTTGGACTTTTTCATCAAAAATGTAAAAAGAACAATTTATTTAGCGCGTCTAGAGAGCAGACTCTCCTAAAGAACGCTCTAACTCGGAAATCAAACCCACTATTATTGAAAGATTAAAACATTATGTATTAGGTGTTAACATAAGTTGTGTCCGTTTTTTTTTTAAATTTAAAAATGAGCACTAAAAGTAAAAAAAAATAGTAAAGGTTATACGTCATTCGAAAGAAAATTTTCTGCTCTACAAGATATTGTGTTTGCTTTTACGTTACATATATTATTTTATTTGATTACAAAACTTCAAAATGGAATGTCAAGTAGACGAAAGTGAGCATTTTCGGCACCTCCTTCTGTTCGCGTTCAATCGAGGGAATAAAGCTGCCAAAGCTGCTCGCGATATTTGCGAAGTGCACGGTGAAGATGCTATGAATAAAGGACAGCTCGTCGATGGGGCGTTTGCATTTCAAAGATGGTAATTTCAACCTGAAAGACATGGAGTGTTCCGGACGACCAGTAGACTTCGATGAGGACCGCTTAAACCATATTATTCTTGAAGATCCCCTTCAAACCACCGTAGAATCGGCTGAGCAGATGAATTGTAGTCACATGACTGTATACCGCCATCTTAAATCAATGGGAAAAGTCCAAAAGTTCGGCGCTTGGGTTCCACATGTTTTGAGTGAAAATAACAAAAATCAACGTTCGACAATTGAGGTGTCGAAAATGCTCGCTTTCGTCTACTCGACATTCCATTTTGAAGGCTTGTAATCAAATAAAATAATATATGTAACGTAAAAGCAAACACGATATCTTGTAGAGCAGAAAATTTTCTTTCGAATGACGTAACCTTTACTATTTTGTTTTACTTTTGGTGCTCATTTTTAAATTTGGAAAAAATGGACACAATTTATGTTAACACCCAATATATTGTAAGGTGATGGTTGCGGCCATTTGGATATTTCCCTACATTTGCATGTGTTTATAAAAATATATTTTGTAAAAAAAATGCAGAAAGTTTACCAAAGTTGGAGCGCTCTTGAGGAGAGTTTGCTCTCTAAACGGTCTTTTATAACTCTATAAATTGTTCTTTTATTATTATTATTAGATATTTTAATATGTGATAGTAACAAATTCGGCTTTAGGTGGAGTGTAGTGTTAATATATCTTCTTCTTCACAGTGTCATGTCAGGTCCCCCCAACGTTGAATATCACTTAAGAATAAGCATCTTTGTCCCCGGCAGCCCGAAAAAGATCTCCAACGCCCCTTATGCCAGTCCAATCACGTATATTGCGGAGCCAGGAGATTCGCCTCCTGCTAATACCTCTTCGGCCTTCTATTTTGCCTTGTTTGATCAGGTGCAGTAATTTGTACTTTGCTCCTCTAAGTACATGACCCAAGTAGGACACCTTTCGGATTTTAATATTAGTCAGCAACTCTATCAACTTTGGCTCTTTGAAGAACCCTCGTGTTGCTGACCATATCCGTCCATGGTATCCGTAGCATTCTCCGGTGCATCCACATTTCGAATGCTTCCAGTCGGTTCATACTACCAACTTTGAGAGTCCATGATTCCACTCCATGCAATAAAATTGACCAAACGTAGCATTTGACTAACTGTTGTCGAAGTTTCAAGTTCAGATTATCATCGCAGAATATGCTTCTCATTTTATTAAAAGTCGCACGAGTTGATTCAATTCTGCACTTGACTTCAGTTTCTGGGTCGAGGTCTTCCACTAGGATAATATAATATATAATTAAACATTATGATAAGACTTCCTAAAAAGCATTTTTTTCAGCATTTCCCGAATCGCACACACTATTCATATTTTTAACACTAGAGGCAGATCATTTCACACCATGGGACTAGGAACTGCAAAAGTCCTGTCAAAATATTCTGCTTTATTGGACTTCGGATGAAACGAGATTGTTGCAACTCGTATTTTCAGAGCCTGTTGATAATCAACCGATGGTAAAGAAGATAATCAATGAGCTCTGAAGATAAAACAGTTACAGTGGCCTCAAAACTTTAGAATATTAAACCAAGAACACACAGTACGAGTTCCAAAGTCAATACAAATTTTGTTTTTGGAGATATTGTTAAATTTGTCAACTGTTATTTTTATTGAGAAAAAGGTTCATAAGGGTATTTTAATTTATATGCTACAAACATCCCTCGGTTTACGCGGTAGGTAAGTTGTAAGACATTTTGAATAAATCGAAATAACGCAATTTGAGGCAAAAAGCTTCTACAAAGTTAAAAGATATGTCTCCGAATATCCATTTAAAATTCAGAAAATTTAGCTACATAACTCAAATAAATGTACTCAAAAAAAGCATAAAACGGATCTACCAACCTAATAAAAATCTAAGGTAGAATGAAACATGTTTATTTACTGGTATTAATATTATTTCATGATTCACTCATATTATTTAGTATGAATATTAACCGGTTCACTACCACGAGCGCGTTGACGCGCTCTCCGATTCAGTGCTCGCCAGTCCGGCCATACAAAATGAACGCGTAAACGCGCTCTCCTTTGAGCTCGTCACAAGCCAATATCAAATCCAATTGTAATAATTTATAAATTATAACACATAGGAAAATCTATTGGGATGGTCAAGAAATACTTAATTATTACAATTTACCGATATCAAAGTTACAGTCATATTTCTAAAAGCTTTCACTGACAGTCAATATGTGTCTCTGATACAGGGTTACCGACTACAGTTTTTTGCGTCGTAATTGCGATGATTTATAATGACTTTGTTTGTAGTTTTGTTCAATGGTTGATTTTTAACTTTTGTGCGTTATTTTTGTTAATTTTTCAAAGTATTTATTTACAAAGTGTGTTTTCATGTATTCTTTGGTTATTGGCGGTAGTTTTGCGGCATAATACGACGTTTATATAGACTTTTTACGGTTTTATTTTATAGTTTATTTACCTTTTGCGCTTTATTATACATCATACAGATAATTTGTTGATTTTAGTTTACGAAGTATATTATAAGTAAACGTGTTTTCTGTGTCAAGTTGTGACATCCCTGACATTTTGTGAATATTTAAACTGTGTTTTTCTGAGTGAACGGCAGCTCAAACGCCCCACGGTGTATATATTTAGTAAGTTTTCATAATATCCTTTATATCTGTATACAAAAAATAATTTTTTTTAGGTTTTATTTTTGTTGAAAAAATCACGGCCTGCTGGGTACGGCCATACTAATAACTTCCGGCACTTAAAGGGCTAAGTGAAAAAATGTAATGACTGGCAATTATTGCACGCTGATTGAAGCGAGTGTATAGTTGAAATCGATTGTCTTTTATAGAGTATTTTTCTCAACTGCATTAAGGTGAAACTGCGTAAATTGAGGAATAGGTGTATTGTATTTTATGTAATAAGGTTTTGGGAAGAATGAATATTTTTCAGGGTACTAAAATAGAAAATAAGATGTTTTTCAACTAGAATGTTTATTGTTACATGTATTTATACATATATATTTTTTATACAAAAAGTTAATAAAGATAAATTTATACAGATCACATATGTTTTCTTTCACACGAAAATAATTTAGATTTGATTATAACTTCTGTGATTAAAAGAGTATTATAAATTAATTAAGTAGCATGATAAATAAAAAAATTAAAGCGTAAAATTCATCTTTACTCGATGAAGCAAAGTTTGTCTTATATTTAGTTAAAGTAATTATTTTTTCTGCTCTCTCAAGTCAATGTCTTGATTATTCCCAGCACTGTTTCGTAACATCTGTTACTCCGTGTGTGTTGTGACAATTGTCAAGTGCCAAGTTAGGTAAATGTGTCCAAAACCTATCAAGTCATATAAATTTGTGTTTGCTAGGAATTGACAGAATTCATAACAGATCGCTATTGTAACCACTGGACTACGGGGTAATTCTATATTCCATTTTTCTTACTGCTATTTCAGTAATTTTTATCAAATACAAGCGCAGCTTTTATTTTAAATTACGGCACTTTATAACTCAAATTAATTCATTTTTATTATTTTTGGCCCTTGCGTTGTTCTTACGGCGCGGTATTGACGCATACATCACCTGACTTGATTGGAGTCAACTGATGTGCGAGTCAACGAGACAGTTTTTCGGCATCATTGTCATATACAACATTTGCGTACCTCCACCAAAGAAATTCTACAGTGGATAAAATAATAGCCAATAGTATAGCATGTTACAGAGTAATCCTTCATGAAAGGACGCATCATTCAAGTGGGCAAAACGTCTTTATCTTACTTTAACCTCTCCGTGAGTACTGCCCCAACCGTGGGGCCATGAAATACTGAGTCAGATAGCGTATGGCCCCGTGGTTGGGACGCAGTGATTGTTTCTCGAATATTCCCAGATTATGTCAGGATTTGGACTACCAATGACATCCTTTGATGATACCACAAAATTAAATCATTTATTGGCTAGTTACATGTTTTACCAACTGAACAAACGATGTTTTAAAATTTTCATTAATATCTTACTACTCGAGAGGTTAAGAAAGAGTAACATAATCAAATGCCGAAAATATATTCTAAGGTAAGCAATAAACTGTAATATTTATTTATTATTTTTACTTATGCATCAGTTTTTTATACCTAGGGATATTATGCACTTAATAAATGATAGCGTAAACATATCAGTTTTTTTATATGCCCTAGAAAGTGAGATAAAGGCAGAGGTTTGCTTTACAGTGATATTCCCTTTACAGTGGTGCTTTAGAACATAACCTACCATATAAGCGAGGTATGTCTGTATATGACAAAGATCAAATTGTTAATTAAAAAAAAAAACAAATTTATGCTATGGTTTCAATCTAATCCATCTTCTGACTAAAAAGATTGTGAGAAATGACAGAAGGCAGTTATCGGATTGTAGTTCACCTACATGAAAACATTTTAATTTCGTTACTTCATAGCACTTTGTGTGTTTTTTTTTTTCATTTATTAACAAAAATGACAACTTATTTCAAAAGGTTTCGTTTTAATTTTTGCGGAGCTCAATAAACGAATATTTAATAAAAAATTACTTTGTTATTCTACTAATCACATTATACCTGTATTAATCCTCAAAACACACATTTCTACCTCCAATCTCAAGGCTCTCTTTAGGTGGAACGATCCAGGTTTGTTACAAGAGCAATGCTTAGGTTCAATTGGTGTCATGTTTCATTGGAACTGTACGTGGGATTTTGACTCAAAAGAAATATTTTCTTCTTATTTTAGGCCTGTTATGGTCCTGCATCATTGTTTGCCTCTTGTGATGTCGACTGCCAGCTGTCTTTCGATCTTTTCGGAGGTCGTCCTGGAGGTCTGCTTGCTTGGGGGATACTGTCCCTGGCCATTCTTACGGCTCTCGGTTCCGCCATTCTGGTAACGTGTTCGTTCCAGAATCTTCTTCTCTGTCGTCCCCATCTGACAATATCTTCAACTTCGCACGTCCTTCGGATTTCTGTGTTTCGTACTCTATCACGAAGGGTTTTGCCAGCGATACTCCTGAGTACCGTCATTTTGCTGGTTCAAAGGATATTTTTGATTCTGAGTGTCGGCTCTGGACTCTATGCTGTATGTCATTATGGGTCGGACACAGGTCTTGTATATCCTCACCTTGCTTTGGATGTTCATATACTTGTTTTTCCAGATAGTGTTCTTTAAACATGATATTTTAATGAGGAATAAATTACATAAAAGAAATATTTGAATGAGGAATATTTTTTTTTTTTTTTTGTAAAATAATAAATAACCAAAGAATGCAAATAAAAATTGTTTGGGTTTATTTAACCACACACACTTAACATAACAAACCAGGATCATTCAGAGCCTCAAGATGATAAAAACATATGTCTAACAAGAGAGGTACAAATACATGTCTTGAAGATTAATGTAATTAGTGAAATAACAAAGTCATTTATTATTCAATATTAAAAATGGACAACCTTTACAATGACGATTTGATTAGCAATTATAAGCTGTTGAATTCACTGATCATAATGCCCTGACTGAGATGTTGGCAGAAATTGTTAAGTAGCACGAGGACTTGGAGCATCGATGTCAAGATGTTGGTAACTCGCATGGTGTGGCAGTTGCCTCTTTTTGCTCTGTAAGGGCTCTAGATTCGTGGATGATCGCCGCGTATGTTACACCCTAGAAATATTCAATTCCAAAATTAAAACTCAAATTCTGTAGTATATTTTAGCGAGGAACCTTACTTGAATTGCAAATAGTTTAATTGTATTTGTTTAAAGCAAGAGTTTCCAAAGTGGTCGATATCGACCCCCCTGGAGTTGATTTGAATTTTCTAGGGGTCGATAGTTTCAATAAAAAAATTTGGGGGTCGACGACAGCAAAAATAGACCCCCTTATTACTGCTATTTGTTTGTTACTTCAAAATATCTATGATTCCAAAAGGTACATAATTAAGAATATTTGTAGTGATTTTGAATTTACATATTTATTTCAAAATTGTCAAAAATTAAAAAAAATTCTGCTCGTATTTTTTTGCTTTAATTTTCATCAGCGCAGATTTCAATATTAAATGTTGCACAAGATAATGCAATTCATAATCCGTAGTCCTTTTATCTTTTTCAATCCTTAATTGCAAGTGATTAAAATGAAAAAAAATTATATCTAGTGAAATATTTAATATCGAGTACTGTACAAACTTATTAATTTGAGTAAGTAAAGTAAATGACTAGGGGCTCGACGGTTTTAAAAGTTTTTAGTAAAGAGGTCTGCGCCCAAAAAAAATTTGGGAACTCTTGGTTTAAAGTAATAGTAATATTTTGTAAGGGAAAAAAATAATATAGAGCAAGGGTTAGAAAGTGGTTGATTGCAAGAATTTTTATTGAAAGTTTGTCTTGAATAGAATAATTTTTTTAAATTTATGGTCAAGTTTGACCATAAAGAATTTTTACAAAACAAGTAAAATTCCAAGTATGAGTAAATAAGACATACATGATATTATAGTAAAATAAATAAATAACAAAACACTAATAATAAATTTTAAAACAGTTCAGTTTGATTTCGCCACAAATTTTTCATATTTAAGGTCTGGAGTTCAACCAGCCCAGCAAGTTGCCAGTACTTTCACAGAAAATTTCAACTGCAACAAAATTATTCTTTGATGCCACTAGATCGGAGTAATCGATAGGTCCAAAGATGAACCGATGTAAGGCTGAGAGGAGTTCCTTTGGGAAATTACTGACTGCACCACAGAATGTGCTCTGCAGATTGATCCAGATGGCCACAAAAATTGCAACAGGGCGAAGAGACAATATTGAAGCTAAAGAGTTTGCCATTAAAGCTCCCATGGCCAGAGACAAATTTGATTATAATTAAATTATAAGACATCACGAATCTACCAGACGATATGTTTGAAATAGTTAAAAAAAGAGCCCATTTTTGTACAAGTCCACAGACCAGAGAAGACTAATTGGTCAAATATTATTTTTTAAAAGCAACATTAGTACAACCAAGAAAGCTATATGCTTTCTTTAAAAACATTTTCTGCAATTTTGAAGAATCCTCTTTTTCTTTTATTTATACATGACAAGAAATCTATAAATACACAATTTGCGAAAAAACAACAGATAATTTAATTTGGACACACAATTTTAATGGACCTGGGTCTGTTGCCTTTCATTTGTCGTGTCCCCAGTAATCGAGGCTTTTGCCTGTATCTCACTGAGGACATTCAAAAGGGACAACCCGCTAAACAGAGGAAGAGCACTTAGCAAGTTAGTTCAACTTATTGCCAGCCTAAACAATTTAACATTTCTGTACCTCAAATAGTTGTCATGAACATAGAACCATATATTTTACAACAAAAAAAAAAGGATTTTTTCCTGTACTTTGTGGAAATTATAAAAAGTATACAATTTCCATTAACTTTCTTAAAAGATAATTTATCTAGACTATGCGGACGTATGTTACTTGGATGTACAGAGGAACAGCTGGACAAATTACAGTGTCTTCAAAATGTGTGTCTAAGATTTATTTTCAACCTACGAAAGTATGATCATATAACTTCATACCAGAAGGCATTGAACTGGTTGAATGTTAGAAATAGACGCCAAATTCACATACTGTCTCTATTGTATAATATCCTTAACTGTCCAGCCGCCCCCTCTTATCTTGCCGAATTTTTTTCGCATCTTTCCTATAATGGATTAGCGCTACGTTCAAACAGAGATTGTCTATTGGCCTTTCCAGTTCACCGCTCCTCTTTTTTTACATCGTCCTCTACTATCCATGCAGAGAGACTCTGGAATCAGTTACAAACCAATATAAGACTCGCTCCGTCTTTGGCATGCTTTAAGAAACGACTGAATTTCTAGTCAGTAAAATAACGTGTTTTATTCCTGATTTTTCTTTTCCTTTCCTTTCCACCATTCCTTTGTTTCCTTTTGATTGACGATATCTCATTTTATATGAAAAAGAATGTTCGGGTGATTGTCCGTCTTTGTGGGATTCGAGGGCATATGCTCAAGTGTATTTATGGATTTCGTGGGGATGGATAGTAATTTGAATGATTTATGTGACCACGTAACTTGCTTCATTTACTTTTGTCTGGCTGGTTGGAAGAGATCGCCGCATGGAAATAAGCCCGCCAGATAGTATTTGCAATAAAAGTGTTAAATAAATACCTGTTGTGAAGCAGCTCTGACGAAGCCTTCGTTGGCGGATATGGTGAGAGCTCTGATTCGTTGGCCAAAATTGAAGACTATCTTGGATCTCAATCGGATCCTTCCACGCACCCGCAGTTCAGCTCTCTTCACCTCGTCAGGTCCTAGTAATAGAAGGATGAAATAAAAAATCTAATGAGTCAAATGAGTGTGACACAAACTGGATTTAATGTGACTGCTTGTTTTTAGTGAAGGAAGGTACTGGGTTATCTGGAAAGTAATCTTGTATTTTTAGGTCAAATGAGTGTGATACAACCTGTATTTAATGTGACTGCTTGTTTTTAGTGAAGGAAAGTACTGGGTTATCTGGAAAGTAATCTTATATTTTTAGGTCAAATGAGTGTGATACAACCTGTATTTAATGTGACTGCTTGTTTTTAGTGAAGGAAGGTACTGGGTTATCTGGAAAGTAATCTTGTATTTTTAGGTCAAATGAGTGTGATACAACCTGTATTTAATGTGACTGCTTGTTTTTAGTGAAGGAAAGTACTGGGTTATCTGGAAAGTAATCTTGTATTTTTAGGTCAAATGAGTGTGATACAATCTGTATTTAATGTGACTGCTTGTTTTTAGTGAAGGAAAGTACTGGGTTATCTGGAAAGTAATCTTGTATTTTTAGGTCAAATGAGTGTGATACAATCTGTATTTAATGTGACTGCTTGTTTTTAGTGAAGGAAGGTACTGGGTTATGTGGAAAGTAATCTTGTATTTTTAGGTCAAATGAGTGTGATACAACCTGTATTTAATGTGACTGCTTGTTTTTAGTGAAGGAAGGTACTGGGTTATTTGGAAAATAATCTTGTATTTTTAGGTCAAATTCAAACGTAAAATTGCATCAAATGCGTGCGGACAGTTGTTTTCAATATTTTCAGTATCTCAGCAATCTTGCATGTCACAGAACCCTGTTCAATCTTGATCAAAGCCTTGATTTAGTCATCATCAGTTGTAATCCGGAGTGTGTCATGTCACCATAATGGGTTTTAATTAATATAATATTTATAGTTAAGGCATTAACATTATGGAGGTTTAAATATATTGTAATTTGTTTTATCAAACACTGTTTATTCCACTTTTTGTAACGGTATAACCCTACACCGGTTGGTGGAATAGACAGTGTTTGATAAAACAAATTACAACGATTTTATTTAAACTATATTTGATACACAATCACTTACTGCATCATAACCACATAATGCACATGCTTTTTCTTGGTTTGTGTCACATTTTTTTCCTTTGCGGCAGTAAAAAAGGAATCGTGCTTTGAAAAAACTTATTTTGAACAATCTTCCAAATGACAAAAAAAAATGTTCAAGCAATTCGGTAAACAATGGCTAAAATATGCACTTAACTATTACCTTTTATAATAAAGTGCATTCATACATTTGGAATGAAGTTAACAATGAAAATTTTGTTCTAATGACATCTGTTCGAAAAATACAAAATTACTTTCTGGACAACATATTGCATACATAAAGTCAAATAACACCTTTGCTAATGGTCTTCACTGGAAGAATGTAAAATAAAGGAAATTCTATAACGTGTGATTAATGGTTTATAAGCTGTACAACTTGGTTTCACTGTATATTTTCTTGACGAATATTGCCGATACTGAAGCGTAATATTATACTATAATTACTTTTCGAGTGTTTTTGGGTCGCTGCTGTGGACTGAGCTTCCTTTCTCGTTTAGAGTGATCGACAGCTAATAAGTTTTTAATGTGACATCATTATCACTCTATACCGGGGGTGGGCATACATGAGGTCAACGAGAGCCACATTCTGGATTTTCATATATATATAAAGAGCCACACCATAGTCACGTTCTCACGTAATATTAAATACACTAATTCTAATTTATTACATATTCTACACAAATCTTAATTGCTATATAAAGTATAAAAATACACATATAAGAAAATATAAAAATAGCGCAGAATACAGTTTGCGTGGTTTGCGCACATAAAGAGGCAGGAGACGCGCGCGCACCCAACACATTGAAATCACAGCACACATGTATATGGTACACCAATACTTGCGTCTTTGACAGTCACATTCATACATGCGCATCTTGTCACTTACAACATTTAGAAAGGAAAATGGCGAAAATATAAGTATAATGGGGAAAGAAAGTATCTATATTTTTATAAGAGACATTGGGAGCCGCACTTAACCCAACGAAGAGCCGCATGCGGCTCTCGGAGCCGCATTTGCCCAAGTCTGCTATATACATTCCATCAAGAGATTCTACAAAGAGGTGCTAAATAACACCTTCATTCTTCACTTTCTCTGAGTTTGAAAAATATAAATCTTTGGGAGCACCTACAACTTGTTACTGACTACGTAGTTGTGTATTTCCACTTAATACAATACAGAGAAGTCTGAGATTATGTGATATGCAAAGATGTCTATAGAGTAGGCATAACATTAACATATACCCTTTAAAGTAAAAGTTGACAGCCTTATTCCAAAGAGAGAGAATGAAATAAACAAATATACCGTTTTCATCATCCGGCATGACAGTGAGCCTTTCTCTAAGTTCTGCAGCCCGCTGCTTCTCCTGTGGTCCACCCAGGACATCAACTATCTTCTTGAAATCATCCCACGCGGCCTCACAGCACACAAGACTTTTATCTGTAATTTTAAATTGAATAAGACAAAATGTACAGAAATTAAATAATAATACTAGGCGTGTCCAGAAAGTAAAGAACTATTGCGCACCACGCCCTGCGCCGATCCCCCCCCAACCGCGATCGTATGCGCGCCAGTTAGCTCCTTCCCTCATTTCAGTACGAGCCGAGTTTTGTTGCTGAACGGTCGTGCGTCTTTGTTCTGTAACCTTTCAAAATGGCTGCGCCAATCGAAAATCCCGCCAAATGTGAAGTGCGTGGTGTTATTCATTTTCTGAATCCACAAAATGTATAGCCTAAATTTATAAGCAACTTTAAGCACAGTGCATGAATCTTTCCCACAAATTCACGATCGCTCCTACATGAAATAGTGACAGAGCACCTTGGCTACAAAAAAATGTATGCTCAGAAAAGAAAAACCGAATCTCAACACCAAAAAAATTAATGGCAACAGTTTTTTGAGACCGAAAGGGTTCGATTCACGTGGAGTTTATGCCAAGAGGACACACAATAAACTCATAGGCTTATTGTGAAACTCTTCAACGACTTAGACGCGCCATTCAAAACAGGTGATGTGGAATGTTGTCGGGAAAGGTGGTTTTGATTCATGACAATGTGCGGCCTCATGCATCAGCACGAATACAGCGAGAACTTCAACTTCTTAAAATTTTTGGACATCGTCCTTACAACCCTGACTTGGCACCGAGTGATTTTCACTGACTTGGCACCGAGTGAAATAAATGTTAAAAGAATTGTATCTATAAAAAATACAAGTGAATCTTACTAGGTCTGTAAATATGAAACTGGATTTTTTTTATAGAAAATACACATTTCTTGTATGAAAATGGTAAAAAATATTTTATTCAAAGTATTGCCCATCGCTAGCTACACATTTTTCCCATCTCTCTGGCAATTTATGGATGCCACACCAAAAAAACTGTTGGTCTTTTGAGGCAAACCAATCATCGAGCCATTTTCGTAAAAAGTGAATCGCTGTTAAGCAAGTGCGTGCCCCATCGATGCAAATAAGTAGTAATCGGATGGAGCTAAGTCTGGTGAGCAAGCCGCATGCGAAAGTATTTGCCAACTAAAAGCCTCAATCGTTTCCTTAACCGGTTTTGCTGTGTGCGATGGTGCATTATCATGAAGCAAAATCACTTTGTGTTGCCTCTTTTGATATATGTTCAACGTTATGAAAACATATGTAGTTGTATTAAACTTGCATTGTTGTGAGTTAAAAGTCTTTGACAAATGTAAACACAAGAAAAAGGCGCCAATTATGCGGTTTGACAGTCACTACATTGATAACTAGAGCCATCTATGAGCAAATTCCGGTTTCATATTTACAGACCTGATAGAAAAAGGACTAGGAGAAAATATTTAAAAGATAGTACACATTTGAAGAAATAGAAGGACAAAACAGAAGCGAGATGTCACCTTTGAAGAGGCTCTCCAGAACAGGTTTAACGGGTCGTTTAGCCTCCCACACGGCCTGCTGGCTCAGTAGCGGCTGCTTATACACAAAGTCGTGGCTTCCGTTGGTGAGGTTGCTGATCCAAGCCATCATGGTGGTCACATCCAGGTTCAGTGTGCTCAATTCCGCCATATCTCGTCCCCCCTCGCACATTGTGTAAGAAGGAGCGTCACAGTCTTCATTTAAAGGTTTTCTGGAATGAAAGTTTAACTAAAATTTTAAATATATTTCTGGTTCCTTAACATTTTATTGTACGACAGTTCTATCCAATTTTTTATTAGTGATTATGAAAATTAAAAGAAAAAGAGGCTCCAGTGATTTCTGCTGCATAAAAATTATAAATAAAATGATCAATTTCGAAAAATGTGCTTTCGTGACGTTTACCAGCTGTCACATTATCAAGAATAATGAAAAAGATAAAGGATTTAATTTTTTATCATTCTTTTTAACCCTTTAACGGGCATAAGCAAAAATGGGTCGCATATGCGACCACCCTTATGGTTATACTTATAAGGATTCATTTTCTTCATGAAACATTTTTAATTAACACAAATGTCAAATTGGCAAATGTAGTGGACGGGCAGAGGTCTTATTTAAGACGGATCGTGGTGAAGTTAGCTGCATGTTCAGTAGCAATGATCTAAACATCCGGTCAATTTATTGTCAAATATGTAAATAGGTATTATAAGTAAATCACAATTCATTATATCTCATATAAGAATTTTATCTCCTAATACACTTAAACTAGATATTATTACCTAAACATTCATCGGTCACTTTTGCGGCCACTGACATGACCCCTGAAATAGGCACCGGTCTCATATGCGACCGCCTCATTTAAAAAAATAATAATTTTATAACACATTTTCGAACAAATAAAGTTGATTTGATACACATAATAATTATTTATTCAACAAAAAACTCAATATTTCAAAAATAAAAACTTGCCCTATAAAGGGTTAATGACTTTTGCTAAAAAAAATGTTTACTTAGCGAAGTAAAGGCAAAACTTGCACTAAATACTATATAAAAAAAAATACCTGTACCCTAGAGGCATAAAATACCATGTCCATTTTTATAGAAATTAATTTTTAAACGTAATGTACTCGTACATATATTTCTTAATTTTCAATAGTATTACGATGTTTGTACACTTTATTGAAAAAATAAGTAAAAGGAAAAGAATGTAAAATGTTTTCACTTTCAATACATTTAAAAGAAAGTATTTGTTTTTTATAATTAGTAAAACAGCACATGATGTCTTATGCCACCAGAGTACAGATATAAATAATTAACTATTCCAAAATAGAAATATTTCAGATGATAGTAACTTAACACAAAAAAAGATTTCGTATTACAAATTTTATATTAGATATTCCTGCACTTAAAAAATCTAAATTGCTCCATTTTCAGTAAAAAATTAACTTACATATATTTTATGACTAGTTCTAACAATTCACATCCAATCTTACACTTAACAATACTACGAATTGGATCATCATTGTTGGGATGCCTTGTTTGCATGCATGTCTTTTGAATAGCACCCATATTTATGACTGGTTCTAACAATTCACATCCAATTTACACTTAATAATACTATGAATTGAATCATGATCGTTGGGATGCCTTGTTTGCACGTATGATGTCTTTTGAATAGCACCCATATTTATGACTATTTCTAATGATTCACATCTAATTTTACACTTAACAATACTACGAATTGAATCATGATCGTTGGGATGCCTTGTTTGCATGTATGATGTCTTTTGAATAACACCCATATTTATGACTAGTTCTAACAATTCCCATCCAATCTTACATTTAACAATACTACGAATTGAATCATGATCGTTGGGATGCCTTGTTTGCATGTATGATGTCTTTTGAATAACATCCATATTTATGACTAGTTCTAACAATTCACATCCAATCTTACACTTAACAATACTACGAATTGAATCATGATCGTTGGGATGCCTTGTTTGCATGTATGATGTCTTTTGAATAACACCCATATTTATGACTAGTTCTAACAATTCCCATCCAATCTTACATTTAACAATACTACGAATTGAATCATGATCGTTGGGATGCCTTGTTTGCATGTATGATGTCTTTTGAATAACACCCATATTTATGACTAGTTCTAACAATTCCCATCCAATCTTACATTTAACAATACTACGAATTGAATCATGATCATTGGGATGCCTTGTTTGCATGTATGATGTCTTTTGAATAACACCCATATTTATGACTAGTTCTAACAATTCACATCCAATCTTACATTTAACAATACTACGAATTGAATCATGATCGTTGGGATGCCTTGTTTGCATGTATGATGTCTTTTGATTAACACCCATATTTTATGGGTCCGATATTTAACTGTGGACCATCATATGACAAAACAGTGCTGGGAATTAATTACCTAATAATAGTTTCATTCAGCTGTTCTCCTTCAGAGCCACTGCAGTCGGAATCAGACTGAGAGTCAGACTGGAAGTCAGCCAGCGTGGGAATGATACTCCCTTTGACTGTGATGCCCACCTCCTGCAGCTTGGATGCCAGTACATCTTCAATGCCACTCACAAATTCAAATATCACCTGAAACATTTGACAACAATTAAATGCATGTATATATGCAAAAATACAATACTTCACCTATTTTAGAAATATTTCAAAACATATACTGAAGATTTTTTTCAAAACTGATTTTTATCATTAAATACAAATTTTATCAGGTGGATTTTTTTTACACACATTCATTCATTTCCATGTTCGAACCATCGAGTTTTTTTTGACTAACTTAGAGCTGAAGTAACAAGTTATAAAAATATTTCGAGAGCGGTGATCAATTTGTGTATCTGTTGTGTGTCAACATCAATATGAAATATATATATATATATATATATATATATATATAATATATA